>CM024961.1:27894151-28494151 GCA_014282245.1 Rhododendron simsii
GTCAGAAATTACAGAAACTGAAAGGTGGTTTCTTCTCATGGGCCCTATATTGAGGGGATAACCCACCCCACCACTTTCCAATTGGGCAAATAAAGACATGTAATGTAACAATATCTTCTCAAAAGACCCCACCACAGTTCTCAAATTGGTTTGAAATCTTGATGGTACAACAAGAGAGAGGGGAGAGTGAAGGAGATGATGCTATCCCCTCTCTTGGTCACTCATGCATGAAATATCCTTTGGACCCACCGTATAAATTTGTATGAACAAAATGAAGAGAAAACAGTTCTCCGAACTAATAGCAAAATTTGAATTACGAGAAACCAATTGTTTTGTCTTAGACATGGACCATGGCATGATTTTGTGATCAATCGAATAAGATGTCGACTAAAATGTAAGAGATACAAATTACGAGAGCAGCAGGAAGGAGCTGGATCTATGTTTTATCTGGCATATTATCGGGTTGTGACCTTGTGTTTATGTTGAGTGCACCATTTAGCTTTGTTCCTAGACAAATGTTAACTGGCCATGTCATAGGGGCAGGGCTCAGGACTATTTCTCCGAATTCTTTTGAATTGCAATCTACTTGGGAGAAAAATCACGTTCATATCTTTGATGTAGTCAGTTTCTCTAAAACTTTTCTAGAAGCCATTTTAGCTTTCAAAGGACGTGGTCAAGGAAAAATAAAGACCAAACATAGAAGTCTTTCTTCAAAGTACTTTTGGGTGAGGAAAATTGTTATTTGGAAAGATCCTAATCAGTTGTTTGTAAGGGTGCTCTTTTTTGCTAATATCAAAAAATAGAGCCCAGAAGATTGAGAATTTCAAAATATCCGTTACATGGCGAATACGAAATAAGGTTATTGCCTCTCTCCTTCATTTTTTTCCTGTGTCTCTTTCACTTACTAATGGCTAGTCTTTTTCAAAGGGTAATCATTCTATTGTTTCTCTTTTGTTTGCTCTTTCACTTACTAGAAGACTAGTCTAGAACCATTAGTTTGTAAAAATGCACTTCTAGTCTCTCAGATTGAGAGCCATGTCTTTCTCCATAGTACTGAAAGTTACATCTAAATTCATCTTCTGCAGGCTTGTTGTGTTGAATATATTATTTTGGAGAGTGATAACTTATCGGCATTATTTCCGAATCTGCATTTAAGTTTGGGAGGATTCGTATTGAATTCTCACCACTTATTTGCATTATTGGCCACAATTGCTGTTCTTCCTACAGTTTGGCTTCGAGACCTCACTGTGCTCAGTTACATCTCTGGTAAGTCCAGTGAAATTTCCTTTTATTGTTTTCCTTCAAATTCTGGTTTATTTCAGCGGATACACTTTCCATCTTGCATTCTATCTGTATGCATTATGAAAGGACTCTAAAGTATGCCATCTTTGTTTCCAGTTGGTGGAGTTATTGCTTCAATATTGGTAGTCCTTTGCTTGTTTTGGGTTGGCTTGGTGGATAAAGTTGGCTTCCATACCAAAGGAACAACGCTGAATCTCACAACTCTTCCTGTTGCTATTGGTCTCTATGGTTACTGCTACTCTGGACACGCCGTCTTTCCAAATATCTACACATCAATGGAGAAACCAAGCCAATTCCCTGCAGTCCTTTTGACTTGGTAAGGCAAATATGCAAGAGTTGCTCAACTTGCAGTTGGAACTAGAACAAAGGAACTACTATAAAATTTTGTTTCCCTTGACACGGCTGAACGTTTATGTTTCTGAGGAGACCAAAATGAAACATGTTGACTCTCGATTCTAGGAAGCATGTCAAAATGAAACATTTACTGACAGATACTGAAACACCCTGATTCCCTGAAGCATGTCGAAATTCTTGGAAGCATACTGATACAACTACTTATTTCAACCCTGATTCTAAATGTCCCATAATGACGTTTTCCTATGTTACCAACTTCATTTGTCATTTCTAGTGTTCCAGCTAGGTCTTCCAAATGCTATCGAAATGTTTTCTTTTCCGCTGACCAAAACAGAATTTTGGCCCTTGAATAGAAAGTAAAAGTGCGTTTGGTTGCTAATAGGCCTTTTTGTTATACATGATTGACACTCTTGCTTACCTCTCTCCTTCTAACTGAGATCTTGGCAAGTTTCTGTGTATATATATAACCTGAAAGTTTGTGTGAATGAAGCCTTGTGCTTGCTTCAGCATTACTTGAACAGAATTGGGTTGATAATTCACTTTCGCAATCCTTCCATACATCGAAGGATTCACTTGTAGAACATCTGTTTCTTCACCTTGAGTATAACTGGGAAAACTAACTGTTGATTAAGTCTCCGTGGGCTCAAATATCCTCAACAAAAGTGCCACTGGCACAACTTTATGATTGCTTGACTGTTCTTTTGCCTTATTAAGTAAAATGGGTTTTGAGGATTATCTAAGTATGAAGTCTAAACTGGATGCAGTTTTGGTATCTGTACTTTGATGTATGCTGGAGTTGCTGTGATGGGATACTTGATGTTTGGAGAATCAACGCTGTCTCAGTTCACTCTTAACCTGCCCGAGGATCTGGTTGCAACCAAAATTGCTGTGTGGACTACGGTAGGCTGAATCTTAGTTTTGGTGTTCCCATTTCTCTATTAGAAGTTAAATTGACTTGTATCTCCTGTTTGTTCTTTTGCAGGTAGTTAATCCATTTACCAAATATCCTTCTAGTAGGAATAGCCAGTTTGTGTAGAGGAATTATCTCTGTTCGCTTTTGGTATAGGGTTGTTCTCAACAATTGATGTTTTGAGCTAATATTATTCCCCTTGGCTGAGGTAACAACTATAGGATATGAATTGATACTGAATCACTGAGAATGGTAAGTTTTGAAGGTAATGTAAACTGAACAACAATAGTGCTTCTGGTTCTATCGTTCTCTTATGAAGCCAAGTCCCTAACCACAAATGCGTACCTACCTTGAGTGTCGAAAAAGCTATTTATTTTCTTCGTGCTTTCGTCTTCTTTGATTCTTTCTGGGATCTCAATTACAGCTACCTTGCTCAACTAGTGTGGAGTAGGGTTCGTATAGTGTTCTATGATTCGTTTATGTTCTGCTGTTTTCCTTAATTGGAACCACGTATGCATTAACCATGACTCCAGTAGCGTTGAGCCTGGAGGAATTGATACCATCAAACATTGGCAAATCTCATGTGTACGCGATCCTCATCAGAACTGCATTGGTGATTTCTACCTTGGTTGTGGGCCTCAGCATCCCTTTCTTTGGTGAGTTTCTCATGGTTGAACAATTGTTGAGTTCGGAATGTATGCTGCTTTATAGCGTTAAGTCGTTTAACATGGATTTCTGTTCCCTTGTTCATCTTTCTGAACAGTTCTATTTGACGCATTGCCGTTTTCTTTCTTATTTGACAGGTCTGGTGATGGCACTAATTGGATCTTTGCTTACAATGCTAGTAGTAAGTGTTTCTGTAGCCAATTATTTTTGTAGCAGAGCAGTAGTTACATGTACTGACTCAATTTTCTACTGCAGACCTTGATACTACCTTGTGCATGTTACCTGAGCATCTTGAGGGGCAAAACTACTCGTTTTCAGGTACACCCAAAATGGTCCTTCAGTTTCAGTTCATTTATGTTCGGCATCGTCTACGATAGATAAGATATTACTAGAAGTCTAGAACAATGCTGACCCCTTTAACCAGTATTCATACAAATAGCGCATGACGATTTCTCGGGAGCACAAGTGTGACTGGTTTTCGCTTCTATTAGCATCCAAATACTTTTTATCGTATGACCGTTTCCTTTACTGATTTTGTACGTTTTCTCTTGGTAGGTATCGCTTTGTATATTGATCATTGCTGTAGGTGTCGTATGCGCGGTCATTGGATCCTATTCAGCCCTCTATAAAATTGTTGAGAGTTTGAGCTCATAATTAGTTGAAATATTACTGGAGAGAATATTGAGGATTACGTAAAACTTATTCCAGAGGCGGATGTGTTTTATGCAAACTACTGCAATTGTTATCTTCTGGGTTACAGTTGCAGTATGTTATTTGAGTACCAATTTTGAGTCAATTCAGAATGCTGGATATTGATTCGTTTCGAGTTGCAGCTTTTTTCTGTCTTTCTTTTTTAGCCCTTTTACTATCTCTTAATAATAAGTTCGTCGCAGTGAATTGAAATGTGCACTGACCCGGCATCCGTGATTCGGGCATCGCTTGCCCACTTCAATGACCTGAGCCGTTATTTTGTTGGATATGCGTACATTGCAAGACTTTGAATATAACTATTGTATTATTCATCATTTTTTTTCAAAAAAAAATTGGCAGTAAAGTTGAAATGATTATAATTATTGTATAATATTAATTTTTGTTTGCAAGAATTCATTCAAGGAAATATCACCGTAATCTAATAATTATGACGAAGCACATAATATTGTGAATTCATGCCAAACAATCACTCCTCGTCCACCTAATTTTTTTATGTATCTAAGTAAACTGAACCTCAGATCACCAATTTGTTCATCGGTCAGAAAATCTAACTGTACCGGAACATAAAGAACAAATGACCAAGTAAAATTACAGGCGACGTTTCGAACAGCAATATTTTTGCTTCCTTCCCTTTTCAAAATGAAGGGTGAAACACAATATCCCATTACCTCCTGCGTGGATAACACTTGTACAAAACAATGTATACAACTTCTGCAGATCTCGTTTCATGCATACGTAAAGACACCGACGAGTTGTGTGGGGCCAGCATCTCCCTGACAGTCTCAGAGGGAACGCAGAACCAGTGACATTCTGTCATTCCCTCCACTTTTTCTTCTTCGCTTAAACATTCAAGTTCCGAAAACAACAGTGTATGTACAAATAATAACAGAATCCATGTAATTCCCAATCGATTGGGGATTACTGAATAAGTGAAAGAACACATCACTGGATGATAAAATGGGTGGTACCCAATAATGCTGAATCACCTGGCATCATCACGCAGATTTCATCTCCAAACAATGTCTCCTAAGAACTGAAGAGCTGGAACACCTCTGATCTCTACATCAACAAGGGGTGCCTGGATCATCCTCAAGCCAGAGAGCTCTGGATCACTCCGGATCATATCAAGAGCACGAGTCTGATCCTGTAACATTGGAATGGAAAATTTGAATCACGTTTAGGCTCCATAGTCTGATCTTAATCAAGTCAGACTTGGTTAAAAAATAAAAATAATCACGCTTCACCCATTTACAGTCCCGCTACCATATATTCTGAAAATACTCGTAGCACTCCCACCCATTTACAGTGGGAGAATAAGAATGACCAAAATTGTAAGAGCAGCAATTCTTAAAACAGCATAGCATTGAGAACAGAAAGGGAATCCCGCATATTCTAAATTTTACACTCAGATTTCATTGACACAAATCTGGAGGGAAGGGGGTGTGTTGAAATCCGCATCTTTAAAGTCAAATCAGATCAGATACCAAAGCCCGGGGACTAGGACAATAACTACTAACTTCTAGTATAAACATCACTACAAATTAAGCACCTATGATTCTATATGATCCATCACATATGGTACTTGAATAGTATGGAAATAAAATCCGCCGAAACAGTAAATGTATTATACCTTCCTTTTCATTGCACAAAATTTGCAGTCGGAGGAAGATGGAGGAAGGACTTGATTTACGACAAGCCTCTTGACAGGAACATTTTCCTTCTTCAATGAAGCACGTAATCTTGATGACTCACTAACCGCCATCACCTTAAAAGAATATTTTAGAACGAGGGTCATCTCAGAGTTCCAGAAAATAGTTCCTAATAGAGAAGATATAAACCAAGCTACCTTTTTGCATAACAGCCAAAATACTTATTTTCTACTGGAGTTTCAAATTTTGTTTTTTCTTCTTTGGGACGTTGCATTTGTTCCAAGCATAAGATCCACATAAACTATTATGTACACAAGGCACGATAACATGCATGCCCAGCTTTGGATGGTTAATAATCCCTAGATGCGAGATAAGAGTTGCATTTCTCTGAAGGAGTACCACAAATTTTTTCTTTCCCTTCAATCAGCAAGCTGTGACCTATAGAGTTGCAACTGACAAGCGTAACCAAATATATGCCCCTTTATTAGACATAATGAGAAATACCAATAGAGTCAATAGACAACAGATCTAAAGGCGATTACCGTGGGGATAGTTACAATGACAAATTCTGTTGAATCTGTGTCCCGAAAAAGCTCCCTCACTTTTATCATCCTCTCCCTTAAACGCTTTAATTTATCAGCCTACATAAGAAAGCAAATACAGAATGTTACGGACTTTGTATAATAGCTGAATAAACACCAGATCTAGGTGCGATATGCTTACAGCGTCGTCCTGTGTTTGTTCCTGTCCAAAGACGGATTTGATGGCCGAAGTTGCTGAAGCTATCTTCTGCTTAAGCTTTATTAGGAACACAGAACAAATCAATGAGAATAAGGTAGATCTAGAGAATGGACACTAAATCTACATAGAAACATGTTCCAATAGTTGCAACTCGGTTAAATACCAGATCTCTATTACTGGGGTTGAATCTAGTAGTAAACAACAACAATCAGGTGAAGGGAGAAGAGAATAGTTAGACCACATAGAAGTCAGCAGATGCGACATGCAGCATGTTGCATTAGTATAGAAGAAAAAATAGATGTTCAATTGTATGCCAAGATAGCTTAAAACTTGTCATGTCATATCGGTAGATAAATGAGGTTTCTTAGAAGCTAACAGTATTTGACCAGTGAAATGCAAGAACTCTGATCTTCACCCAAGCAAAATTGCAACCATCATCTACAAAACTGGGTAAAATGAAATACTTTCCATTTAACATAAGTGGCAAACAAATTTCCCACTCTGAACATTGGATGACCTCATACATAGGTTAACTTAAACCTAAGTCCTTGTTTTGTACCTTCAATATCTTCCCTATAGATGCATCCAAGAAGTCTGGCAAGGACAACAGCCGTAGTGTATGACCCTGTAAAGGATGGCCATCAAGTTCAAGAAACAATCTCCAAAAGTGAAATGACATAAGTCTCACTTTGCTCACCGTTGGGGCAGTATCAAAAACTATACGAGTAAATGCATTATATTGTTCTTGTTCGAGGAATTGCATAACCTGTTAAGAAGTTCGCAAATCAGCAAGATACAAGAAAAGGCTTCAGCACTACATAAGAAAACTCATATAAACAGAGTAGTCTTTACGCACCTTGGAAATTGCAATTGCCTCATCCAAACCAGGAGGAGGTGTGTCCAGAAGCTCCCCCAGCTTTAATTCTCCTAACTTTCAGGGAAAATCAAAAGATAGAGGAAGATTCAATAAAGGGCTGCTAACAGAATAATGCAACGAGTAAATTGACATATTTTAAGAAAAAGTAGACGCAATTATACAACCACGGAGAATGGAAAAAAATAACAGCCCAAATATACCGAGGTAATTATAGATATGGAAGCCATTCTCCTTAGTTTAACTGGGCACCTAAAATTTTTTCTTACACGTCATAACGTGGAGAAGCCAGCAAGTGTTTGTCTTAAGTGGTGACCCAATATGTGCATGCAAAAAAGAAGACTATAGAACGAATTTTTCGAGCATGCTCTACATTTCTATCACCATTGTCAAGTATATAGATACCATTTCTTTCACCTTTGTTACAAAAGTAGCTGTAATTTCATTCAATTGATTGACCATTAAAAACTTAGATAACAAGACATTACCTGTTCAACAATCATCCCAAGGCCCATGCCATCCATAAAATCTTTTACTCCGCTTCCCCCATTTTTCTGGTTTGCACTGCGAAATTCCTCCCTAGCCTTCTCAGGGTTAATCTGTGATAGTACTAAATTTAAACTTACTAATACAGGCGAGATAACAAATAAATCATAATGTAGAGAGAACAATAAGCACCAAATGAAGAGAAATTGATCACAATCACAAATTACTTTCTCACTCACCTCAAGGGCATACAATGGAGAATTAGGTCCTTCAACTGCTACTAGTGTCCCTCCGGCCAAATCCTTGGAATACAAGAGCATTGTAAGCAATTTGTCATGTGCAATTCACCACTAGAATACTAATAACTAGATACGAAGAAATTTATAGAGAAAGACTAGTGAATAAACAAGAGAACTTATCAAAACCTGGGCAAAAGAGTCACTTAAAGAATGAGCAGGGTCTGTTGAAACAACAAGAGTGGGGTGACCATTGTTTGCAAATTTTACAGCAAGCGATGCAGCACAGCTTGTCTTTCCAACACCTCCCTTTCCGCCTAACATATAGTATTTCCTCTTGGTACCGGAAACCATGTCATCAAACTCAGTAATTGCTTCTGAGGGAGCTGCAACTGATCGTACTGCAATATATATGCATGAAAATCAATAAATAGCATCAACTTTTCCTCCCAGAAAATAAGTAGGAAGCATTGACAATCATGCGAGAGAGGCAGAGTCAAAAGTTCAGATTAATGTTCCCTGATTCAATTAGAATCCAATATTAATAACAAGAATTTCTTACTCAAAGTGAATAATTATGTAAAGTAAGCAAGGTTAATTGTATTTTCATTATTTTACACTTCTCATATGAGAGACAAAATAAACTTAAGAAAAGTTTAAAGGAGATTGATTTTAGCGCTCCTCCTAACATAAGTATGAGAAACTTAGCACATAAAATAGTTTGAACTGTGAGAAACACATCATCTAGGTATATTCATCACCTACATTTTGCTTCCGCCAGGGGAGAGATTTTAATTTAAGTGGGACTAATTTTTGTTCAAATTTCTTGCTTAAATTTTAAAATATAGGTAACGAAAACTAACAAAATCATTTAATCATGTCAATACATGAAATTTTAGGTTTTCAGTTCAGCCCTTTCGCCGTGGAAATCCTAACTCCGTCTCTAATGGTCAATGCCTGGTCATTCTTACGGAGGAAACGTTCCCCAGTTCGGCTCATGGCATATCCTAAGTTCTAATTCGAAGGATGTCAACTCAGGTTCCTAGCCATATTACAACTTGCTCTTGCACTGAAAGTGACTATAGTTTGAGAAAGGGAAACGGTTATTCATGCTTATATGCTTTTACTCCAAAATCATAGGACTAGGGAGATCAAACCACGTTGCATCACACAGGTACCGGCATCGGGTATGGAAAGCCTTTCAAGTCATTACAGGCTATCTCCTCTATTAGACTAGATCAAATGAAACCCCTTCCTTTTCATATGATTGAGCAACATTCTAAATAAAGCGTTCCCTTTGTTATTGTAAAGCTTTAACCTAGAACCACATTCCCCCCACCTTACTAAAGCATACATTATAGTTGGACATGATCAACTTTCTTTAGCATTCTATTAGCTTTACAATGCTCTAATTTCCTCCACTCATTCTCTTCTTCAGAAAGACCATCTTCAATCCTCGACTTATTCTAGAAGGACGACGAATCTTGTCTAATGAAAATAACCGACATTCCCCACCATCATTCATAATTCTCATTTCCTTGTCCTCTTGCTCAAATCGAACAAGTCTTAAAATTTGGAAGTCAATTCATCCACAACAAATGGCAAAATAATAGGTTTTAAAATAGAAAACTCAGCAACCAGACCACTGAGAAAGAGCTGAAGCGGGAGCGGGAGGGGGAGGGGGAGGAGAAAGTAAAAGCTCTTTACCCTCCCGCATCCATTTCTCCGGTGTAGAGCACGCTCAAATTGGACCCCTAACCTCTTAACTAATGGCTTGTCTTATATGCCTGTGTATTTGGAGTCATGGATGCAAACTCAGTCTAAAGACGAAATCTATCTGCAACAGTTCTTGCTTGACAAAGTTCTAGATAAACTCCATTCCACAAAATTTATGAGAAACGAATATTCACTGGTCTATTCTCCAACTCTCTCTCAGAAAACTATTAGTACTTATACCTTCGAAAATTTCCCATAAATAAGAAAACACCGGGCATGGCTGGGGGAAAGAATTTTTCCACTTCACTAATTAGTCTCTAACTTCAGCATAAAAGTTTGAATAGAAAGGAAAATTAGCAGCGTGCATCTCTATATGTTATTTTCATCGAAGTTTTGCTCAGCAACTTACAGCCAACATAAACAAATTTTACGGTTCTCGATGGAGTCGAGAATAAATCCTCTCACTCTTAATCATGGCTTTTCCTCAAGGTCCATCTTCCTTTCCAATTCAACAACAAACACAAGTAAACCAAATTGAACAAGATTTAATTTCCCATACAACTATGACACACCTAGCACCAGTTGACATACTCCGAAACCAAAATACCGAAGCAAAATTTCGTCAAAACTAAATTGCGAGTAACTAACAGAATTACCAAATAATCAAGAGAGCAATGAAAAGTCAAACTAAACCCAGTAATAGCCAACAAGATGGAAAATTTCAAGGAGAAAACATATGGGTATTGGAGATTTCACCTTGTAATGACCTTCTGCCCGGTTTTCGATTTACAGAAAGAGAGAGAAAGGTGGAGCTGAAGCTTGTCTTGGCTTCCCGGAGAGAAATAACCATGTGGGTTTTGGGTGAATGGAGGAAAAAACTCGTCATCGCCATGGAATTGGTTGATGGGGGACTCAAAATTGAAGGGGAAGACATGGGAGGAGGTAACAGAGGAGGTTTGGTGAGAGAGTTACCGTATTTGGTTTTAGGCTTTTATTTTCTGGAAAACCAAGAAAACGAGATTTATCAAATACTACTATGCTATTTTCCAGAGTTTATTGAAACAATTATTCTAGGCCCAAACACATCCCAAATTCACATTTATACACACAAGTATATAGGTTCCACGCACACAAGTATATAGGTTCCACGCACATTAGAGTTCTAGTGTGCAGTATGTGTAGAGCCCACATACAAGTGTGTGAATGTATAAGATCGAATCAAATAACTAGAAAGCCGCAATGAATATAAAATGAGAAGATAATGAATGAGTAGTTTTGGTCTTGTTTGCTTTGTAACTTTGGGTATTTTAGTTTTGACAGTGGGTGGAGAGAAAAATAGGGTAATAATTGGAGAGATGGGTAATGTGAGAGAGAGATAGAGAGAGAAATAAAATTAATAATTAGAAAATTAGGATAATGATTGAAGAAAAATATAAGGTAATGATTGGAAAACAAAGTAAAATAGGCAAACGAGCAAGGCCAAATTGTTTTTTTCAAACTCTTTTATGTGTATTGTAGAAAACTGATTCAAAAACAATCGAACTGAAATTTTTCCAACATCTCACTGTTTGGTTTAAGTTTTGAGAAATGGTTTTTAGGGTAATGGGTGGAGATAGATAGATAGAGAAAATTTATTAGAGACCGTGTACAGAAATTTTGAGACCTTAAAACGAACAATATCGACCTTATTAACTAGCATGGATGTAAAAAAAAAAAAGCCTGTTATTAGCATCATCTAAAAGGGAAAAGTTGTTGGGTGAGGATATTAGATCACTTAATGTCATTTCTTTTGAGTAAAAAAAATTCCTAAGAAAAGCACAGCAAATAGACAAGTCTTAGGGTAGGTTGGGTAAGTTTGGATTGAAAAGTTGAATTTTTTTTGTTTTTATTCAAAAAAATTGCATTTGTTTATTTTGAATCAAACTTTTGTGATTTATTGATTCATTTCGACGAGAGGAATCAAAAAAGTAAAAAAATTTAATCGAAACTCATAATTTTTTAAATAAAGACAAAAATAAGTCAATAAGTCAACTTTGTTTACTTATTTTTGTCTTTTTTTAAAAAAAATTATGAATTTCAATCAAATTTTTTTATTTTTCCGACGCAAAATTAACAAATGCAATTTTTTTTGAATAAAAACAAAAAAAGAAAATTATTGTTCCACTTTTAATAATTAATGACAATGGGAACCGCATTTGAGTGCACAATGGTACTTGTGTCATCCAATGGGCCCAATGTTTATTTCTATCCTTCCATTCATTTGACATTCGAGTTTCATTTCACTAGTTTAGATTTCGTGCCTAACTCGAACCTTCTCTCTTTTCATGGTTGACAGATTACAATGGCACAAAATATGTCACATTTCGGCCAAACCCGGATCCAAAAAAAAAAAGTCCCAAATCAAGAACAAGTTCAACATTTCTTTCGTATAAATTGGAAAGAGGTTAGCAAATTGAGATGCTGGAAACAATCACATTAAGTTTCTAAAACTGAAATGATTTGGTTTTAGAATGATTTGCACGAAATCAAATCACAGCGCAGATTATCTAGTCCTCGGGTGTTTGCACGAGTCCTTCCAGCCTTCCAACAACCAATACTCTGAAACATCCCTCTTGTTGTTTCACTTCCAAACAAAGATACTGTTCCAATGAGGGCACAAAGCAATCAGACGGCGACCTAATTGTTTTCCTCGCGCCTGCAGCCATCTGTGTTCGAGAGAACCTCGGTGAACTCTCTTTTACCACTTCCCATTACTCAATAGAGCCGGCATTTTCCAGTGCCGGCACAAACTGAACACTCCTCCGCAACTCCGGCTACATGACTTAAGCAGTGTTTTATTCTATCATTCACAACATCCTGCAACACCAAAACCTTCTGCGGTTACAATATGATGGACACAGCCTTGAAACAGTAACTGCAAGTTTGTATCAATTTGATCTAGGCGACTATGGGGGTACACCATACACCGGTTTGTGTGGGGCTGGTATCATGCTGGTTTCCTTCTTCGTTTCTAAACTAGGCGACAACTACAAATAAGATAACTCCACTAACATGATAGGCTAGGTGATACCCATTATCAAATTACCATATCATCTCTGATATTACGGACTCTGAGTGGGATCAACACGAATGGAAAAGTTGCTATAATTGTTGCTGGAATGACTTCAACTATTAGAGATCAAATTTGGTAACCTCCAATTTATGAAGAACCTAGAGATTGGGAGTTAATGCCAAAACTGGCCAAATAGAGAGATTATTTGCACAGTACAAATGGATATTGAGGAAAAAACTACGCTTGCACTAAATCCATGGTACCCACCAGTTCAAGAACTAGTTGCTTTGACCCAAAAAAAAAAAGAGATTAGCACTGTTAGAAATGATCCCATATGAAAGAGGAACATAAGACAACAAGAAATGCTTTTAGTAGGTGCAATCCTGAAGTAAACTCCAATAAATTTTGTGATTGAGAATTATTAAAACCAAATCGTGAAGGCTTTTTTATCAAGGGGATTGGCCTCTTCTCCGATCAACTGGAAATCATACCCAGTTTCCTGAGAGATAGCCAATGGTCCTAGATAGAGGCCTGGTATTACGGTTCCACATTGCGGCCAGTCTCATGGAGCCATGGGACATCCACAGGAAACAGAACCAAATGTACAACTGGAGCGACGCCAATAGAACTATCTAGACATTTTGCATGACCAAATAAGAGAAGGGAACAATATCATACCACAAGTAGTTGGTGAACGCCAAGAGGTGCTGTTATAACATATGACACACCTGGGTGCTCCCTGGCAGCATCAGCTGTTAAGGATGGAATGTCCTGCAAAAGAAAAGAAAGTTATAGATAAGGCCTCTACTTCACTTACCAAAAAAAAAAAAAAAAACCACTTCTACTTGACATCTGTCAATTATCATAGTACTTCTGCTGCATGATCAGCAACATCGAAGTACATGATAGTAACTATCTAAACATCGAGGGATGTTATGCAAGCTTGCCTGGTGCCAGTGTCTTCCTGGAGACAAGAAAAATGGGCTTACAATCACCCGATTGGCACCTTGTTGAACGCACAAACCAAATGCAACTCTTATTGACGGCTCTGCCAACTCCTATAAAAAAAGATATCAGGAATTAAGTTAGCAGCTCAAAAGAAAACAAGAAGGATGCACAACTTTTGGTAAAAATGCAGCTGCTTGGATTGCAAACAACAATGCTTGCGAGGATGCATATTTTCTCGTAGAAGACTAGATGGTTAAGAGAATATATACTTCTAAAAGACTTCCCCTAAAAGCCAAGATGATCATATCTTTCAACGGTTCACTTGTTCAATAGCATAAGAGCAATATAAAGAGGTCACCATAATTTGCAACAACAAGCACGACATCAAGTGCTCCTTACAAAACATAGTCTACCGACAGATGAATGGTTCATCAGGAGCAATTTGACATACTTCTCCAGTATGGTCACTCTCTCGAAACCTCTCTCTAGTTGGTCTGAGCTCCGTCACGCTGGGAGTAACGTTTGACAACTGACCAATATCAGCTCAGTTGAAAAAAAAAACTACCAGTATCAGCTCACCACCACTATCAAGTTTTGAAGATCCCACTCATACTTACTCGTTTGAACAAATAGAAATGGCCTTGTGACTTGTGTGTGACTTTGATATGCACATCTTGACAGTTCCATGGAGTCTTCATGATTTTAGTAAGACCAGAAAATGCAAATTTGTCGATGTCCAAGAAAATAGCACTACACCATTAGGTTACTATGAAACATTGGAAACCATAAGCACCTATCTTTAGATTCTTGAGATTTTCTGTACATGGGACTTAGTAAAACAAATTCCACTGTGGAGTTTGTTTTACTAATATACAACTATTGGTGAGAGTTGGAGAGAAACTCCCCAAACAAATCTCCAAATCACAAAACTTTCCCATACATGTACGTAGTATTAGAGAATCAATTACCATATGAGCAGGCTCTATGATTGGGTAACCCGTTTTTTCTCTAAACATCGCCACAAACTCATCTGAAATGAAAATTTTTGATACATAAAATTCTTCTGACAAATAGATCACTTAAATGATCAAACGACTGAATTGTTAGAATATAAATCGAACATAGAAGATAGTCAAAATGACAAAGGGGACTATTTTAGCACACCTAGCACAAGGTTGGATTCCTTTCGACGCGACCCATGGTCAACAATGATTACACCATCTCTGTTGCCAATCCCATGAGACTGCTGGTTAAACCCACCATTCCTAGTGGCCAAACATGTCGTTGATGAACTTCTGCTTTTAGTGGGATATTTCTGTACTTTCACAAGTCTGGGCAGTATGCAATTAGGGCTTCTTCCAGTTTCACTCTTTACAGACTTTTGACTGAGCAAATAACACTCAGAATGTTGACAATAGACACTTGGCAAGATAAAACAAGTGAATTCATGTCATAGCACATACAAGAAAGCATGGTGACCTGCCAGGGAAGCCTAGCTGTAACACCATGTTCCACATCAGAAGTCTACAAAGGAACTCTTGGTCATATAATAAATCGTGTGGACTGCTACTAGTAACTTGGAATTAAGCGTTTTGGAAGCCTCCAACAAGCATTTTGAGTGGGTTACACAAGCAGTTCAAGGCCGTTACCAGTTCAAGATCAGTTTTACTGCCCAACATGACCCTGCCTAGTGCCTAGAGTAGGCTCTGAGCTACCCAAAACGAAAGAACAAAAACAACCACAGACAAGACAAAGCTCGGTGGATATTTTGTTTGAGTTTGAGGTTATGGGGGTATCCAGATTTAATGAGTGTACAATTGATAACACCTTCAGGCCCAACACTGAATAAAGCAAATATAACCCAAGATTCAAGAACGGGATGAAAGGGTACTTCTTCTTTTTTAATCATGACAAATTCTATTCAAAGCCCGATTAATGCACTACAAGGGATTTCACCACATAAAGGAGTTTGCCTATGCCTCTGTGTGTGTAGAGAGAGAGTGGGAGAGAGAGAGAGAATTACCTTTTACAACTCAACTGATAAGTAAGAGATAATGAATCCAATGACATCTTTGATTATGCCAAGAACTTACACCCACTATCCTCTTGAAATTCAATCGGGAAGGCAATGAATTCAACACCTGCAGGGGAAAGGTGAAACATTACTCATGGGTTTCTTTGTTAATTGGATTCTTCCAGTTCTATATCAAATTTTTACAACTTAAAATTGATTTTATAGTTGCTAGTTTGCTACTTGCTATGATAGAACTAGAACAGAGCCAGTATGATACACGGTCCACCCACCGCACCACCCGCCACATGGCAGTTGGCCCCACCGTTTTTAATATAAAAAAAGACAGAAATCGTCCAAAAAAAAACCCAGAAATCAGCCACAGCAGAAAAGGCTCTCCATGAACAGGATATTGGGAGAGCTTGCATATGATACCACAAATTATAAATGAAAACCCCTCACAGATTACCCTCAATTGTTAGCAATGACCGTAATATAGCCAATCTTGTGGATGCATCTTTATGGGAGCATACAAATAGTTCCAAAAGTGAAAGGTCTCATGAACACACAAAAACCCTAATTTTGGGGGGGTTTGGAGATGGAGAATGTAGGGCGAATCGAAAAACTGAGAGAGAGAGAGAGAGAGAGAGAGAGAGGAGACAGACCTTGGCGATTTGACTGCGCGTGTACGGTTTTGGCGATTCTCGCGAGGTGGAGGTAGTCGCCGGAGGTAGAGCCGCTGACGTGGTGATCGGAGTTGGTGATGGGGGTTGTCGGGGGTGTGAAACAGAAGAACGCTTGAACTGGGTTTTTTTTTTTTTAACGATTTCTTCTTATTTTTCTTAAAACCGTGGGGCACACCGCCACGTGGCGGGTGGTGCGGTGGGCGCAGAAAGTCTACAGTTCGGCGTATCCAATTTGTACTGGTGTACAAGTCACGGACCTCTCGGGAGGAGAGACCGAGAAAGGGAAGGAGAAGAGCCCCGTGTTTTTTGGCAAAAAAGGGAAGAAAAAAAAAAAAGGAGAAAAAAAGGGGTTGGGTTGGGACCCCCTATTTTTGGATTAAAAACAAATAAAAACTGTTCACATGGAAAATTGATTTGAAAAAAAAAAATTTTTTAAGCCTTAAAAAAAAAGAAATTACGAAAAAATCTTTTAAATATAGATTTTGTTTAATAGATCTCATTAAAATCTTTTAAATGGAGCAAAAAAAAACTGAAATTTTTTTTCTCATTTTCATTATATTTGAATTTGAAATTACCATCGTTTGAAAAAATAGAACATCGCCTACATCCCAAATCTTTTTTTTATTATTATTACAGCGATATACATTGGCGGTGCTACCACAAAATGTTGTAGCGAAAAATTGACGTGGGCACGACGGCTCACGGGCGTTTGATAATCTCTCCACCATTTGGTAATGGACTATTTTGGGGTTGGTTTGACTTTTGAGATGACACCGTTTTATAGAAAATTATGGAAGACCATTTTTTTTAAGTAATAAATTACTTACATACTACTGTACCAACTTCTCCATTCTTCGTTTTTTTTTTTTAATTTGATTTTTCAACTAACCAACTGGGTTACCTTAACTGGTTCACCACTGGAAAGGAGAGGTCTGGGGTCAATCATCGTCAAATTAAAACAGATATTGATAATTTTCTATCCCTGAATTTTTTTAGTTAATGGGCTAGCAGTTGCAAAAATGTTACTGACATTTTCAACTTAAAACTAATGCCGAATGTGTAACCTACCATGGATGTTCATGCTTAAAGGTACATTCAAACAAAATACAGTCTCAAGCTTAAATAAGTTTTCTACTTTATTCTCCTCACTCTCTGCCTCATTTTAAAAAGCTATGCCAATATAGAGAGAAGAAATATTTTTTTAAAAAAAGGCAATAATTTACAAGTTAGTTATTAATCCTCTTGAAATAATATCAACTTAAAATGAAAAAAATCAAAAGATAATAAATTGGAAGGCAATAAAGTGCCACAACAGCATGTCAAATGCATAACTTAAGGAAACATATTCTTAATCAGACGGCTACGATCTTAGCTTGAAGGCAATCAACGGCTGTGGAAGTGCTCATGTTTGTATGTGTAGACAAAAATCGCTTTATTTTATAATATAGATTTCATTCTATTCGACCAAACTAGGTTATTGATCGATGGTAAATGGCCTTCTAAGCGAGACAGGATCGAGCTTCATTCTCTAAATATTATTGAGTAATTATTTATTGATCTCGTAGTACCGTCATGTGGTGTCCCAAGACCGCCAGGCACCAAGTAATTTCTCAAATATTATCCAACTCAATGCCATGAAGCACAATCTGAAGACTTATGCAATAGTAGTCAAAGAATTAGTTATTCGTTTATGATTTGCAATGCTGCTCCATCTTGTATATTGAACCTTCGTTATGACGGCATTGCAGGCGTTACACCAAAACTATTTTTTGGTTATTTTATGTTGTGTCTTTCATCTAAACAAAGAATTTCTCGTGATGACTTGAGTTATATAAATAATAAATATCACTACCACATTGTTATCATCGAGAATCTTAGAATTTACGGTAAGAATTCAGGGTCACAATCTTGTTTCTCTCACAAATACTCTGTCGTAATTAAGTCGATGCAAAGTTACTCAGTACCCCTGAAACATTACTAAAAGTGTCTTACCAATCATACATTGATGAATGTTCTACCAGAGAATATATAGATTCAAATCAATGTGTAGTTAAAAAAAAAAAGGCCAAAAAAAAAAAACTTGGAGCAAAATATTGCTGAAATGCTCTCGGAGCACCCCATAATCTCTCCCAGTCAACGTACCAATTGCATGACTGGTGCTTCCAACCCAGTAGTTCCAATGCAAAACCTAAGGAGGCGGGGAAGCTGGAGGGGCAGCAGCCTGCTGTCCCGGTCGAATGGGGTCCGCTTCGGTCTCGCTTTGATAATCAAAAAATTTCATTTCGTAGAGCTCGTAGAATAGAATAAGTGTACCAAAAATCAGCTTGAACGGATATCATTAAGAGCCTTATTGAAACAGTTTTTTCTTGAAAAGAATGGATCTGAAACACTGGATTGAATCCACTGGAACCCATTATTGGCAAGTTATATGTGTTTCGATCAGGCACTTAATAACATTCGATCGAGCTAATTTATTGTACACTTGTTCTACTCGACAAGCTCTACGAAATGAACATTTTTTTATTATCAAAGCGAGACCGAAGCGGATCCCATTTGGCCGGGACAGCAGCTCTCCCGCCTCCAAACCCTAATGACAAGCATCTCCTCCTCTATTTTCTTGTCATTATTTTAAAAAAAAAAATTGAAAATTTTGAAGAAGGAAATTCCACCATCAATCAAAATGTGAAAAGAGGGATTAAGGGGTGTAGAAAAGAATTGACACCCAACCAGACCACCATTTTGGGCGTTATCTAACCGACCAAATTAATTGGAAGGAAGTAGTTTTAATCATACTCACTGATCTCCCCGTCCATTTACTCATCCTTTTTAAAGCCGTCATCCTTGATAAATCTAGAAGTACAAGCAAGTGCATGTTTATCGCATTTGGGGTGGACGTAGATAAGACAGTCATAATTTTCATCCCGAGTCGGGAGATTTGACCGGAACCATTGGTCAATCTTTTTGAAGTCATATATAATATAATATGATTGGAGCCTTATTATCATATGATTAGACCAATTATTTTAGTGACTGTCAACAAAACTCAACAATATGTTCAATTTTATAATGCAGTTGTCATCTTCCAAACTATGGATACCGTTTTGCTATGGTATGGTAATAATGGAATTTCGTTTGATAACACGTGCACGTATTAGTTAAATTAATGGTTTTTTTTTTTTTAACGTGATAGGGAAATGGGATCAAAGCTTATGTTTGCTGTGTTAAATTAAATAGACACTCTTTTTTGATAACTCTACTATCCACTAGAGGGAGCACCTACTAAAGTTAAAGTAAAGTTCTGTATGAACCGAATCCAAAGAAATTGATAGCACATGAGAGATTTTGAACCTGAGAGATCAAGTATCAGGCCTTGTTGACCAGAACAACCAGAACAACCCCTTGGTTCAAATAGACACTCTTTCGTGATTTCTAATGTACAACTATTGGAAGTGAGGTACTATTGATCTCATCACTACTTGATCCGCTAAAATTGCATATTCTACAGGATCATATATATCTTCACTATTAGTTTCGTTAAACAAACACACTCTTAGGTGGTGTTCCACATTACCTTATTAAAAACTAAGTCCTTATTTTACATTTTCAAACTCAAATATAATGAAAATGAAAAATAATTTTTTGATTTTTTTTGCACCATTTAAAAAATCTCAATGAAATCTACTCCTATCAAATAAGATGCATATTGCTAGGAAAATTATTTGCGTAAACATATAATTTTTGAGTTTAAAATTACCTTCTTAAAAAATAACGGGGCCTAAATAAGTTCCAAACTCATCCTAAATCCCTGGTCCAAAAATCCTGTTGCAACTTCAAACATTTAAGAAAAGTACCGGCCCCATTCCAGAACATTTTCTTAAAAAATACCTCGTAAATATTTATTTTATATTTTCAAATTCAAAAATAATGTAAATGAAAAATAATTTTTTGATTTTTTTGCACCGTATTAGAAATCTAGCCGAGATCTTTTAAACAAGATCCATATTGCATATTTTTAAATTTCAATAAGCCTATTATTTTTGAACTTGAAATTGTTTTCTTAAAATATAAGAACCATTTTTTACGGGGGATAAAGAGCATCTTCAATCATACTGCCTACTATAAAGTCACTCATTAGGAGGTTGGCTACAAAGTAAACTAGTTTTTCAAGTGCAAAAAGCATTTTTAAATGAGTTAGCTGAACTGACCCATTAATATTCTATCATCACTCAATAACTCACACTATAGTTTTGGCTAACGACATATACACGCATAAAAATATTTTACGACCAACTTGAAGATAAAAAAAAATTTTGTTTTTAAAAGGAATAATAAAAAAATGTTGTTAAAATAATTTGTCCCACCACATAATAAAATTTGGCTCAAACGAAGTGATCAATTAACTAATACTACTAGTTACTTATGAATCAACAAGTAGGTCCAGTTTTTATCATTTGGGCATTCGTTTTTAGCCATTTTCATTGGACATGTTCTGAGTACAAATCAAACTATATGTTTGTTATTTTCTGTTTTTTGCGATAACTATATTTTTATTCTTACTCCTTCGTCGCAAGTTAAAATAAGATTCACCGGGACCATCTAAACAATTGTCACCATAAGAATGGATGCACAAGTGAATGTATGCTTATAGTAGTACTAATATTTTTGGGTTCACTCTAACAACGTAACACTCGAAACCTTTTTGCGTTGTTTTTTTACATTTTCGTCAACAACAATCATGCGGATTAATTCTCAATCAATACCATCTCGGATTACATATATTTCGCAACAAAGCTAATATCATGCTAAACCGAAATTCACTTATCTTAAAATACATACTCTCACCGTCCCATTTTGTTTTTTCATTATTTCTTTTGCCTTTTTTTTTATTTTATGTCTAGTTGTCAAAATTACAAAAAAAAAAAAAAAACATTTATAAATTGAAACAAGTAGTCTCGGATGTCTGCCTTCGTTGACCAAACGAACCTTTGAAAGAGACCCCTGCACTGTGCTGCCTTCCTTCTCCCAATCCTGTGTCTGACTCTGATTCCTCATTCCCACCAAAACCCTAGACGAACGTACAAGAAAACCAGAAGACAATCGAGTTACCCCTCAAAGCCCTCAATCTTCATGTCAATTCAACTATGAGACTCTTCTCCATGTGTATGCCGAAGCGCAGCAATACCAAGGAGGAGGAGGAGGAGGAGGAGAAGCCCCAAAGCTCGATCGAAACGACATCGTCGAATCAGCCGTCGAGGAGAAGTTCCGGGACGCCCGAAATGTCGCGGAAAGCCTCCCTCGACCTGACAGCCAACAACTCCACCACCATCGGCTGGAGCTTCAATTTGAAGGACTCGTGGAAATCGTCCGCCTCCAGCGTAAATTCCCTCTCCAGCCTCCGCGAAAAACTCCCCGAAACAGCCCACGTCTACGAGTTCTCCGAGATCCGGGCCGCCACCAACAACTTCCTGGCGAAGAAATTCTCTTCCTCTTCTTCGTCTGCGTCGTGGCGCTGCGCGGTACGCGGGAACGACGTCGTCGTGTTCCAGCGGAAGTTCCGGAGGCAAATCAACGCCGAGGAGCTCCGCGACCGGCTGTCGCTGATCTGCAAGAGCCACCACTCGAGTTTGATCAAGCTACGCGGCGCCTCCGTCTCCGGAAACTACATCTACCTCGTCTACGACTACGTGCACGGCGCCAGCGTCGCCGACTGCATCCGAAACCCTAAAAACCCCAACTTCACCGTCCTCTCGAACTGGATGTCCAGGATCCAGATCGCGACGGACATCGCCCACGGCCTCGACTACATCCATCATAGCACCGGATCCAACTCCAATTGCGTCCACAACCACATCAAGAGCTCGAGCATCATCGTGTCCGAGCCTTCTCTAAACGCTAAAATCTGCCACGTTGGAACGGCCGAGCTTTGCGGGGAGATAAACAGGGAGGAGGAAGCGCAGTCGAGTGGGTATCGGAGGTATGATAGCAGGGTGATGAAATTCGAAGGGACGAGGGGGTACATGGCGCCGGAGTTCCAGGTGAACGGCGTTCCGACGGAGAAGACGGACGTGTATGCGCTGGGGGTGGTGATACTGGAGCTGTTGTCGGGGAAGGAGGCGTTGAAGTACGAGGTGGACGAGGAGGGAGGGGGGTACAGGAGGGTGTCGGTGATCGAGACGGCGAGGGAGGCGGCGGAGGGGGAGGGGAGGATAAGGTGGTGGGTGGACAAGAGGTTGAAGGATTCGTACCCGGTGGAGGTGGCGGGTCGGGTGTTGCGGGTCGGGTTGGAATGCGTGGAGGAGGATCCGGAGAGGAGGCCCGATATGACGTGGGTGGCGGGGCGGGTGTCCAAGTTGTATTTGGAGTCCAAGGATTGGGCGGAGAAGATGGGCGTGCCGACGGATTTTACCGTCACGCTGGTGCCGAGGTGACGCCGTTGGTCGCCGGAATCTCCCAGTTTTGTTTTTTCCTTTTCCCATCAGACTGTTGACTTATTTTTCTACCTTTTGACTGTACATAAATACTTGGCATACCCACATTCATGTAATTTTTGAGGTTTTTTTTTATTTTTTATTTTTAAAGAAAGTAAAAAGGCAAAAATAGAGAGAATTTGTACACTACACAATGTACACATGACGGTGTTTGATTCCTTTTCTTTTTGGACTAATTTTTTCTCTTTTTTTAAAACTCGTCTAGACCAAATTTAAAATAGCACCGATTACGAAACCATATTTATTGTATTTGTTACCAGGAAGCGAGCATGGAACAAGAGAGAGAAAGAAGAACAAGAAGAAGAAGATTATGTGAATGTAGATTGAGGGTGAAACCGACAAATCTTCTCTCTTTTTTCTACACAATCTAGACTAAAAAAAGGAAAGAATTTTTTGGTGCTGGTAGTTCATTTGTCTACGTGGTATCCGTTTGGCATCCAAAAACTTCTCCAAGAATAGTATCAGATTGTTGTCATCTTGTTTATAAAATAATTCAATACCACCTCAATACCAATATTTTACATATGCATCTACCGGATTATTCCTATAGATTCTCCGTACTTGGACATACTATATTACAAAGTGTAATCAAACAAATATATATCTGATCAAAGAATAATATGTACAGAATTTAACTGACTAAATTCTAAAGTTTGCAGATTATATAGTAGTTCAGATTAAATCCGAGCCGTTCGTGCCGAGATAGACGGTTGGATCAGCCTATAGGTGCATTACAGCCCCTCCCATTCCGTTCTTGGGGGTGCTGATGAATCATTAACAAGGAATATTGTTTGTCAATAGTCAGCTGAGCTATATTCCACTTAACTAAGAGTAAATTACACTGACCTCACTTAATGTTTCTAACAATAACAAAGACCTCCCTCGGGTTCTAGAAACGACACTAACCGTGCTTTGCTTTACTTTTTGGTTACAGTTCCACCCATCCGTTGGTGACTTGTGACCCAACAAATTGAAAATGATCAGCTCTGTCAGAAAAATTAGTTAATGCTCCTTTTGCTCTCATTTGATAACTTTTAACTTGGAACCTTTTTTATGTCTACTGTATATTATAAGGATCGATCGGAGTGAAGATAATCATGAACTTAATTACGCACCGCCTATATAATAAATCAATCCTCAATTCTCCACTCCCAAGAAGCTTCAGCTATCATCATCATATTCATCATCCTCCCCCAAGTGCACCACTGTAACACTCTCACCACCATTACCTTGCACAATTATTTTGCCTAATAGGACGAAAAAAACTGTCACCCATAATTTTCTTCTCCCCTCTTTTATACTTTCAAATCTTAAATTTCATTAAAAATTAAATCTCGATTAGAGGTTTTTCACTTGTCCCTTTATCATGTAATACATTTTGCACATATATATGTATGCATATTTGGATGTCTACTCAATTTTTCACTTTGTAAAGAGTAATTCTTTGAACTAGTGTAAATAATCTCTTTAGCCTTGACTTCATTCCGACCATTTTGGCCTACAATTTTTTCTGTACTCTTGTTCATCATTTTTGAATTTTGTAAATTCCTGTTGATTTTCTGGATTAATTATTTGCCTCAATATGAAGAGTCTAAAATATAAAAATTACGACTAAAAGCAAAAAAAATTTAACTAACGATACAAAAAGTTTGAAATACCTAATTTTTTTTTACCTTAGTATTGTCTTATCTATTTGTTTTTCAAGTTCGGTTCAATTCTATATTTTTCTGGTTTTCTCTATGACTTCATATACAGAATGGAATAAGTCATGCGGCCAAAAAATAAATGAAACCTTCCCGTTAACGGCGTCTATGTAACAAGCCTGACATGGGAGGTCTTTGTTATTTTAGAAACCTAAGAGGAGGTTATTGCTATTATCAGTAACCTCAGGGAAGTGTAATTTACTCTTTAACTACCTAGATTATGGGCCGGGTTATTCGCAGCCACGTATTTTCTTCTATAGCCCACTCTATTTCGGTAAGTGGTTGTTGAAAATTAACATTTTGGTAAATAGCTGTTGAAAATAAGATTATATTTCGGTAACTACATGTCGAAAATATATTCAACTTTCGGTAGACAACTGCCAAACATGCATTTTCGGGCATTTTCGGTAAATAGCTGTTGAAAAAAATATCATATTTCGGTAATTTGATGTTGAAAATGTATCTTAATTTCGGTAACTAGCTGTCGAGTCTAATTGAAAATTTTTAACGGGCTGTGGGAGAAAATACGTGGTTGCGAATAGCCGCACCCTAGATTATGTACCGCATTTTTTGAACGGATGTATATACCACGTCATCAACCCGATTTTCAGCTCGTATCAACCCGTTTTTCATGTGGGTAGACTCATAGGCACGTCCAGTGATTTCCCTCCTACCTGCTACTAACTGCTTTCCGTGAGTGTTGGTTTCTTGCGGCCGACCCTAGATGGATTAATCTCATCCCGTTAATGTGTGGAGATACCTCCTCTGTTGTCTATAAAAAAAAAAAAAGTGCGTATGTGTGAGGGATCATATTTTTTTTTTTTCGTAATGCAGGCTGTCTCGGCCAGTTTGACGCATCTTGAACTAATCTCTAAAACGCATCCCACAGCTATTTCATACGGGCCAGCTTGCGCGCATCTCAGACTAATTTTTACAGCTCCTTCCACAACAATTTTAGACATTTATGCGTGTGGTAAGATGACCTCAAAAGTTACTAGGGAGGAGAACTGAACCAGAAATTGAAGAAGAAAATTTCAAAATCTCAGGCTAAAGCCGCCATGCTTACCCTTTGAGGGGGGAATTATGTATTGTCAACTTGTCGTGTTAATTACCACAGTAATACTTATCAGTCAAGATTGCGTAAATGCACGCCCCTTCGCTATTTTCTGTAGCTTTGTGTTTTTTTCTAATAAACACTACAAGAAATTTTGCTTTTTCCGGCATTTATAAATGCCCCTAAAAGTTTAAAAATTGCCGGTAAAGAGTATTACCGGCATTTGTTAGGTATTACCGGCATTTATTACAAATGCCGTCTAGGAGTGTGTCGGTAAAAGTACAAATGCCGGGAAAGGTCTCCATAAATGCCGGGAATAGTTGGACTCAATTGCGGGAAAAGCTATACCATATAAGACAAAATGCCACATGGGCGCCACGTGTCTGCCACATGGGCGCGCAAATTTTGTGGAGAAATTGCCCTCCCCAAGATTCGAACTCGTGACCTTTGCCTCGCGCGCGCGTGAGACTACCAACTGGGCTAGCCACCATATTGGGTCACCTTACACAATGAAAAATGTTTATATTATACGGAGAGTTTTCCCGGCATTTTTTTCAACAAATGCCGGTTATAGTTTAATGGCATTATTTTGGCAGAAAAATCGACTTTTACCGGCGTTTTTTTAAAACAATGCCATTAATAATTATTTTTTTCCGGCATTTCAAGAAATGCCGATAATAATGGCTTTTCCGGCATTAATTAAAATGCCGGTAATAAAAATGCCGGGAATGACCATTTTTTCTGTAGTGAAAAGGTACTAATTATCATACACAAAGATAGTTGTTTTTAAATTAATGATAAAAGAACGGTACCCATTTTCAACAATCAAACCAAAACTCAACAGAACTAATTCAAGGAATGGTCTTCTGTCAATAAACACATAAACAATTAAACACTCCTTGAGAAAATAACAAATTTCTTTACGATCTTCCATTATTTAAGTAATCTCAACTCTTAAGCATGATTATTGACCCTGAGATCCTATAGGTGTCCTATTTTTCGTCTTTCTATGGGCCCTACCAATGCTTATAATTAAAGAGGGCGCCGGTAGATGACTTTATTTTGAAGGAGGTTTTTTGGGTAATAAGAGCATCCACACTAGAGTAGCTAAACTACCATGTACTTCATTTTAACAAGCAAAATGGAAAAAATACCCTCACATCAGCCTCTTTATTAGTAGGGACCACTTGCCAAAGTTTTAGTTTTTCAACAGTTCCTCTTTATCTTAAGAGAGGCACTGTTCATCCAGTAAAAGTTTTTATATTAATTTACTTTGTCTCACCTACTCCTTTTATTTGTTTCCAATCCGGCACTATTCATCCGTGGGGACAACTTTATTAATATTTAATTGAGTAGAGAGTGAGAGTAAAGAGCTTGATGCAATAAACATTTGAAAAGTGAGTAGCTAAAGTAATAAAGTGAGTTTTAAGATGTAATTTGGTCCAAAATTTATAGAGGCTGATGCGGATGCCCTAACATGTTCGGTTTGAATTTTGAGAGAAATTTTTGGGGTAATGAGTGAAGAGAGATAGAAAGAGGAAATTTACTGGGGACTGTGCGCTGAAGGAGGGATTGGGTTTTGAGACCAGACCCAAAACGAACACAATCCTATGTTCTTTCTCGCACTGTACTCGTATTCTTGATTATCGCTCTCATGAGTTTTTAGTTGGTTGAGATGCATTTCAAAAACGTTTGCACGCTCATACTTCCGCTCATGCACGCGAATTATGTGACTTGAAGGCATACCTCGTCAATAGCCAAAATCTGGCTATACATATCAAAAGCATAAACGAAACAAGACCAGAAGGCACAACAATGATAGTGTGATCAGTTCAGAACAACATATCCTTTTCCAACAGCCAACAGAAAAAAGATAAAAGAAGAATATTATAAGAAAATTTGATAATTAGAGAATATCAGGGGATTTCCACCAACTTCGGTGGAATTATTATCTGATTACATAATATTAACTACAAAAAAAAAAAAAAAAATCCAAAAGTTTTGATTATATGAATCAATACTTGATCTCCCATCCAGTCTCTTGCTTTATTTCTTGACGAGGCCATCACCAATTTTTGCTATTGCCTGTGAAAAATTAATTAAGAAACAAATACAAAAGAAAATTTCTGATAATGATTAGAAAAACGTACAAAAAATTATGCGCAATTTGAAAAGACGGGGGCAATTGGGTCAAGTATGGATCAGTGGCTTTTTATCCCACATCTGATATGGCAGTTTCATCCTCCCACTTTTAGGAAAAACAGATATTGATTTTCACAAAATCTCAAAAAAAAAAAAAAAAAATTGTTGAGAAAATTAACACCTCACCGTTGAGGTATATGCACTGAGGTCACTTGATCTCACTCACTTTGATTTCTCATCAGGACATTTTATGTTTTGGAACAAAAATTTGAAATTTTGACCCCACAAAAACCTCCTATACCTCACGAATTGAGAGCATTACAAATGAGATTACGATGCCTCAGTTTTGATACACGAAAAATTTTATGGGTCAGTTATAAATAAAAATCACATAAAATTTTGCATAATACTCTTTGATTAGCCTCTTAATTAACGTAATTACTCCCTTTAACTATTAAATACAAAATTAATTGAAACCAATTACTGTATTGTTTTTTAGCCCACTAAACTCTTGACCCAAATATGGATTGGAGGTGGTCCTTGAGTCGTGGGCTCAAATATGGATTTGAGCCCACTACCAAATATGCTGACGGTCCCTCTCTATCTTAGCAAAGATATTATTCTTCTTTCTTTTTTTTTTTCAAAAAAAACGAACATTAAAAAATATTTATAATATATAAAAATTTACGTAGGCGATTAATCTATTGCAAAAAAAAAATAAAAAAAATAGTTTTGTGTCAGAATTTTAACCTCGATCGATCGCTAAATTATCTCATTTTTGACCTCCAGTATCACAGAATTGTTGACAAGCAAGCTCGCATGCGTGAGTGCTGGCACTCTTCACTTGTTGCAAACAAGTGGGCATACAATTGTTAACGCAATCAGAATATGCTTCGGTTGTTGTCGTCGTCCCCCCGAAAGCCAACACCATGAGAGCCACAGCCAGCAACATCACAGTTACTTTCTTGTCACCCATTCTCTCTCTCTCTCTCTCTCTCTCTCTCTCTCTCTCTCTCTCTCTCTCTCTCTCTCTCTACAATTTTGCCGTTTTGAGAATTCCAGTATGGAGGCCGGGATATATAGAATGCAGAAATGAAGGTGCTTCTTTGTTATATATATAGGGCTTCGTGTATTTGGTTTTGGTATATATTGATCTATATATTTGCTTCTTTGTTGTGGATTGGAGGACAATTATGTGGTGACAAATTTTGAGGTTTCCAAGGAGCTTGTGCCAATGAAGAAGGAGAGCCAAAGAAAAATATGGAAGGTCCAAAGTTTCCGTAGACATAAGAGAGAAGAGAGAAACTTATCCACCACGTACGGATATTCATGGCTCCGTGCATTCTCATTAGTACGTTTCAATAATCAATGGTTCGGAATTTTAAAAAAACTATTCGCTAAAACTAATCTAGCAAATAGTTTTTTTAAAATTCCGGACCGTCTAAAACACTTTTGGACGTGCGCGATTAAGCACTGTAAACTTTATTCATAGGTTGCTCCGTAAAGAAGTTTTTCTCAAGAGAGAATCTTGATTACGTACGATGAGTACTGGTGAGAGGATCTTGATTCATAAATTTGATAACCTTAATTACAAGCGGTTGTTCTTCGTGAAGTCACATGTTCGAATCTAATAGAGGTCAAACATTTCAAACTTTAGAACCATTAGAGGATTAAGTTTAGGGCCTGAAATTAAAGGAGTGCGCAAGCTGATCTGAACATCTGATTTTTTTTGTGGTATACAAGTATAATGTGTGTAAATTCACCCTGGGCGCCCCAACTGTGCCCATAGAAGGACTGATATCCCAAGCGGCTAAATATGATCTGAATCATTCACGCCTCAATCCATGTCTTTTAGAAGATGACGAAGACTTTGATGATGACTCATGTCCCATATGTCCTTCTTCACCTCCTACTCCTTGTAAATCTCCACCTTCTCCTCAACCTCCATCTGATGATGGTTTGTTGAGTCAACCCAGTGGATGTTTTATGTTCACCTCATCCTCTTCCTGGACAGAAGCAGATTTTCCTCCTTTGAAATTTCATAGTTCTCAAGAAAGAACGACTCACCGTCATAAAATTCCAGACCCTACTACCATTCTTCCTGATGGTAATAACAAGGCAATATCAGCAGCAGAAGCAGCGATAAATTGGCAGTCAGCAAATTCTCTAGCTCAAAACAAAATTCTTCAAAGAATTGCTAACTCTCAGCAAAATTTGGAGAATGCGATTCATAATAAGTTATCAACTTTGGAACTTCTTATCAGAGATTTGCAGTAGAAAATTCAGAATGTTCACCAAGAACTTCTTCAGATGTCATATGCAAACCAAGCATTTTCAGCAGCCTTTTATCATAAAGATGCTGAAATGAAGCACCTAAAGAATCAGCTTCATTCTCTTCAGGCTCAGCAGTATTCTAAGCAAAAAAACCCGTTTGATATGTTCACATATTCCTCTCACTAGATTGTGCAGAACAATTACGTCATATAACAAAATAAGTCGATCATAGCTCAATAACCGAACGAAGCATGATTTTTTGGACAGTACACGTATTTTGCTCACCGAGTTACAAAAGTCCGACGGACTTTGGTTGTTAGCAGTCAATATCTTCGAATTGAACGGATCGGATAACGGTTTGGGGCTCGGAACTAGACCGGGCACATACAACAACTTGTGTGCCTCATGGCAAAGCATGCAGGACCTTAATTAGAACCCTGATTCCGTGTGTAAATTAACACGTCGGGCGTTGATATGTGAATTCTTCACATATTTAAATTTTCAACCAATAGTAACAACTATAATTGTGTTAATTTCGTTTCCAACTAGTATAGAACACTTAGTTTGTTATTGTTGTCAATGTGATTGTGTAAGAGTCGATCGTTGCCAAAACTTGTCGATCACCAACTCACAATCTAGGACCACCATCTTATACGAGGAGGCTCTTTACCTTGCATATGAAGAAATTAAGTTACTTTTCTTGGGGGGGGGGAAGAAAACATTTGTTTTTTTAGTGAGAAAAATCAAAAGCGTAAGGTTTGGTACCACATTACCTCCGCTAGAGAGTATTGCTACACCACACCACTATATATAGAGAACTGTACCGTACTTGCATCAGGACCGAAGCTAAGGTCTTAGCGAGTATGAGTGGTGTTTAAGAGTACGTTTAGATTAAAAAAAAAAAAAAAACACTTTGCGAAAGAGGACATGTCCAATTTTGGGTTCAGGATTAATTGTTGTGCGTCAAAGGCCGGCCCAGGAAGGCCCATGAATAAAAGAGTAGGCCAAATTTTTGGGTGGGCCTGGATTAATCAACTACTTCATTTGTCATTTGATGAAGGGAAAATGTCCAGGCGATTCTACTTTTTGAAATCATTTGGGTAGGCCAAATTTCCATTTCATGAAGGGAAAATGGCCAGATCGTGATCTGTGTACGATCCGCGTGTAAAAAGTCTGTGTCAATAGACTTACTAAAATATAAAAGGTCGAAAGCTTCCATAGACATGAGAGAAATCTTGACATGGCATGCTTAGTACTCGTAGAATATATAATTGACTTGTGAACCAACTGCAACCAAATATTTATGAGTCATTTGACCTCTCACGTGAAATTTGATATTGATTGATATCAAAATTTATCTTTCATTATTATACTATCCAAAACTTCATAGAATAATAAATTTGACATGACAGGTGGACTAGGCATTCTAATGTCAAATTTAAAATGTCAAATTGACAAGTAAATTAAATTTTAAAAAAAATTTGATATACATGGTTGGAGATGCTCAGGTAACCGGAAATTAACAAGGGAAAAACACTTGCCCTAAAGACGTGCAGACAAGAGAAAATGTACTTAAAACTAATACAGTAATTGACAATAGTGATTTAATTAATATCGCTTTTTCCTTTTGTTCAGTAATCTAATCGGATTGAGTTGGGCAATTAAAATGTCTCCTGGTACATCTATGTCTCCACTGCTACGTAATCAGCTCGATCAATTCTGACAATCAATTCAAAAACCTTCCTAATAGGATCCATTATGGACTGGACGAGACAGTCTATATTGCGATCGTCCATTTTGTTGTAATGAATGATTGAGATTAACTCTTTCATGGAAGAGTTTTTGAACAAATCTGAATCATTGATTATACCAGTAGACGGCCGTGATGTGGACAGGAGAGGATAGTAAAAATCGAACCAATAATACGAACACATCTCCAAACTAGCATAAAACACTTTCTTTGTTATTGTTGTGATTGTGATTGTGATTGTGATTGTGATTGTGTTAAGAGTCGATCTTTGTCAAAACTCGTCACCATCAAGCTAGGACCACCATCCTACACGGGGAGGCTCTTTACCTTGCGTATTGCAGACCAATTCACAAGCATCCCCGCACTGAGGAACGCTAGTGCTGGCCAATCTCAGACATTCGGGCATGCAACCTTTAGCGCAATCTGAGAGCGCGTCGCATGCGATTGCAAGTTCCATGATAAGCAACACAGTAGCCAAGAGCCAGAGAGAATTGAATTTCTTAGCAACCATATTTTGGTTTTGGTTTCTCTCTTCTTCACTGATCAGGTTCTCTTTTGGAAAATAAAACCCTAGCTAGCTAGCTAATCCTACGTTTACGTGCAATTAATATTAAAGCATTTGAGATTAGAGAAATGAAGAATGAAAAGGAAAAATAACCGTCGTCATTAGTAGAGAGATGCATGGGCAAGGCTTTTATAAATTTCAAAATGAAACAGCTTTCTTCAACAATTTTAGTGTTAATATTGAAAAGGGTTCACCTAACCAACATATATGGGGTTTTCCCTTTATATGTTTTAGGTTATTGGACTGAATTAATAGAAGATTTCAACATTATGAAATATATAAAGTCAATGAAACCATGAGTTACGAAATAATAATTAGCACAAATCTATCAGTTACAATACAAAATATTAGAATTTATTACCACTACTGTACAACGGGGAGAATTTGGACCAAAAAATTACACAATTTTATTAACCGATGGAAAGTTAAAAAAGAAATAGACTAGAAATCAATTGTTTTTTTTTTTAAACTCTAAATTTTTGTGGAGAGCCCAGCAGATTCTGTGATCGTTGAATGAATTGAAATCATTTTTTATTTTTATTTTTAAAGTGGAGGCTTTGCCTTGACTAATTATTGGGTACATATAGTCTCATGTTCCACAAATACTACGTACACAATCACCTTTTAAGTTCCATAAGCCGAGCTTTGCTTTGGTGGGCAATTTCATACCAAAACACACATTTGTCTGTATTTTTATTTTATTCTTAAAGTGTCTATCTACGAGTGTGGAAGGGAATTAATGTGTCTTTGTATTGAGTGCTCGATGTGATTCCCGAATTCCGAAGTTTAGCGCGCAGTTTGGGAATTTGCAGAAAAGTGCTTGAGCAACTTTCAATGCGCTCGAGCAATCGGCCAGTATCAGCAACTTATAAATAGTGATCTATTATAAGTTGCTTATAAATACTCCACCACAACACATCCTCTCTCTCTCTCTCTCTCTCTCTCTCTCTCTCTCTCTAACAAAGCAGACCCAAAAACAGATCTGGTTCTGGGGAGGGGGGCCGCTGCCTCCTCCTCCGCCCTCCTCCCCCCCTCCCCCTCTCCTCTCCTCCCCCTCCCCCTCCTCCGCCTCTCTCTTCTCCGTCGGTGTATCTTCTCACCGGTTTGGGAGCATGAGTTGCTGTTTCGTGGTGACCTTGTTTCGGGTGTTCCGACCTCCGGCCGGTGACCTGTGGGCTGGTTTCAACACGGCTCCACCTTGTCTTCCCTGAATCCGGAGTTTAGTGGCCGTCAGCGAAGGTAATAACGGCAGTTTGGGGTTAGGCTCTGAGGAGGTTAGGGTTTTTTGTTTTTCTTGTTTTTTCTGGCCGTTTGGCTCGGTTTCTACCGGTTGGGTCTTCCCTGTTCGGTTTTGTACCGGTCTAGTGCTCTAGATCCGGTGGGTGTTGGGTGGTGGGCGAATAATTTTAGTTAGGGTTTCGGTGGTCTGGCCGGAGTAGGGAGTTTCGGAGGTGCGGCATCAATGGTGGTCTACTGTTTGGTCGGCTGTGGTTCTCCCTATTTTGGTTGCTTGTCATCAACAGATCTGGCGATTGGGTGTGCTTGTTCTTCGGCTGCCGTGGGCGTCTTTGGCCTGCCGGAGTTTTTCCCCGGTGCTGCCTTGGCCTTTGGGGCTTGTCCTCGGAGCATATATTTCCTTCTCGCTTGTATTTGTTGTTGCTGTGATTACATCTGTTCTTATTATTTAATGGTTTGTGCTGGGAATCCATTTGGTTTCTCTCTGCCTAGTCCCGGGCGGGATTCTTATGCCGACACTTGTGTCGGCTGCTTTTGCAGGGTGTCCTTGAGTCTGTAGCCTAGTGTGCTTCATGCAGTAACTCATGTCTCGGATTAGGTAGTTTGGTGCATTCCTGTATTTTGCAATGTAATCTTTGCCTTCGGGTATGATTGAATGAATTGACTGATTTCAAAAAAAAAAAAAAATAGTGATCTATTACGGTTTGATCCGTTTGGAAAACGAATACACCCACTACAACCGTCCCGAATTTTGCTTCGTTTGAAGCTCAAAAAACATTCAAGGGGGTGCTTTGCCAATTTGGGTCTTCGAGTCTGAATGAAATCTATCGACCATTGAGATACAACTCCAAGAAGTTTCTTCATCTTAGATTCAACTATTTGAGACATCATGGTGGATTTCTGGAACGATATCGGATGGCTTGAGACTTTAAGTCAGCCCTCAAGCCAGCGGCAATCAAACACGCGGTGAACGAGGATTCGGCAAATCTATATTTGTTCAATTGGTGAAGATTCACGATTGTTTTATTACGGTCATTTGGAACCGTACAATGTTTCAAATAAATAGTGTTTTGACTCCTTCCCATGATTTTCATCCATTCAGGTGCTTTCCATGTTTATCTTGTGTTTCATATTGTTTTTCGATTCTTATTATTTTGCATGATTGGTCGGATAGTAAAACAGGAATTTCAAAAAACACAAAGAATCAGAACAACGAAATTTACTAATAAAGGAGATCGATGTAATAAATATATAGAAGAACAATAAGAATCAGAGAACGTACATGGGTTGATCAGCTCCACCAACTTTGGTGGAATTATTATTAGGTACGTAGTAGTAATATATTTAGCTACAATTATAAATCTACAACAAAAACAAAATCCATCGTTGCTGACTATATAAATCAAAGCCTCCAAATTGAAAGTACTCCTACTTGATCTTCCCCATTGCTGTATCTTTCAAGCTAGCTTATTCAGTCCTTCGACTCCTTCTTGTTCTTTCTGTCTGGAAAAACAAAGAAAAGACGGAAGAAAAGTTTCAATTCGATAAGGCATGTATACGAAAATAACCTAGTAATCTGAATGAATGAATCGAATATGGGTCGAGGTCTTCCATCCCAAATCGGTGAAAAGTCCATACGGACAGGGGAAGAGTTAGAATTTTCTTAAGGAAAGACGAAATTATATGATATCTTGAAATCTCGAAAGTTATTTTCATTGAGAATAGCCACAACTCTTCAAAGGTTATCTTTGTAACTCTTCAAAGCTTAATGAAGTCTTGTTTTGCTGTTAAAAAAAAATTGAGAAAAAACTGTCTGTTCTTAAAAGAAATGAACTTTTGAACGACAATTTAAAATATAATTCTGAAATAAAAAAATCCAATGCATTCGACTTCCACCTGCAGCGCGCTCTCTAACCAAGCTAGTGTGTGAGTCTTGCAGGCATATTTACACACTCTCAAATTTACTGAAAATGGGTAAAAGTATGTAGAAATTTTAAAATATTCATGTCGTAGAAATTTTAAAATATTCATGTTGAAGAATTTGAGTCTCCAAGAGTTAATTTCACGCGTCTCTAAAATTTTGGAGACTCAAAAGTCTTAGAATTACAGACCTGACCAAATATTGAAAGGGGGAGCCCCTTGAGTCTTGCAGAACTGATCGCAAGCATCCTCACACGCGGGAGTGGTGGCACTCTGCACCTGCATACACCCCGGCATGCATTGGTTAACGCAGTTGGCATCCGCTTCGGTTGAAGTCGTCCCGAATGCCATCGCGACGAATGCCGCAGCTAGGCACATCACAGTTAGTTTCTTGGCAGCCATTTTTTCTTCTTTTCAATGCTAATTTCTCGTCTGGGTATTCCTTATTATGGTCGACGGATAGCATGAAGAAATTAAGATACTTTTCTTCTTCTCTTTTTCTGTTTTTATTTTTTTTGTTTTTGTTATTGGGTGGAGTAGTTACTTTCCTTCTCCTATATATGCTCGTGTAGGTATATTTTTAGTATGGCATATGGGGAGAAAAGAAAGGGAATCCACCAAGTGGATGTGGATGGGAGAATAATGTGGTGCAGACCGAAATTTTCAGTGGCTTATAAAAGGGTGGAAAAGAAAACATTTTTTTTTTTCAGTGAAAAAAATCGGAAGCATAGGGTATGGTACCGCATCACCTCCACGGGAAAGTATTGCCACACCACACCACTTGCATTGGGACCGAAGCTTAGGTCTCAGCAAGTCTGAGTGGTATTTAAGAGCACGTTTAGCTCAAATAAAAAAACACTTTGTGAAAGAGGACATGTCCAATTTTGGGTTCAGGATTAAATTGTTGTGTGTCAAAGGCCGGCCCAGGAAGGCCCATAAATAAAAGAGTAGGCCAATTTTTTGGGTGGGCCTGGATTAATCAACTACTTTCATTTGATGAAGCGAAAATGGTCCAGCCGGTTCTACTTTTTGAAATCATTTGGGTACGCCAAATTTCCATTTGATGAAGGGAAAATGGCCCGATCGTGATCTGTGCACAATCTGTGTGTCAACAGACTTATTGAAATATAAAAGGTCGAAAGCTTCTACAGACATGAGAGATATCTTGATTACGTGCAATGACTGGTGAGAGAATCTTGCTTCATAAATTTGATAGCCTTGTACAATTACAAGTTGTTATTCTTTATGAAGTCGTATGTTCGAATCTCACAGAGGTCAATCATTTCAAATTTTGAAAATGAAACAGCTTTCTTCGACAATTTATGATGTGTTTGCTTCTGTTTTTGAAATGCATTTTTTAAAAGATTTTTCTACCTTTAATCATTTTTCTCTCAATCTCTCTCCATTTATTACTCTTATTATTTTTTCAAAATTTTTTTAAAAAGTGTTCCAAACAAAGCATTAATGTTAAAATATTGAAAAGGGTTCACCTACCAACATGGGGTTTTCCGTTTTCCCTTTGTATTTTTTATGTTATTGGTGTGAATTAATAGAAGATTTCAGCACTATGAAATGCTATACAAAGTCAATGAAACCATGAGTTACGAAATACTACCTCCGTTGGAAGATGTGAATGACAAATAATATTGCTGTCAAAAACTCCCGACCGTTGGCGATTTTTGAACCATGAAACCCTAGCCACCCCCTCTTCCCTGTCCCGTCTCCTCCGGCGATCGTCGGCGGAGGGTCCACTTCCACCCTTTTCCCTATTTCCCCTTGTCTACGTTTAGGACCCCCCCCCACCGGCATATCCAGCCAGCCCACCCCTTTCACCCATTAAGCGTGATGTGCGAAGCCCAATCCCTAGCCCCTCGACTACTCTCCGGCATCCATTCTTTCCTCAGCTGATCATTTGGTCTCCAGATTTGCCTTTTGTCTGAGGTAATCTCTGTTTTTTTCCTTTTCTTGTTGGCCGGCCGGTGTGCCGGTTTGGTTCTTTGCTGCTGGGTGTTTGCTCTTCTGCTTTGGCTGGTATTTGCTGTTTTTGTTTGCTGCGGTTTCTCAGTGGTTTTGTTATCTTGTATTGTGGCTATTGTTTGGTTCTGGGTTTTGTATCTTGTTTGATTAATCCAAGATAGGTGATTATGGACAGTGAGAAATTAACCTTATTCACTCTTTTTGTTGACAATTTACCGGAGGATGTTGGGCGTATTTGGTTCAGGAAGTTTTCAACCAATTTGGGGTTTTTAAGGATGTGTATATCCCAGCAAAGCGTAGCAAAGTTACTAATAGAAAATTTGGTTTTGTGCGATAGAACTGTTCCAGCGGAGGCTGCCGTATCCAAATCCAATGGGTTTTGGATTGAAGATAGGAAGCTTTTTGTTAAGTTTGCTACTTATGAAGCTCGGGGTAACAATCCTGTAGGTGAGAGTTGTTGGAAATTTACAGAATTTCGGGTGCATAGAACCGGGATTTTGGAGGGTCTTCCGAGGCAACCAGTCTCGGGTTCGTTGAATCTGGACGCAATCAATAGACGTATTGATTGTGGGGAATCTGTAACTCCCGTAACCTTCCTCATGATGGTGATTCACGCTGGTAACCTCCCTATTCATTTCAAGAATTCATTGGCAGAATTCAATGGCCTCTTGATTGCAGCATTGAACCTCCTTAGCCATCCTCCACCCTATAAATTGGAGCATCCCGTTTGGAGGAAATCAGAACAAACTCAGAGCATCCAAAAATATTCTGAAAGTCAGTTCTTGAGAGAGAGAGAGGCAGGCGATAGTCAGTTCGCCAAGGCGGTCGACGGCGGTGTTCCGGCGGCTTGCGGTTTAACCGAGCCAACCCTGGGAGAAAGGCGCCGACACAACCTACAACACCCACGGTAGGCGGCGAATATTTCTTAAGGAGACCGTGGTACCACACGGGACTCGGTTTGATTTTTGAATTCTGTTCATACCTGTTCTTTGTAATTCTGTTTATAATTGTATATCGTTTCAATTATGTAATTGTCGAATTATTAATGAAACTGTTATCTGGAATTTTATGTGTATGCCGAGATTTTTCCCAACAAGAGTCTCTCTAGAGGAAATGTCCTTTTGGTCGTTAATTATTCCAACACTTCTGGGGAGACTAGCAAAAGAGTTGTTGCAAGTAAGGATTTTAATTTGGAGAAGAATGGTTCTGGTATGAAGCTTTCATTTGCGGATTTGCTAAAAGGGAAGGACATGGAGCCATCCAAGATTACCGTCAAAGCTAAGGAAGACACCTTTGTGGATGGGAATGATTGGCTTTTGAGAAGTGTCATTGGCAAATTACCCTCCCTCCGATCAGTGGAGTCTATCAAAGACACGTTCTATTCTGAGGGTGTCTTTGATATACAGATTAAATCTTTGGGGGGTTACTATGTTGTGCTGACTTTTCCATCTATAGAGGCGATGTTGTCCATGATTGAGGGCCCTGAGGTCAATTTGTTGGGAGTTTATTGTGCGGAATTCAGATACTTTCTTTAGCATTGGAAGGAATTGGGGAGAGCCGATTACTCTTGATGATGCTACCTTGAAAGGTTTGTCTTTCTCTTCAGGTAAAGTGCAAATCTCTACCAATTCCTTTGGTGTTGTTAATCAAGAGATCAACTTGGAGGTTAATAGTAAACTGTATCCAATCTGGGTAATGGAAGAACAAATGGTGGTAAATAATATGATAAGAGAGGTTTGCAATTGTAAGTGCAATGAAAGTGATAGTCTTAACTCCTATTTTCTTGTTTGGGATTAAGGCGGCAAAATTAAGTTGCAAAAAAAAGTTATGATGTTTCCTTCCTCTTCTCTATCATCCATAGACATTCGGAATAGGAATTCTGCTTTATTCAAGAATGTTAGTAAGACTTTGGATTTTGGTGTTCGATTGGAAATTAAACTCGTAGGAGGGAGAAACTTTCATTTGAAGAAATTGGTTGAAATGGAAAAGGAGAAAATTGCAGATAGGGAGAATGCTTTGAAGAAGCACGCGGAGTTAGAAGACGGAGAATTTTCTGATTAGGAGGACAATGCTTCTACCTTTTCTGACTTTTAGCTTCTTGTGTTTGGTTTCCCGTTTCCAAGGCTTATTGTGCATGTTGTTAGGCTTTGGTGTCGGTCTTTCGGTTTTGCTTCAGTTTCTCACTTCGGTTTGTTTTCGGTTTTTGTGGAGTTTTGGGTTTTGAGGTATGGTTTGGGTCTTGAATTTTAGTTTGGAGTTTTCGTTTAGATTTTTGGGTGTTTGTAGTTAGCTTTTCCTCAGGTTTTTGTTGTTTTTGGTTGGTGTCTTGCCGTCCTTTTTTTGGTGGCATTGGGTGGCTATTGCCGATATGCCCTTGTTCAGTTTAATCTTTGTAATCGTTTATAAGATTTAATAAATCTTTTTGCTTAGCAAAAAAAAAAAAAAGAAATACTACATCCGTTCAATTTTTATTGTCCATTTTTTAATTGCATTCCATTTTTAATTGCTTATATCTCTCAGTTTATAATATTTTTCATAATTTTGAAAACTTTGTATTATAGAACTAATTGAGATCTATCAAACAAAATTTATATTGCATATTTTTCAAGATTCACACTAAAAGATATAAGCAAAAGATATAAAAGAGACAAACAGAATAATGGACAATGAAAATGGGACGGAGGGAGTAATTATTAGCACATATCTATCAGTTACAACACAATATATATATATATATATACAGAATAATGGACAATGAAAATGGGACGGAGGGAGTAATTATTAGCACATATCTATCAGTTACAACACAATAATATATATAATATATTATATTGAGTGGCTCGGATCATCAAAATTCACCCTTAAAATCACGTTCTGATTACATTGAGTGGCTCGGATCATCAAAATTCGATCGGGAACTTGGGAGTGTTTTTTTAAGGGTTTTTTTAAGTGTTCTCGGAACCGTCCCGATATATATATATCAGAATTTATTACCCCTACTGTACAACAGGGAGAATTTGGACCCAAAAATTACACAATTTTATTAGCCGATAGAAAATTAAAATAGAAATAGACAAGAAATCACTTTTTTTTAACCCTAAATTTGTGTGGAGAGATCGACCAGCAGATTCTGTGATTGTCGGATGAATTGTAATCAATTTTTTTATTTTTAAAATGGAAGCTTTGCCTTGCCTAATTATTGGGTACATATAGTCTATCCATGTTCCTCAAATACTACGTACACAATCACCTTGTAAGCCATAACCTGAGCTCTAGGGATGGCAACGGGGCGGATCGGAGGCGGATATTGCAATATCCGAATCCGAATCCGAACTCTCCACCCGCCCTCCGAATCCGCCCCGAACTCCGAACGGATTATGTTTTTGACCTCCATCCCCGCTCCGAACGGGGAACGGAGATCCGATCGGATATCCGAATCCGAATTTGAAAAAAAAAAAAAAACTCAATTAAAAAAAAAACTAACAGATTAAAAAAAAACAAATAAAACTAGCATGGGGAGGGAGTCTAGTAGCCGCGTTCCTAAGGGGAGATAGCCGCATCTCTCCATTGCCGGAGGGTTTTTTTAGAGAGAGGGATGGGGGGTGGGGAGGGGAGAGAGAGAAGGGGGAGACGTCATGGGCGAGAGTAGGGAAAAGAAGGGTTGTGTGAAGTGAAATTGGTTGGGTAGGAGACTGACTATTGACTAACCCTAAAAATAAGAGGTATTTATATATATAGTCGGATATTCAGAGGTGGATCGGATATCGGATTCGGGGCGAATCGGATCGGAGGCGGATCGGATATCGGATTCGGGGCGGATCGGATCGGAGGTAGACCTACCTCCGAATCCGATCCGATCTCTGAATGTTTTTTGAAAAATAAATCCGAATCCGCTCCGATATCCGAAAAATATCCGAAAAATCCGATCTGTTCGGAACGGATAACGGATCGGATACGGACGGATCGGCCGAGATGGCCATCCCTATGAGCTCTGTCCTAGTTGGCCATTTCATACCAAAACACACATTTTGTATATTTGCATTTCCATTTATTGAGTTTTAATTTTTTATTATTATTATTTTTTTAAGTGTCTGTTCAGGAATGTGCAAGGAAATTAATGTGTCTTTGTATTGAGTGCTCGACGTGATTAATTCCAGAATTCCGGAGTTTAGCGCACAGTTTGCAAAATTACAGAAAAGTGCTCCAGCAATCAGGCAATTTTCAGCAACTTATAAATAGTGATCTATTAGGGTTTGGAAAACGATTACACACACAACAACCGTCCCAAATTTCGTTTGAAGCTCAAAAAAAATTCAAGGGGCCAGGTGGTGCTTTGCTTATTTGGGTCTTCAAGCATGAATGAGATCTGTCGACCATTGAGATACAACTACAACTCCAAGAAATTTCATCATCTTAGATTCATCTATTTGAGACATCATAGGGTGGATTTCTGAAACGATATCAGACGGCTTGAGGCTTTAAGTCAGCCCTCAAGCTAGCGGCAATCAAACACTTTGGTGTGGTGAACAAGAATTCAACAAATCGGTCTTTGGTCAATTGGTAAAGATTCGAGATTGTTTCATTACAGTCATTTGGAACTGTTCCTTCTCTTGATTTTCATCCATTCAAGGGTTTTCCATGTTTATCTTGTGTTTCATAGTGTTCTTCGATTCCTATTATTTTGCATGATTGGTCGGATAATAAAACAGGAATTTCAAAAAAGACTAAGGCTCCGTTTGTTTGGACGTAAAATACTTTACCTATTCTCCAGTGTTTGATTGTGTAAAAAATGAGGAAAACATTTTACATGTAAAACATTTTTTATCAACTGGATGAAAATGACTTACCCTTAAATCTTCCGTAAGTTATTTTTCGAAATGAACTCGCTGCCTTCTACTGCAATTTTCACTACTCAATTTTCTCGATCGTCAGTTTCGACTCACATTCAATTCCAATAATCTCATATCTCTCCACGGTTTAAGCTCCCCCCCCCCCCTCTACACTATTTTGTTGATTTCTGAAAATATTTTTAAGTGCCAACTAAATACTGAAAAATAAAAATTTGAAGTTTGTTTTTTAAAAAAATATTTTACATTGAAACAAACGGAGCCTAAGAAACAGAACAATGAAATCTACTAATAAAGGAGATCAACGTAAATATATTACTATAGAAGAACAATAAGAATTAGAGAACGTACATGGGATGATCAGCTCCACCAACTTTGGTGGAATTATTATTAGGTACGTAGTAGTAATATATATTTAGCTACAATTATAAATCTACAACAAAAACAAAATCCATCGTTGCTGACTATATAAATCAAAGCCTCCAAATTGAAAGTACTCCTACTTGATCTTCCCCATTGCTGTATCTCTCAAGCTAGCTTATTCAGTTCTTCTTGTGCTTTCTGTCTGGAAAAACAAAGAAAAGACGGAAGAAAAGTTTCAATTCGATAAGGCATGTATACGAAACTAACCTTGTATTCTGAATGAACGAATCGAATGTGGGTCGAGGTCTTCCATCCCAGATCGGTTAAAAGCCCATATGGACTAGGACAGAGTTAGATTTCTCTTAAGGAACGACGAAATTATATGATATCTTGAAATCTCGAAAGTTATTTTCATTGAGAATAAAACTCTTCAAATGTTATCTTTGTAACTCTTCAAAGGTTAATAAAATCTTGTTTTGCTGTCAAAAAAAATTGAGAATAACTGTCTGTTGTTAAAAGAAATGAACTTGTGAACGACAATTTAAAATATAATTTTGAAACAACAAATCCGATGCGTTCGACTTCCACTAGCAGCTAGCGCGCTCTCTAATCAAGCTAGTGTGTGAGTCTTGCTGGCATATATTTACACACTCTCAAATTTAAGTAGTACCAAAAAAGGGTAAAAGTACGTAGAAATTCTAAAATATTCATGTTGAAGAATTTGAGTCTCCAAGAGTAATTTCACGCGTCTCTAATTTTGGAGACTCAAATAATCTTTGAATTACGGACCTGACCAAATATTAAAAGGGGGAGCCCCTTGAGTCTTGCAGAACTGATCGCAAGCGTCCTCACATGCGGGAGTGGTGGCACTGTCCACCTGCATACACACTGGCATGCATTGGTTAACGCAGCCGGAATCTGCTTCGGTTGAAGTCGTCCCGAATGCCATCGCGACGAATGCCACAGCTAGGAACATCACAGTTAGTTTCTTGGCAACCATTATTTTTATGCAAATTTCTCGTCTGGGTATTCCTTATTATGGTGGATAGATAGAATGAAGAAATTAAGGTACTTTTTCTTCTTCTCTTTTTTTTTTTTTTTTTGGTTTTTCGATGAGTAGGTACTTTCCTTTTCTTATATATATGCTCATGAAGGTATATTTTTAGTATGGCATATGAGGAGGAAAGAAAGGGCATCCACCAGGTGGATGTGGATGGGAGAATAATGTGGTGAAGAACGAAATTTTCAGTGGCTTGTAAAATGGGGGGAAAAAGAAAACATTTGTTTTTGTTTTTTTTAGTGAAAAAAATCGGAAGCGTAGGGTATGGTCCCACATCACCTCCACTAGAGAGTATTGCCGCACCACATCACTATCAGGATCAAGACTGAAGCTAAGGCCTGAGCGAGTATGAGTGGTATTTAAGAGTATGTTTAGCTCGAATAGAAAAACACTTTGTCAAAGAGGATATGTCCAATTTTGGGTTCAGGATTAAATTGTTATGTGTCAAAGGCCGGCCCAGGAAGGCCCATAAATAAAAAAGTAGGCCAAATTTTTGGGTGGGCTTGGATTAATCAACTACTTCATTTGTTGAAGGGATAATATCCAGGCGGTTCGGACTCAGGGGGCCTGCTCTCCCCCTTGGGGGAGCAGCGTCCTGCTGCCCCCGTTTTTCGGGCCCGTCCCGATCTCGCTCCGATGATCCGAATCGTTCACTTTGTAGAGCTCGTCGAGTAGAACGACTATGCAAAAAATCAGCTTAATTGGATATCATTAAGCGCTTGATCGGAGCCTTTTTACTTTGAAAAGAATGGATCCGAAACACTGGATCAAATCCATTATTCCCAATGGACCAATAGTTATATAGGCTCCGATCAGGTACTTAATGATATCTAATTAAGCTGATTTTTTGCATAGTCGTTCTACTCGACGAGCTCTACAAAGTGAACGATTCGGATCATCGGAGCGAGATCGGGACGGACCCGAAAAACGGGGGCAGCAGGACGCTGCTCCCCCAAGGGGGAGAGCAGGCCCCCTGAGTCCAGGCGGTTCTACTTTTTTTGTTGATTGCTTGGGGAATGCTTCCTATAAACCTGGCTTCTTGACTGCATAGAAGGCCGTGCGGCTCTATTTGAATTGTTCATTTTGATAATTAATGGTTTAAATTTGTTGAATTTATCATCGGTCATAATCGTTTATGGTAGGTCATAAATTGAAAACAAATCTAAACTCTCAAAAACTTCATCCGACGATTGCGATCACTTGAGTCGCACCTTTTCAATCTAGTTGTGAATTGCAGAAAAGCAAAATTTGCTTCCTATAAAATTCCTTGCCTTAATAGGTCCTCTTCAAAAATTTCACATTGTTCCCGTGGCACATTTAATACCCCTCTCTCTCTCTCTCTCTCTCTCTCTCTCTCTCTTCCCGTGGCACATTTAATACCCCTCTCTCTCTCTCTCTCTCGGTCTCTTGATGTTAAATGTACCAGTACTACAATTTGGACTTTTGTTGGCTTGGAATTTGGAGATGTCTTTCTGTGCATCCTTTCTTCATTACGACGATTACCTTTACCAGTGAAGCAGCAGCAACCACCAAGCACTCCCCTCTCTCTGTCTCACGTCTTTTTATCGACGAGAAGCATCATAAAAATAAAAAATCATGATTAAAATTCATAATTTTTTTGAATAATAACAAAACTAAGCGGAAAAGACTAAGGTGTCATTCCGCTTTCTTTTTAAACCTTTTTTTTAAAAAGAATGTAATTTTAAGCTCAAATATAATGAATATAATTAAAATGAAAAATATTTTGCACCGTTTAAAAGATCTCAATGAGATCTATCAAACAAGAACCATATTGATAGAAAAATTATTTGCGTAAACACATAATTTTTGAACTTAAAATTACATTCCTTTTCTAAATTTTTTTTTATAGAAACCGGAACGGGCCCTAATATTCCATCCACGTAAGTTTTACACACACTAAAGGTGTGAAATATGTGTAGGACCCACACATATTGCGAGTGATTGTGTGAATGTGTTAGAAATGGTAGCAAAATTGTGAGTATATATCAGTCGCACCCAATTGGCAATTACTAGTCCAACAACACATGGTGCCAACGAGCCGTAGCTCAATAAATCTAGGGAAATTGACGGGATAGTACCCACCTTGGATCTCCCGTCCGACTGACATTCAGATAGGCGCTTGTCCGAGTCTCTCTTGGCCGTTGATTTCGCAGATCAACGGTTGAGATGAGCCGAGCACTTTTTGCTCCAAAACGACGTGTTTTGGACCAAAAAGTGCTCGGCTCATCTCAACCGTTGATCTGCGAGATCAACGGCCGAGAAGAGTGGGACAGGGAAGTTAGACAGGGGATTCGGACAGGGGATCCGATCTCGATAGTATCCCGTTCACCGCATGTCGTGTGGTGTGGGTTCACACCGTGCCCCATAATAATATATTATACTGAAAAATATTCATAAATTTTAAAGTAGTTATTTTAGGGGTCCGTAAAAAAATTAGTTTTGATGAATATTGGTAGATATGTTTTCTGAGATCGTAAGAGCTTTTTGCCCTTTCAAATTCAGAAAACATACATATTGATATCTGTTAGATTTGATTTTAGGGCCCCATAAATAAATATTTTAAATTTATGAATATTTTTTTTGTAATTTTGTGGTGTCAGAGTGGACCCCCACACGGCATGCGATGGCCCAAGAAGGGGTGTAGTGGTCCTAGTCTGATTGCCCTCGCTGGTACTAACCGTCGTTTTACGTTGTCCCATGCATGCCCGGCTCTGGGCTAAGGTCCATGAGGCCTTCCAAAAATGTTCAAAAACTAGAGCCTCCATTTGTTTTTAGTACCTAGTATATATGTTGCTATAGGGCTCATTTTTTAACCCATGAATATGTTTTACATAAGACCCAATGGCCCAGTAAAAATGGAATGGAGGAAAAAATAAAAAGCAAGAATAAAGTTGGATCACACATCGGGATCGTCAGAAACAATTATTCAGTGTGATGAGTGTATCATTAACACGGATGCATTTTCCCCCTTAAACGATAATTTTCATTGCAAACAAACCCAACAAACTAACGAAGAACGAGTTACACGTTAAGTGATTGGATATTAAGGACCTCATTTTCAAAAATTGTCTTAGGTCTATGAAATCTCAGAGCCGGCCCTGGTCCCATGCCATGGCCCATCACTTTGTGGCAAATGGTAAACCACGGTTTTACTTGAGCACACCACGCAATGCCCCATGGCCCCTCTCTGTACGTGTCACCAGGACCCGCCGTATCTGGAGTTCATGTTGTCCCTCTCAAAACATATCACTCCGATTGGTTTAACATTTTGAAAGTTAACTTTAACTCTCGGCACAGTTTTCAATAAATCTTTCTCTCTATCTCTCTCTACTCATTACCACTCCAACTTTCAAAAATAACTTTCTAAAAGTTAAACCAAACAAAATGTAATTTTGAAACAAGCTCGCAAAGAGAACAACATTCCGTTTGTCTCCCATTTGGCACTCATTTTTTGCCTTCCACCCACCAAAGCGATGCCATTCGGTGGGAAAGGAAAAAAAAACCCAAATCTGAACACTATGATTGCAAAATGGAAGATGCCGTTGATTTTGGGGTTAAAATTAAAACTCTGCATTTCATAGCAGATAACACTTTCTTCTTTACCTAATCTGCAAAATTTTATAAGCAGATATGCCGCTGATTGCAAAACCCAAATCCTTCAATTGGCTAAACCAAAATCTGCAATGAACAAAAATTATCTACGACGAACTAAAAATCATTCAACGGCATCTGCTATGAACTAAAAATATGCTATCGGAATTGGCTAAAAAAAAATTCTCACAGACAGTAGCACTTAGCTTCTCAATCATAAGCAAAATCCTTCAAAAGTTTAATTTAATAACTTATAATCGTCTCCAAAATAAATATCCTCGATTAACGAAGGCAAAAAATGAGTGTCAAACGGGGTGTTGTTCTCCATGTGGACTTGTTCCAAAATTACGTTGTTTTCCATTGACGAAGTTATGATTCTTATGAAGCCGAGAGTTGGTTGGGAGGAACAAGCAGCATGTTGTCCTTAAAGAAAACACGCAACTAGGATTCGTCGGACGTAAGCGGTACCGGACCTGCACAATTTTGAAGGTGCATGTGATTGATGTGTGGGTCCAGGGCCGGCCCAACCCCAAGGCCCAAGAGGCCTGGGTCTTGGGCACCCTAAAAATATCCAATTTTTGGGGCACTTTAATTTTTTTAGTATTTGAGTTTGACTAGAACTCTTTTTTAGCTAAATACCATAAAAAAATGTCCATCCAACATGCAAATAAAGGCCCAAAAACTCAGTGGCATTTTTGTAAATCAGAGAATTAATTGGTCAATTTTTGAAAAAAAGAAAACCAAAATTAAACTCTGGCACATTTTTTTCCATTACAGCCTCAAATTGACTAAACAATTACCTTCTCGGATTCCTCGCGGCTGTAGTGGTAGGTCTAGAGCAAACAATAACAAGAAGGATCGGATCAACACATCTCAGCCCATCAATTCCTTCCAAAACAATTACCTTCTCGTCTATTCCCTCATGATGGGTAAACCAATTGCCAATCCTTGTTGTCAATGCATTTGCATCACGTCTCACAATTTTAACGTCACTTGCTGTAATTTATTTCGTGCGTCTTGTTATACCGCGTTTGATTGGGTCTGAGTGCAATAATTTATGAGAATTAAGCTGTTTTTTTTTTTAAAATCTGAATCTGATGTATTTTTGCCCTAGATTGAAATCGTCAGATCTAGGTATGTACGAAACGTAAAAGCACTTAAATTGAGCTTGATCCACCTATTGATTACGAGCGATAGGAGAATACATATATCTGTTTTTATTTCTCGTAATGAAGTAGATGCATGATCTAAGACTCAACGTAGTACTATTTTCATTTATTTTCTCAACCAGTTTTCTTGGTGGTCACATAGACTTTTAGGTTGTGTTTCCATAGATGTGGATTTCAAGCGAAGAAATTTGTCATAAAAAATTGCAATACAAGTAGTATTCAAGTGATACTCATGAGTTGTTGAGATAATATATATTTGCCTATTTGAAGACTTTATATTTTGTGTTCGTATGTAATTGTAACGCCCCGAATTTTGGGTACGTTAAATAAAACATTTTATTAGAAAAACGAAGCGAGTCTAGCTCGTTATTACATCATAACTCTCGTAAGAGCATTTGAAATACAAAATAGGATGACAAAGAGGAAACTAAGGGTCCTACTCTACAGCTCCCCTTGCTTCTCCATCCTAGCCAGCTCCTCGGCTCCGCACACCTCCAAGCTGAAGATCTCGCCCTGCTCATCTATGAAGTCTGACACATTATACCGGCGTCGCCACCAATATAATATGCCAGGGTCACCAAAAGGCAACACCGTGAGCTACGAAAGCTCAATAGAGTAAACCCTACCCACTAACCCATAACTTACAAACAAACGATCATAGAAATCACATAAATGACGATAATACATCCACATTCACTATCTAACGTTGGTGTCCAAGATTTCCCGATTTCTCCTACGCGACTCGTCGTAGACCGTGTCAACGTTTTCCACTTACAAAACCATTTTTTTCAAAATCCTTTGCATTGGCTCCGTACCGCGGATAACCAAGCATTTCAAAATCATTTGACATTGGCTCCGTACCGCGGATAACCAAGCCACACACACACCCTTTCAAAATCATTTGACATTGGCTCCGTACCGCGGATAACCAAGCCACACACCCAACCTCGGTTCCGCCGCGCCGGGTTCCCGAGTATCCTCACAATGGTTCCGCCGCGCCGGGTTCCCATTGGCACACAATTGCATTGGCTCCTCTCCACGGATAACCAAGCTATACCTCACCATGGTTCCGCCGGTCCGGGATCCCATGGGAACGCACACAACCTCACAATGGATCCGTTAATCCGGAGTCCCATTGGAACACACACACACATAATGCCACCAAAAACGGTCATTATGTAGTTTCTAAAGTATTTCCTTTCTCGGAAAACACATTTTCTTCCTCCTTAACCACACCCTAGGTGTCATGTTTCTACTTTCTCGGTTCTCGTGTCTCGTTATCATGCATAGACTCCGAGGCAGGACAAAAGTAAACACTAACAAGATCATTCACTCTACTCAAATCAACGCTTAAAGCATAACGCCACATGTTCGGACGCCCTTGGAGTGATAAATCACTTATGCTTTATCGTGTCACAAGTAATACAAGTAATTCACATATGCATGCTCATAATCATAAGTTCAACATACTCCCCCTCCTTTTCATTGTTTCAAAGAAACACCTCTTGAATATTTTCATGCATTTCTAACATTGATAGCAATAGATAACCTTATCATAAACTAAAATAACAAAAGTTATACTAGGGAGAATGAGTAGAGATTAATCTACCTCAATCCGAAACTAGTCGGGGCCGAATAAGCTAGGTGGAATTTCTCCCGAATCTGGACCGAACTTCGGACGGTAGTAACTCGGTCAATCCTTGGCCAAATAGCGTCGTTCTTGAGTCGAAATCGAAGCTCAAGAAATTCTCTACAACTTTCGTGAAGAAAGTTAATCCTAGAAACGACTTAAGGTTGGAGAAAAATGGGGGTAAAGCAAAAGACAGTAAGCTGTCTGGAAATAAAAATCCCAGATTTTTCACTGAACTTCGGATGACGATATCTTGGTCATTTCTAATCCGATTGGGGTGGTTCTTGAGCCTAACTTGAAGCTCTCGAAGTGTTCTACAACTTTCCCGAAGGAAGTTGGTTCTCAAAACTACTCTAAGAAGGAGAAAACTGGGGATTTCCGAAGGGCAGTAGGCTGCCAGGGACTGGAATCCGAGATTTCTAGAGAGAAGGAAGAGCAAAGAAGTGAAGGGGTGAGTTTTGAAGCTTGGAATGGCTTCTATTTATAGGCAACACATTGGCCCTCTCTCCTCTTCTCAATGGCCGGCCCCCCTCTCTCTCTCCTTCCCTCAATTGACACTTGGCATGCCAACAAGAAAGATCAAGGCCTAACCTTAGGCTTGCATGGCTAGATTGTGATTCTTGCAAGACTTGGTGACCAAGGAGGTGTGAACAAGATTAAACAAATGGGAATTGTACAATGAAGGACAATAGAGGTGGTTTCTTAGCTAGGAAGGAAGATACACCAAGGATTTTAAGTACAATGAAAGATCAAGGATGGTACAACCAACTTTCCTTCTTCTTTCCTTCCTTCCTTCCTCTCTCTCTCTCTCTCCCCCTCCCTTTGGCCGGCTGGTCCTCTCTCTCTCTCCCTCTCATTCTCTTGCCGAGGTACAAAAAATGAAAGAAAACCAATAAAAAAATAGTACTTTGGTACATAAGATCAAAAGTAGACTTAAGGCTTGGATTTTCTTTTATACTACAAATAAACACATGGTACTTTTAGGCATTAGTTTATCCATCAAAGTACTTAAATAATATATGTACAAGGTACCCTAGTACTTTGGAAGATCAAAGCCCTAATAGAAAATTAAGATAAGGTACTTTAGGAATCTTGGTACCATGTACCTTCCTAACAAAAAGGTTGTGCTTTCACACGTGGTTTAAAGAAAAATATTAAACTAGTTAAACACCATGGTACTTTGAAAGACCAACTCTATTATCCAATGGGTAATAAAATCCCTAACTTCTATTATCCAATGGATAATAGTTGCTAGGGTAATTATATAGTAAACTAATCAAAAATGTCCATTTTTTTAAAAGATAAAAGTACTTAGCCAAGTATACTTTTATTATAAACAATTGGGGTTCTTTTATCCAATGGATAATAATTCCCCTAATATTTATTGTCCAATGGACAAAGAATAAAACCAAAATTTTTAAAAGAAAAAGAATAATCAATTTCTTTGACTAGGGTTTGAAAGGTTCAAAAGGTTCAAAGTGTCCAAGGGGGGGCAAAACGGTCATTTTGCGGTTAGGGAAAAGTAACCAGATAGCTTCCTAGCTTAGTTACTCCAACTAGATGGTCAAAAGCTAGTTAGGCTTGCTAAGTAGGCCAAAGCGCAAATAAACGAAAGTTTAAGGGCAAAAACGTAATTTTGACAAACTTCAAGAATTTAAGGAAATTCACGCAATAACAACGAGATTTTTATTCGTTAAAAATCGGGGTTGTTACAGTAATAATTAGTAGACCTTTATATTGGTTTGGTTTTCTCGTATTTTGATCGTTGCTGTAAAAATTGTTAAGTATTAGAGGCATACTTTTTTTAATTTAGCCTTGGACACTCAAAACCCTTAGGCCGGTCTTGTGTGGGTCACGCTGTCACACCCCCACCACACCAAGACATTGTGCCAACGGGCAACTGGACCAGCACAACTAATGGGCAACGATCGACCTAAGCCAGTGGCGACTCTAAGAATTTTTAATAGGGTGTTAAAGAATTACTTTATTTACTAGCTTTTGTTAACAAGTCATATATAGCCTATCAGGGAAAAATAAGAAGAAGTCATGTATGCTCCTTCCGTCCTTAAATAAATATTCAATCTGCAAATTTAGGCCTTTAAAAACGTATATTTCTTTGGTTCAAAAAATTACCTTGGCCTAGAAGGTATTTTTTTCCAAATTTTTTAACAAAAAAACGCATTAATTTAAAGGCCTTAAAAAAAAAAAAAAAAAAACCCTCGTAGGGCGTTTGCTTGGCTGTTGAGCCGCCTACGACATAGCCCGGGACCGCGGATGGCCCCCTCCCGATCTGTCTATTTAAAAAGGGAAAAGTAGCCAAATGTTGGCCACCAAGAAATTGATCAAACCATGGCTAATGTCTCCAACGATCGTCACGTGGCCGTCTTCCCATTCCCATTCACCAGCCACTTCGGCAGCCTCTTCAGGCTCGTCCGCCGCCTCGCCGCCGACGCCCCGAACGCCACTTTCTCCTTCTTCAGCACTCCTAAAACCATAGAATCCTTGTTCTCACCGTCGAAAAACGTCCCCCGCAACATAAAGCCGTACGTGGTGCCGGACGGGGTGCCGGAGGGGCACGTGTTCTCCGGAAACCCTGAGGAGCCCATCAGCTTGTACCTTGCGGCGGTGGAGGACGGGAAGAGCCTCAAGGGAGTTCTGGAGGGGGCCGAGGCGGAGACAGGGCGGAGGGTCGGGTGTGTTATGTCCGATGTGTTTCTGTGGTTCGCCGGCGCTTTGGCGGAGGAGATGGGGGTGCCGTGGGTAGCGTATGTGCCCGGGGATGCTTGCTCTCTGGCGGCTCATTTTTACACTGACCTGATTAGGGAAACTGTTGGGATCCATGGTAAGTGATTTTTGGTGCAGCTGAGCAATTCTACTATGTACTAACACAGCCTTTTCACACCGCAATTTATCAGTTAAGATAAGACCTGGGTCCTAGCAAAATCTCATTCAAAATTGCTTCTTCCATTATTTGGAAGTTTTCGCAAAAAATTCAGCAATGGTTTACTACTTTATAGATAATATATATACTTTTATCTACTCTTCTTGAGGAGAAACGTGAAAAAGAGCATACAGAAAGAAAAAAGAAGAAGAAGAAGAAGAAGAAGAAGATAAACAAGAGTGTAATTTTTTTGGTCTCTGTTTCTACTTAATTTTCTAATTTAATTAATTAATTTTAAATTCTTATTCAATAAAATATCTTTCCTAACCTCCAAAATTCTCCTCAAGAATCAAAGATGCTGGTTCATCTCATTTGCTCATTTTTCTTTGTAAAACTTACGAATGCGTGAAATTAACAGACATTGCTGGGCGGGAAAACGACGTCGTGAAATTCATCCCAGGATTTTCGGAGATACGGCTCGGGGACTTGCCCATGGGTATCCTGTTTGGAAACTTGGAATCTCCATTCGCAATGATGCTATACAAAATGGGCCGGGTTCTGTCCAAGGCAACTGCAGTTGCCATCCTCTCCTTTGAAGAACTAGACCCAGAAATCAACCATGATCTCAAGTCCAAGTTTAAAATGGTTCTCAATTTCAGCCCATATAACTCATTATCATCGTCGCTGCTGCCGCCGCCCTCCTTGGTCTCAGACGACTACGGATGCATCCCGTGGTTGGACAACCACAAAGCCGCCTCCGTTGCCTACATAGGCTTCGGAACAGCAGCCACACCGCCACCGGTTGAGGTATTGTACTGACTCAATTTCCACGTGCTAAGCTTTATGAGACTTTTCTTTGGTCTTCAAAGGTTTTTTTTTCCTTTACCCAACAGATTGTGGCGTTAGCTGAAGCACTAGAAGCTAGCGGCACTCCGTTTCTCTGGTCTCTCAAAGATAATTTCAAGGAGTTATTTCCGGAAGGATTCATGGAGCGAACTAGTGAGCTAGGAAAAATTGTGCCCTGGGCACCTCAGGAACGAGTTCTGGCACATGGTTCAGTGGGAGTTTTCGTGACTCACTGCGGGTGGAACTCGGTCTTGGAGAGCATTGTAGCCGGTGTGCCAATCATCGGGAGACCGTTGTTCGGGGATCATCATATAAACACGTGGATGGTGGAAAATGTGTGGAAAATTGGTGTGAGGGTCGAGGGTGGAGTGTTCACAAAAAGTGGCACAATTTCTGCCCTTGAATTGGTTTTGAGTCATGAGAAGGGGAAGGAAATGAAGGAGCAAGTTGGAAAGTTCAAAGAGCTTGCTTTGAAGGCTGCTGGACCAGGAGGGAGCTCAGCTCAGAATCTCCATACTTTACTGGAGGTAGTAACAAAGTACAATCTTTAGAGCATCCGCAATCTTTAGAGCATCCGCAATGGGAATAATTAAAACCAATAATCAAAATGTGTCACGTCAGCATTTGATTATCCATTTAGTTCATCATCAAACTTAACAACCCCTACCTCCACATTGGTTATTTTTGCATCTCCATAAATAAAAAAAACCCCACAACATGCAATGCACATATGGTCAATTGCTAACGAGTTCCAATTACGCACCCAACTACACTAAATTATTCATCTCAATGAGACGATTCTAATGTGGAGTGTTTTTTAGTTTTGAGTTTGATTATTGGGTTTGGTTATTGACTTTTGATTATTAATAAAAGTTGTTAAGTTTGGTTATGGAATGGGTGGAATTTGGTTATTTGCTAAAAGACTTGTAATTTTGCTTATTACAATGTGAGGTATTTTTTTAGCATTGTTGTTAAGTTTGCTTATCCACACCAATTTACTTATTACAATGGGGATGCTCTTGGAAGACATAATCCAAAGAAATTAGGTTGGAGGTAACAAGAATACTTAGGCTCCGTTTGTTTGAGCGTAAAATATTTTTTGGTAAAATATTTTACCTATTTTTCGGTGTTTGGTTGTGTAAAAATTTAGGAAAACATTTTACATGTAAAACATTTTCCATCAATTGGATGAAAATGACTTACCCTTAAATCTTCTGTAAGTTATTTTTCGAAATGAACCCAATGCGTTCTACTGCAATTCTTACTACTCAGTTTTCTCAATCATCAGCCATGACCTATGTTCAATTCTAATATTCTCAGATCTCTTCACCGTTTAAGGTCCCCCCTCTCTCTATACTATTTTATTGATTTCTGAAAATACTTTCAAGTGCCAATCAAACATCGAAAAATAAAAGTTTAAAGTTTGTTTTCTGAAAAAATATTTTACATAAACAAACGGAGCCTTATTGTGTGTCTCTGAAAATGCTACTATTTCCAAAAATTATTGTATGTTTTGTACGTTTGTGCGGTAGAAATTATCGTCCTCCGAGGAATCCTTCTGAGTTAGGGCCCGCCCTTGCAAATATTTAAGCAAGCCATTTCTTCAATGTATGTGAAACGAAAATGAAAATGTTATCGATCAGTGCCTTTCCTTTGCGTTCAATTTGTGAGCGGGGAAAAAATAGGAAGGAAAAATCACAGCACGTCCAATGATAGGACTTCGACGACGAAATATTCGTTAATCTTCTAAGTTTCAGAATCTCAATACTTCTTCCACCTTCATGATCATTAGCAATATTTCCAACTTCTCATCCTCTCTAGGTGTATATATATATTAGGGGTGAGCAGAAAATCCGTCAAACCGCGCATCCGGTCCAAACCAATCCAAACCGGAGGGTATGGTTTGGGTTTTTAGTAGTATGGTTTGGTCATGATTTAAAAAAATTAGAAACCATGTTATATGGTTTGGTTTATGGATTCACATTTACGGTTATGGTTCCAAACCGATCCGAACCATATAATACATACATACATATATATATATATAAATTAATCATGATTCGCCAAATAAATATGAGAGCTTTTAGTCAACTACTTTATTAATTTATTGATCCAATTAAATTCACTGTAATATTTAATTTTCCTTCACTATCAAGATATGATATGAACCTTGATATAAAGTGATATCACAAGTTGGTTTTCTACCATGTTGTTACTATCGCCCTTTTGCTACCTCATTTCAATTCAATAGTTTTAGAAATTATTTTTGGCCTTTTATCTGATTAAACTATCTTAAGATGTTTAGTACTTGGTATTTTTAGTTGGTTCATTTTGGAAAATGATATTGGCACTCCCACAATTGATGCTGACACTCCAAAATCAGTGTTATTCTAAAGCCATTTTCCTTTATTTTTTTGGAGTGCCTCCCATCAATTTTTGGAGTATCAATATCATTTCCTTTCATTTTAGTGACTTACCAGCATTTTATTTTCTCAGTTTAAGACTTGAGGCAATTTTTGGTATCCTACTCTTAATTAGTTGGTTGATATTAGTGTGTTTTAATAATTTGAATGGAATTGGTTTAAATATATGTATTTTTTAAATTTATCTTCATAATGTTAAGTACTTTAAATATTTTTTGAAGACAATAGATTAGTTCAAAGCAAACCGTGGTTTAAAACCAAAACCGAACCGTATTTACATGGTTTGGATTGGTTTAGTTTTATGCCTTTTATGGGTTGGTTTGGTTCTCCAAATTCATAATCCGTAAGTATTGATTTGGTTCTTGATTTAGTATGAAACCGAACCAATCCGAACTGTGCTCACCCCTAATATATATCCTCTGTTGGTAAAGCCAAGGGCCTGGAGTTGCGAATTTAGAGCGAGAAGCTTCGACGTTTGGGCCACAGCGTTACAGTGTTGTAGGGAATTTCTAGTAGACATCGTTGCGTTCTTATGAACTTAACTTAAATTTAAATTAAATATGAGAATTTTGTCATAATTAATTAATTTTTTTGCATTTGTTAGTTTTGTGCCAAAATTTTGACGGCTATTGATTCGTCTTAAAGAGAGGAATCGAAAAAGTAAAATTTCTTTACTTTTACCCAAGTATTTTGATAAATAACCACTTTTTAGTACAAAAAGTCACTTTTTACGCTAAAAAGTGGTTATTTCTCAAAGTACTTGAGTATAAGTAAAAATCTTTTGTTTTTCCGAGAGACGAATCAATAACCTATAAAAATTTGGCGCAAAACTAACAAATACGAAAGAAATTCAAATACGGACAATTTTTAAATTTAAGTCAAGTTAAACTTAAGTCCATAAGAACGCAGTAATTTTTGTCGAATTGATGATTGTTGGAGATATAAAAATGAACTGCAGTGGTGGGTTTCTTTCCGCCGTACTTTAGTTTTAGTTTGTATTTGTTTTGACCACATACACATAACATACACTTCCACACTATGTTACGTTCTTTAGGTTTCTGTTGGCCTTCGCTTGTCGTCGGCGTTCCTAGGGTTTCTGTTGGCCTTCGCTTGTCGTCGGTGTTCCATCTTCTGGCGATAGCATTTTAGTTGTGTCTTTTGTGTTTTGTGGATAAGTACAATGTGTTATGTTCCTTAGGCCCTAGTTTGATCTTCGCTAGCGACAACACAATTGTACTCTTCACCTTATTCTAATGCATTTCTTGCAATTTCTCAATAAAAACGCAAAAAAAACGAACTGCTGCATTTGTTCATGGTTCTTCATTGGTGACTTGCCGCAAAGAGCTTCTATGTCAGGACTTGGGAGCCTGGAAGGTGTAAAATTTGGCGCTTCTGGTGGCGGATACAATCGGCAACATTTGGGCATAGCCCGATAAAATTTACCAAATCCTGACTATTGAGTGATAGGCCTGTTTAGCACTTTAACACCGGACGGTTAGCAGGGTGTGAACGCGCTTGTAGGCGTTTGTTAATTCGAATGCCAGCGTGTCAGGACTTGTCGACGTCCAACGTTAAAGGACTGTGGGCGTTTGATCAAACTTCTAAACGAGAACGAATGCGTGAGATATAATAAGCGTTGGCTTTGATCGCTTTAGCCACGTCCCAAACGGTTCCAAATCTGGTGTGGGTTTTCAGCCGCCTTCTTGTAATGCCAAGTGTCCTTAATTAAAACGGAGTAATCCCACAAGTGGGGTAGTTGTTTGGAGGCTATGGGCCAACTATGCAACCTCCACCCACTTGGTTCTTGCACTTTAAGGATGAGTTGTTGTAACTTTTAAATCTGAAATTTATTTCGGTAATTTTTTATTTTTTATGATTTTATTTTTAGCTTTTCGTTCGTAATTTTTAGGATTAATCGTTTGTTCCAGCGAAACTAATCGAAAAGTATATAAATATGGATTGATATTGAAAAAATTCAAATGAAACGGCACTTTAAGCAAGTAAGACAACTTGTTTGATATTTTTTTCGTCTTTTGTGAACTTTTTTTTGCTTTTGGTCATAATTTTTTACTTTTCAAATTCTTGTTGTCGAGACGGATAATTAATCCAAAAAATTCCTCTCGAACCTAATAAAATTTAAAAAAGACAAACAAAACACAGAAAACGAAGAAAATAATTAAGTTTACAAGAATGAGGCCTAAGTCAAAAATGGCTTCTTGATGTTACCCCCATTAATGTTTAATCCAAAATGATTCTTTTTCATGGCCCAATATTTCGTGTAAAAAACGGATATAAATTAGTGGTATGTAGAGAGTGTCTAGGGGTCAAGTGCATTTAAGCATCAACAAATCAAACAAGAGCATCACGGAGTACTGGACCACAGACATAGCAAAAAGATAAGATTGGATTAAGGGGAGAAAGAAGGCTATTTATACTCTCAACTTTTCTCTTCACAAATATCCCAAAAACAAGCTAAAAAAACTAGACAAAAGCTCTCGGTATCAATACATAGGAGATGGGGTATCGATACCGAGCAGTTAAGCCAAAAATTGGTTCTGGACGTAAAGCTCCCGTATCGACAAAACAAATACACTGTTCTCTAGACAAAAGTTAAGTTTGTGGTATTGATACAAACATTTTTGTTGTATCAATACGGAGAGCTTAAACCCAGATTTTCAGCTTGTTCCTCGTCTTGGCATCCAACGGCCCCAAACACCCTCCGGTGCTTCGTTTCTTCGCTCTTGGACCTCAGTGGCGGTGTTCCATGTGGCCTCGAGTACTTAAACACCCTCGAGGATTATGATTGGTGTCAAAACATGACTTATTCTTGCAGTTTATCTGAAACACTTGTAAAATTATCTTATGTGCAATACCACATAAGAAAGATAATTTATTTATATAAAAGCAACATACTAGAGGATTTAAGCACCAAGAATCTACATTATTGAGTGCCTACCACCCAATATTTGGTGCTACAAATGGGTGTAAATTAGTGGTACGTGGCAGGCGAATGTAGAGAGGGTCTAGGGGTCAAGTGCATCAACAAATCAAACAAGAGCATCATGGAGTACTGGACCACAGCATAGCATGTCTATCAGTAAAATTGGACTAGAACAGAATCACTTTCACAGCTACCACAAAACATTTGTGTTCAAGAGCTAGCTCATTTGAAATTTCAGAGATGGAATCAGTGAAAGACCAATTCAATCCCTCCCAGATTCACAACCAATTCTTGAACCCCACAAGTAAAACCAGCCACAAGCTAAAGCTAGAAATGCGGCCGCTTTAGACCTTCGAAAATTGACAAATATTCAAAATCCCTCCTATTTTAGTACTCTTTATAATAGTAGTCTAAGAAAAAAACGCCTCATAAATTTCTGACTTAGCCCCGAAAAATAAGGGCCGGGTCAGCGGCAACAAACCAACAGACTATCAACAAAACAGCCCAATCACCCAACAAGAAAATGACCGAACGCAACCATGACATTAGAGACTCCCCAAGTTACACTTTTGATTTGATCTCTTGGTATCTTTGAATCCTGTGGAGTTTTTACACCGCCGGTGTATTTATTTTATTCTCCACATGCAAATACATGTTCCATGGCTCCCCTCTCTCTCTCCGGCTATTGCTAACCGTTTCATGTCAGTATCATGCAGGTATGTGGCTTTGTTTGGTTTACATTTTAAAAAGTTATTTTTGAGAGTTGGAGTGGTAATAAGTGGAGAGAGATAGAAAGAAAGATTTATTAAAAACTGTGCCGAGAGTTAAAAATAACTCTCAGAATGTTGAACCAAACGGAGTGGATGTTCCACGGCCCCCCTCTCTCTCTAAATCTCTTTATATCCGGTATCGAGACAAAGAAATTCTATTGTCGGCCTCTTTGAAATTTCAACAGTCCTTCTCACTCGATCACTTTAAACCCGATTCTGCAAAACCTTGGCCACCAAGAAATATCAACTAAACCATGACCAATAATGTCTCAAATATTGACCGACACATCGCCGTCTTCCCGTTCCCATTCGGCAGCCACTCCGGCACCCTCTTCAGGCTCATCCGCCGCCTCGCCGCCGACGCCCCAACCGTCACTTTCTCCTTCTTCAGCACTCCCAAGACCATAGAATCCTTGTTCTCACCGTCTAGAAACGTCCCCCACAACATAAAACCTTACGTGGTGTCGGGCGGGGTGCCGGAGGGGCACGTGTTCTCCGGAAATCCTGAGGAGCCTGTCAGCTTGTACCTTGCGGCGGTGGAGGAGGGGGAGGGCCTTGAGGGAGTTTTGAAGGCGGCCGAGGCAGAGATAGGGCGGAGGATCAGGTGCGTCGTGTCGGATGCGTTCTTGTGGTTTGCAGGCGACTTGGCGGGGGAGATAGGGGTGCCGTGGGTTCCGTTTATGGTCGGGGGTGCTGGGTCTGTGTCGGCTCATTCTTACACTGACCTGATTAGGGAAACTGTAGGAATCCATGGTAAGTGATTTTTAATGCTACCTTGCATATGGGTCTAGATCCTCTCCAGTACAATAATTTGGACGGATGAGACAGTCTAGATCAAGAAATTTTTTGGTGTCGGGTGGCTATATCCATTGTGATATTCACTCAGTACATTCGAGTCATCCAATACACTTTTGAACGACTTGGATTGAAACTTTCTCTCTCCTCTCACCTCTCACCTCAACACTCTCTCTCTCCAAATCCGAACCGTTCAAAAACACAATGGACAGCTCGGATAGGCTGAGCGTGCACCACGTAGTACCCACCTGGCATTGAAAAAATTTCGTCAAGTTTGGGGCTGTACATTGGTATAATCAATTGTTTAGATTTGTTCATCAGTTCTTACCAGTAAGAATTAACATCTTACCGGTAAGAATTAACTCTTACTGGCAAAAGTTTCAAAATTATTTCTATGTTCAAATCATTGATTTCAGCAAATGAACAGTACCAAAAAGGACGGTCTCTTCTAGTCCAAAATATGTACCGGAGAAAATCCATCCCCCTGGCATATATATGTTCATAAGGGTCATCATCGGACCGGCCCAGCCCGCCAAGTCGCTGCCCAAGCCCGCCCACGGGTCGGGCCGACCGGGCTTTTTCTTTTTGGCGGGCCGGGTCACCTATCATATATTGAAGCCCAAGCCCGGCCCACGGGCTAGCCCAATTGGCGGGCCGGTGGGCCAAAATCCGGGCGGGCCAACGGGCGGGCTTAAATATCATTGGGCAAAACTAAACCAAGGGAAAAAAAAGGGTTTTTTGGGATTTTGGGCTAATAAGCAGGCCCGTTGGCGGGCTTTTGGATGGGTACCACTGGCGGGCCTAAGGGCGGGCCGAGTAAAAATTCATAGGCCCGAACCCGCCCATTACAAACTACGGGCCAGCTACCCCGCCCATTTTACAGGCTCAGGCCGGGTAAAAGCCTGGAAGGGCTGGGCGGGTCGTGGGCCGTCGGACTAAATGATGACCCTTATATGTTCATACTTGAGCAAACTGCCAATGGCAGAATCAAGATTCTCTTTTTAGGAGTGCCAAAATCTAAAAGATGCAAGTTTGGACTAATTATTCAATGGCTTTGTGGAACCATATGGCAGTGTCTCAAACGCTTCTCTATCACACATATATGTGGACTTCACACATTTTGAGGGATCACACAAATATATGGTAGAGAAAGAGTTTAAAGCACCACGTGACGGTGTCCCAAGAAACAAATGTTTAATCATCTTTGGCCAGCTATAGTTTCTCTAAAAATAACTTCCCAACACAGAGTAAAATTCGGTTCAATGTATCATCCTTGTTAACCTCCAAAATTCTCCTCAAGAATCAAATTAAGATGTTGGTTTACCTCATTTGCATCGCCTTTTAATTGACTACTTCACTTAATAATGCGGAAAACAGACATCGCTGGGCGGGAAAACGACGTCGTGAAATTCATCCCAGGATTTCCAGAGCTACGCCTCGGAGACTTGCCCATGGGAGTCCTGTTTGGAAACTTGAAATCTCCATTCGCAATAATGCTACACAAAATGGGCCAAGCTTTGCCCAAAGCAACTGCGGTTGTTATCAACTCTTTCGAGGAAATAAACCAGGAAATCAACCAAGATCTCAAGCCCAAGTTTGAAATGTTTCTCAATGTGAGCCCATTTAACTCAATATCATGGTCGTCGTCATTGGCTCCGCCCTCCTTGGACTCAGACAAGTATGGATGCATCCCGTGGTTGGACAACCACAAAGCTGGCTCTGTTGCCTATATCAGCTTTGGAACATCAGCCACACCGCCAACGATTGAGGTATTAACCGTATTATATTATGTAGTAGTAGTAGTAGTAAATTTACCCTAATCTTAATCGTATCGCAACTTTTCATTGGTCCTCAAAGTTGTTTTTTCCAAACAGATTGTGGCATTAGCTGAAGCACTAGAAGTTAGCGGAACTCCATTTCTCTGGTCTCTCAAAGACAATTTCAAAGAGCTATTCCCGGAAGGATTCATGGCGAGAGCTAGTGAGCAGCAGTGCCGGCCCCAACATTTGGGTTGTCCAAGCCCGACCTCACGCTCGGTTGCCCACTTAGTATTAATTCATACAAAAACAAACAAGTAAAAAAAATAAGGTTATATTGTGCTTTTAACATGAATTATATCAAAAATTCAAAATCAAAATGCAATCCTGATTATGGCACTATTTTATAATTTATTTTTCTTAACTTTTCATCATCATTTTAGAAATTAATTATGGATCTTGATGAAAGGAACAAGAAATATATAAAAACATGAACCAAAGTTGTAAAAAGGTTCAGATAAAACAACATTAAGGGCAAAATAAAAGTAGTTTTCTTTAGTGACCTTTTTTTTCTTTGGTTGTATTTTTTTACTTTTTACACTCCTCTCATCGAGATAAATGATTAATCCAACAAATAACGAATCTAAAAAAATAAATCAGAAAAGACAGAAATTTTTTCTAGGAAGAATATAATGTGGAAGTTCAACATATTGTAACATAACTTATGTTTTCTTTATTGATATTTAACTTGTTCATTTTAAATATTTAAAAGAAAGATAAATGCAAAAAATAAAAATATTAAGTTTTATGTTCTGAAATACGATCTAAATTTATTTGTATCTATTTGAATTATTTCAATTAAGATCAATGCAAAGTACAAATATTTGAACAAAAGATTTAAAAAAAAAAAAGTATGCTAATAAAATTCAATCACCCAAATAAAATCTAAGGCTCAATATTAAAAAAGTTAAACCTCAGAGCATCCCCATTATAATAAGCAAATCTAACAACAATGCTAAAAAAATACTCCACATTGTAATAAGCAAAGTTACAAGTTTTTTAACAAATAACCAAATTCCACTCATTTCATAACCAAACTTAACAACTTTTAACAATAACCAAAACTCAATAACCAAACTCAATAACTCAAAAACACTCCACATTGGAATCGTCTCATCGAGATGAATAATTTGGTGTAGTCGGGTGCGTGATTGAAACTCGTTTGTGATTGAACAAATGTTCATTATATATTGTGATGGTTTTTTTGGTTAGGGATACAAAAATAACCGATGTGGAGGTAGATGTTAAGTTTGATTATGAACTAAGTTTGATTATGGACGTGACACATTTTAGTTATTGATTTTGATAATTACCATTGTGGATGCTCTTAGACCATGATGGGAGTTAAAAAAAAAGAGAGGTAAAGTGGGTTGCTGCTACTACCGATGAGAGAGATTGAAAAATAACAAAATCCTAGACAGAGATGGAAAGTAACAATTAATTGCAAGGTAGTCAGTAATTTCTAATTGGGCCAAGTGACATCAACAGCTATTTTGGGCGTGAGCAAAAAAATGAATTCTAATTGCTCGGCAGTAGATTCGAACACGGAGCACTTACCCGCGGTAGTACTTATTCCAGGCTACTTGCCAATAAGCCATCATAATCCTTTATTACCAGTTTCCGTCAAAGCATTAATATATATATTTACAAAAAAAAAAAATTTTTGGTTGCCCTCCCCGGGGGGGTTGCCCAAGGACTTGCTGGGCTTACCCCGGGGCCGGCCCTGGTGAGCAGGGAAAAATCGTCCCGTGGGCACCACAGGAACAAGTTTTGGCACATGGTTCAGTAGGAGTTTTCGTGACTCACTGCGGGTGGAACTCGGTGTTGGAGAGTATTGTAGCGGGTGTGCCGCTAATTGGGAGGCCGTTCTTCGGGGATCACCATCTAAACACGTGGATGGTGACAAATGTCTGGAAAATTGGTGTGAGTTTGGAGGGTGGAGTTTTCACAAAAACTGGCACAATGTCTGCCCTTGAACTGGTCCTGAGCCATGAAGAGGGGAGGGAACTCAGGGAGCAAATTGGAGAGTTCAAAGAGCTTGCTTTGAAGGCTGCTGGACCAGAAGGGAGCTCAACTCAGAATCTCAATACTTTGTTGGAGGTAGTAACAAAGTACAATCTTTAGAAATGCTAATTCCAAGAAACTATGTTGGATGTTACTCCCCCCGTTTCTAAACGAGAGTCCTCTTAGGAATTTCAACTTTTTTAGGAGACATGTATTAATTACGCCTACTTTTCACCATTACTCTTATATTCTACCGTACTTATATTTTGTACAATTTGTATTCACATGAGGGACATTTTTGAAATTTTATCAAATTTTTAGTGAATATTTCTTTTATATCCCTTCGACTTTGATCAAAAATTCATTTTGGTCATTTACCTTTCAATTTCAGCATAAAAATATTTCGACTTTTCAATTTTTTTCATTGTCATCCTTTTGGGATATATACATATATACACGAAAAATAGGGTATTTGGATCAGGCTCCCTACACACATCGGATGACGTTGATTCCCGGAGACGGCCCGGCGCAGGACTAAAAAAAACGGATTCCTTCTTAAGGATGACATTGAAAAAAATTGGAAAGTCAAAGTATTTTTATGCCGAAATTAAAAGTTGAAGGACCAAAATAAATTTTTAATCAAAGTCAAAAGGATATGAAAGAAATTTTTCCAAATTTTTACTTCTACTTTTGGAAATGAACATCATATTTGAACATCCTAAAATGGAATAACAATTAGGAACGGATGAAGTATAAGAAGTAAGAACACTTAGATGGAAAGCTAATTCCAAAAATTATTGTGTGTACGTTTGTATGTGAGGGCCCGTTTGGATGCGGGATAAGAATTGGAGGTATTAGTTATGAAAGGGGATAAGTTAGTAGAGGGTATTACGTAAAAAGGGGGAGTCCACATTGATGTGATGAAAGGATTAACTAGTCCTTGGTTTGGATGAGAGATAAAGTTGTTTTTATAGTTGAAATGGAAGAGAGATGAGATATTATCTGGGGGTATTATATAATAAAACCCCAGAACCTTCCCATAAATAATCCCCCACCGAAAGTGTAAGGGGTTACAAGAAAATCCAGGGCTTAGCTAATACTCCCGACAAAATATGTTCTCAAACCATGACTTAATCATGGGCTCATGGTCTTAGAAGAGGATATTTTATTAATACTCCTTCGGTAGCCCCCATCGAACAGGCCCTGAGTGTGGTAGATATGCTAGGATTTTATTTGTATCGTGGAATCCTTATTCAAGATATGGGCAAGGGCAACCCTTGCAGATATTTAAAAAGTCATTGTTTCTTTTATGGGAGACGAAAATCTGAAAATGTTTTACATAGGGTGTAAAATACACGGAATCTTTATATTTATCTCAAAACCATTTGACAATAAGTAAAAAGATTTCAAATATTATTAAGTAAACACTCATTTTACTACCAAGCAATGTGGGCCTACATTTTTCTTAACATCTCCCCTCATGTGCAGCCGCGTTTGAGATCTGTCGCATGTAACCTATTTTTGGGTTTATTATCGTGTAGCCTTTTTGCTGGTCTGTTATCGTCGAGTGTAGATTCTGAATTTTATGAAATGTGGAGTGGAACGGATCTCGCTCTGATACCACGTAAACTTTATATTCATCTCAAAATCAATTGGCAATGAATGAAAAGGTCTCAAATATTATTAAGTAATGCTCCATTCCACTTCCAAACAATGTTCCCTTTCGGCACTCACATCTAATTTGCGTGGGAAACAAAAATAGAATGGGAAAATCACAGCACATTTGATGGTGCGAGTTCAACAACAAAACGTTCATTAATCTTTTAAGTTTTACTTTCTCCACCTCCATCAGCAATATTTTCCACCTTCTCATCCTCTATAGCTCTCCTTATTTAACTTCAAAATAACTTGTTGAGTTGCCTTGTAAAAAATGAAATTTATTGGATACTTTAAATGCTTAATCCCCCATTATATCTCATTTCTTATTCAAAAGGTATTCAGAGCACTTAATCAATTCTGAGAATGATGAATAAAATGTATTCAAAGCACATAAACAATTCTGAATGAAAAAATAGAATGGGATTAACCACTTTAGAGTTATCTAATTAAGCCGATTTTTCTCGGGGGCAACTTAAAATTTTATTTTACAATTAATAAACAGCTCAAATTATCCGTGTGAGACTTCGGAGTGGACCCCACACAGCCAGTATCAACACCATGGGCATCGGTACCCATAGTCGATTTTGCTCAAATCTATCAATTACAATGAAAAATATTTGAATTTATTACCACCACCGACAGGGGAAATAAAAATAAACTAGAAATAACTTCTATTTACCCTAAATTTGTGTGGAGAGACCAAAAAAATCTGACTGGTGGATGAATTGAAGTATTTTATTTTATTTTATTTTTGTGTGGGGGCTTTGCGCTATTTTGTTCCTCATATACTGTGCAATTACCGAAACAAAACCGTATTTATGTGCAAGAATGAGGAATTAATCAAATACTCCTAACTATTGCCAATTTGAAGTATAAAACCTTAAAATAATTTAAAAAAAACCTTTACTCTGTTTTGCCAATGAATTTGGATTGAATAATGATTCCAATAGTGCTTCCCTCCCCCTCCCCCTCTCTTTCTCTCTCTAGAACCCTAGCCACCCCCAATAGCCTTCTTCTCCCTTCTGCTCCCTCCAGAGTTCACGCAACCTTAGACGACAGTGGGAGAGGAAGACCTCTATATTTTGCTTTTTGTTTTATTTTTTTTTCCATCTCTTCAAATCAACGGCTTGTAGTTTGATTTATGAGAGTTGTCTCTCGTTTTCTCGAGAGTTTAGTTTTGTCTTTGGACGAATATTTGCCTACAAATCGGTTTCTTTCAGAGACGATCGATATTACTTCACAATGATATCAGTAACAACAATTCTCTTACCCTACATGATGTTTTTTGGCGGGGCAGCTCGTGGAGCTTTTATCTAGTTTTTTGGAAGTTCATTGGTGCATCCATACTTGGTTGGAGTCCATCTGATCTTCTAAGTCAGGGTTAGCCCTGGGGCAAGGCTCAAAAGGTTGCCGCTTTGGGCATCCAAATTTCAGCCCAAAATTGGGGTACCCTTCTTTTATATATATACACACAATTCCTTTCTCATAAGGACCACTTTAACTTAATAAAATGCGGACCTCCCTTTTCCGATTGAATGTCGATGATCCGAACTGCTCAATGTATTCAGAATGTGATTTTAAGGATACTTACAAGAAATCAGCAAAAAAAATGATTGGGAATGATTTCATCCGAGGAGTTTTTGTGTATTTTTTTTATTGAACGGTTCAAATAAAAACTACTTGGATGAAGCACTTCTTGATCATTTTTTTTGCCAAAAAATAAAAATGAACAACCAAAATAGGAGGGATGAAGTAAATGGCAGCCACTTTGGCTGCCTGATTTTACATGCTCAATGAAGATTAAAGTGATTATAAAGAATGTTTCTATTACTGTTGTTTAATACGACAAATATGTATGGCCCCACCTTTCGATTTCGTCTAGGGTATTCAAATCCCTTGAGTCGTCCTTGGTCTGAGTATTTGTTGTTTTTTATATCTGGCTAACGTTTTATTTCTTTTGAGACTGATGATTCTAGATATGAATATACAGCAGATCGCGAGTGCCGCTGTTTGTGTCAAGCTCAACGTCTGACTCAGGGTGAAATACATCTGTTGCCTCGTGCTTTTCTTGTTTTACAATTGTCAGATGATTTGTTTAGTTTTGTCCAAGATATTCGTAATGAGGAGGTGTTTCCACTCAAAAATAAAACATTAAAAACTTAACGTATTTTACCATCTCATTTCCACTAACAAAAAAGTTTTATCATTTTATCATTTCGTTTCCATTAATAATAAAGTTTTCAACAAAAACTTTTTTTGCTATAGTAACTTTACTCCCAAACCTATCAACAATTTATTCATTGCCAGAAACAATTTGACATTTGTCAACAATTTATTCACTATCAAAAATATCTAACAATTTTTCAACCACAAATACAAATTTACACATTTTTTACAACCGAAAAACCACCCTTGAATTTCGTTACGTAGGTGCCGCTTGGGCAATTATTAATATTTTTTCTCAATTTTCAACCGACTTGTACAGTTGTACGCAAAGCACACCATTTTCATAGTTGGGTGGAGTACTTTTGGTTGTTTGATGGTCTCGGTGGCCTTCGGGTGATGCGTCAATTCCTTTTTCAGTTGGCACCCGCAGCGGGCCTGTACACCACCCACTCCAACTACCCTCTTTCATTCTGTGTGGTTGATAATAAAAGCCTGGTGGCTGGTACGTAGGCTGGTGCCCATTTTCCGTTTCAAAGCCATGCCCAATGGCCTCTCTCTCTGTGGCTATTAATGAGCCACCCTTTATAATGTTAACTTTATGCCGCGGAACAAAAAAAAAAAAACCTATGCGTAGTCATGCACCAAATCTAGGAGCTCAATTCACGCCGTTACAGTCATTCAAGCCGAACCTCCGTGGGTTCGAGCTCGGCTCATTTGTCTAACGAGCCACAATACCTAGCTCGAGCTTGCTTATTTACCTTTCGAATCGAGTCAAGTCGACTAGTCGAGTCGTAACCGAGCCGAGTTCGCTAGTAGCTCGGCTCACTTACAGCCCCAAGTGCCAACCACCTCTCTCTCACTGTGGCTATTGCTATTGCTATAGCTGACAGTTTTAACGTCAGTATCATGCAAATACGATGTTTCATACCCCCCTACACCCCCGCGTCTCTCTATGTCTCTAAATCTCTTTATATATGTGGTAATCGTCACATTTTTTTTCTATTATCAGCCACTTTGAAGTTTCAACCTGTCACTCTCACTCGATCACTTAATCAGTTAAGACCAAATTAAAAAGTAGCCAAACCTTGGCCTCCCAGAAAAATCAATTAAACCATGACCAATATTAATGTCTCAAATATCGACCGACACGTAGCCGTCTTCCCATTCCCATTCGGCAGCCACTTGGCCTCCCTCTTCCGCCTCGTCCGCCGCCTCGCCGCCGACGCCCCCACCGTCACTTTCTCCTTCTTCAGCACTCCCAAGACCATAGCATCCTTGTTCTCGCCGTCCAAAAACGTCCCCCACAACATGAAACCTTACGTGGTGTCCGACGGGGTCCCCGAGGGGCACGTGTTCTCCGGAAATCCCGAGGAGCCAATCGGCTTGTACCTCGCGGCGGTGGAGGAGGGGGAGGGCCTCAAGGGAGTTTCGAAGGCGGCCGAGGCGGAGATAGGGCGGAGGATCGGGTGCGTCGTATCGGATGCGTTCATGTGGTTTGCCGGCGACCTGGCGGGGGAGATTGGGGTGCCGTGGGTCCCGTTTATGGTCGCGGGGGCTTGGTCTGTGTCGGCTCATTTTTACACTGACCTGATTAGGGAAACTGTAGGAATCCATGGTAAGTGATTTTCTGTGCTACCTGGCATATGGGTCCGGATCCTCTCCATTACAATAATTTGGACCGGACAAGGCAGTCTAGATCGGAACCCATCCATTGGTATGATTAATTGTTCAAATTTGCTCATCAGTTTTTACTAGAAAGAATTAACTCTTATTGGTAAAAATTTTAAAAATATATTCAAACTATTAATTGCAGCGAATGGATGGTGCCGACAAAGAGGATTTTAGAGAGAGAAAGATTTTTTAGTGTGAGACTAATTTAACAATCTCACAAAAATGATCTGAAAACAAATGCTTAATCATCTTTGGCCAGCTATAGTTTCTCTAAAAATAAATTCCCAAGACAGTAAAATTCGGTTCAATATCTTATCTTTGTTAACCTCCAAAATTAATACAATGTGCAAAACAGACATTGCTGGGCGGGAAAACGACGTCGTGAAATTCATCCCAGGATTTCCGGAGCTACGCCTCGGAGACTTGCCCACGGGAGTCCTGTTTGGAAACTTGGAATCTCCATTCGCAATAATGCTACACAAAATGGGCCGAGCTTTGCCCAAAGCAACTGCAGTTGTTATCAACTCCTTTGAAGAAGTAAACCAGGACGTCAACCAAGATCTCAAGCCCAAGTTTAAAATGTTTCTCAATGTGAGCCCATTTAACTCAATATCATGGTCGTCGTCATCGGCTCCACCCTCCTTTGACCCGGATGACGAGTATGGATGCATCCCGTGGTTGGACAACCACGAAGCTGCCTCTGTTGCCTATATCAGCTTTGGAACATCAGCCACACCGCCGCCGATTGAGGTATTATATTATGATGTAGTAGTAATAGTAAATTTACCCTAATCTTAATCGTATGGTAACTTTTCATTGGTCCTCAAAGTTGTTTTTTACATACAGATTGTGGCATTAGCTGAAGCACTACAAGTTAGCGGAACTCCATTTCTCTGGTCTCTCAAAGACAATTTCAAAGAGTTACTTCCGGAAGGATTCATGGAGAGAGCTAGTGAGCTGGGAAAAATCGTCCCGTGGGCACCTCAGGAACAAGTTCTGGCACACAGTTCAGTAGGAGTTTTCGTGACTCATTGTGGGTGGAACTCGGTATTGGAGAGCATTGTAGCGGGTGTGCCGCTAATTGGGAGACCGTTCTTAGGGGACCAACATATGAACACGTGGATGGTGACAAATGTCTGGAAAATTGGTGTGAGTTTGGAGGGTGGAGTTTTCACAAAAACTGGCACAATGTCTGCCCTTGAACTGGTCCTGAGCCATGAAAAGGGAAGGGAACTCAGGGAGCGAATTGGAGAGTTCAAAGCGCTTGCTTTGAAGGCTGCTGGACCAGAAGGGAGCTCAACTCAGAATCTCAATACTCTGTTGGAGGTAGTAACAAAGTACAATCTTTAGAAATGCTACTTCCAAGAAACTATGATGGATGTTACTTGCTCTGTTTCTAAACGAGAGTTCCTCTTAGAAATTTTAATTTTATTTAAAGACAGGAAATAATTACACATATTTTCTACAATTACCTCTATATTATATCTATATTTTGCACCATTTGTATTTACATACGAGGAGCACTTTTCGAATATATCAAATTTTTACTTCAATTTTTGAAAAGGGACATCATATGTATTTAAACATCTAAGGGACTCTCAATTAAGAACGAATGAAGTATAAGAGCACTTATACAGTTATATGGAAAGCTAATTCCAAGAATTATTGTGCGTACGTTTGTATGTGAGTGTGGTAGAACTATGTTGGATTTTATTTGTATTGTGGAATCCTTATTCAAGATATGGGCAACCCTTGCAGATACTTCCTCCGTCTCTTTTTAAGTGTCTTGCTTCGTAATTCCAATTTATTAAAAAAACATCATCATTATACCGTTCACATCAACTTTTTCCTCTACTTTCTCTACTTGCCCATCATCATTACACTTTTACTCACTATCTTTTCAAAATGGAATATACTTTTAGGGGCAAAATAGACAATGCACCAACTTTACAAAATAAACACTTATTAAGGGACAGTCCAAAATGGAATACCGGACTCTAAAAAAGGGACAGAGGGAGTATTTAAAAAGTCTTGCTTCTTGTACGGGAGATGTAAATCTGAAAATGTTTACACAGGGTGTAAAATATATGGAATCTTTATATTCATTTCAAAGCCAATTTGACAATAAGTGTGGAGAGATCTCAACTGTTATTAAGTACATACTCATTTTACTATCAAGCAATGCGGGTCTATATTGTTCTTAACATCCCCCCTCACATGTAGCCTAGTTTATGGTCTGTCGCATGTAACCTCTTTTTGGGTTTATCAAGTGGAATGGGTCCCGCTCTGATACCACGTAAATTTTATATTTATCTCAAAATCAATTGACAATGATGGGATAGGTCTCAAATGTTATTAAGTAATTATCCATTCAACTTCCAAGCAATGTTCCTTTTCGGCACTCACATTTAAATTGTGTGGGATACAAAAATAGGATGGGAAAATCACAGCACATTTGATGGTGCGAGTTCAACAACAAAACGTTCATTAATCTTTTAAGTTTTACTTCCTCCACCTCCATCAGCAATATTTTCCACCTTCTCATCCTCTATAGCTCTCCTTATTTAACTTCAAAATAACTTGTTGAGTTGTCTTTTAAAAAATGAAATTTATTGGATACTTTAAATGCTTAATCCCCCATTATATCTAATTCCTTATTCAAAAGGTATTCAGAGCACGTAATCAATTCTGAATGATGAATAAAATGTATTTCAGAGCACATAATCAATTCTGAATGAAAAAATAGAAAGTTGGATCAACCACTTTAGAGTTATCTAATTAAACCAATTTTCTTGGGAGGCAACTTGAAAATTTATTTTATAATTAATAAACAGCTCAAATTATCTGTGTGAGACTTCGAAGTGGACCCCACACATCCACTATCAATACCATGGGCATCGGTACCCATAGCCAAGTTCGCACAAATCTATCAATTACAATGAAAAATATCTGAATTTATTACCACCACCGTACAGGGGAAATAAAAATAAACTAGAAATAACTTCTATTTAACCTAAATTTGTGTGGAGAGTCCAACAAAATCTCTGACTGGTGGATGAATTGAAGTATATTTTATTTTTGTGTGGGGGCTTCGCGCTGTTTTGTCCCTCATATACTGTGCAAGTACCGAAACAAAACCGTTTTTATGTGCAAGAATGAGGAATTAATCAAATACTCCTAACTAGTGCCAATTTGAAGTTTGAAACCTTAAAATAATCAAATAAATAAATAACCTTTACTCTGTTTTGCCAATGAATTTGGATTGAATAATGATCCCTGTAGTGTTTCTCTCCTCCTCCCTCTCTCTTTCTGTCTCTAGAACCCTAGCCGCCCCTAGCCGCCCCCAATAGCCTTCTTCTCCCTTCTCCTCCCTCCAGGGTTCACACCCTGGATGACAATGGAAGGGGAAGACCTCTACAATTTTCTTTTTGTTTTTCTTGTCGTCTCTTCAGATCAACGGCTTGTCGTTTGATTTATGAGAGTTTTGTCTCGTTTTCTCGAGAGTTTAGTTTCGTCTTTGGACAACTATTTGTCTATAGATCGGATTCTTTCAGAGACGATATTACTTCACAATGATATCCGTGACAACAATGCTCTTACACTACATGATGTTTTTGGTGGGGCAGCTCATGGAGTTTTTGTCTAGTTTTTTTGAAAGTTCATTGGTGCATTTATACTTGGTTGGGGTCCATCTGATCGTCTGAGTCAGGACCGACCCTAGGGCAAGGCCCAAAAGGCCTCCGCTTTGGGCATCCAAATTTCGGCCCAAAATAGGGGCACCCTTTATATATATATATATATATATATATATGGATTCGAACTTAGCCATTCCCTACAATATGATGTCAACTTACCATCGAGCCAACAAACTTTATATATATTGGAGCGGTTCAAGAAATACCCAAAAAATACCTCATAGTTTCCGATCGAATTTTAATTATCCGAGCCGCTCAATGTGATCAGAACGTGATTTTAAGAGTATCTACGAGAAATTAGCAAAAAAATGACCGGAAATGGTTCGATCTGAGCAGTTTTTAGCTTAGATTTAATGAATAGTTCAGTTAAAAACTGCTCAAAATAAGCACTTTCCGATCCTTTTTTTTTGCTAATTTCTTGCGTACACTCTTAAAATCACATTCTGTACACATTGAACGGTTCAGATTATAAAAATTTGATCGGAAACTATAAGATTGAAATTTTGGGTGTTTTTTAGGTGTTTTTTTGGGTGTCCACGGAACCGTCCCGTATATATGGATTCGAACTTAGCCATTCCCTACAATATGATGTCAACTTACCATTGAGCCAACACACTTCGTGTATAAAATGGATAGATTATACACCATTGAGCTAACAAAGATACTTCGTGCACAATGGTAAGTTGACATCATAGGTCATTTTATGCACGAAGTGTCTTTGTTAGCTCAATGGTATATAATCTATCCATTTTGTGCACGAAGTGTCTTTGTTGGCTCAATGGTAAGTTGACATCATATTGTAGGGAATAGCTAAGTTCGAATCCTGCACCATACTTTCTTTTTAAGTTTTTTTTTCCAAAAAAGAACTGTTGCACACAATTGTATGTGCTAAGTTTTGAACCTAGTCTAGAAAGAAAATGAAGATTAAAATGATTACAAAAGAATGTTTCTATTACTGTTGTTTAATACTACAAATATATATGGCACCCCCCTTCGATTTTGTCTAAAGCATTCAAATTCTTAGAGTCGGCCCTGATCTGAGTATTTATTGTCTTTTATATTTGGTTAGCGTTTTATTTCTTTTGAGACTGGTGATTTTAGGTATGTACATACAGCACAGACCGCAAGTGCCGCTGTTTGCGTCAGGCTCAACATCTGAGTCGGGGTGAAAAAAATCGGGTGCCTCGCGCTTTTCTCATTTTACAATAGTCAAATGATTTGTTTGGTTTTGTCCAAGATATTCGTAATGAGGAGGTGTTTCCACTAACAATAAACACTAAAAACTTAAACGCATTTTACCATCTCGTTTCCATTAACAAAAACGTTTCAGTATTTTATCATTTCGTTTCCACTAATAAAAAAGTTGTCAGCAAAAACTTTTTTTTTGCTATACTAACTCTATTCTCAAACCCATCAACAATTTATCCACTACCAGAAACAATTTGATATTTGTCAATAATTTATTCACTATCAAAAATACCTAACAACTTCTCAATTACAAATACAAATTTATACATTTCTTACTACCGAAAACACCTTTGAATTTCGTTACGTAGGTGCCGCTTGAACAATTATTAGTATATCTTCTCAATTTTCGACAGACTTGTACAGTTGTACGCAAAGCACACCATTTTCAGAGTTGGGTGGAGTACGTTTGGTTGTTTGATGGTCTCGGTGGCCTTCGGGTGATGCGTCAATTCCTTTTTCAGTTGGCACACGCAGCGGGCCTGTACACCACCCACTCCAACTACCCTCTTTCATTCTGTGCGGTTGATAATAAAAGCCTGGTGGCTGGTAGCCTGGTACGTAGGCTGGTGCCGATTTTCCGTTTCAAGCCATGCCCACTGGCCTCTCTCTCTGTGGCTATTAATGAGCCACCCTTTATAATTTTAACTTTGTGCTGCGGACCAAAAAAAACTATGCGTAGTCGTGCACCAATTCTACACTCCATCCAATTGTTTAGGATTCATTTCGGAATCCCTCACAAATAGTCGAAATCGGTTAATTTGTTTTATAAAAAAAATTATGTTCTTAAGAGTCTACGTAAAATAAAATTAAAAAAAAAAAAAACTTATGTGGATATCCATAAGGGTTTGTTCGATTTTTGTCTCTAAAATTTGACGGACAAAAAATTGAATGAAATGAATCGATCAAACCCATCTCAAACTGGGCTAATTTTTTAAGGACATGTGAAATATTATTTTTTTAAAAAAATCGAACAATTCTTATTTACGAATGCTCTGCGAACAAGGATTTTGCAAACATTCATACAGAAATTGACACGTCAGCCCACTCCTAAGAAAAAGTACACTCCCATATGCAAGAACTGAGGGGCCGTGCTGTGCCCTTAAGGGACAGCACGATGCTGTTCCGGCCTTTCAGGGTCCATTTTGATCTCGCTCTGATGATTGAAAATGTTCACTTTGTAGAATTTGTCGAGTAAAGCAATCATTTACAAAATTAACTCTATCGGGTATCATTAAGTGACTAATTGAAACATTTTTATTTTGACAAGAACGGATCCAAAATATTGGATCAAATCCATTGGATTCCATTATTGGCAAGTTGTATGTGTTTGAATCAAACACTTAATAATACCCGATTGAGCTAATTTTTTGCATGATTATTCTACTCGACGAGCTCTACGATGTGAACGTTAATTATCATCGAAACGAGACCTACGAGGGCCCCGCAAAGTCGGGATAGTATCGTGCTGTCTCTTGGAGGGCACAATACGGCCCCTGGGTTAGTGACCCAAAACCTGTTCAGTCCCCTCTCACTTTTTTGGGCTTGTTTGTGTTAGATGTTTTGGAGGGTTCCAACCTAAATTCAACATGTTGTTGGTGTAGTAACCTCTAGAATATATTAACTAAGTTTGGGTGGCTTAGATGAGCGATATGTACATATAACTTTAACACTCCCCCTCATGTGCAGCCCGGATACACGTAAAGGTGCGAATTGAGCTGACTTAGCGATTTGCTTTGGGCAACGGAGACTTTTTTACGAGATATGGGGCCACCTAAGACCCAAAATGGTGTAGTTTTGGTGTCCACTCCCCTTTCACCCTTTTATGCATTTATGCAATGTTTTGTAGCCATTAGATAAATTAATGATTTTTGTGAGGTCTATTAGAGCATCTCCAACCCATCTCTCACTCTTTCTCCATTTTGGAGACTTTAAAAAAAAAAATTCTATTCAAAAAGTAATTTTAGAGAATCAACAACTCCAACCTAATTCTCCAATTTTCACCTCCAATTTTCCCCCCAATTCTTTCTCCATTTATTGTTCGATATTGTTTTTTCCCCCTTTCATTAGATGCATGTTTTTTTCTCATTTCAACTCATTATTTAAACCAATACAATGATAGGATAGTGTAAATGAGAAAAATTAATATTATGAGTTCAATGGTTACATTTGATGTTATTTCAAAATGCATTTACATATACTTGATATTAGACTTATTTTGAAGGTATTATTATTGTCTTTCCAATAATATCAATTTTGTAGAAAAATGATGTATAATGTAAAAGTTATATGTAATTGACGAAATTCTAGTTCTAGCAAAAAAGTAAATAGAATATTAGTAAATGAGAAAAATGGAAATGGGTCTCCATTTGGGAGGTGATTCTCTAAATATGGAGAATGAGAATTGAGTATCCAAAATGGATATGGGTTGGAGGACATAGATTCTCCAAAATGGAATTTTGGTACCCAAATTGAGATGGGTTGGAGATGCTCATACGGATCTTACAAAGATGATTCAAATCGCAAGTTATTATTTTTTAAAATATTTTTTTTATAGGCTTTTGGAAAAAAATTAGAACAATCCGATATCGGTAAGAACTGTTTCAAAATTTGTAGGGTGTTTTAGAATTCATTAGACGTCTTCTAAATTCTGAAACAGTCCTTACCGATATCGAATTGAACTAATTTTTTTAAAACCAGTAACAAATATTTTAAGAATTACTTACGGTTTAAATCATCTTTACAGAATCCGTAATGGACTCCACAAAAATTTAAAAATATATATTATTAAGTTTTTGCCGGTACCAATAATAACATAAAAGCATAAAAGAGCGGACACCAAAAATTTGCCGTTTTAGGTCACTACCCCCTGGCCCCCGCTTGCAGCAAAGTACGCTCCCACATTTAATCATCTATTCCCAACCCCCACCCCCACCCCCCAAAAACAAAAAGTACATTTTCACATGTTGGAGTTGAAGTTGCCTAAACGTGTCAATTTCCGGATGGATGTCTGCAAAACCCTTGTTTGTAGAGCATCTGTAAATTAATATCTTCTGATTATTAGCGTGAGGTCCCGAAATAAAGTTCAGTTTCACTAAATTAGTCAATTAACTTATTTTTTTTCTCCTTATTAAAGTATTTTTCATCAATTTTTTGAAAATTATTGCATCATCATGACGAGAAGAATCTAAAAAGTAAAATATTATGATCGAAATCCAATTTTTAAAATAAAGACGAAAAAATTAATTTATTTTTGTCTTTATTCATAAAAAATTTTCAATCATAATTTTTTACTTTTTAGATTCCTCTTTCCTCTTGTCATGACGACGAAATAATTTCAAAAAATTAACGAAAAACTAACAAATATGAATTTTTTTTTAAATAAAGATAAAAAACGGGGCCTAAGTCCCACAAATTCTTGCATACAATTAGTGTACCTCTCTCGATCTCTCCCCACTTTGCAGACTAGTTTCAAATGAACTGTTCTCTCGTTACTAATCATGCAGCGTCACGTGGTTAGTGTTGTAGGGGAGTGTCGTGTCCCTAACGTTTGTTCCTTTAAATAGACCTGTGGTCCGCCCCTACCGTCTTTCGTAGTTAGTTGCCTGCCTTCGGCTTCTTTGAATTTGGAACTGTCTCTCTCACTCGATCAAGTATTATAGCCCAGAAGAGGAGTCAAAAGCCTGGCCACCAAACAAATAATAACTAGCAATGACCAAAAATATCTCGAGGGACCGCCATGTGGCCGTCTTACCGTTCCCTTTCTCCAGCCACGCCGGCCGCCTCCTCACCCTCGTCCGCCGCCTCGCCGCCGCCGCCCCCAACGTCACTTTCTCCTTCTACAGCACCCCTAAATCCATCGAGTCCTTGTTCTCACCGGCGGAGAGAGTCCCCGGCAACGTGAGGCCGTACGCGGTGCCGGACGGTGTGCAGGAGGGGCACGTGTTCTCCGGGGAGCCCGTGGAGCACATTAACTTGTACCTCACGGCGGTGGGGGAGGGGGAGAGCCTCAGGGGAGTGTTGAAGGCGGCCGAGGCGGAGACAGGGCGGAGGATCGGGTGTGTTATGTCGGATGCGTTTATGTGGTTCGCCGGCGATTTGGCAGAGGAGATGGGGGTCCCGTGGGTCCCGCTCATGGCCGGGGGTGCTAACTCTATAACTGCGCATTTCTACACCGATCTGATCAGGGAAACTGTTGGGATGCATGGTAAGAGATTTTTGTTCTTGGTGCTAGCTAGTATATGTCCATGGTTGAAATATATGTGCACTACTATTATCCTGTTTAATAGAAAAATGTTTTCAATATGTGAACTTTGGCGGTTCGGGTTCGGTTCGGATTGAACGGGTTGGGAAATTTTCTACTATTTAAATTTCACAAAACGGAAACCAAATCGTTCGAGCTAGACAACATTCACGGACAGGTTCAAGTGGAAAGAATGACAAACCGGGACAACTGGTAGCTTAAGGAAGTTCATACAATTTTTCAATAGCTTAAGAGCGTTCAGACAAATTTTTCTTGTCATGTGAACTTATAATTGATGTACGTGATCGAGTGAAATGAGCTGTGTCATAATTCATATTTTTGTAGATTTTAGCTTGGTTACAGGAGGGATACTCATCTTCACTTACTGAACAGTATTACCTTTTTACCGCCACACATTTATGAGAAACTCTTCTCATCCCGAGCACCCAAATGATATTGGAAGGACTTATTATATATTGGTATAGGATGAGAGTGGAGTGCAATTGCTATTCAAAAAATAAAGTCTAGCTAGAATATCAGCGGTGCTCGGAGGACAATAAATAAATTTTCCATAACGCGTCCCCCTCAATAAGTAGTGTTCAATTGTGTGCTATGTGGAGTTCAAATTCAATAAATACATAACATGGTCCATGTTCGTGTATACCAAGGGAAGCTTTACTGGGTCCATATATATATATATAGTAGTTAATGTATGTGTGAGCCTTAATGATCAATACTAGGGCCATATATTGTCCCTCGACTTGGCAATCCAATGGGAATATTGCTCACTCACCCATTTTCCACCACACGTGAAGCACTTTTTTATTTTTTTTTTTTAATGCAGGGTGTTTTGAGTTAGCTTGCGCGTATCTCGGACTAATCCTTATAGTCCCTCCCATAACCGTTTCATATGCTTAAGCATGGGGTAAAGTAGTCCCAAGAATTGTTGGTAAGAAGAATCGAACATGAGAATTTAGGACAAAGCATTGAGCAAACACCTACAAGACTACGGTCAAGACCATTTAGCCAACTCTTGGGATTCTTGAAGTACTTATAATTACTCCCACAGAGAGCATATTCTTCTCTCTAGAGTAGTGCCCAACATTGGACGTACCTTCCCCCATATCCCAAAAGAATAAATTATAATCAGTCGATTTTGTCGCTTTTTTATTTGTTAATGCACTTCCTTTTTTGTTTTTATTAGGGTGAACTTACTAAAACACCCTTATATTTGGAAAGTGAGAAAAAGCTAGCATTATAAAGTGCAAGGGTATTTTAGTAAATTCATCCTAATAAAAACAAAAAGGGAAGTGACATTAACAAATAGGGAGTGCCAAAATCATTAGCCGAGTTATATACACCAGTAATGTAAACATTTATTTTCTCCAAATCAATAACATTGCGTTACATTGTCAAAACAGTGATTCCAATTAATAGAACATCACAATATAATTGATTTAAAGGAAATAAATGTTTAAATCGAAGGTGTAAATAATTTAATCTCTTATCGTAACGGACAGGGGAAAATAGTAGAGGGCGGTAAAAGAATATACTCATCAAGGTTACAAAAAATAGTAAAAATATAAGAGTAAAAGTAAAATTTCTTTTGTTTGGGTTTGCCATATATTTTGATTTACTTAATTTCAAAACTATTTTCTTAACCAAATAAATAAACAAAGCAAAGTAAACTTCAGTTCAATATAGTAGTACTAAGGGGTATTACAAAACCCAACCAACCGAAAAAAATCGAAAAAACTGACCGATGAATTCGGTTATCGGTTGGGGTGATGGCGCAATTTTTCAGACTGAACCAAACCGATCGGTTTCCTGAAATTTGTCAAATCGGACTGAATCAATTGACTATATTTTTATATATTTTACATATATATATATATATACTTTAAATTAAATGAAAATTTTATATTTCGGACGGACCAAAAGCCCTGACCGAACCGATCCCTTTCCGAACCGAACTCAACTTCGGTCGGGATCGGTCCTGAAAATATTTGAACCGAACCGAATCGGTCTTTAGAAATTTCACCCCGAACCAAAATCACCCCTAGTAGTACTATTATCTTTGTTAACCTCCAAAATTCTCCACTAGAATCAAAGATCGAGGCAGCTTATCTCATTTACTCATTTTTCCCTTGATAATTTGGCTGACTATCACTACTCATTGATGCGTCAAACAGACATTGTTGGGCGGGAGAACGACATCGTGAAATTTATCCCAGGATTCTCGGAGCTACGCCTCGGGGACTTGCCGACGGGAGTCCTGTTCGGGAACTTGGAATCTCCGTTCGCAATCATGCTACACAAAATGGGGCGGGCTCTGCCCAAAGCAACGGCCATTGCTATCAACTCCTTCGAAGAACTAGACCCTGATATCATCCAAGATCTCAAGTCCAAGTTCAAAATGATTCTCAACGTCAGCCCGTTTAGCGCAATATCTTTGCCTTCTTCGCCGCCGCCGCCCACCTCGTACACGGATGAGTACGGATGCATCCCGTGGTTGGACAATCGCAAAGCCGCCTCTGTCGCCTATATTGGCTTTGGAACTTTAGCTACACCACCGCCGGTTGAGGTATTGTAGTACTGCTAAGATTCGCACTAAGCTGAAAGAGAATGCGTGCTATTTTATCTCTAGTCCTCATAGTAGTTGTTTTTTTCCCCACAGATTGCGGCATTAGCTGAAGCATTAGAAGCTAGCGGCACTCCATTTCTCTGGTCTCTCAAAGATAATTTTAAAAAGTTTTTTCCGGAAGGATTCATTAAGAGAACTAGCGAGCGAGGGAAAATCGTGCCGTGGGCACCTCAGGAACAAGTTCTGGCACATGGTTCTGTAGGAGTCTTCGTGACTCACTGCGGGTGGAACTCGGCACTGGAGAGCGTCGTGGCGGGTGTGCCGCTTATAGGGAGGCCGTTCTTTGGCGATCATCAGCTAAACGCGTGGATGGTGGAAAACGTGTGGAAAATTGGTGTGAGGGTGGAAGGGGGAGTTTTCACAAAGAGTGGCACAATGTCTGCCCTTGAACTGGTTCTGACTCATGTAAAGGGGAAGGAACTGAGGGAGCGAGTTGAAATGTTTCGAAAGCTTGCTTTGAAGGCTGCTGGACCCGAAGGGAGCTCAACTCGCAATCTCCATACTTTGTTGGAGATAGTAGCAGGGTACAATCTTTAGAAATGCTAATTCGGCGGATAAAGATGGGTGTAATCTGAACATCTAATGAGCGTGTCTGCGAATGTGGTACTCATTATACTCTTTTAGTCTTTCGAGATAGGATTTTGTTGTTGATAATTTGGGAGGGCCTGGGTCCTCTGTATGCGGAATTTGATTGGCTTCTATCTTGGTGCAAACAGGACCGGCCCTAGGGCGATTATAGGGCCCCCAAGTATAGAGAATATATTAAATATTTTGTATGTCAAATTTCTTACAATCAGGTGAGCTAGTTGAAGTGGTAAGTCTTCTGTGTTTTAACCACAACGTTGTGTTCGAGATCTGCTCTGTTCAGATTTTAACACGAACAACTTGTGCAAAATATTGTTTTGAAAATGAGGCCAATGGTAACAAACATTCCAAAGTGAGTGAGCTACAAGGGTGCCTTTCTTCTGATGTTGGAAAACTGTCTTATATATAGAAAGAAACAAGGGGCCTATTTTTAGAACTCGCCAAGGGCCTCGAATATCCCAGGGCCGGGCCTGGGTGCAAAATTAGAGAATCTGTCGGGACGTTCCATGGCTGAAAATGTACCAAAGCAATTTGTTCTAACAATAGCTGCTACCTATATAAGGTTATGTTTAACAGCCTGCTTCCCAAACCAACTGGTTATTGTTGCAGGTGTTTTGACGTTGTTACGAGGAATCCTTCCAGGATACGTGCCGCCCTTGCAAATATTTAAACAAGCCGTTGAATCAAAACGCGCGCTCACATAGGGTGTTAGATCAATTCCTTTCCCTCGCGCACAATCTACGAGGGGAAATACAACTACAAACAGACCTTACAAGGCTAACGCGTTGAGTTACAGCTTACTATGCCTGAACACCCATACTACGATACTAAAGAAAACGTCGTGACCATTGATACCGATCCCTGGATTTGATGAATTAGCTGCAGCTTTCAAACAAAATACAATCAGGCTATTGCCAGCTTCCATGAAACAATACAGCAGCAACACCTGAATCAGTGGCCATATATAACACCAGCTAGAACCCAAACATGCAAAGTCTGTCATCTGTAGCTAGGCACACATCAATATCACTAGGAACCCATTTCAGCAACTGTAGCCTCAACCATGGCAAAAGAATTTACTAGCAAAAAATCAGACTGATTATGTCCCCATGATCTCCTTAGGCTTGTGAAGCAGATGATTAATGATTACATTGACTAGATTACCAAGAAAGTCCCAAGACACTCATAAATTGTTTGCAGCCCGTTCCTATTCATGAAACCGCTGAACCGTGTATCCCTTGCATCACCGGATTGGATAATATATCACACACACGTTGGTTCAATATGATAGGTGCTTGACGATTTCCTAAACCTAATGTGTTGCCCCAAGCGTAGGGCGGAGACCGACGTAGCACAATATCCAGTAAATCCGGAGTCGAATCCACGAAGACGGAGATGTGTGCTGACTAAAAACTCGGGTTGTTATTAATTTAAACTGGCTCTTAGGTAGCCACCCCTTGTATGATTGATTGAGATTAACTAAAACTTAAGAAAACAACTGTTCTTTTCAAATAATTAAAAGAAGGTACGGTCGTAGGGTTCATAACACTCGCAACTTGCCCGGATTAACCTGCTTCATTCAGTATTCTTAAAAATATTCAACTTTAGATTAAAAAGATACCCCGCAAGATGCGAAACCCTATGGTCGCCGTTTACCCATAAGCAGCGGAGAATGAGTTTTGGACCCCCATTCCCCCGTTCACATAGGCTCCGACGATACCCGGATTCGTCTGCGGGAAATATTTTTTCAATCCAAAATCGTTTTCTTTATTGTTTGAAAATAGGAGGAGTGTCCGAACTGGTCACGGTGTGCTAATCACCCCGCAACCCTACCTAAACAACTACTCACTAATCATTAAATAAGAAACAAATGAAACCCTAATTTGAAACATGCTTCTATTGCTCGATACAAAAAATAAACAAGAGATCCAAACCAAACAAAAACAAACGAACAACTTTAATTAAAAACAGAAATTAAAACTAGTTACCGGAGTACGAGTAATTTAACAAAACTTTAAAAAGAAAAAAATAAACTCTGAAAGAGAACCGAACTTCGGAACAAAGGAATCGTGTTGGCAGCCACGTCCGTCGTTTTTCACTTTTTCGTTTCGGCCAAAATTCGCTTTTTCAAAGCTGCTGCTGCCCTTTTATAATCCGGTGTAAATAATAACCCTCGTGGGCCGAGAATTGGCTTAGCCATGTACAGCAATTGTTTGAACCGTGGGCCCCAACCTTAGTCCATATTACAAATAATTATTAGGCCCACCTACAAGATCAAGTGCACCTCCAATTATTGGTACCCATTCACTTCCAATATCACGAGGCAGCAGCACCTTAGGAGAAAAATCATGACGCGCCATCCATGTTTCTTTTTATTCGGTAAGCAGCTTTGCAGAGCACATTAAAATATCAAAACCTCCAAATACCTATAATACAAAAATTAAGCATTAAAACACCAAGTAATAAAATAAATGAGAGTTAATAAAGATAAATTAGGAGGCGCTAATGTGAACATTTACGTGCCTATCAATAGGAATCAAGAGAGACGTTCATGCACAATCGCAGCTCTTATTATTGATCAGTGAACAAAATTACTGGAGTATATTGTACACATATAACACAACGTAACTTTCACACAAGGACGGACTGAAGCGGGGGCGTGCGGGGACGCGTGCCCCCACTCTAACTTGTGCCCCCATTCGAAATTAAAATATTTTTTTTGTATAAATTAGCATAAATATGAACGTGTGCTAATATAAAAATACACACACTTGCATATATCTCGAAAATATACATATAGAATTAGTTTTATGCCTAAATTTCACCATATGGTATATTTATACTTGTTGCTTTTCGAGTTGTTTGTCTATTTGGAGCTATTCTTTATTGATCCTCTTTATTTTTAACCGTCTGAGAGAAATATTTTAAAATAAAGTCATTAAAAAAACTTGCTCGATCATTCTAAAACTTATCGATGTTCAGTTAAAACATACTTTAAAATTTTTGTACGAGATTTTATACTCATTTTTACCTAATTTAACTTAAAGCACGCATTATAAACTTTTGTAGTTAATAATGCATGTCTTAATTTTGTACGATCTTATTATGGTTGACTAAAAAAAATTAACTTTTGTCGTTATAATTAACAGGTACCCCCGCTAGACTATATTCCTTGGTCCGTCTCTGCTCTCACACCTCTCGTCTTGCAGTACTCTCACACTACAACAGGTGGGGGAAAACCCCCGAGGGAGGGCAGAGGCGGTAGCACATACTAGCAAGGGTATTTAGTTGAACGCCCAAAGCTCCCAAATTTTGCAAAATTAAACCTGTGTTAATAATCACTCTCGTCTCATTATTTTTGCTTTACATTTATTTGTTTCTCTTTTTTTATTCTTACATGCAATTCTACTCCTCCATGCATGTCCGGCAGCTCCAAATTGGGTGCATTTTCTAAACATTTTTTCCACTGTTGAGCCAACTTTTACGTCTTAATAATCTTCTCGTATGTTGACGATTGATATTTAATTGTAGGTAACTAATTGAATATCTATAGGCTTTCAGTAGTTTATTTGATTAAGGTAACAATTCGCTCTATCTCTGAAAAGACTAAAATCGTTTGCTCATTTTCAAAGGACTTTCAGACATGAATTTTTGTTTTCTTTTACGTCTTAATTTAACGATATCAATTACTTCTATTTGTAAAGACTGTCGAAAAATTATGAATCAAAGTATACAATTTTTTTTTATGCAAATAAATACTCCCTCCCTCTCAGTTTGATTAACAATTTTTTGAGATTTCGTGTCACTTTTCAATTGATTATATCTTGTAATTGATAATATTTTATGTGATTTTGAAAATATTGTATTATAGAATTAATCAAAATCTATCAAACAAGATCCATATTAGATATAAAATTTATTACCGACTTAAGATATAACTAGTTTGGACCGGTAGTGTCCTTTGTTATATTTATATATGATATGGTTTTAAAAATTCATTATTGACTCAAGATATAACTAGTTTTTTTATCCGATAAAATAGAACGAGAGACTATTAAATTGGGATGGAGGGAGTAAATTATTTTTGCAAATGAACATACAATATCAGACATAAGGAAAAACCTTTTGAACACCCGATAAAATATTTATGCATCCGGCGGGGGCTCCCGAACTCGATCTTACTCTAGACCCGCTCTCTTTTCTCTATTACTCCCACACTTTAAACACAATAACCAAGAACATAGTACATACTCACTCAGTCCGAATTTAATAGTCTTTTTTGAGAGTTTGTATCATTTTTCAATCAATTATATCTTATAATTTATAATATTTTATATGATTTTGAAAATATTATCTTATAGAAGTAATTAAGATCTATCAAACAAAATACATATTGAATATAAAATTCATTACCAATTTAAAGATATAACTCATTTTTTATCCGGTTAGAATTGAACGAGAGATTATAAATCTGGACGGAGGGAGTAGTTGTACATATTTATGCAATACATAAATCACCCATATCCACAAACAGTGGCGGAGGGACATAGAGACAAGGGTGGGCAGCCGACCCTACTGGTTGCCAAATTTTTATAGAGATAGGTATAATTTTTATCTCATTTTTACTAATTTGACTCCACTTTAAAATTTATTTTTGCCCCAATCCATATAAGAATTTTGTACTTAAGAAAAAAAAGAGTCAAAATAGAATCTCTACCCATAAAATTCTCAAACATAGTGCTAATTTTTTCGTTCCTCAAAATAAACAAATTAAGGATTTTGTTCATGAATAATTACACATAGTGAAAATTTTCGACCGCATTTATCGAAAATCATGGTTCCCCCTCACTGCACATGTCATGCACACCTCAACTCTCTCATTACTTCCCAACTGCCTTCTTCAATACCAGACACACACACACACACATTCTCATTCTCTCTCCCTCTCTCTCTCTCCTAGCTTGGACCCATCTCACATGCACGTAATTCTCAATTCTCTCTCCCTCGATCTGTCCCTTTCTCTTGCACGTACAGTCACACATAACCTAGGTTTAATATTCCAACACAATATGCCTTATTAATTTCCAATATCTCTTTCATTATCGTGGCATCTAGTGGTCTCGACTCTTCGTTCTTCGTGGCCAAAATGCATATGTGAGTAAGTGAGTTACCCCTCACATATATTTAACATACTCTTAAGTCCATCTTTAACAATTTATATCAGGTTTTTAAGTTAATTTGTCCCAAATTTTTGTGGCAATATCGAGAGTTCGGTGGTGTTCGTCCACTTTAAAAGTGGGTGAACGTTGTCCACCTTCCTATTGGTTATTACGTACTCACTCATGAAACTTTTCCTTTGTTATAAACTATGATTGAATTTTACAAATATGAGTAAAGATAAATCCAAACATTTACTTATTTATTTTGGAATCATTATAACCATACCTACCTTATATATATATATATATATATATATATATTAAGTAAACTTAACGGAGAAAATCTTGGCAAAATTTCCATGACCCCAACTTTGAATAGAACTCCCAATAAGACCATCTTTTAATTTCTTTTGTTACGCACTGCTAATGTACAAAAAAAAAAAAAAATAGAGCTATGAAACGGTGCATTCTTGTAGTAATTTTCTAAAACTTTTTGCAGTATTTTTTGACTTTTCGTTGAGCTTTTTGTCGTAATTTTAGGGATTAATCATTTGTTTCAACGAGAGGAATCAAAAAATTAAAAAAATGTGGGCGAATGTTGAGAAAAATTTCATATAAAACGATACTTAGACAAATAAGACATTTGTTTCGTATTTTTTCGTCTTTAGTAAACTTTTTTTTTTGCTTTTGATCATAATTTTTAACTTTTAGATTCCTCTCGTCGAGACGAATGATTTCTTGGAAAAATATAACACATGTTTAATGAAAATTCAGAAAATACGAACAAAACACACAAAACGAAAAAAAAAAAAAATAACAAGAATGGAGCAGAAGTAAAAGGAGCACAAATTTAACCGTGAGGCTCTGTAGGCGCATGTTCAATCAATGCATTAAAGAGATATTGTGCCCCACGAATGAGTATAACAATAAAGTCTACTGACCAGAAACTCAAACCATGATCGTGCCACGTCGTCGGTGGGCCCACATTTTAAATCAGCCAAGAAAAAATAAAATACAAATTAAATGCCGAAATTTTGAAAACCAGATCTGCAGTGAAAACACCATTCAATGTGCACGGTTTGATGTCTTTCGCTTTTGGGAGGTTGGGAGCCTATTTTTTGACTTTTTTTTTTTTTTTAATTTTTTGGCTTTTTAGATTCTAACCAGAATGTATTTTGAGTATGGAAAGAGTGTTTAAAATATATGTATAGAATGTATTTTGAAACTGTAATAATATTTGGTTGATTTTTTATCAATTTGCCATTGGCCTTTATTATTGTGTTAAAAATGTGTAAATAGTCATTAATTTCTCCATTTTATTAAGAAGATTTTTAGGTGGTTGATATTCTTATCTATTACTAGCATATACTATTTATATCTCTCCTCTTTATTTTGTTATAGGGTTCTCTTAGGATGCTCGTTAAAAATCTTAGAGCCAAAATTTTATTATGATCATTTAGGATAAAATAATTAAAAAATAAAATTTTCGCATTGATTCAAACGGATTAAAAATTGAAACACGTAGACCTCGTTCATTTTGGAATTTTAGATTTTGATTTATAGGTAATAAAGGTAGAGAGAAATAAAGTGAATGCAAATGCTAAATACCGCAATATGGCACCGGTTTGTGTAGGTCACGCGCCAGCTTTGCAGCCTTTTTGCTGTGAAAGTCAACTCTATGTCAGAGTGTGCAGCATTACTTTTACCATGTGCACTGAAATGACATATTTACCCTTCTTGTTGTTCCCAATTCCCACCTCATGTACTCGCTCCCATCTCATTACTTTTACAAGTACCCCTCTCTCTCTCTCTCTCTCTCTCTCTCTCTCTCTCTCTCTCTCCGTTTCTCTCTCTTCCTCACTTTTCTGTATCACATTTTTAATTTTTGTTCTAAAAATGTTTATAACTATTATTCCACTATTATACATATTCATTTTTTACACAAATTATATATTCAACTCTACTCGTGTAATTCTACTAAATGAGATCTATATTGAATATAAAATTAATTAAAATTAAAATTTTAATTTTTCAATGTGAATTTTATATTATTGTGATAGAATTTCAGGGGAGTGATTTTCACATCTCTATTTTTGATATTCAATTTTTTTTATTGTTGAAAGTGCATATATTTTTTTGTTAAAAGACTAAAAAAGAAAATATAAACAAAGGGAGTGTGAAAATCATTTCTAGAGTTTTACACCCTAAAAGTAAAGATGACTTCTTCTTTTGTGTCTTTATTCAAATTTTTTTTCACATTAGTTAGTTTTGCATCAAATTTTTTTGACTTATTAATTCATCTCGACAAGAGAAATTGAAAAATTAAAAAGTTATGATCGAAACTCATATTATTTTAAATAAAGACAAAAAAATTAAAAAAATCTTTTTTACACAGAGTTGGAAACTAAAAAGTACATATCCTTTGATGGTTGTCTTGTGTCTGAACAATAAAAAAAAAGTCAAGAGTGTTGCATAATTAACCAATGAATAGTGGCGCTGGATAGTTAGACTGTAAAGAAAATTATTTTTGACTTTTTACTCTACCTATGTAACTGACAAATATTTTTTTCTCGACCTATGTAACTGACAAATGAATTTTTTGGCTTTTTCTAAAATGGTTGTTTCAGAATTTGTCAAATAGTATATCCTTCTGAAACAACTCAAGACAGCTCTTTTAGAAAAAAATCAAATATAATTTTTTTACCTTTAACTTCTACCCCTTAAGAATAAAAAAGCAAAAAGAAAATAAGGAAGTAGGTGTACAGTTGTCAACATAGGTAGAACCGTAAAAACTAGTATTTGCCGAGCAAAATTTTAGTTTAAAAAGAATCTAGGGGTAGTTGTCTTTCCATATGTGTTTGCCATACACTCATTTCGGACCGACACTTGCATTGGTACACACAAAGGAAGAACGTGCCAGCAAAGCCAATGGACCAACATCGGGACTAAAGTAATACTCTGATTTCGAGGTTAAGGGTGCAATATAGCACCCATTAGCCGGACCGGTAAGTGAAATATGAGTAATAATTGGAGAGAGATAGAGAGAAAAATGAGAGTAAAGTACTACTCTGATTTCGAGGAATAAAGTACTACTCTGATTTCGAGGTTAAGGGTATCACCCATTAGCCGGACCGTAGAGTGAAATATGAGTAATAATTGGAGAGAGATAGAGAGAAAAATAAGAGTAAAGTACTACTCTGATTTCGAGGTTAAGGGTAGCACCCATTAGCCAGACCGTATAGTGAAATATGGATAATGATTGGAGAGAGATAAAAAGAAAAATAAGAGTAAAGTACTACTCTGATTTCGAGGACTAAAGTAATACTCTGATTTTGAGGTTAAGGGTAGCACCCATTAGCCAGACCGTAGAGTGAAATATGGGTAATGATTAGAGAAGATAGAGAGAAAAATAAAAGTAATAATTAAAGAAAAATAAGATAATTATTTGAATTCAAAATCGACAGCCCTTAAACTAACGGAGTCTATTTTTTATACTATTTATATATTAAAAAATGAAGAGTGCGATAATGTGGTCCCGTACATAGTGCCTTTAAAATTCAGGTAAAAAGAACGTGACTCTGCAAACTCGGCTACACAACCGTCTAACGATTCAAAAAGAAAAAGAAAAAGGGTTATCATATGTTCGTCTGGAGAAATTTTTCAGTGTCGGGTGGGCACCACGTGTCCCGTGTCCGGCACCAATCTCGGCCGCCCAATGAAGTTTTAGAGGGCCCAAATCTGTTCTGCTGTTTTTAAGTGTGAAATGACTAAAATGCTCCGCTGTTTTTAAGTGTGAAATGACTAAAATGCTCCTCAGCAGCCGAACAGATCTGGACCGTCCAAAACTTCATTGGACGGCCGAGATGGTGCCGGGCACGAGACACGTGGTGCCCACCCGGCACTGAAAAATTTCTCGTTCGTCTGATTATAAATCACCTATCCGCCCTTCAGCATTTTTCCTACCATATTGTCTCAGTGTCTCTATTTTCAGAACTCTTTAACTGGAAGTTTGAACTGTTTTTCTCACTCGATCACTCTAAGCCAAAGGAGCCAAGCCGTAGCTGCCAAAAAAAATTCACTACTAACGATGACTAGTAGTATGTCAAATGAGCGACACGTGGCCGTCTTGCCATTCCCGTTCACCAGCCACCCCGGCTGCCTCCTCGGCCTCGTCCGCCACCTCGCCGCCAAAGCCCCAGACGTCACTTTCTCCTTCTTCAGCACTCCTAAATCCATCGAAACCCTGTTCTCGCCAGCTAAAAGGGTGCCCGGCAACGTAAAGCCGTACGTGGTGCCGGACGGGGTGCCAAAGGGACACGTGTTCTCCGGAAACCCGGAGGAGCCGGTTAGGTTGTACCTCGCGGCGATGGAGGAGGGGGAGAGCCTCAAGGAAGTTTTGAAGGCGGCCGAGGCGGAGACAGGGAGGAGGATCGGGTGCGTCATGTCGGATGCGTTTATGTGGTCTGCCGGCGGTTTGGCGGAGGAGATGGGGGTTCCGTGGGTTCCGTTAATGACCACGGATGCTAGGTGTCTTTCGGCTCATTTTTACACTGACCTGATAAGGGAAACTGTTGGAATCCATGGTAAGAGATTTTTGGGTGCTAAACTATTAGATATGTTCATACTTGAGCGGTCCCGTTCCGATAAAGAAAATAAATAAGTGTACTTATATTTTGATTTAAAAATGATGTATTGTGAGAGAATGATTTGTCTCGAAGAACGAAAAATAAATACTTAAAAAATAAAAACTTTAACGGAATGGGGTCTTGGTAGATAAATATATGGATATTTACAAGAACTCATACGTATTTGCCAGTAGCGATCGGGTATATTCGGTTTATTCACCTTGAAATCTTATGTTGTGCTTCACGGGAGTCACACACAATATATGACAGGAAAAACTCCGACTTTGTATTAAACGACTCAAATACAAATCATGAAAACCCTTTTTCAGACAAAGGTTCACACACACTCTGCATGCCTTACCACTCTCTATTCACGCACTCTAAATGACTTGCCACTCTCTGTTCTTTCCACACCTTACACACTACATATACTCAACAATATATAGAGTTGTTAGAGGAAAGAAGACAATTCGCGCTCTCAATTCTCACATCAAGAAATTTTAGTAGTTTAGAGGTTTTTAAAATACGATTTTATGCTCACACTCGTGCTCCCGCATCCGTCTGCATTATGTGACGTAGATCCAAACAACTCGAAGGAGATAGAATGGCAGGGCATGTAAAAAGGTTCCATTTAAATGGAAAATAGAGTAGAAGGTCAAAACCAAATATCATCCACACCCAAAAGATTTTATAAATTTTAAAATATACCATCTACGAGTAGGAGTGGCTCCAGAATTTTTGTTCAGCGGTAACAAAAATATATAAGGTGCTAATGATAAAAGATCTACACCAAAAATGAACTCTAACTTGATATATAAAAGTAAAATTGAAAACAATACATATAGATTATACTCCACTGTTTTAAAAAAACTTTAACATATAACCAGTATCTTACAATATCTCACGACGAGTCTTCGTAATTTGAAAGCAAGCTTCATCATCCAAACTACTCCCTTCGTTCCATTTTTTTTGTCCTTTTTTAGTAATTGTGTCACTTTTCAATCGCTTATATCTTTCAATATGAATCTCTAAAAATATACAATATGGATCTCTAAAAATATACAATATGGATCTTGATTGATAGTTTTCGATTAGGTTATAATACAAATTAAGTTTTCAAAATCATGAAAAACATTATAGATTGTGACATATAAGCGTTTAAAGAATGATACAAATAACAAAATGGGACGAAGGGAGTACTTAACATCATGTTCTTCTTAAAATTATCGTCCAATCATAGCTTCATTATTGGGTTGAGCTTATTTTGTTTTATTGGGCTATTATTATTCAGTCACCCAAATGTAATTGAATATTTCGTTAAATTTTAGCTCCACACGAGTGACCCAGTGCTAACAGTACTAAAAAGATTAAATTTTGTACAAAAAATATTTTTTCAATACATTTTTTTTGACCGAGAGGGTTTGCTTGAACCCCTAATCTAATACATCCCTCCTTATATATATATATATATATATATATATATATATATATATACACACACACACATTCGTTGGGTACAGGATGTGTACGGGGATTGGGAAGCAAGTATCACAAAATCATCCTAGCTACATGTCTCACACTTGATTGAGAACTTTTAAAATTCTACCATACCTGCTCCTATCCAGTAAAAAATCAATCGAGGTGTGAGACTTGATCATGTAATTCCGAATACTTTTCTTAACCACACATTTATGAGAAACTCAATTAATTCATTGTGACCTCGATCTACATATGTAAACAAAGTTGGAAGGAACTATTCAGGAGCTAGCACCAAATACTAATATTTGTTTTTGACTTAATTATATATCAGTATATGATGATAAAGAGGAGTCTCACGGCACTGAATAAATTTTCCACAACACATTTGCTCCTCATGATAACGACTTGACTCCCAAATATGGCAATGGTGCTATGTGGTCCAAATAAAGCAACAGCTTACCAAAATAAAATAAAAATAGAGCAATGGTACTATGTGGTCCATATTAGTAATTTATTGCATTTCTTGCCATTTTCACAAAAAAAAAATAGGTGATGTCAGCCATACTGGGTCCTTAAATTGACCCGTGACCTGGCAATATATAATCCATGGGTAAAAGTCAGGATCTTTGGCATCGGTGCATGGTGTCCATGTCTCTTTTGCATCACATATATATTAATATGGGATTTAAGACGGAATTTGTGAATTTCATCTCAATTTGTGATTGAAAAAGGGCGTGAAACACCATATAACAGTACTTCAAAGCACCGAATAACTTTTGCAATTCACGGCACCTACTCCATTACTTCCTAATAGAACAACTTTATTATTTATACATATCTCTCTAACAGCTAATAGGAATTATTTATACCTTCAACATGCCCCTTCTTTAATGAAGTTACTCTCTAATAGAGCAACTCATTTAGTCTGGCTACACATGACGGGGCCTGTTCCACCACAAAAACTCCTATTTAAGCCAAATGTCAAATCTCTAACATTGGTGTTCCGATGTAGCAATTTGATACAGTATCTTCTAATAAAAATCTCATTCAATTTCACGATTGTTTCTCTACATAGCAAAAGAATCCGGTTTTTCTACAATGGGGATTTGAATTGTAGAGGACGGTCTCCGCGATTTGGGTACAAATATGGATTTAGTATTAGAGATGTTATACCCAAATTAAACTTTTGATCCAAATCTCTACCCAAATTTGGGTCAAAAAAAAAGAGTAAGGGCTAGTGATGCTCTTAACAAAACAAACAACCAATACATAGCGAGGTCAACGTATGATCAAAATTCTCCTGAAGAATCAAAGACTTGGGTTTAATTCATTTGCTCATTTCCCCTGAGATAAATTGATTGACTAGTGACTACAGTACATAACATATTAATGTGCAAATCAGACATTGCTGGGCGGGAAAACGAGGTCGTGAAATTCATCCCAGGATTTTCCGAGCTACGCCTCGGGGACTTGCCCAAGGAAATCCTGTTCGGAAACTTGGAATCTCCATTCGCAATCATGCTACAAAAAATGGGCCAGGCTCTAACCAAAGCAACCGCAGTTGCTGTCAACTCCTTTGAAGAACTGGATCCTGAAATCCACCAAGATCTCAAGTCCAAGTTTAAAATGTTCCTCCATGTGGGACCGATCAATTCATTATCATCGTCGTCAATGCCGCCCTCCTCGTACTCAGATGAGTACGGATGCATTCCGTGGTTGGACAGCCGCAAACCCACCTCGGTTGCCTATATTGGCTTCGGAACAATAGTTACACCGCCACCGGTTGAGGTTAGTGTAGCGAAATTTCCACCGAGTTTAATGGTAACTTTTCTATGGTCCTAATTTAATGTATTTCTATTTTTCAACAGATTGCGGCACTGGCTGAAGCACTAGAAGCTACCGGCACTCCATTTCTCTGGTCTCTCAAAGTTAATTTGCAAGAGTTTTTTCCGAAAGGATTCGTCGAGAGAACTACCAAGCTAGGAAAGATCGTTTCGTGGGCACCTCAGGAGCAAGTTCTAGCACACAATTCAGTAGGAGTACACGTAACTCACTGCGGGTCCAACTCGGTATTCGAGAGCATTATGGCAGGTGTGCCACTAATTGGGAGGCCATTCTTCGCGAATCAATACCTAAACGCTTGGATGGTGGAAAGCGTGTGGAAAATTGGTGTGAGGTTGGAGGGTGGAGTTTTCACCAAAAGTGGCACAATGTCTGCCCTTGAACTGGTTTTGTCTCATGAAAAGGGGAAGGAATTGAGGGAGCAAATTGGGAAGTTCAAAGAGCTTGTTCTGAAGGCTGTTGGACCAGAAGGGAGCTCAACTCGGAATATCAATACCTTGTTGGAGGTAGTGACAGGGTACGATCTTTAGAAGCAGTAATGCTAATTCGAAGACCAGCGAAAACCTAATTCCAACGATTGCGTTGGATGTAATAAGAACATTTATTGTGTGTGTCTTTGAGCGTGTAGAAATTCAAACACTTCTGTTTGGATGTAATAAGAACACTTTCACTATGTGTGTCTTTGAGTGTGTAGAAATTCCAACAATTATGTTGGATGTAATAAGACCATAGATTGTGGGTCTTTGAGTGTGGAGAAATTTTCCTCTTCCGAACACAACATTTGGCCAAGGTCCTCTGTATGCAAAATTTGATGAACCTCTATAGGTTTAACTTTTAACCACGGAATTTCGCGAGAATCTTAAAGTACATGAATCGCAGACATAGTTCTAGGAGCAAAAAGTCTAGAACCACAAATAAAATGCACAAACACCAATCCGGGGTGTGTGCTGTGCACAACATGCGTGTTGTGCACGATCCGAGCCGTGATAGCACATTTGATGCTAGGAGTTCAACTACAACATATTCATTCATCTTCTAAGTTTCAAAATCTGAATGCTTCCTCCACCTTCATCACCAGCAATATTTCCACCTTCTCATCCTTTATAACTATACTCTGCTGGTAAAGCCCAAGGGGGCCTGGAGTAGGGAAACTAGAGCTAGAAGCTTCAAGGTTCAAAGCAGGAGCGCTACAATGTTGTGAATTTCCAGTGGACATTTAGGTTATGGAAATTGTTGTTGGAGACGTAAAAGTGGACTGCTGCATTTGCTGGTGGTTCTTCATTGACGACTTGGGCCGTAGAGCTTCTATGTCGGGAGTTGTCAAAACAAGATGAGGTGCTTCTGGTGGTGGATTCCGTCCTCCTGGCCAAACTTTCCCTTCTTCGTCAGCAAAGTTTCGGATATATGCCTAAAAATTTACCAACTTCCGATTACGAGTGACAGTCAAAATCGCCAATCAACCAACCAAACATAACCACGTACCACAGGAAATTGTGCGTTAAGGCTCAATTATGACTCAACCAAATCAAACTAAGCCTTATGTCCCAGTCAATTTGGGATCGGCTACAGAAGTCCTTTTTCTCTGTTGCTCTGTCAAGGGCAATATGTTCAATTTAATTAAATAAATTCATCCCATTTTACTTCAATATCTCTTATCAATTTTGTGTTCACATCCCCTTGGTAATTCCATAAAGAAGAACACAGACGCTGTGCTGTATTTGCAGCTCTTGTTCCCAACAGCGCTGATAAACCACTACAAGAGTTGATTGAGGAGATTATGGGAGACCATGAAATGCTTGTAAGCTAACATCTCCTTGATTTGAATGCAATTTTCTTTGCATTTATCTGCTCATTCGCTTACAGTAGATTTTCAACTTGGATAGTCTGCAAAGAGATCGGGCTAGGCGTTGCAAAATGCAGATTAGAGATTGGAAGGATCAAGAATTGAATGACTCACGATATTGTGTGTATGTGCCAATAGTTCTAGCTTGACCTTATCAGCATTACATTCTATTTTCGGAGTCAAATTATTGCCAAAGATGACCACTGTTTTTTCCTCCTTTTTTCTCTCAATAATCAGTGAGTGTAGTAGAAAAGAGAAGGATATACAAACAAGCTTTTGAGTTTTTGTATATGAGTTAGTAACAGTTCCCTGGTGATAATTCCAATACATGTTTATCAACAAAAGTGCACCCATCGATTTAGGTCCTTTTTTTTTTGGAACATGATAGAAATGCATTGATTAACGATAACAGTTTACAGACTAAATGAAACAAAAGGGGAGCAACCAAATATACAACCCATAGAGCTAGGTAAACAAAAAATAGTGCCCTGCGGTAGCTCTGGTCCAAAAAGGGATGCCCCGTGCAGCTGGAGATGTTTCTTTTTTTTGGAACATCGATTTAGGTCTTGTGACTGTTTCTTTTTTGTTTCGTTCTTGTCTTGGCTGTAGGGCCGGCCTTGAGCTAAGGCGGACGAGGCCGCCGACTTAAGCCTCAAAATTAGGGCCCTAGATAGGTATAGTGAGGTATGTAATATATATCCAATATAACGCTTTCATTACAAATGACCTAGCTAGCCCAATGGAAAATTTTAGTTTTGCTATTCAATAGGTACATGGTTCAAGTCCTAGGGACCTCTTTTTCCTTCGCAAGAATCTCAAGGCTGGCCTTGCTTGGCTGGAAAAAGTAATTCTTGTGGTACAGAATAAAAGAAAAATGAAATGAAGCTGCTGGTATAATGGATTACCACTTGAACATGATTTTCTCTGTGTTCTTGGTTTCTTTATATTGTTTTCCTCTTTCAAATGGATAACTGTTTTTGGGCATTATGGACTTAAAGACCTCTCTTTCATCCCTAAGTGAGTATCTTACACTCTCTACTATAAGTTTAGAAATACCAATTACTACGCCCCCTCCTCGCTCATCTGTAGTTTGTCGAAAAACTAGGAGAGGTTGCGATCCCGATCCCACCTTAAATGGGTATAAACTCAAGCTTTCTCTCAATGGTGCACAGACCGCAAAAATTACAGAGAACTTTCAATGGTACATAGACCACTGGAGATGACTGAAATGGAGTTATATTCTTTCTTGTTATGAGCATATCCATTGTTACGTGTATAAAATGTGAAGGCTATTTCGCTTAACGTGCCCCCTCTCGATCAAATTTTTAGCAAATTCAAGATCCAAACATAATCCCGCATCATGTGATGGTTGGAAGGATTCAGAGATTAGTTTTTCCCCGGCCTTTCTCTCTCTCGGGAGCTTTATTCTGCATCGATGTACTTCACTGGTCGAGTTTTTGTCTCTGATAAAAACAAATCCAAGCATAATCAATCAGCGTATGAGATTATTGATATGCACATTCGGCCAAGTCCCTCACATTGCCTTGTGATAAAAACAATGCAAGGTGAACATAAATAATTTTAGAAGTAGCATAGACGCTAAATAATTTTAGAAGTAGCATAGACGCTATGACAACTTGTCCCAACAGGAGAGAGAGAGAGAGTAGCATAGACGCTAAATAATTTTAGAAGTAGCATAGACGCTATGACAACTTGTCCCAACAGGGGAGAGAGAGAGAGAGAGAGATTTTCCAAGTCTTTCCATAGTGAATCAGTATGGCTTTTTCCTTTTTCCACGGTGACTGCCTGTTCCACAATAAAGGAATTTCCTTCCCATAGGTGTGCAAGTTCGTTGTGAGCTTCCTTTAGAACTGCACTCAAGTTCGTTGTGAATTTCCTTCCCATATCTGTGAACTTTGTGAAGTTCACAGATACTCCTCCACTCGAATATCTCTGTTACAACTGCAGTATTGGAAAGAAGAATTAAGTAGCCATGAATAGTTGCATCACAATTGTGTCACTTCTCATTCTGAAATTTGCTGCAACTTCTAGCAACAATATTCCAGAAGATTTCTCTTTCAATGTACATACGAAGCCGGATGGAACCATTGAATTCAGTTCCAATGGCGTGATCACACTAAACGATTATGAAAGACAGGCAAACGGCCGTGCTTACTACAACTTTCCCATCCAATTCAAGAACTCCTCAAAAGCTAGTGTCATGTCCTTTTCTACTACTTTCATCTTCGCAACTGAACTCGAGTACCCGATACGCAGCATCCACGGACTAGCGTTTGTTATTTCACCAACCGAAGAGATTCTTCCGGAAGCCCTTCCCGGCCATTCTCTAGGGCTCTTCAGTGGTACAAACAACGAGAATAGTTCAAATCATATACTTGCAGTCGAGCTCGACGCCATCCGTAGCTCTGAGTCTGACGACATAAACCACCACCAGGTTGGCATCGACATTAACGGCCTGAATTCAATCCAATCTAATCCTGCAGGCTATTTCCCAGATCAAAATGGTGATTTCAGGTATCTAAGTCTCACAAGTGGCGACCCAATGCAGGTTTGGGTGGAATATGATGGCATCAACAGACAACTTGACGTTACCATGTCACCCATTAATATATCCAAGGGTGCACGCCCGCTCTTATCCTTGACAAAGGACATTTCACCATTCCTGCTAGAGTATATGTACGTGGGGTTTTCATCCTCCACAAGCTCAGTTAGCGCAAATCATTACATACTAGGTTGGAGTTTCAAGATGAATGGCCATGCCCAACAAATCGATGCTTCTCGCCTTCTAAAGCTCCCCCGAAGTCGAGAAGGGAGAGATGATAAACAAATCAAGAGGTTTTTGGCAATTGTATTGCCACCAGTTGCATTTCTTCTACTCCTAGTCCTGGTCTTTGGTTTTCTTTTCACCAAAAGTATGAAGAAATTCATGGAAGTCCTCGAGGATGGGGAGGTCCAGTATGGCCCTCACAGATTTCGTTTCAAGGATCTATTCATTGCTACAAAGGGTTTCAAAGAGCTCCTTGGTCGAGGAGGTTTTGGTAGAGTATACCGAGGTGTGCTTCCAACATCAAACATACAGGTTGCAGTTAAAAGGGTTGCTCATGATTCAAGGCAAGGATTGAGGGAATTTGTCAAGTCCCGCGATTTCAGAGAAGCCTCAAATGAGCAGGATGTGCAACTACCAACTTCCGTTACTTCATTGACGATCTCAGAGACATTCACCTCTACAGGCCGTTGAATTGCTTGTTCATCTATGACTGCTAGCTTTTTCAACAGAAGCTTTGTTTTAAGTTCCTATATATCTTCTAGTTATTTTGCCTTGTAATCTTAAGGATCTTAAGTCTCTCTTCAAATACTACATCTGTAACAGGGTCGTGAAAACACTGTATTAGCCAACTTAATGGATGCGAGGTCATCTGTTATGTGCAACAGATATCGGGTGTATTGAGTGATACGTTAGGAAATTGGGTGTCGTCGCGACCTTGAATCTGTTTCTGGTACTAGCAAATGTAATAAACTTCATTGCTAAGAAGCTATTTGGCTTAATTAAGCTAGTTGGCTTTCTTTCTTTTTGTGTCTTTTTTCCACATTTGTTAGTTTCACGTCAAATTTATGTGTATTATTAGTTTATTTCAGTGAGACTAAAACAAGCCATAAAGTCTTTCTTTTGTATCGAGGCATACACACGGAATTGGGTGTCAATGACCTTGATTCTGTTTCAAGCACTAGCAGATGTAATAAAACCCATTGCAAGGTTTGTACTGGTTTCCAATCTACTCCTACATTTCAACACCGGCATGTTTCATGCATGACATTGAACTTTTCTGTTGGTCTTTTAGCCAAAAAAAGAAATTGAGCAAATGGCTTGTGGGAGTCGAAATTCACCATCTAGGGCGTTGAAAAAGATACTGAAATAATAATTCTACACAGGAAACACTAAACACTATCCACTCCCCATTTGCATTTCCTAATCCAAATCAATAAGCTAAAACTCCCTCCAAAACCCAAAATCAATACCCAAAATAGAAAGCCAAATCGAAGAATTTAAACCATAATCGATCATTTTTTTGTGCGGCAAAGTTTAACCCACATCTCTTTGAATCAACACTTTCCAGCCAAATCAAAGAAAAATTTACACAGTTCCACGCTTTTTTTGACAAATAGTATGTATATAAATATATATGAACACTTTCTGATGACTTTTGAAATTTCAGATTATTTGAAAAGCAATGATACAGAATCCAGCACTAAAGTCAATCTCTACGCACAGCAAATGCATGTGCTCAATATATATTCTCAATCCACCCTTCTTCGATCAGAACGTCGCCTCCTAAAGAACTTAAGGTTGGACATGATGACCACGTCTCGAAATCACCATGCTTCTCACAGCCACTGTAGTATTCTAAGAAGCTATTCATACTTCACTACTCAACTAGTCAACTGCAGGATTAAAAGAAAACAAGAGACAAGGATAAACAAGTAATCAAGATATACTGCTAGTTGTTTCAACTTCTACTTTTCCATCAACTCTCGCATAAGGGTCATTATTTAGCCCAAAGGCCCGCGGCCCGAAGCCTGCCCTGCCCTTTGGGCTTTTACCCGGCCCGAGCCTGTGAAATGGGCAACCCGCCCCGTAGTTTGTAATGGGCGGGCTTGGGCCTTTTAATTTTTACTCGGCCAGTGAACCCGCCCAATAGCCCGCCCGTGATACCCGCCCATTAGCCCAAAATCCCACAAAATCCTTTCTTTATTCCCTTGCCCAAGGAAATTTAAACCCTCCCGCTAGCCCGCTCGGCTTTTGGCCCGCAGGCCCGTGGACCGGGCTTGGGCTTCAATTTATGGTAGGTAGCCCGGCCCAAAAAAAGTAAAAGTCTGATCGGCCCGGCCCGATAATGACCCTTACTCTCACACATCCCCGTTTAAGAAACTAAAATCAGAACCAGCAAAGACAAAACTACAAAATGATTGTCTCAATTCCCTCTCCAACTTTGTCCTGCAGATATTGTGACCTTAAAAAAATCGTAACCTAGACCCAAAATAGGGTAGACCAGATATACACCTGGTAATTCTACTTCACAATCATTTGCATTCACAAAGTGGATCTTTGATGACAAAATATTAATCATCTAACACAACTTCAATTCCCCATATAACATTAACCAACCAAATTAGCATACAAAAAACACATAGCCCAAAAATCACACATAAACAGAACAAACATAAAACACCGAAATGGAAGCCAAATTGGAGAATTTGAATCTGAATCAATCATTTTTTTCGTGGGCAAAGCCGGACCAAAATCTCTTAGACTCAACTTTTTCCTGCCAAATCAGAGCAAAATTTGCAGTTTCACACTTTCCAAACAAATAATTGATAAAGGATAACTTTGAATTTCATGAAATTCCCAAAAGCCATGGAACACCATCTAGGCCTTTAGTACATACACACTGCAAATGCATGTTCTAAGTATTCTCAAGCCACCCTTCTTCAATCAGACATTCAGAATGTTGTCCACCCACCCTTCTTCAATCAGAATGAAGCTGCTGTTATAATGGATTACCACTTGAACATGATTTTCTCTTTGTTCTTGGTTTCTTTATATTTTTTTTAGGTAAACAAACAATAGTGCCCTGCGGTAGCTCCGGTCCAAAAAGGGATGCACCGTGCAGCTGGAGATGTTTCTTTTTTTTTATTTTTTATGGAAAATCGATTTAGGTCTTGTGATTGTTTCTTTTTTGTTTCGTTCTTCTCTTGGCTGTAGGGCCGGCGTTGAGCTAAGGTAGTTGAGGCCGCTGACTTAAGCCTCCGAATTTTGGCTCAAAATTAGGGCACCAGATAGGTATAGTAAGGTATGTAATATATATCCAATATAAACTTATATAACAAGCTAGCCTAGTGGAAAATTTTAGTTTTGCTATTCAATAGCTACATGGTTCAAGTCCTAGGGACCTCTATTTCCTTTCCGGGAATCTCAAGGCTGGCCCTGCTTGGCTAGAAAAAGTAATTCTTGTGGTACAGAATAAAAGAAAAATGAAATGAAGCTGCTGTTATAATGGATTACCACTTGACCAAGATTTTCTCTCTGTTCTTGGTTTCTTTATATTGATTTCCTCTTTCAAATGGATAACTGTTTTTGGGCATTATGGACTTCAGGACCTCTCTTTCATCCCTAAGTGAGTATCTTATACTATCTACTGTAAGTTTAGAAATACCAATTACTGCGCCCCCTCCTCGCTCATCTGTAGTTTGTCTAAAAACTAGGAGAGGTTGCGATCCTGATCCCACCTTAAATGGGTATAAGCTCAAGCTTTCTCTCAATGGTGCACAGACCGCAAAAATACAGAGAACTTTCAATGTTACATAGACCACTGAAGATGACTGAAATGGAGTTATATTTGTTGGTGCAAAAACTGGAACTTTCAAAATTTGGAGCCTTCTGAAACTTGAACAAACTAATGGAAACCGCTGCAAGTCACGTTACGATGTCGCTTTAGAAAACATTATTCGCCCCCACCAGTTGGTGTGCACCGGGTTACAGCGAATCTGTTCTGAGAATAAAACGAAGCCCGATCAAATGATCTTTTGCCTACGTCCGCACAAACGAAGGACAGACAGAATACCGAGCCTAAGAGAATCAACTGAACCAAGGACTGTTAATTCCGTTTCTGCAGAATAACGGAATAACAGCACAGAAAACAATGAGACAGAGAGAGGGAGAGTTTTTGAATATTTTTTGGTGTACCGAATGACTTAACCAATGGCCTATTTATAGACTTATAGGCAACCTTATGTTGAAAGTTGTGTCTTTTGTAAACACACATTAGAAAGGGTATGTCTCTTGAAGACAATTAATCCAGAGAAAAAATCATGCCTTTTAGGAGGCACCCTTTCATGAAAATAATTAATTAGGAAGGGTCATGCCTCTTGGAGGCACTCCCATGTATCACATCCCTTCCTAACAATCACATCCCATTCTAATAATCACACCCAAAGTTAATAGGTGTTAGTACTATTCACATAAAGTCGTACCCTATGTGAAAAGTTGTCGCACCTTTTCACAAATAGCCTCCCGCAACCTTTTATTTTGAAAAATCTCCAACGATATTCTTTCTTGTTATGAGCATATCCATTGTTACGAGTATAAAATGTGAAGGCTATTTCGCTTAACTTGCCCCCTTGACCAAATTTTTAGCAAATTCAAGATCCAAACATAATCCCGCATTATGTGATGGTTGGTGATTCTTCTTGCTAAGAGATTAGTTTTTCCCCGGCCTTTCTCTCTCTCGGGAGCTTTATAATGGATCGATGTACTTCATTGGTCAAGTTTTTGTCTCTGGTAAAAAGAAATCCAAGCATAACCAGCCTACGAGACGATTGATATGCACATTCTGCTTAGTCCCTCACATTCCCTTGTGAAGTTGTGATAAAAACAATGCAGGGTGAACATAAATAATTTTAGAAGCAACATAGACGCGATAACAACTTGTTCAAACAGGAGAGAGAGAGAGAGAGAGAGAGAGAGAGAGAGAGAGTTCAAAGACTTGAGAGAGATTTTCCCAAGTCTTTCCATAGTGAATTAACCAACTAAGTTATGCCTTGTTATGGTTTTGGTTATGCTTATAATGGTTTTGGTTATGCTTGTGATGAATTTGGTTATGCTTATAATGGTTTTGTTATGTCAAAAGTTACGGTGTCCCCAAAATGACTGGGGACACCGAAGTCATTCCCCATGAGTTATTGCATCACAATTGTGTTACTTCTCCTTCTGCAATTTGCAACTTCTAGCAACAATATTCCAGACGATTTCACTTTCAATGGAAATCTGACGCTGGGTGGATACGCCGAACTTGGTTCCAATGGCCTCTTCACATTAACCAGACAAATTAACATACGGGTATGGCCATGCTTTATACACTTTTCCCATCCAATTCAAAAACTCCTCAAACGCTAGTGTCATTTCCTTTTCTACTACTTTCGTCTTTGCAATTGTTCCCGAGTCCCCGATACGAAGAGGCCACGGACTAGCGTTTGTTGTTTCACCAAACAAAGAGATTCCCCGAGCCCGTCCTGGCCAATATCTAGGGCTCTTCAATGATACAAACAACGGGAAAAGTTCAAATCATATACTTGCAGTCGAGCTCGACACCATGTATAGCTCTATGTTTGACGACATAAACGACAACCATGTTGGCATTGACATTGACGGCCTGAACTCAATCAAATCTGCTCCAGCAGGCTATTTCGCAGATCAAAATGGTTCTTTCAGAAAAATTGGTGCTTTCAGGAATTTAAGTCTCATAAGCAGTGACCCAATGCAGGTTTGGGTGGAATATGATGGCATCAACAGACAACTTAACGTTACCATGTCACCCATTAACATATCCAAGCCTGCACTCCCACTCTTATCCTTGACAAAGGACCTTTCACCATTCCTGCTAAGTATATGTACGTGGGGTTTTCATCCTCCGCTGGCTATTTTCGAGCGGATTATTACTTACTAGGTTGGAGTTTCAAGATGAATGGTCAAGCCCAACAAATCGATATGTCTCGCCTTCCGAAGCTCCCCCAAAGTCGGCAAGTGAGAGATGATAAAAAAATCAAGAGGATTTTGGCAATTGTACTGCCAACAATAGCATTTCTTCTACTCCTAGTGTTGATCTTTGGTTTTCTTTTCATGACAAGGACGAAGAAATTCATGGAAGTCCTTGAGGATTGGGAGGTCCAGTATGGCCCTCACAGATTTGGTTACAAGGACCTATTCATTGCTACAAAGGGTTTCAAAGACAGAGAACTCCTTGGGCAAGGAGGTTTTGGTAGAGTATTCCGAGGTGTGCTTCCAACATCAAACATACAGGTAGCAGTTAAAAGGGTTGCTCATGATTCAAGGCAAGGATTGAGGGAATTTGTGGCAGAAATCGCTACCATAGGCCGCCTACGGCACCCAAACCTAGTCCGCCTTCTTGGCTATTGCCGGTGTAAACAAGAACTCCTTCTGGTTTACGATTACATGCCCAATGGAAGTCTTGACAGGTTTCTTTATGGCCAGCTCAAGCGGACCCTAAATTGGGTGCAAAGGTTTAAGATCATCAAAGACGTAGCGTCAGGCCTCTTCTATTTGCACCAACAATGGGTACAGGTTATCATTCACAGAGACATCAAAGCCAGCAATGTATTGGTAGACAACGAATTCAATGGAAGATTAGGGGATTTTGGGCTTGCCAAGTTATGTGATCATGGAACTGATCCCCAAACCTCTAATGTAGCCGGAACCCTCGGTTATATCGCACCTGAGTTGCCACGTAACGGAAAAGCAAGTACGAGCACTGACTTGTTTGCGTTTGGGGCATTTATGCTAGAGGTGGTTTGTGGTAGAAGGCCAGTCGACCGACGAGCCTCTCCAGAGGAAGTCATTTTGGTAGATTGGGTATTCGAGTGCTTGGAAAGGGGCAACATTCTTGAGGCAATTGATAGACAATTAGTGGAAGAAAGTTGGTTGTGTAGCCGAGTTCGAACATCTGGCAGAGTCACATCCTTTTTGCCTGAATTTTGAAGGCACTACGTACGGGACCACATTATCACACCATAGAACTCCACGGCCCGCCAACGGACTAGTAGTTGAATAATATTTCCTCACATTTTTTCACATGGTTAGTGATGGTACGATTCTCGCATAGAGCGTGAGTTCTTGGAGTAGCGGTTGATGCCCTCTAGACTTACCCCACGTATCCATTTGCTGCTTAGCGGTACATCTTTCTCATCCTTTTAAAAATAGATTAGACATTTATCGATTCAAAAAGAAAAAGAAAAAGAAAAAGGGATATCATATGCTTGTCTGATTATAAATCACCGATCCGCCCTTCAGCATTTTTCCTACCATATTGTCTCAGTGTCTCTATTTTCAGAACTCTTTCACTGGAAGTTTGACCTGTTTTTCTCACTCGATCACTCTAAGCCAAAGGAGCCAAGGCGTAGCTGCCAAAAAAAATTCACCACTAACGATGACTAGTAGTATGTCAAATGAGCGACACGTGGCCGTCTTGCCATTCCCGTTCACCAGCCACCCCGGCTGCCTCCTCGGCCTCGTCCGCCACCTCGCCGCCAAAGCCCCAGACGTCACTTTCTCCTTCTTCAGCACTCCTAAATCCAGCGAAACCCTGTTCTCGCCAGCTAAAAGGGTGCCCGGCAACGTAAAGCCGTACGTGGTGCCGGACGGGGTGCCAAAGGGACACGTGTTCTCCGGAAACCCGGAGGAGCCGGTTAGGTTGTACCTCGCCGCGGTGGAGGAGGGGGAGAGCCTCAAGGGAGTTTTGAAGGCAGCCGAGGCGGAGACAGGGAGGAGGATCGGGTGCGTCATGTCGGATGCGTTTATGTGGTTTGCAGGCGGTTTGGCGGAGGAGATGGGGGTTCCGTGGGTTCCGTTAATGACCACGGATGCTAGGCGTCTTTCGGCTCATTTTTACACTGACCTGATAAGGGAAACTGTTGGAATCCATGGTAAGAGATTTTTGGGTGCTAAACTATTACTTATGTTCATACTTGAGTGGTCCCATTTCGATAAAGAAAATAAATAAGTGTACTTATATTTTGGTTTAAAAATGATGTGTTATGAAAGAATGATTTGTCTCGAAGAAAGAAAAATAAATACTTAAAAAATAAGAATTTTAACAGAATGGGGTCTTGGTAGATAAATATATGGATATTTACAAGAACTATTTGCCAGTAGCGATCGGGTATATTCGGTTTATTCATCTCAAAATCTTATGTTGTGCTTCACGGGAGTCACGCAAAATATATGACAGGAAAAACTGTGACTTTTTATTAAACGACTCAAATACAAATCATGAAAACCCTTTTTCAGACAAAGGTTCACACACACTCTGCATGCCTTACCACTCTCTGTTCACACACTCTACATGCCTTACCACTCTCTGTTCTTTCACACCTTACACACTACATATACTCAACAATATATAGAGTTGCTAGAGGAAAGAAGACAGCTAGCGCTCTCAATTCTCACATCAAGAAATTTTAGTAGTTTAGAGGTTTTTAAAATACGCTTTTACGCTCACGTTCGTACTCCCGCATCCGTCTGTGCATTATGTGACGTAGATCCAAACTACTCGAAGGAGATAGAATGGCAGGACATGTAAAAAGGTTCCATTTAAATGGAAAATAGAGTAGAAGGTCACAACCAAATATCATCCACACCCAAAAGATTTTGTAAATTTTAAAATATACCATCTACGAGTAGGAGTGGCTCCAGAATTTTTGTTCAGCGCTAACAAAAATATATAAGGTGCTAATGATAAAAGATCTACGCCAAAAATGAACTCTAACTTGATGATATATATAAAAGTAAAATTGAAAACAATACATATAGATTATACTCCACTGTTTAAAAAAAACTTTAACATATAGCCAGTATCTTACAATATCTCACGACGAGTCTTCGTAATTTGAACGCAAGCTTCATCATCCAAACTACTCCCTTCGTTCCATTTTTTATTTATTTTTGTCCTTTTTTTAGTAATTGTGTCACTTTTTAATCGCTTATATCTTTCAATATAAATCTCTAAAAATATGCAATATGGATCTCTAAAAATATGCAACATGGATCTTGATTGATAATTTTCGGTTAGGTTATAATACAAATTAAGTTTTCAAAATCATGAAATACATTATAGATTAGGACATATAAGCGTTTAAAGAATGACACAAATAACAAAATGGGATGAAGGGAGTACTTAACATCATGTTCTTCTCAAAATTATCGTTCAATCATAGCTTCATTATTGGGTTGAGCTTATTTTGTTTTATTGGGCTATTATTATTCAGTCACCCAAATGTAATTGAATATTTCGTTAAATTTTAGCTCCACACGAGTGACCCAGTGCTAACAGTACTAAAAAGATTAAATTTATCTGTACAAAAAATATTTTTTCAATACATTTTTTTTGACCGAGAGGGTTTGCTTGAACCCCTAATCTAATACATCCCTCCTTATATATATACATATACATTCGTTGGGTACAGGATGTGTACGGGGATTGGGAAGCAAGTATCACAAAATCATCCTACATGTCTCACACTTGATTGAGAACTTTTAAAATTCTACCATACCCGCTCCTATCCAGTAAAAAATCGATCGGGGTGTGAGACTTGATCATGTAATTCCGAATACTCTTCTTAACCACACAGTTATGAGAAACTCAATTAATTCATTGTGAGCTCGATCTACATATGTGAACAAAGTTGGAAGGAACTATTCAGGAGCTAGCACCAAATAATAATAGGAGTATTTGTTTTTGACTTAATTATATATCAGTATATATGATGATAAAGAGGAGTCTCACGGCACTGAATAAATTTTCCACAACACATTTGCGCCTCATGATAACGACTTGACTCCCAAATATGGCAATGGTGCTATGTGGTCCAAATAAAGCAACAGCTTCCCAAAATAAAATAAAAATAGAGCAATGGTACTATGTGGTCCATATTAGTAATTTATTGCATTTCTTGCCATTTTCACTAAAAAAAAATTAGTTGATGTCAGCCATACTGGGTCCATAAATTGACCCGTGACCTGGCAATATATAATCCATGGGTAAAAGTCAGGATCTTTGCCATCGGTGCATGGTGTCCATGTCTCTTTTGCATCACATATATATTAATATGGGATTTAAGACAGAATTTGTGAATTTCATCTCAATTTGTGATTGAAAAAGGGCGTGATACACCATATAACAGTACTTCGAAAAAGGGCGTGAAACACCATATAACAGTACTTCAAAGCACCGAATAACCTTTGCGATTCACGGCACCTACTCCATTACTTCCTAAATAGAACAACTTTATTATTTATACATATCTCTCTAACAGCTAAGAGCATCCGCAATGTAATAATCAAAAGTGAATAATCAAAACTTGCCACGTCAGCTTTTGATTATTCATTTAGAGGATTTCTAAAGTTAGCAATGTGAAGTCACACATTGTTACTTTTGATTATTCAAATGCCCAAATTTGATTATTGGTTAGGAGATTGCTAACTTTAGCAATTTTTTTGATTTTGATTATTACATTGCGGATGCTCTAATAGGAATTATTTATACATTGCAGATGCTCTAATAGGATTTATTTATATCTTCAACACGCCCCTTCCCTAATGAAGTTACTTTCTAATAGAGCAACTCGTTTAGTCTGGCTACACATGACGGGGCCTGTTCCACCACAAAAACTCCTATTTAAGCCAAATGTCAAATCTCTAACATTGGTGTTCCGATGTAGCAATTTGATATAGTATCTCTTCTAATAAAAATCTCATTCAATTTCACGATTGTTTCTCTACATAGCAAGAGAATCCGATTTTTCTACAATGGGGATTTGAATTGAAGAGGACGGTCTCTGCGATTTGGGTACAAATATAGATTTAGCATTAGAGATGTTATACCCAAATCAAACTTTTGATCCAAATCTCTACCCAAATTTGGGTGGAAAAAAAGAGTAAGGGCTAGTGATGCTCTGAACAAAACAAACAACCAATACATAGCGAGGTCAACGTATGATCAAAATTCTCCTGAAGAATCAAAGACTTGGGTTTAATTCATTTGCTCATTTCCCCTGAGATAATTTGATTGACTAGTGACAACAGTACATAACATATTAATATGCAAATCAGACATTGCTGGGCGGGAAAACGAGGTCGTGAAATTCATCCCAGGATTTTCGGAGCTACGCCTCGGGGACTTGCCCAAGGAAATCCTGTTCGGAAACTTGGAATCTCCATTCGCAATCATGCTACAAAAAATGGGCCAGGCTCTAACCAAAGCAACCGCAGTTGCTGTCAACTCCTTTGAAGAACTGGATCCTGAAATCCACCAAGATCTCAAGTCCAAGTTTAAAATGTTCCTCCATGTGGGACCGATCAATTCATTATCATCGTCGTCAATGCCGCCCTCCTCGTACTCAGATGAGTACGGATGCATTCCGTGGTTGGACAGCCGCAAACCCGCCTCAGTCGCCTATATCGGCTTCGGAACAATAGTTACACCGCCACCGGTTGAGGTAGTGTAGCGAAATTTCCAGAGTTTAATGGTAACTTTTCTATGGTCCTAATTTAATGTATTTCCATTTTTCAACAGATTGCGGCATTGGCTGAAGCACTAGAAGCTACCGGCACTCCATTTCTCTGGTCTCTCAAAGTTAATTTGCAAGAGTTTTTTCCAAAAGGATTCGTCGAGAGAACTACCAAGCTAGGAAAGATCGTTTCGTGGGCACCTCAGGAGCAAGTTCTAGCACACAATTCAGTAGGAGTACACGTAACTCACTGCGGGTCCAACTCGGTATTCGAGAGCATTATGGCAGGTGTGCCACTAATTGGGAGGCCATTCTTCGCAAATCAATACCTAAACGCGTGGATGGTGGAAAGCGTGTGGAAAATTGGTGTGAGGTTGGAGGGTGGAGTTTTCACCAAAAGTGGCACAATGTCTGCCCTTGAACAGGTTTTGTCTCATGAAAAGGGGAAGGAATTGAGGGAGCAAATTGGGAAGTTCAAAGAGCTTATTCTGAAGGCTGTTGGACCAGAAGGGAGCTCAAGTCAGAATATCAATACCTTGTTGGAGGTAGTGACAGGGTACGATCTTTAGAAGTAGTAATGCTAATTTGAAGACCAGCAAAAACCTAATTCCAACGATTGCGTTGGACGAAATAAGAACATTTATTGTGTTTGTCTTTGAGCGTGTAGAAATTCAAACACTTCTGTTTGGATGTAATAAGAACACTTTCATTGTGTGTGTCTTTGAGTGTGTAGAAATTCCAACAATTATGTTGGATGTAATAAGACCATAGATTGTGGGTCTCTGAGTGTGGAGAAATTTTCCTCTTCCGAACACAACATTTGGCCAAGGTTGTAAGGTCAAGTTTTTATTTGGCAAATCTCATGACAAAAATACATTGATTTGTATCTCTTATTATTGAGTTGAAATTTATTCTTTATTTATTTCTAGAGTGTCTATTTAGAAAGTGGAAGGAAATCAAATCTTTTGTAATTGAGAGGATGCGTTTTTAGGAACTAAATCAATTATTGTCTAAATTGAGAGGTAGAGATTGTTAAGGAAATTGGAGTGGAAGAAGGATTTTGTGCACATGGCAGCTGAATAAGGAAAGGGAATTAAAGATTCAAGGGTGAGATTATTAAGGTAATTTGCATGAGAAGAAATCAACTTTCAAGAGGATTTCGTGCATGTGCTTGAAAGGAAAAAGGAAATTGAGAAATCACGTGTGCGGCAATATGGAAGTGTTTTTCTGTCACAGTGCTTGAGCACCTCAAAGACAGGTTATATACAGTGCTCGAGCAACCTTCCAGTTTTCCAACATCTATTTATATGCGCTTCTTTTGGGATTTCGAGGCTACCGAAGATATGAGTGCAACTCCTCCCTTGCTCCAAAACTGAGAAATACCCAATGGAGATTTTAGTTTGTCTCATGGAGTAAACATATGATTCGTTGATCATCAGACTTTCAGAATAACTCCATGAGCTTTATTCAAACTTAGTTCTATTGAGTGTTTTGTTCTTTCGGTGGATTCTGGAAGTATATCGGAAGGCTTGAGCGATTCAAGGCAGCGGCAGTCAAACACTGGGTGCGGTGAACGAGTGATTCGGCAATCAACCTTAGTCAACCGAGAGCGATTCTAGGTTGTAAGTATAGGTTTGTTTGTAACCGTACAATGAGTTATAGTGCATGATTTCCTTCCCGTGGTTTTTTCCCGTTTAGGGTTTTCCACGTATATTCTGGTGTTCATCGTTTATTATTTTTCGATTCCTATTATTTTGCTTGATTGAATATTTAAATAGCAAAAGAGGAATTTTCATCCTCTGTATGCAAAATTTGATGAACCTCTATAGGTTTAACTTTTAACCACGGAATTTCGCGAGAATCTTAAAGTACATGAATCGCAGACATAGTTCTAGGAGCAAAAAGTCTAGAACCACAAATAAAATGCACAAACACCAATCCGGGGTGTGTGCTGTGCACAACATGCGTGTTGTGCACGATCCGAGCCGTGATAGCACATTTGATGCTAGGAGTTCAACTACAACATATTCATTCATCTTCTAAGTATCAAAATCTGAATGCTTCCTCCACCTTCATCACCAGCAATATTTCCACCTTCTCATCCTTTATAGCTATACTCTGCTGGTAAAGCCCAAGCGGGCCTGGAGTAGGGAAACTAGAGCTAGAAGCTTCAAGGTTCGAAGCGGGAGTGCTACAATGTTGTGAATTTCCAGTGGACATTTAGGTTATGGCAATTGTTGTTGGAGACGTAAAAGTGGACTGCTGCATTTGCTGGTGGTTCTTCATTGGCGACTTGGGCCGTAGAGCTTCTATGTCGGGAGTTGTCAAAACAAGATGAGGTGCTTCTGGTGGTGGATTCCGTCCTCCTGGCCAAACTTTCCCTTCTTCGTCAGCAAAGTTTCGGATATATGCCTAAAAATTACCAACTTCCGATTACGAGTGACAGTCAAAATCGCCAATCAACCAAACAAACATAACCATGTACCACAGGAAATTGTGCATTAAGCAATTATGACTCAACCAAATCAAACTAAGCCTTATGTCCCAATCAATTTGGGATCGGCCACAGAAGTCCTTTTTCTCCGTTGCTCTGTCAAGGGCAATGTGTTCAATTTAATTAAATAAATTCATCCCATTTTACTTCAATATCTCTTATCAATTTTGTGTTCACATCCCTTGGTAATTCCATAAAGAAGAACACCACATCTCTTCATTACATTTGTGGCATCTAGTAGTCTGCATTGTAAGACCAAACCACCTTAGTCTATTTCCTCTCCAACTTATCTTCGATTGATGCATGCATAAGTTACCCCTCATATTTCACTTAGTCTTAACATCTTTATATCAGCTGCCTAATATTTACGTGTTGCTTCTTACTTGTGCAACATATTCTTGCATTATTGTTCGTTGGCAGTATAAGTGCGTTATAAAATTTCCCTTCCAATTTGAAAGAATCCCTTGATTACACAGAACGAAAGTTCACTCTGAATAGCCATATATGTGCTCACGTGTAAATTGTGTTTATTCCACCATTTTCTTCCTCTGGAAATTAATTCTTTCATGCAAGTAATTATGTTTCCACCGGCTGATATTTGCTAAGGTTTGTTGAATGCATCCAAAACTTTTGGCATAAGAAACATCATTCTTATTCTTCTTTCATGGAAAACTACAGGAGACATTTTTTCTATATTTTGTTCCCAGAAGCCAGAACGATGAAATGGAAATGGGAGATGTTCATGTTCCAATATTGTTGCCAGCCTGAAGAGTATCTTGTTGCCATCAGCTCTTACTAAAACCCAAATCCGGCATAAATAACCTATTCCTACACGTTGAAGACTGATTGCAAAACAACTAAGCTACTCAGAGAAACAGATTCGCCGTACAACAGTTTCAGCAACTGTGGTTGATTCTCTTTTCCTATATTTCGTTTTTTTAGTAAAAGGGATGATCAAAGTTGTACCTCAGCATTAAAATTTGACGAGGATAATCCTTTACCAACAGTCAACCAGCCAGACCGTATATTGTGGTCTTCACCAAAGAGCTCAAGCCTCCTGCGACCGAGAGCAAAATGCTCAACTATGCGATACATATCTTCAGGTTTTGCAGTTGAACCTGCAATTCCATTAGGAACAAGATTTCTGGGTTAATGCAACTTGCTAGATTGCTCACGCAACAATGCTATGAGAAGGCATCTGAGAGGGAGTTCAGAGCTAATGAAGGCAAATTTTCCACATCTTTCTAGAAACATAAAAATGTGTTGTATGGACTGCTTGAAATGCATGAACTACTCATGTCGGACATTTGACTCTTGATTAAGGGCATATGTCTTACATTTTTAGTTGGACATTCGTCAAGGAAGCATAATTAGTAACAAACTTTACTGCAGAGTGCAGACTACACAAAAGTTTTATGCATGAAATAATCTATAAGACCTTGTAAACACAATTTACCTTCAAAAGATCACAAATGTATACAAGAAACGGATATATTTTATAGTGTACCGGTGTCCTTGACATGAGAGAGTTAGAACAGTCAGACAGTTGAATGCATACCCAGTCCATGGAACATAGCGCACTAATTCCAAAAACACTATGTAATAAGAAACACTCATAAAACTTCAAAACTAGCAAGCACCAAGAAATGGGACTTCCCCGTGCTGAGTAAAACCCGATACTAGTACCTCCTTTGAATTTTCAATTTTGCTTGCCTTCATGGAGCATGCATGGAGAGGAGAAAAGGAAAAAGTGTGTACATGTTTTGTGGGTGTTCGTGGGCTTTTATTTCTACATCGAGAGAAATGCATTGCAAAATAGCAAGAGACAAATGAACGCTTAAACAAACCATATGGAGGCTCCTCGGCTATAATCACATCAGTATCGATGTTGGCGTGGATTATATGACCATCAGGACCGCGTCGAACAGTTCCTTTTATGCCCATCAAGCAGTGTTCCTTCATCACGACAACAAGTTAACAAAGTCAGGATACCAACATTATCATTCACATATCAAGTTAGCAACCAACAAACGAGCCGGAGATAAGAGAGTAGCCAAAGCAGTGGATGCAGAGAACAAACAAGCGACAAACCTTTGAGCGTTGAAACAAAGTATGAAAATCATGGCGCAACCCTGGAGTTGCATTAGTTTTGTTTGTCTTCACCCAACATATATCCTCACATCTACGAAATCCCCACTACATGAAAACAAAACACACTTAAAACCAAACATATACTCATTCTCAGATAGGATTGTTCTAAAGGCTTCAAACTCATACCTTCTTCAAACATTGGCGGCCCAGCTCAAGGCCTACACCATCACCAACCCAGAGGAAGATAAAAGAAGGTGTGTCAGCAATTAGCTGTAAACATGGAGAATAGATTGTGACGTCTGACTGATCTCATGTCATGGTCAGGTGGCACTTTAAAGAGGTATGATATAAGTAGTCTAGTCTCTGTACTTATAAGGGAGCCTGATTGCATCATATAATATAAATTGCAGCGTAAGCACAAGGGTACTCAAAATCGTAACATTAGGAGTATGAGCTCTAAACAAACAAAATTACCTCAATCTTCAGGTTCATTATTTCTTCAAATGTCCAGTACTCCATGTGGTCACTGACACCAGGAGCTCGATGAACATATTCCTCCCAAGGGGGGTCCACAAGAATGACATCAAACTTAGTTCCGAAAAACTCTGGCGATAACACATGTTCACGGAGGTCGCACTTGTAATACATGGGAGAGGAAGCAGATTTGGCTACAATCTCGTCCTTCTTTTGTATAAGCTCCCTAAGCTTGGGATAATCCTCAACAACAGTAGTGAGCTCAAGTTCCCTTACGAAATTCTGGGGTCGCGTGCCAGAGTCAACAAAATTTTGGGAGTAGTCATTCTGCTCTCCTCTAGAAGGAGCTTTACCCGGAGGTCCACTAGTTCTAGCTGAAACCCAATTTCCATAGGCTTTATCTTGTGGCTGACCTTGTCCAATTTGTACCATAGCATCAACACCAGGAGTAGATACATTTGAGGGCACTCCACTCCCAGGCCCTGGTTGATTAAAATACATACCAGGATTTGGTGGGACCCCCATATTAGGAGAAAACCTTGCACCTGATGGTGGAATAGCTAACATGTTCATCTCAACACCTTGAGCTCCGGGCCAAAAAAGAGGTGGTGAAAATTGTGGGATAAAAATACCATGAGAAATTGGGGGACCCGGAGCAGGAGACATGCTAGGAGTTAATGGTAGTATTGGTCCAAGTGGTCCGAAAGGTGATCCTATTATAGGCATTGGGGTTCCAAACAGTTGGTTGTCTCTCCCTGTTGACCTACCCCTTCCTCCCCTTCCAACTCTACTCCCTTTAGCTCCTTGTGAAAATGGCCTACTGAAAGAACCCGGTTGCTGGTTCCCATGTGAAGTCTGTGAAACACTACTAGAACTATGGCCTCCACCAGTGCGATTGGGCATAAAACCTTTATCGGTCAATTCTTTATCCAAATATCTATCATTTAAATCATTGCCGGATTGCCCAGACTTATACATATCAATGTTTCCTGCTTTGTCCTCTTGCGGATAGGTCCACTCATTATTTGGTGTTGCCAATTTTGCATCAGATTGCAGAGCTGCTTCGGTGCTCCTAACAAAGGTGGATCTGGACTCCTCTCTTCCATAATCAAAGGGCTTGGTTTGGATCTCTATCACGTCATAATTATCATTTGAAATACCGTAATTTGTCGAGGTTTTGACAGCCTCAGTCCATCTCGCATCTTTTCTACCTCCAAAACGACCCTGAGGCCATTTATTGTCATTCCTATCACGCCCATAAGCGATATCCACATCTTTCGTCTCTGCATAATTGCTGCTGGGTTGCCTTCTTTTCCAATTATCTTTAGAAGAATCTTCTTGGTCCCTCTTTCTCTCACTCGAGCTTTCATCTCTTCCTTTAGAGTTATCATCCCTCCCTCCATCCTTTTCTAGTTCTTTTCGCTTAAATGCAAAACCTCTTTCATAACCCACCTCATAGTTTTCTGATTCATGATGAAGCCTTCCACTCTTATCTGGGGTCCTAAAAAGGTGGTCTCCATCTCTTCTACTTTTGTCTCGGATGGTTTCCCTCATCTCCAAATGCATAGAATCTCTGTCCTTGTCAAGCTCCCTTTCATCTGGTCTATCATGTTTGCCTTTAGTCCTGCTCTGGGACAAGTCATGATCTGAGAACTTTGAATCGGCTATAATTCTCTCACTTTCATCAGCTTGACATGGAGACCTCTCTCCACCAGCATGCTTATTCTCTTCTTCTCCATCCAGATACAAACTGCTCAATTTCTCCAACGAACTCTCTTGTTGCTTCGTCATCTCCTTTGAACTTAATTCTACTATTGCTTCAACTTAATTCTACTATTGCTTCATAACCGTGTCCATCACTATTGACTTTGTCGGAGCTGGTTTCAACTTATCCCCAATACTTCTCGTCTTTCCACAATCATCTACTCCATCAATTTTGTCTCCATCCCCAGACTTTCTAGACTTACTTGACCTTATCTTCCTCTCATCAGCCCCCTTCCACATTCCTCATTATCGATGGTTCTCTCACTCTTCAAACCTGAACCATGCCTCCACAAAAAAGACAATATTGCGAAGAAACGAAGTTTCTATTAGACTCATGAGCTAAAGTGACTGGGTTACAATAAACAGCATCAAAGACAAAACAAAAATAATGCTCCAGCTGCAGTTTACCCAAAAAATAAGTTCTAAGGAGCCAATTTTCATGGAGGCATCTCCAGCAAATGCACTTACCCTTTGAAACTTTATTGCATTAAATCCTTGGAACAGAAACTTTAACGTCTTGCCTACCCCCACCAACAATGCAGCTTGGAGTGCAAGTCCAAGTACTTTTCTACCTAATTACTAAATGAAACACACTAACCATATGCGTAATCATGCAAATGTGGACAAATAAACAGATGTATGTAGAACCTCTTAAGCCTAAGAAAATGAAATCAATAGATGGTTGCAATTGCCATTTATCTCCTAATACATCTTTTCAAGAAACGGCATAGATAAAGGATAAACATCAAAACTAACGCACTGAGATCCTAAAAACTGTAACCCAAACAAACCCAGGAACGGCATTCAAGTTAGCCATAGCACCAGGAAAAAAAAATATTGGAATAACACATCCGTATTGCGAAACTAAAAGATTGATGAATCTGGTTCAGTTGTTCGTACCAGTAACTGGACGTTCCAACACATTAATCGAGAAGATTACAAGAGCAGGATATTCGAACAATGCTACGAGCTGAAGGAATCGGAGGAAAATGCTGTTTAGGTTTAGCCGGGAAGAGAGAGAGAGAGAGAGAGAGAGAGAGATCGTGATCGTCGGCCCATAGAAAATAAGCTTCTTGAAAATTGGGCCTAGAAATGAAAAGGCCCATCTGAAGTGAACCCAACTGGTGTTATTGGGCCTTGTTCTTTTGTTGAAAAGTTACGGTTCATTCCTATATGACTTAAATGCCCTTTCAGGCGATAAAATGAAAACGTCCTTATATTTGAGACTAAAAAATATATATAATATATATAAAGGATGAGACCGGTAATTAACATACTAGTTTTATGCTCCACAATATTAGTTCAACAAAAAATATAATTTTAGCCCTTTACGTGTATTGATGAATTTCAGTGCGACTTGATTACTGCGTGTTGTCCATATGTGATCCCACGATTCAAAATTTCGAACTAAGAGTCTACTCAATGGAGCCTAGGATTTTCTCTAAATGATTTTAATTGTTTATCTTATTAGATTGGCCAAGTATATCCTTCACGAAAATGAAAAGAAAAAAATTAAGTTACGTATTATAGTAGCGTGTTGAAAGCACAATCCAACCAAAACGAGACAGAAAAGCTTGCTCGAGTGTGAGGTGGCAGATTACAAAACAACAAGGAAAAGAGTAATAATCCAAATATTGGTAATAAGACCTACCTCGGATATATAGTAGTAGTTGGGAAGATCATCTACCCCAAAGATCATAGAATTATTTAAAAGGAATATTACTAGAAAGATTAGCATAATCTTCTTATTTAAGTACTAAACCCAGGCTACGTACCTGACCGACCCACTAATCTGTCATTGGAAGAAGTAGTGCATGTATGTTTGAATTGCTAACGTTGGAAGTTAGAACCGGTCAATCTCATGGATCAAGTTTTTTTTTTTTTATAATTCTAATAACATGTGTTCGAGTTAGTTTACGCGCACTTCGATTAATCTTAGCTTGGTGGTCTAATCTCACTGCTCACTTGCCGGGAGCCCCGTAAAGCCAGAGTAAAGCTCCGTATAGACTGACCCCAAAAGAGTTTATAACACTTAGAAGATTTCAAACCCGAGACCTAGGAGATGTGGATGTATTTTCTTCTGAACAAATTCTACTATTTATGCTCTGATTTAACTAAGCCTTTACGCAAATGTCCACTTGGCATTAGTTCCTTAATTATTAAGTAAAGGATCAATTGAATAAAGAATGAGCTTAGTGAACATCGCACATAGTTAACGTTCCTCGTAAAGGTAATTATCGTATCCCAAATATAATAATTAACGTTAATTGCCTATTAATTATTAATACTCTAGCTTAGTGAACTTGAAGCGGTCACCATTTCAAACCTTCTCTATTGGTAAATGAATGTTCGAGCCAACTTGTGCGCACTTTGAATAATTTCAGGACCCCAAAGGTAAAACGATCAGACATAATCTCTAGTGGCCCAAAGGTTTGAGATGGTTGGCCTCCGTGGGATACGAACATACGACCTCATAATCAAACACTTATTACTTTCTCATGCTTACTTTGTCAATATCTTAGGGTGAACCATTTCAATCCTTATTCTATTATCCTTTCGAAACAAAATAAAAAATCCTTATTCTACTAGTATAAGTTTGACGGTGCCACTAATAATTGCCGTCTACTTCCATAGCAAAAAACGTCACAAAGGTTGATCGGGAGGATCAAAATACATAGGAAGTATACTAGTAGTATTTGCTAAGGTCAAAATTAGATAAGTTTAAAAACTTAAGGGCTCGATTGGATGTCGTATGAGTTTTGGGTGTATTATTTATGAAGGGGTAAAAAGATAGTGAGGAGTAGTACTCTCTCTGTCCCATAAAGTTTGACACTTTCATTATTTCAATCCTATGAAAAAATTAACTATATTTGTAATCCGTAATATTTTTTATAAGTAATATAGATCTTGTTTGATAGATTTTAATTGTTCTATTAAACAAAGTTCAAAAATTCGCCTTAAACATTATGAATTGAAAGATACATGCAATTTACAAATGGTACTCATTCCTGAAAATGTCAAATTTTATGGGACGGATGGAATAGTTAAGAAGGGAGAACCCACATTAATGTGACATTTATAGAGGGGAATAAAATAATACTTGATTGGTATGGATGATAAATTGGGGGTATAAAAAAGGGTGTATGATGTAAAAAGCTATCAAATGACTCATTTGCTCTTATGCAGTATGAAATTAGATTATTCATTATATAATAACAAAATTAATTACTTTTTCACAATTTAAGGAATAATAATTTAGTTTACAAATAAAATAGTTAATTTAATATTTATAAAAAATAAAAAATCATTTTTAATTGTTTTTAAATCAATTTGTGTTTTGTTTAATATGAAATGTACAAATGTTAAGTTGAATTAATTTTTGTTATAGGTTATTTTATTTGTCAATTGTTAGTATTATTTTTTCATAATTAAGCAATAATAATTTTGTTTACAAATAAAGTAATTAGTTTAATACGTATAAAAAATTAAAATTCGTTTTTAAGTGTTTTTTTATTTTATTTTTTTTTAAGTGGTCACACATGCACGAAATTTACTTTCCTTGTTCTTCTCTTCCTTGTTTTTATCATTCTTCTTTGTTTTTATTGCCCTTTTATGAGAGAGAGAGAGAGAGAGAGAGAGAGAGAGAGAGAGAGAAAGAGAGCGCGCGACAGAAGAAGAAGAAGTTGCTCTTCAATCATGGTGAACATCACAGCCTAGTTCAATCCCTCTTTCTTTCTTTCTCTCTGATCTGTTGTTGTTGTTCATCTTCATCTTCTTTTTTCTTTGTCACTGTTCTTCTCTCAAAACCCATCTCTCTGAAATTTAGGGTTTGAAATTCGAAATTTGGGGGTTTTAATCTTGCAATGGTGGTGGTGGTTTGTGGTGGTTCTAATGGTTGTGGTCTACGATCGAAAGAGAGAGCCGTTGAGCGAGGGGGAGGGGGATGAGGAGGGGTGTTTTGGTAAAAAATCAGGTGTATAAGCTAGACACAGCTCAGGAGGTAGCAATAATCTAAGACCCCAATCGGCAGCTATTTTCCTTAACGAAGAACAGTGATTAGCTTATACACCCGACAAAATGGCATCCAAACGGAGCCAAAAAAGTGTTGTCAACCCCTCATCCTGGTGTGTAACACAATACACCCTTTGAATACACCATCCAATCGAGCCCTAAAGGAATCAAAGATGAATTTTCTTTTGTAGAGTGATGATACTCCATTACTAATTGTGCCAAGCTCACAACAATCTAATAGTTGAAGGACTAATTGGAAATGCATCTCTTTCATCATTATGCAGCACCCCTCTCATTATTATGGATTAGATGCTCAACAAAACCCATGAAAGTTTATTAGTAGTGATGTTGGAGGGGTACAGAGTTTGGGGAATATTAGTCGACGCTCATAAAGTACCATCACATGGTATTTCAAATTTTTTTATTTATTATAAAGTGTGTGGAGTCCACCCTCAAAAAAGTTTATTTAACCTGGGCACGAGTCGTTTTTAAAGGTAAATCGTTCCCTCAAGGTATGAAGTTTGATTTTTCACTGGATGAGTACCTTGCAGTATGTGGAGGCCGTGACTAATGTGGCAGTACTAACTCATCTGGAGATTTGAATTCCGCAACCGAATCCATATAGTATCTTGACTGTAAGACTATTCTTCCGTTAAAAAAAAAAAAGTTATGCTTAGAGCATCCACATTGAGTAACTAAACTACCATGTACTTCATTTTAATGAGCAAAATGGAAGAAACACCCTCACATCAGCCTCTTTACTAGCAGGGACCACTTGCCAAAGTTTTAGTTTTGCAACAGTTCCTCTTTATCTTAAGAGAGGCACTGTTCATCTATTAAAGGTTTTTATATTAATTTACTTTGTCTCACCCACTCAATTTATTTGTTTCCAATCCTACATTGTTCATCCGTGTGGACTATTTTATTAATATTTAATTGAGTAGAGAATGAGAATAAAAAGTTTGATGAAGTAGACATTTGAAAAGTGAGTAATTAAAATAATAAAGTGAATTTTTAAAATATAATTTGGTTCAAAATCTAAAAAGGCTGATACGGATGCCCTTAGATATGGAGTATTTAGGCTAGTGATTGTCCACGTGGCATAAGTATAGTGTCCTCTGTCCTTGAGCCCACGTGATCCAGTAAACTTTTGATGGCTGACCTATGCAATTACAGATCATATGAATGAGGCCACAGGTGTAATCTATGAGGTCCTTTTTCAAGAGTCTGCGTAAAAGAGATTTTTTCCCGTGCTCCATTTCACTGTTCGTTTCGATAATTGATGGTCTAGATTTTAAATAAATTATTCATGCGAATAAATTATTTAAAATCTAAACTAGCCAAAATTCTTTTGAACGTGTGAGATTATTCACCTTAGTGAAAACTTGTTTTACGAAACCCCCTTAGAGAAGTTTTTATCGTAATTACAAGTTTATCGTACGATGGATCCTCTACTTCATAACTCTAGCATCCAGGCCAACGTTCACTTCATTAGGAGAGGAGAGTTGATTCTTATACGTGTCTAGCAACAGGTATAAGAATTCAGATAATGGGGCTTATCTTTATTTATATGGATGTAAACAATTTGCCATTGTTCGGTTGTAGGTTTGGAAAAAAAAATTCAAACTCAAATCTATTCATTATCTATATTTTCAATCACTATTTTTATTTCTCTCCACTCATTACCCCTTATATCCAATCATTAATCTCATGGCGCCACTATTTGCAATCACAAATTTTCTAAACATAGCATGTTTATACTATGGTACACATTTCATGTGCATATGAAAAACAGGCTACGTTCAGAAAATTTGTGGTTGCAAATAGTCCGGCCCTAATCTCATTTCTCTCTCCATTCATTACTCATGTCCTCAATTATTATCTTATTTTCTCTCATCATTCATTACCCAAAAATCAAACCGAAATTTTTTTCAAACTCACAACCAAACAAGGCATTCGTAATTCAAGTATCAAGGACGGAGCCACTAACTTGTGAAATTTTCCCAAATACTTATAGGTACTCTCTCCGTTCCCATTTTTTGGTCCATCGTTTTATTCTAACAGTAACCGAATAGTTTATTGATTATATTTTTCGATTCGTAACACTTTTTAAATGCAATATGGATATTGTTTGATGGCTCTCGATCAGTACTATTAAACGAAAATTTTAAAATCACCTAAAATCTCATAGATTACAAGACATAATCAAATGAAAAGTAGCACAGACTCTATGACTTAAAATTTGGGACGGAAGGTATATTAGAGTAGAGAATTGGCCCAAGGACCTCACTCAGATTCTATTATTATTATTATATATATATATATATATTTTTTTTTTTTTTTTGGGGCCGTTGCTCGATTTATTTCTAGAAATCTCGAGAATACATCATCTCCATCCCATAAGACAGTTCAGAGACCACTTTCAAGTTTCAACTCCTAATACCAACATAAATTTGTTTTTTTTTTCTTCAATTCGTTATCTTCCTAAATCTCATATTCATTACTCATTTATTTTCGGTTTCTTAAACAATAAATGACAACCACCAAAGAGCACCAAAAAAATTATTAATTTGAACCGTTGATTGATGAAATCGACGATAATAAAAGTCATATAAAAAAGCTCCTACTATAGTTGGGGAAAAACATTTTTTGAAATTTTCCTCGTAAAAGAACAACTGACTTCCAAAAGACGAAAACTAGATTCTTATATCCACAGAGAAAACAAGGGCAATAGCGTCATTTACTCGGACAGTTCAGTGTATATATAAAGGTTCCAAGTGTTCCCCTTTTTTTGAAGCATAATACTCCTGTAGAACAGCGCTTCTCTGTTTTTGGCGGTTTTATCTGAGACTCCTTTTCGATACGTTCGTTAGTTTCTTCCCCAGAAAATTCTCTCTCTCTCTCTCTCTCTCTCTCTCTCTCTCTGCATTGATTTGTTTTCCATAGCTTCAATAACCCATCTCTCTGGCTGGAGTTTGACTTCAAATTCAAATGGGTTTTCTGAGCACTATCTTGGGAATTCTTGGCTTTGGTATTGGACTCCCATTCGGAATCCTAGTTGGGTTTTACTTCTTCGTCTATTCTAAGCCCAAAGATGTTGAGGTAACCTTTTCTGCACAGAATCCTTTTCATACTTCTTGTTTAATCTTGTGTATATACTACAGTATATATAAAGTTCTTGTTAAATCGGTAAACACGAATAATTAGTTCTTCTCTTGTCATTGCATGAGGAGAGATCAACAAGTATTTGATCGATGATTACATTCACCAAGAACCATGTATATACAGTTCTATAGATACTAGATAATTGGATACATATATGTTCTTTGTTTGCTCATTGCTTGTAGAAATGATTAGATACACCTCATGAGTTTTCAGGTTTATTTTGGTTTTCTCTCTCTCCAGATGTTCTGTTTAAATCGGGATTTTCTAGGATCTTGTTTCTGGCCTTCTGCTTTGCTGGCGACAGTGAGAATATGAGATAATGTTTTTTTTTTTTTTTTCCGCTAAATTTCTTATTTTTTAAGTACTTATTTTTGGCTTTAAGTGATAGATAATTTTCTTATTTTAGTTGGTGGAACGCACCCTAATTGTTTGCCATTTGTCTTTTTTGTTTAAATTTGAAGATAGGACTCATTTTAATTTTGTTTGTAATTTAATATTTTCTGTCTATTCCAAACGAATTTTATTTTCGTGTTGTCTATACCAGTGCACAATTGCTAGACTTGTATGGTCTTCTTCTGACCTGTTAAATTGGTGATTGCTTGACCTGTTAAATTGGTGATTGCTTGCACGTTTGACTGTTCATAAATTTCCTGAGTCTCTCAAAAATCTTTTTTCTATGTCTCTATCACCTTCTACTATGCTGTAAACGACTGTGTTGACCAGTTATGTATTTTGGGTTTTTTTCCAGCGAGTATCTCGGTGGGAACGGAATTATCCTATTTTATGTGCCCTCTGCCCATGGAGGAAGAATTTATCTCCATGGAAGTATAGAACGAATTTATCTCGGATTTCGAAATGGTTGATACGATTCATTGAAGACCGCTGACAGTGTATTCATATGTAACATCAACCGGATGCTCAGACTAAAATTAGCCTCTCAGTGCAAAAAATACACCTTGACCTGTAGGCTCATATGCAAAAACATGGAATAGATAATCCATTGGATCGGACTGATAGTGGAGCAATGAATAATAGCTTATTCCCAAGGTATTGCATATCTGTTTCGCGGGATTCCTTATCAGATAGGAGATAATTTAATCCGGACTGCAAAAATTTCAAAGGCAGAACATGTCGTCCTCTAAGATTTAATGTCCAATCACATACTTCGATTTGAACAAACAAACAGGACTGTATACTACAAGTTTCAACTCCAAAATGTAGCTCTAATTCTTTGAATCTTGAATTATGCAATTACAGAATCCCGTTGTTAGGCCCCTTCACGAGATGGACACAACTTCTTTGCAAGAAATTCTGCACGAGATTCCGCTCTGGGTGAAGAGTCCGGATTATGACCGAGTATGCTTTACCTTTCAGGCTTTTTCAAGATTTACATTTTCATTTCACTCCTAAGGACTTCACTTGGTCTGGTCAGGATTTAAAAGCAAATTCAAAAACACATTTCTTAAGGGCTATTCCCTCAAAGTGATTACACGCCAGAGCCACGCGTAGTTGATTTAAATCTTTGTTTATGGTTTAATTGCATGATTATGCAGGTGGACTGGTTAAACCAGTTTCTGTTGGATATGTGGCCTTACCTTGACAAGGTGATTATAAATTTGTAAGGGTTAAAAAGTGATTTGTTTGCTTACAAAGTTTAAAGTCTATGATTAATTAGACTAAGCTTAATTTTTGAATTACGCAGGCAATTTGTAAGACCATAAGGATCATGGCTCGACCAATATTTGCAGAGTACATTGGCAAATATCAGATAGAATCGATTGACTTTAGCAATTTAAGCCTTGGAACTCTCCCTCCTATAATCCAAGGTGAGTATCGACATGTTGGATAACATTTGTTCCGCTCCGTGGATCAAAAGTCTTATTGATGTACAATTGCTCCATTTCCTTGTTGATGGTTTGATTTTTGGTCAACATGAAATGGCTCAAACCATTTTCTTTATTCTACATTTATGTGTGATTTTATGTTGGGATTAGCACGTATTCTGGTGCTAATTTTCATCGGTTGCAAACACAATACACAGGGTACATCACACATTGACCCTTGCTTGTGTCATTATACCATGCTTCCTGATCATCGCGTCTTTATTTGAACATCCACTCGTGGTCGACAACATCTGATAATGTGGGCCTCAGATCTTACTTCATCATCTTCTTGAGAAGGCTTTTCCCTTGTCGAGGTGTTGTCCTACTTTGTCTGAGTCGGCCAACCATGAGTTGTGGGACTCAAGGCGGAGTTGTTAAATTTTATCTGTTCTGAATAAGGTGTTGATTTTTCCTCAGCAAATTGCCCTTGAAAATAACTATATCTTCCATTGGCACCACCAAACTTATGGAAACGATAATTCAACCTATAGTTGTAGTTTTTCTTCCGTTTTCCATCCGTGATTTAACCTTTTTCCCATTCGGAAATTAAATTGATGTGTATGTTTTTCGATAAAGTCTTGCTTCCAATAGACAAAAATTCTGGTCCGCCCGTTGCGGAACCTAAGGTGACATGGTGGTCCCAGACCCCTGAGTGATTTACTGTGATTCAGCGTTGCTAAAACTTTTCTAATTTTTCTCTTTATAACTTGGCAGGTATGAAAGCCTACAATACTGAAGAGAGAGAACTGGTCATGGAACCGGCTATGAAGTGGGCTGGAAATCCAAACATAACTCTGGTGTTGAAAATTTTATCTCTAAGCATCACAGTTCAGGTCAGGAGATCCTAATGACACTATCATTAACAGAAGAATGTTTGTTTTAGTCCCTATAACGAGGATGTATTTGTTCGGGAGGATTGATTATGTTTCTTATCAGTTAGTGGATCTACAAGTGTTTGTGGCACCGCGGATAACGTTGAAACATCTTGTGCCTACTTTTCCATGTTTTTCAAGCATGGTCGTATCTTTGATGGAGAAGGTAAGAGGAAAAGTTGATTATACCAAATAACTATCTCACTTCTCCCAATCTTAGAATGGAAATAACTAACTTATTATCGTCATATGCTGCAGCCGCATGTGGATTTTGGACTGAAAGTACTGGGAGGGGATATTATGTCCATACCTGGACTTTACCGATTTGTACAGGTGGTGCATTGACTATTCATTCATCGGTAGGCTGTGTTTGGATCATGACTTTTGTTTAAGGTTGTGTTGGGATCATGGAGTTGGAAACTAAGAAGATACTTTTTGGAAAGTAAGAAGATGCTTGAAGAATCTAAATTCATTTATTTGGTTTCTCCATCAACGTTCCCTATGATACATAATTCATGATCCAAACACAACTAAATAGTTTAGTGGCTTTCAGTTTTAAGCAAAGTCTTTCGCCCACTCATTTTCCATTGCACCTTGCAGGAGACAATTAAAAAACAAGTTTCAAGCCTTTACCACTGGCCCCAAACCCTTGAAATACCCATACTTGATGCGTCCATGTAAGTTCACAGCAGAACAATATTAACCTCTATATTATTTTCAAATTTATCAGAGCAATATAACCTCAAATCATGTTCTGGTTTTTTCCATGCATCAAAAACTGACTTGTTTTTTTTTTGATAGAGTGGCGGTAGGGAAGCCTGTGGGACTATTACATGTCAAAGTTATACGGGCAATTAGACTTTTGAAGATGGACTTAATAGGATTATCGGATCCTTATGTTAAGCTCAGTCTGAGTGAAGAAAGGCTGCCGGCAAAGAAAACAACAGTCAAGAAGAGGAACTTGAATCCAGAGTGGAACGAGAATTTTAGGCTAATTGTCAAAAAACCCCAGACCCAAGTTCTGAATATCAATGTCTATGATTGGGATAAGGTTTGTCCCTTGATTTTCTGCAAGTATCATGCATGGCATTACACTAGAAGTTTCTGAATTCTGTCAATGAGCTGCTTTTTGATATTTCTCAATGGAATTAAGAAGAATTATGCTTTTAAGTTTGTCATGAATTCGCATGAAAGAAAAACGTAGAGAAAAAGTGATTCGAGGAGAATATTCAATGACTTCCTTAACTTTGGTAACATTCGAAGAGTGCGCTTCTGCTTTTAATTGGCATTTCTGCCTTTCAACAGGTTGGCGCACACGACAGGATAGGTTCGCAAGTGGTTCCTCTGAAACTTCTAACACCGCATGAGCCAAAGGAGTTTACACTTGATTTGCTCAAGAGCACATTTACCGGTGATTCCCATCACAAGAAACCAAGAGGACAAATTGTGGTGGAACTGACATATGACCATTTTAAAGAAGACAGTGATGACTCTAGAGGACATATCGAAAGAGACGGGAAGAAGGAAAATAGAATTGATAGGGCATCTGGTAATGAGAGCCCCAGGGGAGCAGGTTTACTTTTGGTCACAGTTTACGGAGCTGATGACGTTGAGGGTGGGGGTGCTCACAACAACCCGTACGTCTTCATTCTCTTTAGAGGAGAGAAGAAGAAATCAAAGGTGAGCTTACTTACCTTTTGAAAATTGTCCTTGCTATCGTTTATGTTACAACTGACAAGGACTATCTCTGGGTATCATCGGTATACCTGGTTTCAATGCAATTTTAAAGAAAAAGCTTCTTATGTCATTCCCTTCTATTCTTTCTTGTTCTTTTCCTCTCTTTTTTTCTCTTCATTCTAGGGTGTGTATGGATCACGGATTTGTGATGACACTAATGGAGGTACATCAAAAGATGCGGGGATGTTGTAGTCAACACTAAATTTGTTCGTTGGTTTCTCTGTGATTTTCCTTTGGGTTTGATAAATCCTTCCACCAACTTGTTTGTCCATACATACAGCCTCAGAGTTAGCTGATGTAGGTTCATATATAAACAGCAGTCATTCTTACTTCAGTTTATAGTTGAGTGGGATCGTTCAACATAAGATGTTTCAAAATCTTTGGCCGGAGACAAATAAATTCGGTATTTCAGATGATCAGGAAAACACATCACCCAATGTGGAACGAAGACTTCCAATTTATGCTTGAAGAGCCTCCATTAAATGATAAGATCCATATCGAGGTCATGAGCAAGAGGACACGTTTCAGTTTTCGATCAAAGGTATGTCTCGTGATTCTACTTTTATCACCGCAGTTTTCCTCAGTTTCAAAAACATTCATGTGGAGTATTTACACTGTGCAGGAGTCGTTGGGGTTTGTGGAAATCAATCTCTCGGACGTAGTGCACAACGGACACATCAACCAGAAATACCATTTGATCGGCTCGAAGAATGGAATGGTACACGTTGAACTAGGGTGGAAGAAAACTTGAGAATCAAGATGAGGCTTTTGTCTCAGTGAGGTTTTCTTTCTTCATAGCCGGAGAGAAATCTGGAATTCTGCATCATTTGATATGCTTCAGAATAGATGGACCTCATGGACTGACGCATAGTTTTAGATTTGTAATTGTTTGTTCATAGATGTTCCAATGAGAATAACTCCATTTGTATACCCAATTTTTGCTTCAATATCTGTAAAGAAAAGAACTTTTTGCCTTACCATTTGCAACTTTTTTTTGCTGTATCGTGTCAATGAGGTCTTGAAGCTAAAGATTGTTACGAAAAAACCAATACACGCGCGGGAATAAGGAAAAGTGAAAGCAGCAATGAGACTCGAACCCAGGCAGTACATCCCGAAAAGTCAGTAGAAAGCTTACAGTAAAGATTGAGGTACAGCAGTGGCTGTACAGCAGCCCCGTACAGACCGGATTTGTGCCCGTCTCGGGTCCCGCAAAGATGATCGAATGCCTAATTTCTGAAGCAAAGTTGGATGATTCGTAAACATCTTTTCCGATATCGGATTGAGATAATTTTTTACAGGGACCGTAAACAGTATGTTTTGAACAAAATGAGCTGCTCCGATCATCTTTGCGGGACCCGAGACGGGCACAAACCCCGTCTGTACGGCACTGCTGTACAGCCACTGCTGTACCATTAGCAGCACTCGAAAGCTTATATGGCCATGTCTTGGGTTGCGGTACAATGCACAAGAACACGCATGGGCCTTGTTTTGGGTGCAAAATCAGGTCTGGGCCTTGAGGAATCTGGGCCCATATATACATCTTCTGGACTTAACCCGGCCTTTTTGGGTTGAATTTTTGGGTTTTATGACCTCCAATTTTAAGTTTGCAACTATTTTGGGTTATATTAGCAAAATACTCTCTCTTTCTTTCTCTCCCTCTCAACGCATGTCTGTGATAGCTTATGTGCACCTTGAATTTAATTTAAAATTAAAACTTGAAAAGACTGTACAAAGTACTTTTAATGTTTCTTTGTCGTGTTTTAAGAAACGATTATCGGCGTGACGACATTTCTGGATGTAGGATGGATTCACATTTCAAGGTGTGCAGTTTTTAAGCCCACGAAAAAGACTGTTTTGAGGTTTCCAAAGTTATGGTCAAACCGGCCATGATTTTTATTTACCTTAATCTTTAATACTTCCGGAAGCAGACAAGAGCTAAGTAATAATGTCATAGGCTAAGCTAGGACTACATAATTCTTGATCTTAATTAATTAATCACCCACGTGGGGGGCACCATCAAAAGGGAGGTTCCCTTATCAAAAAAGGGTCACCTTTCTAGTTGACTTGCACCAGAAAGTGTAGCAAATTCAGAGGAGGGTGGTCCAAAGGGAATCATATCCTCCCACCCACCAAGGTGTCATGAGGATTCTTTCTTAATGGATATCTACTCATTTCAAATTTTCCATGAAGAATACTCTCTCTCTCTCATGAGGATTCTTTCTTAATGGATATCTACTCATTTCAAATTTCCAATGAAGCCGTCCCTTTGATCCAAAATAAAGACTCTCTCTCTCTCTCTCTCTCTCTCTCTCTCTCTCTCTGTGGGAGGGATGATAAAAATGAATAAGAAGTTGCTAATCCAATGTCAACCATCTTGTCGTTCCTATACTTAATGTGTCAAGCCAGTTTATGTGCAAATTGATTAATTTTTTTAAAAATTAGTACCATCATCTATGTATATACCAAATTAAAAGCCAGAGCTTTATCCCGTTGAAATGGTATCACTAGAGTTGATAGAATTTATATATACGATTTCGAAACTGAAACTTCTTTTCCTTGTTTTTTCTCAAAGGTCGAACGTGAGAACTTGAAAGAAGCAAATTTTAAAGCTCAGACCTTGACTACATGCAAGATCATTTTTGACAATGACTCATCTGAGTTTTATTAGAAGGTGATACATTGTTATACTTAATATCTGACTCCCGGATAGGAGTCGACCTTGTTTTTGGTTCCTAGCTAGTTGATGGCCTTTTGGAATAACTTTTTTTTGCAATTAAAAAGGTTAGAGCATTTTTCTTTTCTAGGGTTGTCTTTTGAAGGGAGAGCTAGTGTTGTAAAAGAGGGAATAGGAAACTCAACTCAAAGCCTATAGAATCATGTTGGTATCTTCTCCCTTTTGGATTAGTGTATGGACTTTGAGAGAATGCAAGTGAGCCATTAATTTGATGCCCCATTTTCTCTAACAATACAAGTGGGGGGAGAAATGCTTGTACTACTTTATCCAGTATCCACTATCTTCTTCCTTTTTTGTTCCCTTTTTCTTGTAATGCAGAGTGTCTCGAGTCAACTTACATGCACCTTGAACTAATTCTTATAGTTCTCACAGTCATTTCACACACTGACACGTGGATTAAGGTAACCCCTTGAATTGTTAACAAGGAGAATTGAACCTGAAACTTACCTTAGCACTTAGGAGCGAACCTTTAAGTGTCAGGCCAAGATCATTTGGCCAATCCTTGAAGGTTAACTCTCTACTTGTACAAGTGTTGTGTACAAGTATTCAATGTTTCTACAATGTATGGAGGAATTCTGTGTACGAATTTGGATACAAGTGTACAATGAGGGTGTTGTAGCTTTTCCCTTTTTGAAAATTTGTCTTGTTTCATCCTAATAGATATATGCTGATTTCTAATGGTGACATTCAAAGGTCAAATAGAGCATATATTCTCCCTATAAAATACTACTATCTCCTTTCATTCTTCCTTCTTCTTTTTGGCACTACCTTAGTTTTTGTACTTCCTCTTTGTACTCACCTTTGGGGTATAGAGTTAAACGAGTCCGAATTTGTTCATCCCCACAAAAGAGAGTGCACAATACCCCCCTCTCAATTGGCTTTTACCGTCTTATGGGTCTCATACTAACCCACTGCATTCTTATATGTTATGGTTAGCGCAAAAATAATTAGAAGCGTGGAAAAAAAATTGAAAAAAAAATTAAGCCCTAAATTTAAGGTTGGAGGAAAGAGGAACGATCGATTCTCTTTCACACACGCAACGAGCACCGTCAAGAGCAAAAATCAAGAATGAAATCAAGTTTATTTATATCTAACGATTCGGGTTGGCAGAATATGGCTGTCGAGAACATTTAGAGAACTACGGACGATTTGATTGCAAGTTCTACAGAAGATCTGAGTATAGGTTCGACATCTTCAAGTTCTAATGATTTTTTTGCTCATTGTTTTTGGAAACAATACTCCCACTCTTTGCCGACATCTTAGAGTTTTTTTTTTGCCAATGCTGGTGGGTAGAGACAAAACCCGGAAAAATATATCAATATGGCGATGAGTAGTGCTATGTGTACATATACTATGCACATATGGGTTTTGTGGGGCCCACCTCGGATCCCACAAAGATGATTCGAATTACCCGTTATTTTAAAAATATTTTTTATGGAGCCACGTAAAAATCAGCTCAACCGATTTTTTCTGAATTTGTAGGGGGCGAAACTGAACAGTTAAGTAGTTTCACCCTCACAAATTCAGAAAAAATCCTTACTGATATCGGGTTGAGCTGAGTTTTTATAGGGCTCCATAAAAAATATTTTAAAAATAATAAACGATTCGAATCATTTTTATGGGATCCGAGATGAGCCTCACAAAATCCATATGTACCTATTATGTACATTCCAAGTGTACCCATAACTTTATTGTGTGGCGATTAACTGTTTGAAGTACGAGTTGGAGTTTTTGGGTAGAGACAAAACAGTTCCAATTTGGGTAGAGACAAAACCCAGAAAATTATCTCAATTCATTATTTAGCTATATTGGTATTTTCCACTTTTCTGGGTTTATTTTTACATTTTCAGTATTTTACGAATAGTAAAATATAAAATAATCTTTTTGAAGTACGAGCTTTTAAAAAAAAATTCCATAGCATAACTAGTCAGAAGGAAAATACCAATATAACAAAACAATTCTTTTGCCGATTTTTCTATATTGGCTTTTAAAAATGGTGATTTCGATGTTTTATTATTATTGTGATTATAGGACATTGCAAGATATAAAAAGCCTTGTATTCTTTGAGACAATGGAAATTCTTGATCCCTAATAAGGTGCAAAAACTCTTAAACAAAAACTTCGCTTGCTAAGTTATGAAAATTTGTATGAGCGAGTCATTGATGCAGATGATTAACAATCTCAAACAATATTAGAGATATTCTTCAGAACGAGTTTTCTTTGAATAGAAGTAAATTTTATTGGGAAACCTGATTAAATGCAGGAGAAAGTTCTTAACTTCTTCTTCTTCTTTTTTTTAATTTAAACGGAATTTACTCAAAGAGTACCACGAAATTATTTTGGTTGTTAATGAAGAAAATTCAACTTATGGACTGTCTTTATTAGATCGCCTAATGGGAAACCTTTGATTCTACAATAAGCAAAAGTTGAATACTACAATTTCCGTTTGACCCGAAAAAAAAAGGGGGGGAAATACGGCCAAGGACGTGTTTTGACAATTAATACCCGCCAAGGACATTTCAGTATTAACAAATGTTCTTAACTTGTCCTTAACGAGTATTAATTATCAAAACACGTCCTGGGCCGTCACTTTCCCAAAAAAAAGAAGTTGAATATTAGTACAAAACTTTAATCCAAATTGGAACCAATTGGCACCAACCAATCCCTGGAATTTGAAATCATGCAATCGAAAGAAAGTCCACTCCTATAATTCAGCAAGAAATAAGGATTCCCAATCCCTCAATCCTCTCGACCGCCGGCTCTAAGGATACAAGTACATATATACTTTTGCTGTCCTAATTTACGAAACTTTATACACTTGGCCCCGAATAACTTGATCGTTAGAGGATTTGCGACCGAAAAATCCACCGGGTCCTTGGGCTTGTCTTGCGAGAACCTTCCTAGCTGTCACATCATCCATACGGAATTCCGCACCATGAAAGTATAACCGTAAATTAAATACCTCAGAGAATCACATTCTAATGTTTTTTGTACTAGTTGGGGAATATTATGGAGTTTTTTTTTTTTAAGAATTTGTTAAAGTTAACATTTTTTTTTTTATTAAGTGAGCCTTCAATCTAAAATAATAATGGTGGGGAATACAAGTCCAGATTTGATATGCCATCAGAAATTACTTTTCAAATGTTGATTGATATGCCAATCCTTTGAAATCATCAAGATCACATTTATTCTGAAGCTGACCAAACACACCCTTAGCGGGTACCCGCTCCTGCACATCATCCTTGACAAAAAGCGGTGCCTTTTACAACAAATTTTTTTTTTTTCCATTCCTTTTGCAACCAATTTAGGTCATGTTTCCACTCATATTTTTCAGCAACAACTCGGAGTCGGCCATAAGCTAAAATTTATTTTATGGTCACTCTAGGCCTCTCAAAAATTTTGAATTACAAGGGACCCTTATGTTTTTTTTTACCTCTTATAATAATCTAACAAAAAGACCTCCTTTTTAGTTTTTGCTGTAAGTTCCTGAAAAGTTAGGGCCGGCTTGCAACAACTTATGTCATTTTACCAAATTGTTCATACTAATCAACAATTTATTGGTTAGTAAAAGTAACTTGACATTTGGCAACAACTTATTGATTCATGGAAACAACTTGATATTTTTTAACAACTTATTAATTAGTACGAAACAACAAACGATTTGTCAACAACAACAAATCTCATTAACTTATTTCCTTCCGAAAACACCCCTTAACATATGTTTGTCCCTCTTTCCTCTTCCTTTCACAATATTCTCAACAACCAAAACAACCCCACCTCAAGCAAGGGTCCGAACTTCAAAATTACCTAGCCCACGTTAACAAACCCCACCCCCCCTCAACGGTCAAATGTGTTCGGGTCAATTTAGGTCATGTTTCCACTAATATTTTTCAGCAACAATTCAGAGTCGGCCATAAGCCAAAATTTAGGAAAAATTTTAAAATGGCACTTGAACTTTTACTCCAATGTCACCGAAATACCTGAATTTCACTTTATTTCAATTAAATACCTGGACTTTCAAAGTCTTCAAAGAGGCACCTGCCGTTAGCCTCCATCCATTTTCCTCACAAATCGGCTGATGTGGCTCATTTTTGGCGTTAAAGGGCCCCACTAGAGATGTTAGAAAGTGAACTCAATGCACACAATTACAACCCATGCCAACCCTACTTCACTTTTGGGTTGTGATTGTATGTATTGAGTTCACTTTCTAACATCTCTGGTGGGGCACTTTAATGCCAAAAATGAGCCACATCAGCTGATTTGTGAGGGAAATAGATAGAGGCTAACAACAGGTGTCTCAATTTGGGGATTTTAAAAGTCTAGGTGTTTAATTGAAATAAAGTGACGTTCAGATGTTTCGGTAACATTGAAGTGAAAGTTCAAGTGCCATTTTAAATTTTTTTCTAAAATTTATGTTATCGTTGCTCTAGGTCTCCCAAAAATTTTGAATTACAGGGGACTGGGGACCTTTCTATTTTTTTTTACCCCTTACAATAGTCTAACAAAGAGGCCTTTTTAGTTTTTGCTTCAAGCTCCTGAAAAGTCAAGGCTGGCTTGCAACAACTTATGACATTTTACCAAGTTGTTCACACTAATCAATAATTTATTGGTTAGTAAAAAAAACTTGATATTTGACAACAACTAATTGATTAGTAGAAATAAATTGACATTTTTCAACAACTTATTAGTTAGTAGGAAACAACTAACGACTTATCAACAACAACAAAATCTCCTTAACTTATTTTCTACCGAAAACACCCCTTAATATGTGTTTGTCCCTCTGTCCTCATACTTTCAAAATATTCTCAACGACCAAAACAACCCCAGCACAAACAAGGGTCCGAACTTCAAAATTACCCAGCCCACATAACCCCTCTCTCTCTCTCGTTTCAATGGTCAAGTGTGTTCGAGTTAATTTATACATACTTTTACTATTTCATATCCCAATTTCGTCAAACGCAGATCATTTACTCCGGAGCTATGAGATTCAACAAAGATGTCTCTTTTGCAATCAAAGCGCTAGGGATTGCTATCACTCCTTGAAATCATGTGATCATGAGAAAATCCACTTTTGTCTAATTTGAAGAAAATCCACCACTATAAATTCGGCGAAGGAGAGGAGCATTAATTGAAGGATGCCACCAATCCCTTGAAATCCTCTCCATGTCGGGCTCTAGAAATACATTTGGCCTTTCAACGCAAATGTAAGGCTCATGAACCCGTTTTGCTAATGTTTTTATTTTTAAGTATTTATTCTTTATTTTACGAGATATGTCATTTTCTTAAAATACATCACTATTAATTTAAAAAATAAATACTCCATCCGTCCCAATTTAATAATTTCTTTTGAGAGTTCGTGCCACTTTTTCGATTGATTATGTCTTTTAATTTATGATATTTTATGTGTTTTTAAAAAATATATTTTATAGAACTAATCGAGATCTATCAAATAATATCTATATTGCATATAAAATTCATTACCAATTCAAAAATATAACTAATTTTTTATCTGGTAATTAGAATAAAACGAGTTATTATTAAATTGGGACGAAAGAAATACTTATTTGAAAAATAAATAGTACTGTACTTATTTTAGTTAGTGAAACACAACCCATCATCCGAGGATCCACAACCAAAAAAAACCACCAGCCCTTTGACTTGTCTTGCAGTAACTTTGGAGCCTTCTAGATTATCCATGCAGAGTTTGCCACCATGAAGTATAAATGTCAAAAATAAAATAAAATAAATTGCCAGAAAACAGTGTAATACTCGAGATAATCTCATGAGTATTATTGAATTTCTCAAAGTCAGCATTGTTTTTATCAAGTGATCCTATCTAAACTAATCACAAGAGAATATAAGTTCAGATTTGATATGTCGTCATAATTACTTTTCCATTTTGACCCTCTCCCTTTCTTTTTTATTGGAGTACTATCTTTCTTTCTTCTCATTCTACAAATGTTGAAATCATCAAGATGACTTATTCTCGAAGCTGTATTATTGAATTTTTCTAGGAACTTTGTCAACTCAAAATTAATGTTTTTATCAAGCAAGCATTCAATTTAAAATAAATTACGAAGAATATGAGTTCAGAACAGATATATCATCATAAATAAGTTTGACCCTCTGCTTTCTTTTTTGAAAAGATGTTTCTAATCCTTTTTCAATATTGAAATCATCAAGAAGAGGGGCTTGTTGGTACATCATTTTATTAGCTTATTTTCTTTATTAGTCATTATTGCGCGTATATTCATTAAAATTTTAAGCAAATAAAGTAGTAATAAGATGCTAGACCAAACAAGCCAATTATTTTCAAAGATAGCCTTAGATAAGAGAATAAGGCCTCGTTTGGATGAGGTCTTATAAAGGGGTATTGGGTTATCCCCTTATAATAATGTGGGACCTTCTTTAATCCATGGTTTGGAAACAAAAAACACAGGGGGTTTTCCTTATCCCCTCTTCTATAATACCCCCAATACCCCCGAAGGGAGATAATTTTATCCTAGGGTAGTAGGGCTTCTGGCGTTATTAGCTAATACCCTGAAATAATACCCCTCCTCCTCCATTTCAACTACAAAACTTTTATCCCTCCATTTTTTTTCCCTCATCCAAATCAAGTATTATTTTATCCCCCCATTTTTAATTCCTTATCCAAATCAAATACTATTTAATCTCTCTTCTATAAACATCACATCAATGTGGGTCATCCTTTATTAACCAATACCTCATACTCCCTCCGTTCCAAAATGAGGGTCCATTATTCTATTTTGGGATGTTCCAAAATGATTGTCCCATTCCAAAAATAGAAGTGGAAATTTGATAAAATTCCAAAAGTGTCCCCATTATTTGAATACAAATTGTGGAAAATAGGTAGAATATAGGGGTAATGGTGGAAAGTAGGTGTAATGATTAGATGTCCCCTAAAAAAGTTGGAGTTCCAAAGAGGGACTCTCATTTTGGAACGGAGGGAGTACTATTTTATCCCCCTTTCATAAATAATACCTCCAATCCTTACCCCGCATCCAAACGAGCCCTTAAGGATAAGGAAAATAAGGCTAAAATTGTCTCAATGGTATTTTCGACTTCTTGTCCACACTATGAAGACAACATTTTGTCTAATAAATTGAATAAATAGAGGGCAAAAAATACTACAAATATCATTTGGACCCCTTGGTATTTTTACCGGAAACAACTCGCATTTTGACGTTATTTTGAAGGTGAAAAATATAGCTTTTTCTCACCCAGGTAAGCCCCTTTAGCGGTTTAGCCCCATATAGAAAACTTTAACTCACCCCTAAATTATGTCAACCAAACGCACCCTTAGCAAAACTTTTCCTTTTGCAGCCAATTTAACATGTGTTTGTCCCTCTGTTCTCCTGCCTTTCACACAATTCTCAACGGCCAAACCAACCCCCCAGCAAAGGTCAAAATCCTACACCCCACATATAGCGCCTCTCTCTCTCTCTCTCTCTCTCTCTCTCTCTCTCATCCCATGGCCACCAAGAAGACAGAATAGTAAAGCAAATCAACAACGACCTTCTCCTCCCTCCCCTAAACTCACACGACTCCTCGAAAAGTCTCAGCCGTCCACACACTAATCCACATTCCGCCGCCCTTTTAACCTCTTCTCGCCTCTCTGCTCGACCAAACTCCAATAGAAGCTCCTTGCCTTTTCAAACCCCGCCCACCCTTCTCTCTCTCTCTCTCTAGAACTTGGATTGAGCTCAAGAAAAAGACATTTTGCGATCTGGGTTGTTGATTTTGGAGCTTGTAAGTTGAAATAAAATGGGAGTAAGTAAATGGGAAAGAGTGAAGCTATTGCTGGGGATGAAGCTCTGCGTCTACGTTCCCAGGAACAACGACGGTTTGCCGCCTCCATCGGAGAGTAACTCCGGTGCCGCTCTGCTTCCGGCGGCGGTGTCTCCGGCTACGACGCCGTCCTCCCGTTGGTCGAAGCTGTCTGCGAGTTTTAGCAGATCGTCTACGGTACGTAAAAACCCCTGTTCTCTGTTTATTTACTGTATCGAAGTTCTTTTCTTTCTTTTTTTTTTTTTTTTTTGAAGCAAAAAATAATCGAAGTTTGTAATTTTCGTTTTTGGGTGGAATTACTGCATGTCCTATTTTCGAAAAAGATTTAGGGAGCGCAGAGTTTTTTTTTTGTTCTTCAGTTTTCTGCCAAAAAAAATAGAGTTTTTTTTCGGTTTAGAAAGAAATCTGTGTAGAACATTTTTTTCACATAACTCAATTGTTTGGGTCAGCTTATGCGCATTCCGAAGTAATTCTTGGATCAATCTCGTCTCACCGTCCACTAACGGCTCCAATTAAAGCTGGGGCAAAGTCCCAAAATTTGTGCAAAACATGACAAATACCTTTTTAATAGAAAATGGTATAAGTTGCCAAACTCCATTTGTCCTTGTTGAAGTATGAATTCTGATTATAGAACAGAACCTCAATTCCCCAATCGATATCAAGATTTCAGAAAATTTTGATTCATGTGTGTTGTATGTGGATTGATCTTCTCCAAAAGCTTTAAATTTCTGTTGGCGATTGTTATTATGTTGTAAACTTGTAGTTTGTTTGTTCGTGTTCCGTTTCGTTGCTGAGAAAACCGAGCATAACACAAAATCGGAGCTTGTTCTTTGTTCTTGGTTAATTGAGCTTAAAATTGTAGTTTTGGGTGTTAGACTTTCTCTGTCGCCAAACAGTCTCTACAGGTTTTCAGAAGTAGATGTTTTCACTCATGTTTGTAATCTCTTGATGGTTAATCCCCAAGGATTCGGATCCTCTCCGCTCCAAGTTTTGGACTGAACCAAATAGTCCAAATCTGGACCGTCCATCGCTGCAACGAATGGTTCGGATTTTGACAAACTTCTAGTGGAGAGGAACCAACCCTACCCCATTATCTTGTGCATCTATTAATTTAAGATTCTAATCTTGTTTATTAATCTGTTTTATGTTTAACATGTGTGGGGTTTTTTTTTTTTTTTTTTGTTTTGCTTTTGGTGTCGTCATGAGATGGGTAATGGATGTCTTGTTGTTTTCCACTCTTTGTGTGGTTTCTTTTCAAGAACCCTTTTTATCATTTCGTCTTAATAGTTTGGGAGAAGGGGCTACATGATTACCTTTCCTTTTCTTCCTTTCCTCCAGAGTGTAAAAAGTGGCTTTCTTCGGTGGCCACATCTGTTGACTATTACTCCTACTATATTTTGTAAGGTTTCTTACCAAAAACTTTATCAGAATGGGAGGAAAAGCCAAAAAAAAGAGGAGATGGGAATCTGGGAGAGTCAATATTCCTCTAGAAGCTCAATGGTTTCAACTGTGTTTTGTGTTCTGGGGAAAGTTGAAACCATCTCTTAGCAGATTTAAGTCTTGAAGAATCAACGTAGCCTAGTTTATGTTCTTGGAGTAAGTTTGATGGGCCGGATTAGACATGATTTTTGTCTTACCAAACCAATTTCGGCATTTGAATGCGACAATTCAACAAGTGAGATTAAACATCCTGTCGTTACGAGTTCGGCCAATCAAATATGGCCTTAGAATTATGTTCCATCCAGGTAATAAAAGCCTAAAGTTGCTGCAACTTTTGAAGAACCAATATTCCTCCATGGTATGAAAACCCTGTTAAATCATCTTTTTATTCATCATCCAGCAATGAAATCCTATAGTTACCTGAATGTTTCAGTAACTTGACAACATTCCTCCTTCCGCAAAAAAAAAAAAAAAAAAACCCACAACGCTTGACATTCCTCCATGTTGTGAAACTACTTGTAGATCACTGTTTATCTTTACTATGGAGAAATGCACCAAATTCTATGACGATGATTAAGATGTTAGTTGAACACGATAGTTGATTCAATGCGGCTTCTTTCTTCTTTTACCCCTTTTTGGGGTAGTTATTCATTCTTTCTCCCTCCAACTGAGTCATTTTTCGTGGACTTCAGTATCATTTGTTGTAAATTCTGGTATTTGTACGTCCACTGATTGGTACTTGATTTCAACTTTCAGAATACCTGCTCAATATGTTTGGCAACAATGAAATGCGGAGATGGCCGCGCCATTTTCACTGCAGAATGCTCCCATTCCTTCCATTTTCACTGCATCGCTTCAAACGTGAAACACGGCAACCAAATCTGTCCCATTTGCAGAGCAAAGTGGAATGAAATACCCTTGCAGAGTCCCAGTTTCAAGCTTCCATCTGATAGAGGACGAATCACTCCAATTGATTGGGCACACAATAATCCTTCAATGACTGTAATTCGCCGCCTCCCACCTCCACGTCGTTCGAATTCCCATGTCATTCCACTGTTTCATACCCCAGAGCCGGCCGTCTTCAACGACGATGAATCTCTAGATTGTGATTTGTCAAACATGAAATCATCAGATACATGTGATTTTCGCAGGAAAATAAAAATCACCTCATTCCCTGAATTTAAATCAGTGTCACGGTTGATGTCGTACGATGATTTCACAGTTCTCATCCATATAAAAGCTCCTGTTTCCGTTTCCGGTCAAACTGAAAACGAAAATCAAGTTAACTCTCTACCGATTTCGCAAACGCCTCGGGCTGCTATCGACCTTGTTACTGTACTTGACACCAGTGGTAGTATGGCAGGGACCAAACTTGCATTGCTAAAGCGAGCCATGGGTTTCGTGATTCAAAATCTGGGGCCCAATGACCGACTGTCTGTGATTGCTTTCTCTTCAACTGCCCGTCGCCTCTTCCCCCTCCGTCGGATGTCTGACACTGGAAAACATCAAGCGTTGCAAGCTATTAACGCTTTAGTGGCAAATGGGGGGACGAACATTGCAGAAGGGTTAAGAAAGGGCGCTAAAATAATGGAAGATCGAAGGGAAAAGAATCCGGTTGCCAGTATAATTCTTTTGTCCGATGGACAGGACACTTACACTGTCCATAGTTCAAGTAGTAACCAGCAAAATCCAAATTACCATCTGCTCCTTCCTTTGTCAATCCACAAAAACGGGATTTCTGGATGTAGGATCCCGGTTCATACATTTGGGTTTGGTACGGATCATGATGCATCGTCCATGCACTCGATTGCTGAGATTTCCGGAGGTACCTTCTCTTTCATCGAAACCGAATCTGTTATTCAAGATGCATTTGCACAGTGCATTGGGGGACTTTTGAGTGTTGTGGTGAAGGACCTTCAAATTTGTATTGATTGTCTCCACCCTACGCTCTCCTTAACCTCTTTAAGATCCGGAAGTTACCCGAACCGGGTGATTGCTGACCGACGAACAGGTTTCATTGACGTTGGAGATTTGTATGCCGACGAGGAGAGGGATTTTCTTGTTTCAATCAATTTGCCGTCAGATTCCTCTAGCAACGAAACATCGTTGTTGGAAGTGAAATGTGTTTACAACGATCTGTTGACGAAAGAAATGCAAACTACCGTGAGCGAAGAAGTTAGGGTTAAGAGAGATGAAATAGCCGGAAAGGAGGCCATTTCAATTGAAGTGGACCGGCAACGCAACCGACTCCTTGCAGCGGATGCAATGGCGGAAGCGAGGGCCACAGCCGAACGGGGAGACCTTGGTGGGGCCGTGTCGGTCCTCGAGAGCTGCCGAAGGTTGTTGTCGGAAACTGTGTCGGCAAAATCCGGCGATCCGCTCTGTGTCGCATTGGATGCGGAACTGAAGGAGGTGCAAGAGAGGATGGTGAGTCGCCAAGCGTACGAGGTGTCAGGCAGGGCGTACGTTCTTTCAGGAATGAGCTCTCACTCATGGCAGAGGGCGACAGCAAGGGGCGACTCCACAGACAGTTCGAGCCTGGTTCGGTCTTATCAAACCCCATCGATGACCCAAATGCTCAGTCGCTCCCAAACATTGGTGGCTAGCCCAGCGGCTCACAGGCTACCAAAACCAAGGTAATGGTATATACTATATAAGGTTGCTATGGAGATCGATCCCTCCTCAAGACGAGGGTATATGTCCTGATGCTGTTGCAATTTCTGTATCTTCATTTTGGGGTGGGGAGAAATTCAAAAGTTACTTAAGAGTCAGGGTTCTTTGCTGGCAGTTGTGCCTGTCTTATTTATATTTGTATAGAAATAAACCCGGTAAAGGATTTTGCTAAGAAGAACACAGGGTAGGGCTGAAAACTTCTTGTTTTGCTCTTGTTTACTGTGTTGATTTGCTGTTGGGGGTGATGCACATAAGATATGGTTTAGTCTCGGCGACGTTGGTATAAGTTTGTAATTGTGGTGATAATTTGGGGTGAACCCGTCCCTGTAACACATCAGAAACCTGCAATGTGATTCTTTTGGCATACTTCTCTTGATTCAGTTTCAGTTGTTGTTGCTTTACTCAATGGGATGACTGCATTATTTGCAGTGTCTTACAATGCCTTCCTTATTTGCATGGCTTTAGTTGATCACATGTACAATGCAACCTGATGTGCATCGAAATGTTGTATACGGATCAAAAATTAGCTTAGATGTGAGCAAAAAAACTGTAGAACCAAAATCGTCAAAGGTAAAACTGCGACAATTTACGACCATAGTTATGAATACCGTTTTGAAACGTGGACTTAACCATAGTACGTGCGCATGTGGCTCAAATCCTAGATTTGCACCCCCGTGCATGCGAATAACCCATGACGTGCACCTGGTTAATTGATTTTCAAATCAGATGGAAAATAGTTTTGTAACTAAGCAATGTTGGACAAGAGGCAAACACATAGGTATGTTATGATGAATTGGATGGTATGGGAGATTTTTTTGAATTATAATTATATATAATTATTATATATATTGTAGTTGCGGTAAATCTGAAACTGTACCCGGTATTTGACCAGTACCGGTACGTACCGTACGAGTAGAAAAACTGGTACCCCGGCCGGTACGGTATTCAGAACATTGGTTACGACAAGTTCTACTTGGTAGATGATGTACCTTTAGCTCCTCCTCCGGCGATATCTTCTTCGGCTCATATGCCTCCAGAGTTCTGTTCTCGAAAGCGATTTCATTCTCTCAATGATCTCCCATTTCTGGAAATCTTCCACCTTTGCAATATCCTTGCTGAACAAACAATGTTCTTACAACATTCGAGAGTACGCAGAAAACAAGAGAAATTAATTGGTCAGTAACGATATTCCGGATCATCCTCTTGATGATCACGACAAGCCTGCCCCAAAATTGATTTCGAGAAGCCAGAGATGATGAAACGGCATTATATACAAAGCCAAACATTCCTGAAGTTCAACAGAAAAAGAAAGTTGCAGAATATAAATCGAGCATACGAAAACAAAATAACAGAGTGCTATCATGTACAACCAAGGACGGAACTAGGATTTTACCATAGCAGTGGCGAAATGTATACTAAAAAAAATGCATTACAATATTAATAGTCATCGGCTTCAAAAAAAATTAAAATAACATAACAAAAACTAAACTAAATGATGTTTGTCATTTACACAGGGAGTACAAAAGAAAACTAATTTTGATTTTGGGCATCGATAATGGCATAATAATTAAATTCCCTTAATTTTTTTAGGTTAAGTTGTTTTAGTGTTAGAGTGTGAAATATTTTTTTCTTAATTACACATCATCATTTATATTATTTCACTTTGGCCCATTGAATTTAGTTTTGGAATACTTTTTTGGGTCTCTTTTCATGAAAACAAAAATAGAAGATTTATGACTAGTATATAATAAAAAAAAATAAGGAAAAAAAACCTAACAGTGACGAGACTATATAAGTTGGGGATAAAAAAAATTGTCACATATAATAATTGCATTTTCTAAAATTCTTATCGTGGCGGTCACTGCCATTAGACTCCCTTTGTTCCATCCTTGGTTAGCATGTCAGCTTGTGCAAGTCATTATAAGTCATACATTACAATGATGCAATATTATAATGTGGGTCCAATGCTCATTCATTCTGCAATATTATAGTGTATGGCCATTTATTACAAATTCTCTCACCAAAAGTGCAATCAAAAACTCTTAACCAAAACTCTCTCTTAAATCAAGTCTCGCAAAATACTAATTTCCACCAAAAAAAAAAAAAACATTTACTGGCTTCTCCAATCCAAATGAACGAATCTTCAATCAATCAATCAAACAAATTAATGAAGTGCGGAGTTTTCCAATATTGGATTTGAGCAAAAAAATTCCACACACAATCTTTCTCAAATACGAGAATGACTGTGTGTAGGGATAAGCTCATTCAATGTGCAATTGAGACATTTCGTTTGTTTATTTCAGCAGACTTTCAGTGAAGACTCCTGGACAGAGACGGATCTATAGGTGGTCATATGGGGGCCACGGCCCCCACGTTGTTTCGGGTTTTTTTTTTTAAATTAATATTAATATTAGTTATTTTTTGTTTGTTTGTTAAAAACACATAGATATTGTATTTTGTATTGAGTGGTATTAGACATTTAAATTCTCTAAAAATATGTTCATTTTAGGTCCCAAAATCCAATTTCTCTATTTGCGCTACGGTCTCCCATATCTCTCATAAGTTTTTTCTTCAATTATTTATGTCATTCATCTTTTTATCTCTCTCTACTTACTACCCAAAAAAATCTCTCCCAAAACCTAAACCAAACAAACTATTAGATTTTTGAACCTTGAAATTTCAAAATCTTGTTCATAGTTCGGCCCCCGCATTTACGAAATTCTGGTTCCGTCCCTGCTCCTGGAGTCAGCTTCAATAACAACGTATGAGGCTCTCGTTTGCCACCAGCTGATAAAGTGGGGACCTATTAATTCAGTGGAAAATGAATTTCATTTAGTCTTTTTGATTCCCTCGTTCAACAATAAGTTGATAATATTCTCTCATTAGACACCAAACCATCATTCTCAATTAAATGAAATCAAAAAGAGAGACCAAGACTATTTGAATAGTACACATACGTACTTGTCAGCAGGATAATTCCCAGGTCAAGAAATCCTCCCATAGTAACTTCTGATCTGGTTCTTAATTCTCGATCTCGTGAATGTTATAGTTGGAATGATCTCGAAAGACAATTTAAGGAATCTATCTCCAACTAATTAATTAAGGCCCCGTTCAGTTGCCAGGAAAGTACAGAAAATGATGGGAAAATCAATTTTCCCATAACTTTCCTAGTGTTCAGTTGACAAGAAAATTTTAGAACTTACCAATTTAAGTTTTCCTGCAGGAATTACTTTCCTGCAAAAGTGATTCTGCAAAAAACACAGGATTTTGCGTCGCGGGAAAAGGAAAATAAGTGAACACTCACAAAATTTTCCTAAAAGTTTCTTTTTCTGACAAATGAACAACTAAACCTTAATTTTTCTTGCAAAATTCTTTTGTCAAATGAACACTCACAGGAAAATAATTTTCTTTTTCTTTTACTTCACCTCACTTCACTTTTTCTGGAAACCAATTTTCCACACAACTTTCTCAACAACTGAACGGAGCCTAAAGTGGCACGAGACACTGAGATATACGTGATTATAAAAAGTAAGGAATGCAGCTGTCTCCAAATAATGTTTTCTAATGAACCTGGCTATATTTGAATCAGATTGGTCACTCTTAATCTTGGTTAGCTCATTAGTTTTGGTTGCATAGTCATAGTTGTAGATTTGATTGGGTTAAGCAAAAGTAAAATAAATTAAGAATACAAGAATATACACGTGGTTCTATTTCCGAAGCACTGGAAAATCTCTCTATGTGTGTGTACACACACACACACACACACATATATATATATATACATACATACATACATACTCGTACTCATTAATTTCCTTATGCTGGCTTGAAGACTCAATGGGGTATCTTTCTGCATGACTCGATATCCAACCTAATAGAATGACTGATTTGGAGATAGATCTCGTCCACCGTTCATTAGCAGGAATTCAATTAAAGTTGAGATAAAGTTCGTAAAGATTGATCTTCAATACAAAAATGCATTACAATATTAATAGTTCATTCGGATGCTTCATGTTAAAACTTTGAGATTCATCTTTCACTATAATGTAGTATCACCGTGGAATCTGAGAAAGAAATCAACAGAAGAGCTAAAACTCACATGATATGATAAATTACACACGTAAGAATATACGCAGTGGAAGTGAATCATGCTAACCTATAGCCATTGTCGATCAATTTGAATGCCACGGAGTACTTTTGAGACATGGGTCCTCTCCCTTATACTTAATTTATGTACGACTTTTGTGGCTCGATATGATGGAGATCGTAAAGTCATATATGCAAATGCCAGGCCAGATACTCTTAATCTTCTTAAGAAACCTTTTAGTTACCCTCTATCATGGGGACTTAACTTACTTATGGAGATAGCGTCATAGCGGGTATGTAAAGAGTTTCTTGAAACCACTTCTAAACTCGTGGCGGAAGTGAGCGACTTATAAAAACGCTAGATACGCCCAAATGCACACGCACTTACATAGATCATTGTTGAGTGTTTTGTGCATTTCCGTGTGTGTCTCTAGCACATCTATAGCAACCAATATTATTTGTTCGTCCAAAACAAGACCTTCCTCCCAAGATATGGCCAAGGCCAAGGCCCCTTTGCTTTGTAGCTCAATAGAACTTTGGGCCAGGTTTGAATTGAGCCTCACAGATGTACTTAGCAATACCGAGAAACTAACCCATGAACCACGAAGGTCGACGTTAACAAGCCCAGTACGATACTATTGGGCTAATGGCACATAAAAGCAACTATTGGCTTACTCGTAGTAATACAAACGAACTCAGCCATAAGGGTAGTCGGTTGGTTGGTAAATTTGTTCTTTACAAAATTGATCAGGATTTGACTCTTGGGGTCAGGTCAGGAAAAAAATACTCTCTCCGTCCCAATTTAATAGTCTCTTATTATATTCTAACCAGCTAAAAAATGAGACATATCTTTAAATTCGTAATGAATTTCATATTGAATATGAATCTTGTTTGATAGATCTCGATTAGTTTTATAATACGATATTTTCAAAATCACATAAAATATTATAAATGACAATATATAATCAATTAAAAAGTTGCACGAACTCCTAAAAAAGATAATTAAATTGGGACGGAGGGAGTATATCTTTAAATCGATAATGAATTTTATATCCTATATAAATTTTGTTTTATAGATCTCGAATGGTTCCATAATACAATGTTTTGAAGATCATATAAAATATTATAAATAAAAAATAAAATATTATAAATACAAAATATAATTAATTGAAAAGTGACATGAACTTTCAAAAATGACTATTAAATTGTGACGGATGGAGTAATTTTTGTGAATCTCTCATCTTGACTTGGATATCTTGCCTTTGACCGAACTGAAGAAGAGATTAGTTGAGTCACACGTAAGCAAAAATGCACACCCTTAACCATCAAAAAAACAAACAAAAACTCCTTTTGGGTACCCTCAATATAAAGGGATCGAATCCTCTCCTGTCCAAATTTTGGACCGGAGGAAATCGTCCAAATCTGGATCATACACTAGAAAAATTAATAGTACGAATCTATTCAAAAATTCTTCCCGCAAAATTTTTTTAAACAGATCCGAACCATTAATTACAGTATTAAACGGTTCAAATGTCGACCGTCTCGTTCTGTCCATATTTTAAATAAGGACAGGAGAGAGCCATTCCCCAATATAAATTCCAAGAGTCGTCGTCACGTAATGTCGGCTGATAGAGAGTTACCCCCACCCACGAGGCACGTGCTATGGTAAAGTACTTCTGTCATTTATTTTTCGAAATTTAAATTTTCTAACGAAATCTCACATGTCACCGTCACTGTCATGTCACCGTTATCGGCGCATTTAACGGTGGTCGTCGTCACATAATGATTCTTTTCCATGTTGGCATTACACAAAGAGCAGTTTTTGAGTTTTTTTGTATTTTTTGGAAAGTATAAAAATCTGTTCCGCTAAATTTTTTATTTTTGAAGTATTTATTTTTGCGCTTGACGGAACATATTATTTTTTCTTGATATATCACTTGTCTAGTTAGTGGAACCAAAAATACTACCAGCAGAGACAATCTGCAGAGATCCACGCAGAGACAAATGCGTTTGGCCCCATTTCGGGTCCTGAAAAAATCTAGAAAAATATCCATAAATTTTTGAATATTATTTTATGGAGCCCTGTAAAAAATCAACTCCGATGAATATCGATAAGTATTACTTTTGGATTCGTAGAGGCAAAACTGCTCAATTCGCCCCTACGAATCCAAAAGTAACACTTATCGATATCCACTGGAGTTGATTTTTTACAGGACTCCATAAAATAATATTCAAAAATTTATGGATATTTTTCTAGATTTTTTCGGGACCCGAAATGGGGCCAAACGTATTTGTCTCTGCGTGGTTCTCTGCGAATTGTCTCTGCGCGTAGCAGAGCTCAAAAATTAATTGACGAGGGCGCAAACAAACCCAAAACTCTTATTATCCAAGAAAGCCAAATGTTTGAATAGAACCAATACTGTTGAAAGATTTGATAATTTCCAGGGGAGAAGCAAAATCAAATTTTATTCATGATTGAAGAGCCATGTGTTTAATGACTCTCCAAAGAAGCAAAAAGTGCTATATTAGTTGCAATTTTCTCACTCTTCAAGTTTAGACACGGCAGAGAAATATGAAATTTCAGCAAAATATGAGTCAAGCGATATGCATTGGTTGGGGTGGAAAACATCAACCGCCTTGTTCTTTTTTTGTTTAGCATTAATTAGACGATTAGTTTGGCTTTGTCCAAAATTTTTTTGTAATGAATTCTGTTTTGTAAGTTTCGTTAAGCCTATATCAATTCAACTTCTTTCTTTTGTCAAAATAAAGTTTAGAGAGAGAGATGACTCTTTAATTTGACAACTGATCAATAATACCAAAAAAAAAAAAAAATGCAACGAATACGAGTCCCTTGCTATGGACTTGAAAAGTACATAGGAATAAATTTGTTTTAACAATTCTTTAATTTGCCACACAAGTAAGCAAATATTATTTTGCTTCTCCCAAATTCAATTGCATGCATTGATTTGTAAGTATACACAAAAATAGAATCAAGATTTTGTTATCAAAAAATATGTTGGTACATCGTTTGGTGCACACCAAATGTACATTGGATTGTGAAGACCCACTTCGAGGTTCCATACAAATGATTCGAGCCGTTTAAATTTTTATGTATTTTCAAGGGTCCTCGAAAAAAGTAGCTCATTACGATATCAGTAAGGGTGTAATCTATTTGTTCAATTTTTGCCCCTGAACTTATAGGACAAAAAATTGAATCAATTGATTAAGCCTTAATTTCCTGATATGCAGTTAAGTTGATTTTTTGCAAAACAAAATCTGAAAATTTTATTGTAACCAAATTAAATAACTCCGATCATTAGTATGAGATCAGTCCCACACAAATTAACCAGTGTACCCTCATAATCGACAGGAGGAGGAATGAATGATAGTGCTCTTTACATAAGTTGTAGGCACAAACCAATCAATGGAAGCCAAATCTTCTCACTCGTAAATCCGAATGACGTGATTCTTGTTTCTTTATGTAATTCAATGCTATTTGAAGCTAATAGTGTTGAAAAAAAAAAAAAAGAAGGAACGAATGATAGTGCTCTTTATGATCAATCGTAGCCTGAACAAGGCAAACCATTATACTTTAAATACTTCAATCACTTTAACAAACAAAATAAATAAATAAAAACTGCATTTTTTGGTCATTCGTTATTGATCTATGGAGACAGGGTTCCTTCCGGTCAATACGTTAGGACGCCAGCGTAATCGACAAACACCCTTTAACAAATCTGGAATTCTTTTGATTTTTTAACAAAGAGATAAGCGATCTTTGTTAATTTTCTGGTTTTCGCGAGTTTAGAAAAGAAGGCAGACGTTGTTTCTCCATCAAGTCAATAAGATTTATTACAGGGCTCCAAACGAATTGAGTTAAGCTTTGTCGAGCTCGAGCTCAGCTCGTTTACTAACCGAGCCAAAAATTTGAGCTCAAGGTCGGCTTGAGTCTTAACGAGTTGAACTTAATCATTTACTAAATAAGTCTCTTTAATCAAGTCAAATTTCTTTTAACGAGCCGAGCTTTTTTCAAATGAGCTGAGCTCCATGGCTCTTTTAGTAAACAAGCTTATGAAAACTCGAGTTCGAGCCGAACGTTAACGAGCCAAGCTCACGAGCTGGTCGGTTAATTTGCTACCCTTTTAAGCATCCCATTAATGTATTAGAAACTGAGGAGGAATAGGAGTAGGACTACGGTCACCGCATGGATCTCGCGGTAACCATCCACCGCACGCCTATTGGGGCCCACTCCGGTCCCTAAAAAAATACAGAAAAATATTCATAAATTTTAAAATAATATTTTATGAGACCCTGTAAAAAATCAATTCCAACGAATATCAGAAAATATGTTTTTATATTTGGAACGGTCACCGCATTTTCATGTAGTGACCCTAAACTTTCCAAAACTAGAATGAGACCAGCCCCACACAAACGTGTGTACGGTGTGCCCCCCCATAGTCGGTGGGAGTATTTTGAGCATGGGAAGAGCAACGGAAAACCGTCGGTCACTTAACGGCACCGACACGGTTAACGTGTGTCTTTGCATGGCATGGAAATCTGTGTGGGCAACCTGCAGTTGGCGGTTAAGTTTAGGATGCCCGGGGTTCGTCACCTGCTGCGCCCTTAATTCTGTCGGTGGAGATGAGTGTCGGCACCGACACGCAATAGTTATTCCCGGTAATTGTAGCTACCATTATTATTTACAATGCCATCCACACAAAATCTACGGACAAAATTATTCAGTGCTTCTTACCTTCACGCAATATCTCAATTTCACCACACATTGGTATGAATTTTTCATCTCACAGTGCATAACTTCTACACTAGAATGGGATAAGAAAGAACTCTGAAATAGCATGTGACGGTGTTCTTATAGTAGAACTGAAAAGTTATTCTTTCATAAGTACTCACCTGAGACCGGCCGACACCAGTGTACGAGTTTAAAAAGGGATTGAGATATCACATGGTATGTCTCAGTATCGTGAATTATTTTTTTTATCAATAGGTGATTATTATTTACTAAATTTGATGCTACTAGGTGACTTTTGCAGCGTTAAACTTTTAGGTGATTGTCGATTCATAACTTTATCAGTTTTAAGTTACCAATAAGTTTTCAGTTCACACTCTTCAACACAACACAAAGTAAACTGTATCTGTTCGTGAATTTTCAGAATCCATTCATTGTTCAGTTGCAGAGAATAATGGTGCGCGAAAAATATATTCTCATAAAAAGTAACGTTAAGTGGGAAAAAAAAGTGACTTTCATCTTATTGTATGTGTGTTTAGTTGACGAAATAATTTCATAGGAAAACTAAAGTATTCTCTTTATTATTTTCAGGATCCAATTTTTCCCCAAAAAAAAAAAAAAAACAGTTGTAGTTCCCACAATTTTTATTGGAAACTAAACAATAAGAAAAGTTTGAGAAATCGATTTTTCCATCGATCCCTGATCTCATCTGTTTTGCCCAACTCAAACAGGCCCTAGCTAGACTATTCATCGGCCCCGCAATATTACGGTATTCACCGGATTCGAAGGAGTGTGATTGGGTGTGTCACGAGATACTAACTTATACCATACCATAACTGTTTAACAAAATCGCTGAGCCAAAAAAAAAAAAAAAAAAACTGTTTAACAAAATGTCGAAACATAATTATTGGACACAACTACGGAAAAAAAGGACAAGGCGATTAGTAAGGAGATGAGATTAGTGATAAATATGTTCGTTTGAGATGAGATTAAATGATGAGATTATTAATATCATGTTTATTTCATATGAGATGAGATAGGATTGGATTGATAGTATACATTTCCGTTTGGCCCTTCACATGGGATAGAATTGGTAAGGAGATGAGATTAGTGAAGGCTATTTTCGTATTTGTGCATTGGCAAAGAGGGGATTGGATTGTTAATACCAAGTCTCACAAGGTATTGGTAATACCCCCTAATGAGGGGATTTACATGCTCATGGGACTAATAATCCACACCTCTTTTTGGTTAGCAAACAAGTTATTGTTAAAACCCATGGAATTGGTAGTCCAATCCCAAGGCCTAGTATAGTTATCAGACGGGGCCTAAGAGTCTTGCTAATGGTACCAACCATTAGCCCACCGAAATCGTACCGACGGCCGCGCTGGGCCGTTTTCAACCTCCAGACGACCAATCCGAGCCATCCAAAAATTCTAAAAAGAAAAACCGAGGGGGCCTATTTGGAAATTAACAGCATCGAATGTGTGTAGGGTGGTTGGATCAAGCACCTTATTTGGAAATTAACGGCATCGAATGTATATATACATATATACACGAAAAATAGGGTGTTTGATCCAACCAACCTACTTACATCTGATGCCGTTTATTCTCGCGTAGGCTCCCTTGTTTGTTTGTTTTTTTATAGACTTTTTGGACGACTCGAATTAGCTGTTCAATGGCCGGAAACGGCCCGACACGGCCTACGGTACGATTTTAGTGGGGGGTGAGGGGTTTGATCGGTAGCATTAGACTTTCTGATAGTTTAATGGTTCGTGTACAGGAGGCAGGTATATGTGACGGAGCATGCATGTGACTTACAGCGAAGGAAAAAGAATGTGCCTCCTCGACGGCATGATCTTGACCATTCAACCTCAAAGGCCTACGGGTTGTAGCTAGGAGTGCTATTATATATGACCCATGAGCAGAATAAAGAAGTCACTCCTCACCAACTGTTTCAATTAAGACGGGCAAATAATTCCACAAGTTTATTAATTTCTCCAAAAAGGACTCCTTTGTATTGCAGTATTAGCCGTTTGTTTTATACATGTGTGTGTATATATATATATACACACACACACATGTGGAAGAACATTCAGATATACACGCAATTGGGAGGAATGAAGATTAGAGAGTGCCTATGGGGCACGGATAATTGGACCGGTTCATTAATTTTAAAAAAACCCCGAATGGATGTGTAAAAAATCAGCTTAATCAAATGTGTGTCGGTACTTGATTCAATCTGAATGAAAATTGAAAAATTGGATCGAACGCATATTGAATTGAGCTGATTTTTCTCAAAAGATCACTCATTTAAAAATATATATATATAATTATTGAACGACTCAGATTATCCTTGCGGGACCTGAAGTGGGCCCCGCGTGACGGTCAGTGTAGTTTGATCGGTGTTCGTACCAAGGTTGTGGAATATATGAGCTTACACTAATGTGCGGTGAACAAGGAGTATTTCTGAGGTACGACATTGAATAAACTCTCAGGAGAAAGAGTTTAGCGTCAATAAAGCAACATACTCCCTCCGCCCCCCATTTAACTATCTTTATTGAGAATTTGTGCTATTTTTTAATTGTTTATACTCCCTCCGTCCCTTTTTTAGAATCTGGTATTCCATTTTGGGCTGTCCCTTAATAAGTGTCCATTTTGTAAAGTTAGTGGGTAAAAGTTGGTGCATTGTCTATTTTGCCCCTAAAAGTAGATTCCATTTTGAAAAGTTAGTGAGTAAAAGTGTAATGATGATAGGTAAGTAGGGAAAGTGGAGGAAAAATTTGATGTAAAAAGTATAATGATGATGTCTTTTTAATAAGTTGGAATTACGAAGCAGGACACTTAAAAAGAAACGAATGGAGTATCTCGTAATGTGTGATGTTGTATGTAATTTTGAAAATATTGTCCAAAAAAACTAATTGAGTTTTATCAAACAAATATCATATTGCATATAAAATTTATTATCGATTAAAAAATATAACTCTTTTTTTATCCGATTAGAATAGAACGATAGACCGTTAAATGGGAAGTGAGGGAGTATATATTTGATGGGAAAGTAAAACAGGGGCAAAATTATAGTAGTATGTTTTAACTTAAATTTTAATAAATCAAAACTGCTAGCTAGCGGATTATCCATTATCGTAGGAAGTAACCATGGGGGAGTTTTTCATTTTAACAAAGGGGAATGATAATCTTAAACTCGGGAGGAGAAGAAGAAAATGGAAAACTAGCTTCCCCTTCTTCGTTTTTTTGAAACTGGTCAATACCACATATATCAAAGCCATAAGACATTACGGAAATCATCATAAGATAAAAGAAATGAACTAAAATTATCAAAACCTAGACACAAACACCTACTGTACATGCAAATCTGACGAAACGTCTGTACATAAGAACCAGTTGCAGAAAAGATAATAAAGAATCTTATAAGGACACTCAGCTCAAACTCTAGAAAACACATATATATAAAAATCTGCTATTTTAAAGAGCCACACCGGCGTGAGTAAGACCCCTCAACCAGATACAAAGGCTCGCAACCAGGCCCTTTGCTTTCAAAATAAATTTGAGAGAAGTACACATGGTCCCTCAATTGTACGTATGGCGTTTATGCACAGAAGCTCTCCTCTCCATCAGATGAATGGCCCACAAGAAATGTCGAAGAATTTGAATAAAATCGGCTGCCCCCAATTTGTCAGTCATTCATCGTTATATTCTTTGAATTACTCAGAAAGAATATCCATGGTGGAAGCTAGCCGCTCGAAGGTCCATAATTTTCGAACATCAAGAAGAAGGGCTTTTGTGGTTATTTGGGTCAATGACAGGTGCTATTGGTCGAAGAAATTCTCTAGCAGCGTACTAGATCAATTGGATTTTCAACCTAAAGAGTTAGGAAAATAACATTTAAAGTTCGCATATATTTGTTTGAACCGTCTCGATTAATCTTATCAAGATGTATCGAAGTGTTTTTTTTTAAATCTTCCTCATGACAAAAGGTAAGTAAATTCTAAAAGGATGGGACCTTAAGTCATAACGGACTGAAAAATGGTTAATTTAATCTATTTGTCGGAGATTTGATACCATTCGATCGCTTTTAAAACATACCGAGAACGTCAACGCCAAAATCTTATTCATCAATCCTATCAAGATGTATTCAAGGTTCTTTCTCTTCCTCAGGACAAAAAGTTAGTACGTAAAATCCAAAGGATGTGACTTCGTCATAACGGATTTAAAAATGGTTAATTTGGTCTATTTGTCGGAAATTCGGTATCATTCGATCACTGTTAGAACATATTGAGAACATCACCACCAAAATCTCATTCATCAAATGTTGATGTTATGCATTTTGAATATCTGTTTGTTGAAATAAATGAGTTTCCTCTCGATGTTTCAATTATGATGTTTTTTTTCTAGTTTATGTTGCAATTTTTCATTTAATTTCGCATGAAAATAACCGTCAAATGAAGTCCGTCCCATTCGACCCGACCCAAAAATTTGATGGACACTTTCGTCCAGTGGAAGTCAGATCACAACCACGTGGCGTGTACCCAATAGAATAGTACTAGGAGAAAAACTTTTTTAAGAGCAACCTGCAAACAAAGCTTACAGTGCTCAGTCGCGCGCATTCAAAGTATTTTTGTGGTCTCAATTTTTAACTCTTTTAGTGAATGGTTTTTTTAAAATCCATACCATTAATTGTCGAATCGGACAGCTGAGATTGCGTGGAGCCGTGAATAAGTACTCATTTGACTTTTTTTTTTTCTTTATTCGCATTTGTTAGTTTTTTGTCGATTTTTTGAGGATTATTGCTTTGTTATGATAAGAGGAAATGAGGAATCTAAAAAGTAAAAAACTACAATCAAAATCTATTTTTATAATAAAAACAAAAATAATTCAATTTTTTCATCTTTATTTTAAAAAAATTAGATTTTGATAGTAATTTTTTACTTTTTAGATTTTTCTTGTCATGACAAAACAATAATTTTAAAAAAATCAATGAAAAATTAACAAATGCAAAAAAATTGAATAAAAACAAACAAAAAAAAGCCAAATAGATTATTTAGCTGAATGAGCCGTAAACAAGTAGCAAAAAAATCAGAAATGATGCCTACACAAATGAATAATGCACTAATCTTGCACTGATCGAGATATGGGGCTCACTATGGATGTCAAACAAATGATCTCAGCCGTTTATTAAATTTAAACATTTTTTCAAAGGCCCCTAAGAAAAATTAGTTCAATTTGATAACTATAAATAATTGATCCAATCATCTAACATTTTGTTCAGTTTTGAATCTGTATGAAAAGTTAGATGGTTTGATTGAGTTCTTTTTGATATTGGATTGAGTTGATTTTTCACAAGAGCTCTTAAAAAAATATTTTAAATTTAATGAATAGATTAGATTCTTTGTGTGAGATTTTTAGTGGGTCCCACAACATGATCAGTGCATAATTTGTACGCTATTCATTTGTGTGAATAGACATCTCCCAAAAAAATCAACGTTCAAATCCCTAGGCAAAGCCACATACTATCACATGACCTCCAGCTAGTCATGCAGTTGGATTCGGAGGGATGGTGTGGGCTGCAGAGTGGATCAGTCCGTTTACTTATCGCCACATGTTGATCAGTATTTAACGGTCCTCTTTTGTTCGGCTAAATAAGTTAAATGATTTTTTTTTCTTTATTTAATATTTTTTTGCATTTATTAGTTTTTCGTCAACTTTTCGTGGATTATTGATTTTTCTTGACGAAAAGAATCTAAAATGTAAAAAATTACGATCAAAACCTAATTTTTTTGAATAAAGATAAAAATAAGCTAATAAGTCAATTTTTTCGTCTTTCAAAATAATTTGGGTTTCGATGATAATTTTTTATTTTTTAAATTTCTCTTGTCATGATGAAACAATAATTCACAAAAAGTTAATAAAAAACTAACAAATGTGGAAAAAAAAATTAAATAAGGACAAAAAAAATAAGCTATTTGGCTTATTTATCCGAAAATCCAGTATAGTATACTAATGAAGGATGGAAGTGGATTCTCTCCGGTTCAAGTTTTGAACTAGAGGCTAGAGCGGACAATCAAAATCTATACAATCTAATACTGCAATCAATAGTTCAGATCTACTCAAAGATTCTTCAAGTGAAAGAATTAAATTGTTCTCACGACGAGTTGTGAGCATATGTGAACCCATCAAGGATATAGTAGGAGCCTGTGGAACAGATCCTGTGCAAATAAGGTCCTCCGTAACATGCGTTTTGATCAGAGACAACGTGGGGCCGAACGTGTTCTCGAACTGCTTACATTTCCCGCTCACCGCGCTGAGCTACTTCATCAGCCGGCTTGAATTACCACAGTACCCTCTCAAATTTTTCGGAAAAGATATACGTACCGACCAAAAATATACCGAAATCGTACCGACGGCGTCGCCGGCCGTCCTCCGGCCACCGGACGGCCGATCCGAACCGTCCAAAAATTCTATAAAAAAAAACCGAGGGGGTCTGCGCGGGAATCAAGGGCATCCGATGTGTGTAAGGTGCTTGATCTACACACCCTTTTACACATATACACGAAAAAAAGGGTGTGTAGATCAAGCACCTTACACACATCGGATGCCCTTGATTCCCGCGCAGACCCCCTCGGTTTTTTTTTATAGAATTTTTGGACGGTTCGGATCGGCCGTCCGGTGGCCGGAGGACGGCCGGCGACGCCGTCGGTACGATTTCGGTATATTTTTGGTCGGTACGTATAGCAATACTCCAAATTTTTATAGACTGGCCCAATGACCAAGGGCAGTTTTGTCATGAAGTCAGATTACTGAAACTTGTACGGCTGTGGAAAGAATTATTCAATGCACCTAAAGTACTGAATAATCTCACCCTGTCTTAAATTCATTTCCCATGAACCACATCCTCTCTTTTTTTTCAAAATGAGAGTGCATGTATAGCATACTCAGGGAGTCAGATCCCGTCCAGTATGGGTTATCCTCCAGTCCCGTCTAATTCGGCTTTTTATGGGCCTTTTCCGGATTCACAATAATGATCGGAACCGTTTACATTTTAGGGCTCGTCGAAACCAACGACCATACTAAAAATCACATTGATCGGATACTGTTTGATATCATTTTAAAATGTGAACGGTTCCGATCATTGTTGTAGGCCTGGAAAGGCCCACAAAAGGCCGAACTGAACGGGACTAGAGGGTGACCCATACTGGATGAGACTGGAGGGTAACCCATACTGGACGGGATCTGACTCCCATACTCAGTCGTGACCTCCGTCAGGAAATTTTCTTAACTCGAGAGAATGCTCATCTCTTCGACCAAATCATGTGCCAATCTGTATCGACAAGGCTATACTCAACCCAATTAGGTTGTATTAGCAGGTCCTAGTCTGCCTTTTTCAGAAATTTAATGTAAAACAGATCACCAAATTAAATAGTTTTATACAAACACAAATCACACTCGGAGTAATTTAAGTACGATTTGAGCAGACAAAAGAAGCCTTTAAACCCCAAGCCACTTGCGATAATCTAGTCAAAATCAAGTCCGTTTTTTGTGGCATTTTAATGCGTAATTAAAGTCACAATGACCCCATTTTGTTTTGCACGAAATTAGAAAAAAAAAATTAACCACCAATCATAAATTCTTATATTTAACATCTAAAAAAAAGAAAAGAAAAGAAAATCCTTATATTTAATAATAAAAAATAATTTTTTTGGCATTTTTTCCGAACCCGGGGTGGCCGGTGCCACTCCCCCTCCATCTCCCTCCGCCACTGACGGAGATGGTAATTTTTTTTCCTCCACTAGTTTGCACGAAGTGCATCGCATGCACCATGTGCTCTTGCCTTTGGCTGATAGTAATATGTATACATCAGAGATTTTTTTCTCTGCCGACAACCCTCGAATGATTCAAGTGATTGGCATGTTGATTTGCCGTTGTCAAAGAGTATTTAATTCCTAAGAAAAATGACAAAATACTACAGTATCTCAGTTTAAAGTCAGTATATAGGATTTCTAGCTACTACAAGGAAGAATTTACTTTTTTCATGTAACTTGATCGGGGGTTTTCGCTAGCGTATTCGCACATTGACAAATCTCTGGGGAACTATACAATTGATCACTAGCGGAGTGCTCAAGTAAAGCCAACATAAGTTTCGTTTGATTTGAGCCTATCAAATTTGATAACACTTGAGAGGTTTTGAATCTGATACTTACATAGGGTTTTACGCCAGCGTATGCGCACATTGACAAATCTCTGGGGAACTATCCAATTGATCACTAGCAAAGTGCTCAAGTAAAGCCGGCCAACATAAGTTTCGTTTGAACTGCGCCCATCAAATTTGATAGCACTTGAGAGGTTTTAAACCGAACACCTACATGCATGGGGTAAGCCCTTAAGTTCTGGGTTTTGACCACCACACAAGGAATCAGGGGCGGTCTTGGGTCACGTGCTCCCACTAAAAATTGAATAATTGTTTTCGTGATTTTATATATTTTCGTAGTTATTACTCCTTCTTTTTTTTTTTTTTTTAAATAAAATAGAGTATCATGTATGTGACGAAATACGGGTTGTGATTTCCTCTTTGGGTCCTGGCGACATTTGATCATTGTATTCATGTCTTGTACGAATTTCGCACTCCTAATTTTTGGGTACATTTGGTGGAAGTATGCAATATTATAAAGTTTGTGATTAATAATGAATTTCAAAATGTGGAATATTTCACCTCGTTGTGGTTGACTAGGAAAATAATTCTTCACGTTATGTTTCAGTTTAATAGATTTCACGTACTATATTTAATTTCTGAATCTGCCGTTGATATAATTCATTGTCGGTAATTCGATTGAATTTGGGGTGTCTTAACTTATTGTCTTCTTAATTGGTTTATTTCCGTTGGTACGGAAATCAAGTGTAGCTTTTGGTTACAACGTTTGACTTTTAAGATTTGGCTCGACACACAAACGAAAATTTTTTTTTAAAAAAAAGTACCACTATAAGTTGGAAAAAATGAAAAACTAAATAAAAATCAACCAAAATGTCTTTCTATTTGGTTTTTTCTTTTCCCGTGGCGAACATTTTGAGCCATTGGTTTAGAAAAGACAGAATAATCTAAGCTAAATAAGTTTAACCAAACTACCTACACCTTATAACAGTTTAATTTTAAGAAAAAATAAAAAACTAGCTCCGTTCTGCTAAGATTTTTATTTTTATAAGTACATATTTCTCGCTTTACGAGACAGCTCATTCTCTTTATTCCCTTAGCGGGATGGGGACCGTTCATATATTGCGTGTTTCAGTTCTACAGGCACTTCTGTTTAAAAAAAAAGAGTTCTACTGGCAGTACTGGACATCACACACTTGTTTGGTAGTATTATTTGTTAGTCAAATATAATATTCTGTTCCAAGAATTAGTATATCGCAACAACTTTTTATCTTAGCTTTCAAGCGAAGGAATAAAAAGGTAGTAACCATTATTGTTTTTTGACATGGAAAAGAAAAAAAACAAACGAAAAATAGAGAATTCAACCTCGCATAACTACTCGGCACTTTTCACATCACATGCACACCGAGAAATTTTTCAGTGCCGAATGGGTACCACGTAGTGCTCGTTCGGCACATCCGAGCCGTCCGATGTGATTTTAGACGGCTCGGATTTGAAGAGAAAAAAAGGAGAGAAAGAGAAGGGGAGAGATGAGAGAGAATGTTTTAATCTAAATCGTCCAAAAGTGTATCAGACGGCTCAAAAATGCCGAGCGGGCACCATGTTGGGATATACCCACCTGACACTAGAAAATTTCTCACCTAAAGAAGAGAAAAGAAATAGTATTGCCCTGCCCTTGTGGCAAGTGCACCAAACCCAATCCTTGACAAATAAAAATTTAGGTAATTTTGCTTTTTCTCGAAAGAGAAAAAAGACTTTTCGGAAAGAAAGAAGTGATTCAAAGAGTGAAACCCAAGTTAGTTAAAAGAGCAGGAGAAGCTTTTTATAAGTCCTGCCTACTTTAGGTTTTCTTGCCTATGCATCCTTATGTGCATAATTGAAGATAAATGTACTCTTTAGTTTTGACGGTAAGGGGTGTCCAAACCAGATTATACGCATATTAACTACTCTCTTTGTTCTAATTTACTTGTTCCAGTTCTATTTTAATTGGATTAACAAATTTGTTATATCTTTAAAGTGGTAATGAATTTTATATCCAATATGAATCTTGTTTGATAGATTTCAATTTGTTCTATGATTCAATATTTTTGAAATCACCTAAAACATTATAAATTACAAAATATAATTAATTGAAAAGTGGCACGAACTCCCAAGAATGACAATTAAATTGGGACAGAGAGAGTAATTTTTTTTTCTCAATCCGATTTCAGGCGAGACAGCCACGCAAAGTTGGGGAATTCGCAAGAATTTACTTTTTGTAGCGACCACAAACTTGGTCATTTGTGTGGGGACGAAACCCACCAACCAACCGAAAAAACCCTTGAGATCATTTTAAATATTCTCATAATCTTTTTCCGACGGTCAGGGGTGTCCAGACCAACTTACACGCACATTAACTAATTTCCTTCTCGATCCAGTCGTCACAGGCGGGACATCTACGCTGGAAGTAAAGAATTCAATAGAAATTACTTTCTAGCGGCCTGACCAAAAGAATCGAAGTTTAGTCAATTGTATGAGGACCAAACCCACCGACCAACCGGAATAATCCTTGAGATCATATAAATGTATACTCCATACACACGTATGTCTTTATCATTATACATGCACGTCTAAACGTATACAATTATAAATGCAGAGAGATTGGAGAAGAGGAGGAGTATGCCTTAAGTCATTTAAAAGATGGTGAAAGGAGGGGCCAAAACCAAGGCAAAATATATTCATGTTGGCCGGTCACTTTTGTGCATAAATTTATTTCTTAATTACTTTGCTATATATATTGGTTTTGAGCCTTTGAGGTGCCCTTCCGGAGCTTGGGAAATTTTTAAATAGATTTTCGAAGGTGCCCCGCATTTTTTATTTACACAGTCCACTTTATAGTAAAGCAAGTGTTGATTTATTTTAGTATCTAGTTTTCAGTCACAGGAAATAATCAAGTTTTTTATTACGATCTTAGCCACACCGCACATTTTTTTTAACCATATTAGGTTTTACGTATTCAGGCCACGTTCCACTAATTTTTTTCACTACAATTTTTTGGTTTTAGCTACAAGAAGTAGTCTGTAATTTTTAAGTTGTCGGAAACACCACCCCCAAACCCCCCCCCCCCCCCCCCCCCCCCCCCCCCCCCCCCCCCCCAAATCCGCCCCGCCCCCTTTTTTTTTATTTTTTTATATTTTAAGTACTTGTGTAAACTATTGTTTCGTTTCATTATTTTCTATGAAGTTCTTTCTTTTTTCAAAAAGAAATTAAAAAATCTTTAATGAAGATAAAATTTGATGAATCCTCGCTAGTTGGTCAGTCTATTCATGCCGAGTTTCACCAATTATACGAGGCCACAGATTCATATCTCGAAACATAAGTAAATAAAAAGGGTACATACTCTAGTAATACATTCGCTGTAAATTGTATGCATAATAAGTTTTAAACATCTATTTAGGTTTTCAATTTTTCAAGAGACAAATAAAAAGTAGATTGAATTTAAACTAAGGCCCCGTTCTGCTAATAGGAATAAGTTTAAATTTTCAAATAAGTATTTTTTAAAATTAAAATGTGATGTATAGTAAAAAAATGATATCGACGGTAGTGTTTGGTTGGGAGTTTAGTTTAGTTTAGTTTTGGTAGTGGGTGGAGAGAGAAATAGAGTAATGATTGAAAATAGGGGTAATGATTGGAGAGAGATAGAGAGAGATGGGAAAGTAATAATTGGAAAAATAGGGTAATGATTGGAGAAAGAAGTAGGGTAATGATTGGAAACAAAACTAAAACTAAAACTAAAAAGGGAACCGAACAAAGATGTCTTGTAAAACGAAAATAAGTACTTTAAAAAATAAAAACATTTAGCAGAACGAGGTCGGTCTGTAAATTTCATTAGCACATTAATCAACAAATTTTCCACAAAACAAGCTACGTTTCGTTAATTCAAATAAACACTTATTTTTTGAATTAAAGGTAATGTATTATGAGAGAATAAATTGTCTCGTAAAACGAAAAATAAATAGTTAAAAAATAAGAATCCCACGGAACGGTAGTAAATTAAAAGTTGCTTACCTCATTTCCTTCGCATGCATCGCTTTTGTTACAGTAGTAAGGCATTGTTCGGCTAAATAAGTCAACTGACTTATTTTTTTGTCTTTATTCAATTTTTTTTATATTTGTCAATTTTTTTGCAGATTATTGCATCGTTATGACAAGAGAAATCTAAAAAGTAAAAAATTATGATCGAAATATAATTTTTTGAATAAAGACGCCAATAAGCTATTTTTGTCTTTAGTTTAAAAAAATTGAATTTCGATCATAATTTTTTACTTTTAAAATTTTCCTTCGTCATGACAATGCAATAATTTCTAAAAAATTGATAAAAAAATTAAAAATACAAAAAAATTAGATAAAGACAAAAAAATAAGGAGGTGTTCGGCTTAAAAAGCCATTGGCTTTCCCTCCAAAAATGAGCCAAATAAAGCCACAAAAAAACAAAAATAAGCCAATTGTTTCGTCTTTATTAAAAAAAATAAAAAATTGGATTTCGGTCAAAAAAATTTACTTTTTAAATTCCTCTTGTCATGAAGATGCAATAATCCCCAAAAAATTGACAATAAGCCAAGTAATACGAAAAAAATTTGAATGAAGATAAAAAATAAGCCACTTTGACTTATTTATCCGAACAACCCCTAAGTCAGTTGAATTATTTAGCCGAACGGAGCCTTAAATTATTTTCCCTTAAAATTTTCCTCATTTCTAAATTTTCTTCAACTCTTCAAATTGGAGAAGTGGAAACCTTTATACTTGAGCTTTAAAGCACTACCCTCACGCTCCATTCTAATTGGTCCGACAGACGTGGAAATGAAACACACACCCAATACAACACGCGCGTGAATCACACCACCTTAACCAGACAACCAACACCGTCGCACCTAATTCGAACTTTCCCGCATTAATTAGGGGAGGGGGTCCCGGGATTTAATCAAGGAATGAAGGAAGTGTGCGAAAGTGAAAATCCTGTGTCCCGTCGCAAATAACGCCGTTATTACGGACTGGGAACGCGTCTATACATGCCTATCCCACTCCTACATCTATACATACGCGTATGTATCCAGTCGTACACATACCTAGCTTCACTCATATTCAAGAAATTACCTTTTTCATCCAAAATTTTATTGTGTGAAAATTAGTTACCAAATTTTAATACTCTGCGTATCCAAACGGTAACTACGCGATTGTAATGTTGACGCTGCAGTATCATTGTCGTGAAAAAAGTTTTTTCGGGACCCTAGTAATTTTTATTAATATATATTAAACTCGATTTTATATAACTGCAATGAATGCGTACTTCTAGTTAGAATTTTGTTCTGGAACGTACTCGTTCGTAGCAGTCTCAAAAATATCGTTATGGTCTATTGCAACTATTTTGTGCAGTTTCAAATTTGAACCGCAGAGAATCCGAGTCCTGTATTATTATACGTGTATTCACACGTACATTATACATATCTAGATGTAGACATGTTTCATGTCAACGTATGAGTTAGAAATGGTAAATTAACAGGGTGGAAATTCGAAGAGAGAGAGAGAGAGAGAGCGCAGCGGTGGACGTGTGGGACCCGTGTGGGGTGCGAGGTGAGTAATCAATCAAATGAGAGAGAGAGAGAGAGAGAGAGAGAGAGAGAAATAAAAGAGGAGGAGGGGAGGTGTGGGGTTGGGAGGAGGAAAGACTTGAACATGACGACAGTTAAGTGGAAGGAGACAGTAAAAGACAGCTAGCAACGAAGGAGGAGGCTCACCTACCGTCTCTCTCTCTCTCTCTCTCTCTCTCTCTCTCTCTCTCTCTCTCTCTCCATACCCCCATCTTCCCCTCTCTCTCTCCTCCCATTCCCTCCCTTTTTAGTGTTTCTCTCTCTCCCCCCCTGTTCTCCCATTTCAAACTTCACTCCCAAACCCACCTCTCTCTCCCTCCCTCCCTCTCTCTCTGTTCTGGGTTCACTATATTATCACCATTTTTGTTCAATAGTGGTGTAGGGGTCTAAGAGAATAGGAGTTTTTAGGGTTTAGTATAATAAAAATCAAAGCCAGCAAATATTTCCAGGAGCTTCGGGCTGGAATTGTCTCAGGAGGTTAGCCTCTCTGCATTCTCATTTCCAATTTCTTGCCTAATTGGTATTTCGTTTCTCAAAATTGGAGCTTAATGGGTTCTCTCATTATCAAGAAAGAAAATTCCTGGCCCTTTCCTGCATTTTCCTACCGTGGAAGGGAAAATTTTGGGTCTATGTTCTCTGTGTGGCTGTTGAATAAGCACAGCAGAAAAAATCACTACTAGAAGTTTTTCTTTTTCTTCTGTTACAGAAAAACTCGACTGAAGTAGCCCAAATTAGTCTAATTTCGGTGGATTTCTGGGGGAAAAAAGAGTTTAAAATGTCTATAAATGGTTGATAAAGTTGTGATTTTTCTTTCTTTTTTCCATACATTTTCTTTTTGGGAAATGATTTCCACACTTTCTTTATTTTATTGGTAAATGCATTTTATTGCAACTTTTATGTGTAATTTTTTTTTATGATAAGAGAATGAGCTCCGTTCCATTAAAGAAAATAAGTCTTTTTTTAATTAAAAGTGATATATTATGAAAGAATAACTTAATTCTTAAAAAGAAAAATAAGTTTTTAAAAAATAATAGTCTTAGCAGAACGGACTGCATTTATCGAAAAAGAGGAGTGCGGAAATCATTACCCATTTTCTTTCTCATTCGTACCTTAATAATGTCTTTCCTTCTTTCTTCTTTGGTAGTAGAATATTGCCATACTTCAGTTCCAAGGTTTTACGGCATATCTGTGGAGCTACATTTCAAGTCCTTTCTTGTCTTTCCACAATCATATTCAAGGTGTGCTCCAGAAATCCATTTCTTTTATACTTTGCTTGTGTTTATGGAAAAAATTTAGAAGCAAATTCAATTTTAGCTTTTAAAAAGCAATTTATTTTAGTTAGAGCATTTGAGTACGAGGCACTCCAATGGGCAAACCCGAATCAAAGTACAAATTTGAGCAAAAGCTTCATCAGTGGCATTGTTGTAAAATTGGAGAGGCGAGAATTTTTTAAATTTTTTTCTGTCAATTGATAGGAAACGATCATTTGTATTGAACAACAAAGTACAAACCCGAGACACTTTATTAATTGTGCGAGTTTTTGAGACAACCGAGTCCAACAACTCAATCAATACGAGAAATAAGCTCATTATATGGTAGAAACAAATAAATAAGGAAAAAGCCCTCTTGAGAGAAGAACACCTAGACGCAAATGAAAAGATTCGAAGTCCTGACTTTATTACAGATACAAGAGTCCTAGCGAAATGTGCAGTTGGTTGGGGAGAAGCAAAATTTGAGTCTCCCTATAGTTGAGTAAAAATTTGAGAAAAACTCAATTTGATAAGATAAGGGTTTTTGACAAAAAAGATAAGATAAGGGTTGGAGATATTTTTGTTGAAAATTTTTATCAACATATCCAGAATTCTGAGGTTTCTTATAAGGTGAAAAAGGTGTCAAATCTAATTATAGAGAACGGGATTTGAGGTGTTTTCCGGATGATATTTTAAATTGTAACCCCGTCCCGCTAATGTTTTTATTTTTTAAGTAATACTTATTTTTCATTTTACGAGACAAGTCATTCTCTCATAATACATCATCTTTCATTCAAAAAATAAGTATTTATCTATTTTAATTAGCGGAACGGGGCCTAAGTATTTTGATGGCTGATTTTGAAAATTTTGAAGTAAACGCTCCAAGCTTTTACTGTAGCTCAATTATAATTTTATCGGTGAAGCATAATCTAGAATAATATATTACCAAAATCTGGTCCCACAGATAGTGGACGAAAATTGAACCAAATTAGTCAAATTTAAATTGGAGGGAAATAAGCATATTCTTTTTTTCTTGGAGGAAATTCACGCAATAAAGCACCCAGATTTCTCTGTTTAAATGTTGAATTCACTCAAGATTTACTAAATTTGGGTTCAATGTCTGAGATTCTCAAAATCTCTCAATTTTCGGAAAGAAATTTCCTCTCTTTATTCTGCAAATTTCCTCCACATGGCCCATGTGGTGCCCAAAATAATTGGCACATTGTCACCAGTAGGAGCCAAGTTGTCTCACCTTCTCTTGGCATTTCCTCTCTGTTTCTCAGGAAAATCACAAAGGGGAAAAAAGAAAAATGGCCGGGACTGATTTTAACGAGGAGATAGACTGCGGCAGCTTCTTCGATCAATTCGACGACTTGATCGAATTCCCCACCGATGACAAATGCAACGATTTTCCGAGCATTTGGTCATCGGAGTCTTTCTCGGGTGCAGGTCCGATTTTCTCCATCAACAACAACAGTACCGTGTCGGACCTTTCTGCCGACCTTGCCGTTCCGGTTCCGGTGAGCACCCAAATCTTGTCATTTTTATTTAATTGAAATTGCAGAAATTTGTGACTATTGAGAGTGAGTATGGAGTAATATTGCATATGGCTTATTTCGTTAACTTCTTTAAGTTTTGGTAGAAAAATAAAAAAGGAATTAGCATCATTGTGAGAGAGGGTGTTCGTAGAAGTAAAATAATAAACACGTGCTCAACCTAAGAATGGGTATAACGCTCTCCGCGTGCGTAGAACAGGTACAACACTCTTCTCGTGCATAGAATGGATACAATGCTTGGTGAAAATATTCGAGAGTAGATGCTACTTGAAAGTCAAATGTTTGAGGTTTCTCTTGATAATCAATTATAAAAAATACATCTATATTTTTTTTTTTTGGGATAAAAAAAGCTCCCAAGACCACTCGAGAATTACCCGGTTACACTATTTTTCTCAAGTTGTCCTAATCAGCTTAGGCGGTACCATGATGTATTTTAAAAATTTACGACAGCGGGACTTTATTGTTTTCCATTTCAATCAAATCCTTTTCACACAACAAATAAACTTGAAATCCGGTTATCTTTTGCATAAAATCGACATTATTGTTTGTTTTGTGTAGTGTTAGAGCCCGTTCCACTTTATTTTTAAACCTTCCTTTTCAAAAAGAAGTAATTTCGAACTCACATATTATGAAAATGAAAAATAATTTTTCGATTTTTTTTGAATTGTTTAAAAAATCTCAATGAGATTGATCAAACAAGATCCATATTGGTAAGAAAATTATTTGCGTAAATACGTAATTTTTGAGCTTAAAATTATCTATCTTTTCCTAAAGTTCTTTTTACTGTTCATCGGCACCTCATTCTCTTATTTCTAAACTACTATCAATTGGCTTTTCAAAAAAAAAAAAAAACTACTATCAATTGACTTTGCCCGGTGTATGTATCCTTCCATCGAGGGCTTCTCTTTGCTTTGTTCTGAAATCTGAATATAGTCGGTTGTGGGAAGGAATTGAAAAAAATAATAATTATGGAATCGATCGCTTCCCTCATATTTGATCTCGGCAATGAACGGATAGACGACTGAGATTGTTCGTCGAAGATAAAATCTGAGCCGCTCATTGTCAAAATGGACTGTCCAAATGGGGGACAACAGGGTCCCCGAGTTCCAAAATTTTGGAGGTCTTTTTCTTAGGTAGTGGGGGCATTTTCGGTTTAGCTGAGATGATTGCTTAAATATTACTAGTTGTAGATTGTAATCAAATTTTCTCTAACCTTTATTCCAACCCTTAAATTAAAAGTCAAGGGCAGTGGACCCTACCTGATAATGAAGCTGGGATCCACACCATTATTTTAGTTACCACTGCCTTTGCCTCTCCTATCTATACTGTAAAAATTTGGTGAGAAGGTGTTGGCAATTTTCTAAGCAGTAAAGATTGCTTCATCAGTTGGTAGTTGTTCCTTCATTTTGTAGTCTCTCACATGGAGTTTTCCAGAGTAGTTGCCAAGTACCCTTTTTTGCCCACCAATAATTGAATCTCCGGGCCCATTTTACTTGCCAGTAGTTTTGAACATTGATGCCTGCCCGTTCAGTTTTGTAAACATTTATCATTTCTGAACAACAAAATTAATTTGAAATGCCCTTAAGACATTGGGCTCTGTCCGAGTAGTCTGTCCCCTTTTAAGTTTGGTTTTTCTAGACCGAGGTTGTGGGTTGGAGCTGATGGAACAACATCAAAACGTTGGTAGTAATACAACTTACTAACATACTAAGTGTGCCGGAAGACAAACACTCCGCTTGGTTCCCAATTTTGGAAGTAACTTTTAACTCTCGGCATAGTTTTCAATAAATCTCTCTATCTCTCTCCACTCATTACCACTCAACTCTCATAAATAACTTTCTAAGACTTATAAACCAAACAAAGTGTTGCCTCCCTATTGTCCAGTCTCGATTTTATTTTTTTTAAGGATACGGAGCGAATGTTTTTGTATTTTTCATCTGACTTCCTTTTTTGGCTCTCTGTTTCCTATCAGTACGAAGACGTCGTGCATCTCGAATGGCTTTCAAACTTCATGGATGATTCTTTCTCCGATGGAGGCATGACCCTCGAGCAACAGAATTCTACAGTCAAGAAGGAGCCCTCTCACAATCAATTCAAGACTTCCAGTCCTGTCTCGGTTCTCGAGAGCAGCAGCAGCAGCAGTTCTTCCAGCTCGGGCGAGAAGGCCATTGTGCCCATCAGCTCGACTCAAATCGGTCTTCAGCGAGCTCGAAGCAAGCGCCCTCGCCCGGCAACTTTCAACCCCCGCTCGGCGATTCAGCTCATCTCGCCAACCTCCTCGGAATCCGAGAATTTTGTGGAGTCCGACCCCATAAACCAGATTCCAAAGGCTGCAGCGGCGGAACATAAGAAGAAAAAGAAAGTGAAATTGTCGCTTCCGCTGGCTCCTCCTGTTGAGACGAATCCAACCCACCCGCCAGCGCAATCTGTTAGGAAATGCATGCACTGTCAGATAACCAAGACGCCGCAGTGGAGGGCTGGTCCAATGGGCCCGAAAAGCCTCTGCAATGCTTGCGGGGTCCGGTTCAAGTCGGGCAGGCTATTCCCTGAGTACCGGCCCGCAGCAAGCCCAACGTTTGTTCCGTCGTTGCACTCCAACTCTCACAAGAAGGTCATTGAGATGAGAAGCAAAGGTGGGGAGAAAAGTTCCGCGGTTATGAATGCGCCAAGTGTTGAGCCGGAACTCATCCCAACCAGTTATCCTTCAATGGGTTACAATTGAGCGATGGGTATATCTTGTTACTGCCTTGCTTTACTCCGTCGCTCGGTCTTCATGTTCTCTCTCTTGCTGGTTTGTCCATTTTCTTAGTTCATTTGTTCATTGTACAGAGCTGTGATGTGGGGGATAGGAGTTTACTTAGATGTAGTAGAGAAAAAGGAATGGAATGAGAGTAGTGAAACAAGTACTAGCAATCAAGGCAATGTTTAGTTTATTATGTGTAGGGCTCAGATTTAGTTATGCTTAGGGCTTCTGTATTAATAGGTTTGGGTCAGTGTCCGCTATTTAGCTTGTGTTTTTGGTATTTGTTATTCTTTTTGCAGTTAAATTGTAATAGTAGGAATTTGAGACTAGTAATGGAGTTTTGGTTCATTTTTATTCATCTTGCAAATGCTTTCTCTTGTGCTTGTTCCTTAGACTTTGTTTGGATCAACTCAATGCAAATCAGGTTACCTGTACGTATTGGGTTCTTGTTTTTTAAAAAAAAGAACTTTTAGAAAAGGAAGTTAATTTCAAGTTAAAATATCATGTATGTACGCAAATAATTTTTCTACTAATATAGATCTTATTTAATAAATCTCATTGAGATCTTTTTAACGGCGCAAAAAAAATTTAAAATTTTTTTTCATTTTCATTATATTTGAGCTTAAAAGTACTGTTTTTTTGAAAAAGAAAGCGAAACGGCAATTAAATGGGAGCAGATATACTATATATTTTAAAACGATCATAGAAGAGCATTGGAATGAAAGTCTGCTCGATTTGTAGTTCGTCGGAGAAAACAGAATGATCCCTCAAATCTCTATATCTAATCCAGCCAAAAATGGATTTTGGCTGGAAGAAGAGCCCGGGATTTCAAAGCTGCTTCCAAGATTCCAAATTACTTGCCGCAGAGGTAACGGAGAATTGGATGTAGGAGAATTGTTAAACTATGGCTCCGTATGCAGTTTCCACATAAACCAGAGATGATCAAATGTTTATAGCACCTGTTCCGTACTAAACGTACCCAAAGCGACATTTAAAAGCGACCCTACTTGGATGAGTTCAAGCAATCATCAATCATCTGGAGCATTAGCTGAGTATATCATCCATGGGAACAGATCCAGGTAATCGAATAATCATAGGCACATGATCAAATTCTGCCCATGTCTATAGAAAATAAACGTTCAGTTTGATTTTGAACATTTACTTTCAGAAGACAAGGCAGTTCTCATCACGTGACTACAGCGGTGGAGTGCACCACCCTGGAACATAAAACCGAGACCCCTGGTGGTTCCCATCAAGAAGTCCGCATTTCAGTCAGTTCCAAATGAAGACAATCCAAACCCTTAATTCTGCGAAGTTTAATTATTTATACCAGCAAGCCAATATACCCTAAACAGAAATATTACTAGTATCACACAGCCTTTCGGTTCTTATCATTACAGTATTGTACTTGTCTGTAGGTACATTACACAAAAGAGAATGCCAAATTCCAATGGCTGGGTACAGCAATCGTGCCATCCATCTTCATCTCGCACTTATTACCGCACACTTGAACATACCATACCTGAAAAGAAAGGGAAAAAGGAACTGAGTTTCATTTCAAGCCAACAGATCTCTCAAACAAGGATGCAAATTTTACAATTGCAGACCTACTGTTCACCAAACTTTTAGTACAAGGAATTCAAGCAAGAGTTCGAATGAGAACAAATTTAACAACCATAACACAAGTATTTCAGGTGGAGCAAAACCCATTTGGATTCTCAACCAACATTTAAGGCTCAATTCTCTAACCCCCTCCTGGTCTTCCGGTAACCCCCTCGTGGTCTTCCGGAAGACCACCACAGAAGAAATCATAACCGACAACTCCCAAACCAAAAAGACCGGAGTGATTACAGTATACCCTTCGGCAATCTCGTACTTAGCAATATACCCTGTCAAAATAATTGTATAATGCCCTAACCAACCAAGTCACCGAAAGCACCACTGCTATCAAAATCAAACGTTTCAAGAAACAATCTTGTTTACTGAATTCTAAAAAAAACTTTTTCTTCTCGTATCTTCTGTTTATTTTTTTTCGAATAAAAGTTTTTCTTTTTTCTGTCTCGAAAAGTGTTGATCTTTAATGTAATCGTATTCTGATAGAAATAATGTTCTTCTATTACCTGAATTTATAATATAAAATTATCCATTACATGTCCCCAACGTGCTTCTTAGGTCCACAAGTCCCCCACAAAGGGCGTAAGTACAAAGAGGGGCATAAGCACCTCACCATCACAACTTAAACATGTATTTGACTTCCATAACAACTATGAAGCACCGACACTCCTAAGCCGTATCCACGTATTGGACACGGGGACACGCCTAAATACGTAGTGGACACACCACGTGGCGTGTCCAATAATTTATATTATTTTTGATAGGGGACACGGCGGGGACACGGCTGGGGTCAAAATGTATTTTTAAAACTTTTGGGGGTTAATATGAAAGTATTCAAAAGTTTTGGGTTAAACTGTAATTATACCTTTAACACATATATTCTGCTGTTCGACTGGTGTGATCTCGATTACTCTTCAAAGTTCTAAGCCCTAGGTCAACAATGAAGAGCGCGCTCTCTCTCTCTCTCTCTCTCTCTCTCTCTCTCTCTCTCTATATATATATATATATATATATATCAATATGTGTGTGTATATATAAATATTAGTGTGTATATATATGTATGTGTCTCTGTGTGACTGACTGTCTCTCGTCTCTCCTCTCTCCTACTTACCTGCACACTGTTTTATTTTTATTTTTATTTGAACCATGTTAATCTCATACATTAACCATGTTAAGTTGTTCATTATTTACATTTTTGCAATGTAGCATGGAAGAACAGAAAATATATATATATATATATACACACACACACACACACGTTGCGTGTCCCCTACCGTGTCCGTATTTTCATTTTTTTAGAATTGCCGTGTCTGTATCTGTGTCCGTGCTACTTAGCATAACAACAAAAGAGTGCAACATAAATACTGAATAGCTCAACCTTGTCTTGAGCAACACACCATTTCAATGTTTTCACGCTGCTATTATAGGGTGTCAACTCTCCATTTGTTCCAACAGCCATCTTCCATGGCCTAGGCTTTTCCCATACGCACCTTGACGCAATGATGCCAGCATAAGAACCTTGACAGTAACCACTCAACAGGAAGATGATGAAAACATCTTGGCAAATGGAAGCATTACTCAATGCTGGCCTCGTGAACTACAGGGTTTGTAATTTGAAACTAATGTCAAAATTCCAAATTTAAAAAAAACTAGTTTACCCGTTCGAATCTGTTGCCGATCCATCTTCCCACCAAGCTATATTACCGCATATATATTTTTTTTTGAAAAGTATATATTACCGCATATTCTATACCCTTAGCTCCTCATTATGCACCGTCTCCGAGAGTGTCCGAGAAGTATTAGTGTCTGTGTAAGTGTCAAAACACATCACCTTCCTTGAAGTGCTGGCTCTTAGTTCTCTCAACTCTAGCAAGTAAGCCATACAAGAGTGAGTATTTCACACTTAGCCTTCTAACCTGCATATGCAACACCAATCAAACAAAGAATTCATAATTGGCCGTTCTCAAACTTAACATCGTCCAATAGCTTATCAAGCAACCGTAAGTAAAGCATGCCAGCTTTGGGAGACGGATAACCCAAGAGAACTCCTTCCAAGGAAAGTCAACGTCTACTCGCCAACCATCACTCTCTAAAAGGAAAAATTTGAAACCACACCATCCATATCCCCCATCCAAACCAAAATATCTTGAACATGTGGATCCTGAAGCATACCGAGGAAATTCCAAAACAGTAATGGTCATTTAAATCCCGCTCAAAGAAGGATTCTGTTCAATATCTCCAATATCCGAATACTCCCCGTTTCACTAAACTGTACAAACATATTCCGCATAATCGCCTAATCTTATCCCCACAACCCTTTGACCAACACACCCATGTTAAGCGAGCCTAGCCTTCTTGTGGAACTTCTTAACCTATCTTTGTTTTTTTTGGTGAAACTTCTTAAACCTATCTTATTGAACCTTTTATGAACTTTCCAACACATTATCTAAAGGGGATTCACTCTGTAAGTTATTCAAAATACCCGAAAAAACCACTTCAGTTAAGCACCACGTGAAAACTGAACCAACAAAAACATGCTATAAGCAAATGCTGTAAGATTGATTTAAAGGGAAAAAAGATATCACAATTTCACCTACATGACCTTTAATTTCACTAAAACTAAAAGGGGAAAAGGATAAAAAAATGGAAAGAACAAGTGAAATATCCAAGTCACCTAACATATTATGTCTTCCACGACTTGGAACAATTTCTCAGTCAACCAGTGCCAATCAATTTCAAATATATTGATTAAAAGGCTAGAAATGTTTCATTGTACAAAATAATGGGTAATTGACAAAGAAGTTGTTTTGAATGAAGCATTAAAGCAAACGTTCAAATAAAAGGATGCCAAAGAATTCATGCCAATAATTTATACTTTTCAGTACTACAATTAGAAGTTTTATCATTATCAGAATAACCATCACAAGATTCATGTTTGATGCCGCATTATCAAACAATGTCTCTCTTACTTCAAATACAATATATCATAGGCTCTTTTTTTTTTTTATTGGTAATATATCATAGATTTTTCATATGAAATACCACGAAGTAGACGCCCCTTCCCCCTCAATAATTCACCTTAGGGAGTAGATTTCCTTGCCAAGTTTTCAACTTTCTTCCCTGATTTGGGGAAGCATTAGGGGGCCCACCGCCCTACTGGGTGTAGTGCAGCCAATCCGGCACAGCTCAGAATACGATCCAAGCTCCTACATATATGAACCGTCCATTGCCCGGATTAAAATCCAAGGTGACCGGATCAGCTGCACTACACATACAGCATCCCCAAATTACACATGGATATAAAGTGGTGTGAGATGCTTTGCTCCTTTCTAACCGTACCACAAGCCCCAAAATTACCCATGTCCGTAAATAACCAAATTACAAGCCTATACTGAATTTCCCCATCACACATACAAAGAACGGTAAAATATCACCATCAAGAGTATCTTGCTCACAACACCCAATCGAGAGTAAAATATCACCATCAAGTTCCCATGCTTTCATACACACCACAAGAAATCGACAACAAAAAGATGCAAACCTAGTTGTAGTAGAGCTCGAGGCCCATGCCGTCGTGGATCTCGTAGTCCTTAAGGGTGATATGGTCTTTGTACACGTTGTACCACTTCTGGATCCGGATCTTGTCGGCCCGGGTTCCGGTCTGAGCGGCGACGAGCTTTTTGAGGTCTCCGATGGTGTCGTCGTCGTTGCACTTAACCCTCACCTTCTTCCCCAGTCGATCGTTCAACACCACCTCAATCATCTTTCTCTTTCTTCTTGATGAAAACCCTAACCCTAGAAGACTCTTTATCCTAGTCGCGGGAACAAAACAGGTGACTAGATGAGGGGGTTGGAGCCTTGGAGGAGCTATATATACTCCATATCGACAGCGTTTGTTTCACGGGATGGGGCAAAACGCGGATTGAAATTACCGGGATTGTCTTCTGACTGTATAAAAGGTGATTTGGCCTTCTTTTTTTTACGAGAGATGCCATCCAACCACTACACCATCCAACCACTACACCATCCACTAGGCCCAACCCGAGTCTTAAAAAAATACAGAAAAATGTTCATAAATTTTAAAATAATATATTATGGGGCCCTGTAAAAAATCAGCTCCAACGGATATCGGTAAGTATTATTTCTTAATTTATAGGGACGAAACTGTTTAACTGCACAGTTTCGCCCCTACGAATCTAGAAATAATACTTACCGATATTTGTTGGAGCTAATTTTTTACATAGCCTCATAATATATTATTTTAAAATTTATGGACATTTTTCTGTATTTTTTTGGGACCTGGGATGGGCCCTACAAAGAATGTATTGGATGGTGTAGTGGTTGGATGTAGTGTACCTAGACTTATTGTTTTTTTATTCACTTTGTTTGTTTATTTCTTTTAAAATTGTTTATTTGTGTCTACGAGAGTAATTAAAATGTAGGAAATTGTGACGAAAAAAATCTAGAAAGACAAAATTAATCCAAAACATTCAGGTTTTTAGCTTATTTTTGTCAATTTTGAACCTTTTCAAGTTTTGTTCATATATTTTTTACTTATCAGATTCATCCAGACAAGACGAATAAATAATTTAAAATTTAATTCAAAACTAACTAAATAAAAAAATACCCCATAAAGATGAAAATTAATGAGTTAATAATAAAGGTAGGCGAATCTTTGAAGCCATTTTTTTGGTATATTTCTAGATTTTTTTTAAAGTTAAGAGTGTTGTTGACCTAAATTAATTAATCTATTTAGTTTTTCTAATTATCTTTTATTAGCTTTTATCATCATTTTTTAGATCAATAATTCACTTTGACGACACTTAGGTAAATCAATTTCATTTTTTAAAATTTTAATGAATTTTTTGTATTTTAATCATAATTTTTACTTGCTAGACTTTTGTGTTACATAAATATGACATATATCGAAAAAAAAATTTAAAAATGACGAATACAAATACCAAAATAAAATTTAGGCCAAAATATCGTTGAAGCCATTTGGGGTGGGCAAAAAATGAATTTTTTTTTTTTTTTTGCACAAAAATAAGATTACACGTGGACGCATAAGGGGGTTTGGTTGGAATCTGCTTAGGCCGGAGAGTGTAGTTTTGGCTTCACCTGCACTTCCTGGGATCTGTCTCTCTCTCTCTCTCTCTCTCTCTCTCTCTCTCTCCGCCCAGCAGCTTGTCAACTTCCGACACAATTCTCTCTCTCCCTCTCTCCCCCCGACCCAATCGCAGTTCGAGTAATTTCTTCGCAAATAATGGCAGGTGAATTTCAATCCTTCACATAACTCGCTTTCAAGTAATTCCCGTTCGTAATTCCAGTTGCGTGATTTCAAGCATAAACAATCTGAACCAATTATACGAGTTTAATCGAGAATGACAACCTTCCTTGTGAAGTTTGAAGTACTGGCGAAAGCTTGAAAAAAAAATCCAATTGCGTAGTGTTTGACCCCAGACGACGGGTGAGCGTGTTTCGTACTGTAAATTTTTTTTTTACTCGGCGAAAGTTAGTATTGTTGGAATAATTAGATTAGCACCCCATGCCGTTGGACCACAGGCCTCTTAGCAGTTTCGTACCTATAGTTGGTAATTGGTAGGTGACCTTTGGTGAAAAGCGGATTTTTGTGCTTTGAAAAAATTAAAGATGGATTTCCTATGACATAGCTTACAGCCAAGGCGTTGCTGGTAGTATATGACATGTACATCATTTGCAGTTTCTGATGGATAAGTTCATAATAATAATCTTGACTGAATTAGAATAAAACTTGAAGGGTTTGAGATGATATGCTTTTGTACTGCTTCATCGTATAAATGTGTTATAGAAAGTTGGGTATACAGGTCAGGTTTGGCTGTCTAGGTGGGGTCTAGTCCTCTACTTCTTGTATATATAATCTCAAATCTTAGTACATGTCACTCTCTCTCCTACAATAGCCCAGGGTGAAGGATGAGTTCACACAGCATAAGTTCTATAGCAGGTATCTGTGCTTACTTGTTATATCCTTGTTAACCATTAGGATTGTGTGGCCTTTTTCACTGTGGGCAAAACATTATAACAAAAGGATTGAATTCAAAAAAAGAATACTTTGAAGTTAGATTGACGAGAACCAGCAATTAGCGTTTGTTGGAATTTGAGGGGATATTCTGAGTAGTCTTAGCTAGATCCCACTACAATATGATCTAAATTCACTAAAGGGATCTGTAGACATGAGATATTTGTCATACTTGGCTGCAATACGACTACTATATCAATACCCATAGTAGAGATGTGCTCCTGGAATAAACCTTGGTCGTGCCTTTTGGTCCAAGCCAATTGAAGAAAAATTGTCAAATATTATCTCGTGACTACAACTTTTGATAAGCTCTTACTAATCTGAAAACTGATAGAAGTCCAAATTTTTATGCAGCAATATCAGGGAAGATTATTCAAAATGTTTCGGTAGCACATTGCTACCACCGGAATAGGCAGGTCTGCACTCAATATCAAAGGGCATTTTGCCCCACTAGTATGCGCAACTTGCTTCCTTTTGAAGGAGGGAAGTTAGCATGGAATGACATCTCAGCCATGCATTCGCCCTTCTTGTCAAAATATCAGTCTGGTTGTGTTAACCGAGGAACTTTTTTCTGCAATGGTCCGTACTAGACTCTCACTATACAGGTTGTTGTAAAGTGCTTTTGCAGCTCATCAGACAACCTTAAAGTGCTTCACGCATATGATTGTTCTATACTGGATATCATCAACCTTTACTTTTGCAAATAGAACATTTTATTTTGCTTTTGTGAAAACTTTTGTTACTGTTCTGTGCTATTGCATAGTACTAGTTTATACGTAACGATGATCCTTCCCTGCAGCTGCTCCATCTACTACTGCATCACCCTCAACTGAAAAAGTCGATTTCCTTAAGCTTCAAAATGGAAGGTAGAGAATCGCATGCTATAGCATTTCTCCAGTTTCAATTCATTTCTCTCCCTGGTGGATAGCTCCTTTCAGGTTTATTTATTGCATTACTCTGGCCCTTGTTTCCTTAGCTACATTGCGCAAATGGATAAAACGCGGCACCTTTACACATTTGAATATTCTTTTATGTTTATCGAGGTTATCCACCATCCCTTTGGTGCTTAGCATATCCTTCAACTAGTTGGTGTTGTTTAGCTTGCTGTAGTAGCCAAAATTGATGGAAGTGCTGTAAATTCCTTTCTACAGTTTCTTATAACATTGTTTGTTGTAAGAAACATATAGTTTATTTGCTTCCATGGGTTAATCTCTCTCTCTCTCTCTCTCTCTCTCTCTCTCTCATATGTACGCAGTGATATTCGAGGAGTTGCTGTTGCTGGTGTTGAGGGAGAACCTGTTAATCTTACTGAACCAGTTACAGAAGCAATAGCAGCTGCATTTGCTGCATGGTTGTTGGACAAGAAGAAACTCGATTCTTCTAAACGTTTGAGAGTTTCTATCGGCCATGATTCTCGTGTATCTGCACAAAAGCTACAGGTATTTGGTGTGAATTGGGGTATCTTCACCCATAAAATGGCTGGTCTTGCTTGACAGTTTTGATGGTTACATGGGAGTGATTTGTTTCTACTTTCAGGATGCAGTTTCTCGAGGAATAGCTGGTGCTGGCCTTGATGTCGTTCAATATGGGTGGGTGACTTTAATCAAAGTATTTCTAGTTCAACGAATTTAAAACTTTTTTTGCTTGATTCCATTCAAGTCATGGTAATTGGGTGGCCTGACAGGCTATAGGTGCAGTGTAATACAGCAAGCTTGTGGTACTTGTTTTTGAGAGAGGGAATTATATTTTACTTCAGCACCATTTGTTTTCATCAAGATTTCCTCAACCACTATGTACATCTAATAGCTTTATGATCATGCACCATGTGATGCCAGGGGAGCCATGCTCCAACAGTGCTGATACACTATCTAGATATCCTGATGTGTAGGTGAATGCCTACATGAACATTACATTCCCAATACTAAATATGTGGAGAATGACAAGTAAGCACATTTTCTTTGTTGTGTGTGCAATGCATGTCTGGTCGTTTTCAGGAGTTCGGACATTGAGTTGTGGATTCGTAGAAACATGGTCTAGATCATGAATTATGTTTTGGGGCTAATTGCACAAGTATCCTTGTGGTTTGGCCCCAAAATATATAACCCCCTGGTTCAAGACTTTACCTTCAATTACGCCCCGGTTTGGCCGGTTCAATACTTTACACTTAATAACTCCTATGGTTTGGAATGGAGTGCAGGAGTGACAGTCCACTAAAACTGATGGTGGGACCTGCGAGTAACACGGATCTGATTACATGCATTTTTTGTCTATGCTGGGACGAGTCTTGGGGGAGAGCCAAGATTACTTTAATCATCTTATATTAAAAAAAAATCTTTCCTTTTTCTGGTTACTGGTATTTGCTTCGTTTTCTTCATTCCCCGCCGTTTCCATCCCTTCACCATAACCACCTCCACCATTGCTGCTGTATTGCCTCTACCGTTAAAGTAGGGTTGGCTTTGGAACAATATTTGATGGTAGAGAGAAATACTACAAGAAATTAGAGTGAAGAGCGAGGTTAATTCGGTTATATTTTTGGAAAAAGCTTACTCTGTCAGGTTTTATACGGTCCAAACCTACATCATTCAACAACAGGGGTTAATGTGGAAAATGTTAACTCTCTCAGGTTTTGTACAGTCCACAGCTTATAGGTTTAACTCTACGTGGTTGAACCACAGGGGTTGATGTGATTATGGGCCTGACCATGGGGTGTAGTGTAATTAACCCTTTCTGTGAGTCTGTTGACTGTAATTTATACAAGTTAAAACAAGTGGCACTTAAAGAGTATGAAATTGTCCTCAGTTTTCAACATTTTCTGTTGTATTGAGTTGAAGAGATTTTGTTTCTGATGCTCGAGTGGTTCTATTAGTGAGCTGCTTCCATAACTTAAACAATGTCTAATTGCTTTGTGATTTTTTTTAGTTTTTAGTTCGGCATCTACTTTGTGCTCTCGATGCTTATGTGTTTCCCAGGAATGTCTTTTTATTGATAACGTCCAAAGAAAGTTTCGGATTGTCTAGTATTAGGGTGCATCCCTTGTGACCAAGTGTAAGCTTGCCTGAAGTATGGGTATCTTCTCCTTGTTGTAGGTTAGCATCCACACCAGCAATGTTTAATAGCACGATCACTGAAGATGATAACTTTTCATGTCCAGTTGATGGATCCATTATGATAACAGGTAAACAATGACGGATTTCAATACTAGACCTGATAACGTCTTCTGAAGTACACAGTTTTATACTTGCAATTTTTAGTGCACACTGATGCGTTTTATCCTCAAATAGCTTTGGCTGACAGAATTTTTAACATGTGTACAAAAAAGCGAGTCATCTTCCTTACAACAGGAATGGATTCAAATTCTTCACAAATGCTGGAGGGCTTGGGAAAGCAGATATTAAGGACATATTGGAGCGGGCTGCAAATATTTACGTTAACTTCACAGTTGAAAGTATGAAAGATGCAGAACGAAAAGCTGCTTCATCTGTAAAGAGAGTTGATTACATGGATATTTATACATCTGATCTTGTAGCAGCAGTTCACAAAGCTACAGGAAATATCGGTACTATGACCCGAAATGATTTGTAGTTTCTTGTGTTATGAAATACTAAAAGCAATTATGAGAATCAATATCTTCCTCCTAAATACATAGTACAGATCCATTTGAACATTTGATTGCGTAAATAGCTCTCCTAATGTATTGGGTTATTTTGCTAATCATCACTTCTCTTCTTCTTCACTTCTCGCAGTGCTTATTTTGAGTGTTAAATTTGGCTACTCACTTTAACCTGTATAAAACCTGCACAATCACTATAACTTCTTTTTTTCTTCTCTCAGAGAAGCCACTTGATGGATTTCATATTGTTGTTGATGCGGGGAATGGAGCAGGAGGATTTTTCGCTGTAAGTTTCAACTATAGTTAGTTGAATTTTTCCCCTTATTGCATGAAGAAGAGTATCCTCTCTCTATAAGTGTAACCTCCGTTTGCCAAGCAAAAAAAAAAAAAAGTGTAACCTCCGTTTACTCTGAAAATTTTGAAGAATGATGCCACAATCTGGATTCCAGATTTCTGTCTAACTTGTCCCTGTTTATATTGTGTTTGCCGCCTCTGGTTCCAGTCTCTGAGAGACAGAGAGAGTTGCCCCACTTGCACATGGGACATCTTTCACATTGACCTGGTCCCCATGGTTCGAGCACCCCTGTAATCCTCGCCTTCCAACGAGATTTTGTTTATAGCTTGACATGGATTGTTGTGCATTCCTGAAGTTTATTTTTCAGATTCATTGACCTTCGGGTTGAATTAATCCTCTTCTAGTGGGAAATATCATCGCTCTAGGCTCTAGTATTGTTTAAAACAGTGTCTTCACTTAGATTAACATCATGCTTTCCATATTCCTTAAAGTAACAAGACGTTTTCTGTTTTCATGGACGTCAGGCAAAGGTGCTTGAGCCTCTGGGGGCGATTACTACTGGCAGTCAGTTCTTGGAGCCAGATGGTAAGTGTTAATCTGGAAAATTTCTGGGAGTGTGTACGTTTGCATGTCATGAGGATAATCTCAATTTTAAAAAAAAAATGATGGTAATGAATTTTGACATCAGGCTTGTTCCCTAATCATATTCCTAACCCGGAGGACAAGGCAGCAATGAAAGCTATTACTCAGGCTGTACTCGATAACAAGGCTGATTTGGGAATTATCTTTGATACGGATGTTGACAGGTAAAGGTCTCTACGGTCCATGTGCTCATTTAGCATGCATATTTTTTATATTTTCTGATTGCATGAATTTCTCCCAGATCTGCTGCTGTGGATTCCACTGGCCGTGAGTTGAATCGAAATCGTCTGATTGCTTTAATGTCTGCCATCGTTCTTGAGGAAGTAAGTTCCCTTCATTTGGCCGTTCATATTACTGTTGCTTTCTACATCCTGAACTTCGGTCCTGTTGAATCCTTCCAAATGAAAAGGGGAGGGAAAGAATGTATTTGTTGTGCATTTTATTCACCTTGTGGTTTTGTTGTGATATTAGCATCCAGGAACAACAATCGTCACGGACAGTGTGACCTCGGATGGGTTAACGGCGTTCATTGAAGGAAAACTTGGTAAGAAGAATGAAATTGCTTGACATAACCTTCTCATGAGAATGATCTTAGAACTTGTATAATTCTCTCAGGAGGGAAGCACCACAGGTTCAAAAGAGGCTACAAAAATGTCATTGATGAAGCAATTCGTCTGGTAACTTTTAACATTATGTCAATCATATTATTCTCATCATCGCCATTGTTACTATTTGCTACTTTTTGATGTTCCACAAGAATCAAGTAGTGACCTTGATGGAGCTTTGCCTACACGCACCAGTCCAAGACAACTGAGGTTTAGAAAGTCGTCCTTTTTTTTGGCAATGCAGGGTGTCCCCCGGGCGAGCTTGCGTACACCTCAGACTAATCCCTACAACCCCTCTCACAACTGTTTCACACGCAGTCGAGAAAGTATTGATTCTATCAACTCATTAGGGCATCATAAAAACGTATTTCTGTGGACATGACTTGTTACTACAACTTCAGAAAACCAGCGGTTGACGGTCCCAAAAATGTCCTGCTTTAGAGACTGAATGTTAACTTCCAAAAGAAGAAGTACAAACAGAGGAAAATGTTTCAGTAAGGGAAACAGCATACATCATAAAACATCTATAAGAGGAATTCACACATGAAGACATGATTGCAAGAATAATGACGTTCTATTTTCTTAGTGCATCAAAAAATTGAATTAGGAGAGAAAACACTTAACAGGATTGTAATTAAAGTGTTCCGTTCACCCATGCGGAGTGTCACTTTTACATGTTACCTTTACTGTGGTTCTTCCCTTTTTGTTTTTGATCGGCTACTGCGGTTCTTCCCTTAACATGGCATTCAAGTTAAGTTAAGAATGTCCTTTTTCCTTTTGGGGACTGGGGATTATGTTGGTACTGTGTTGGTTTAGGGGGATTTGGATGCTGCTTTCAACTTATTTTCCTTGAAAGATGTCCCTTTCCCTCTTTTCCTATTTTTTTCCCATCTGTACAATGGGTCAAAGGAAAATGCATGAGAATGAATGGTCTGTGGAATCTGGATTCAGTATTCCATGGAAGCAAGCCGAATAACTTTTTGAGCTCATAGGATTGGTATTCTTTCATACTTGTTGTCCTCAGTCATTTAATCTCTCTCCTTTTTTCATTATTTTCTCCAAACGGGCAATATACACTAACTAAACCAAGCCTTCTGTCTTCTATTCCTAATCATTTTTCACCATTCTGCTCTGTCAAGGCTATGTGTTAAGTCGGAATGTGCAACATGCAAGGATGAATGGATGGTGGATTAGGGTACTAGTAAGAAAGTCTTAACAAAATAATTTCGGACATGCTCAACTCGGATACATTCTTCGAAGATGGTATTAAACTTGCGGTAGTTGAGTTCCTGCGTCGGAAGTAGTTGTGCATCTTTGCCACCTTTCCATGTGGTTGAGTTCCCTCTTCAATCGCCTGTTTCTCAGCAGAAGGGCGAAAATAGCCCAGAATAAAATTGAACTGGGTGACACCTCTAATGTGGTATGAGATCTAGGGATAAAAGCAGTTACTGCTTTATTGAGGTCTCTGTTTTCCACCATTGGAAAACCCTTTTTCACCTAGGACCCTTGTTGTTCTTATCTGAGATCGCGGTGGAAAAGGTTCGAGGATTAACTAGAAAAGAAGTAATGCTCATTCACTAACCGAAAACATCAACCTCTGATTTGTCATTCTTTATACATCACGTCTATAGATTATAATCATCTTCTCCAGATTTCATATTGCGAACTAATTTTGCAGAATTCGGTTGGTGAGGAGTCTCACCTGGCTATTGAAACCAGTGGGCATGGAGCTCTGAAGGAGAATCACTGGCTCGATGATGGTGCATACCTTATGGTAGGCTTTGATTGCTTCTGTAATTGTGAAGTTTACTTAGCAAATGTAGCACTAAGCAAGAGAAGCATCATAAATTCTTAGTCTTTTTTTTTCCCCTAATGCATGTAAATTTACCCATCATACAATGTTAACCTTACCATTTTTTCCCTGTTTCTTTTTCCTCCCCCACTTTTTCTCTTCTTCCATTTGGCACCACTTGCAGGTCAAGCTCTTGAACAAGCTTGCATCTGCCAGAGCTTCGGGAGTTACTGGTGACAGTAAAGTTTTGACTGAGTTGGTAGAAGGCCTGGAGGAACCTGCTGTTGCTGTTGAACTGAGACTAAAGATTGATCAGAGCCATCCAGATCTTAAAGGAGGGTACGCTACTGATTATTGTCTGAAAATTGCCTGGGTAGTAAGTCAAAGGTAAATTGTAAACTGGTGATTTCAGGTCCTTCCGGGAATATGGAGAGGCCCTGCTGAAACACTTGGAGAACATTACAGAGTCAGATCCTAAGCTTCAGAAAGCCCCAGTTAACTACGAAGGCGTAAGTTTCGCTCTCTTGAATTGACAATATAGTCTTGGTTTCGGGGATTGTTTGCTTTTTATCTTCTCTTGTTCAATTAATCATGATTACAGCTGTTCTGGAAATTGTCAAATGTAATGTTGATAACATACTTATTTGCTACAGTAGCATCCCTCCTGTTAAAGAATCCATTATTATCAGATCTGAAGAGATCGAGGAGGACTACTTGTCTACTTGATACTCATGCTCCACCATCCTGTTCCTGGATTCGCATTTTGATGACATAAGCTTTGCATTATGCTGTCGGTTTATTATAGATAGTTGCATTATTATTCAATAGCACATGCCATGTGGCCAAAATTACTGCAACAAAGTGGTGGTTTGGTTAATTAAAGCTGCATGTCTGTTTCCTTGTATGTGTTCACATAAAGTTGCATTTTCGTTATCATACCGTAGTTCCCAATGTAATGACATTGCTTGTTTGTGGAATTTGCTGGCTGGAAAACACAGGTCAGAGCTTCTGGCTATGGAGGGTGGTTCCTTCTGAGACTCTCACTTCATGATCCTGTTCTGCCCCTTAACATTGAGGTAGTAAAAACATTCTCCGCTGCTTTATCAGCTTATAAAGTTATGGAAATTACTATTCTTCCAGGAATTTTCTACGGCATCGAATGATGTGGTGTGGCATTCTTGTGATTAGAAATGGCATCTTGATGTTCTATTAGTTGTAGGGTGGGGGTGCTCGGTCACATCATTCTGTAAATGTTCTGTTCTGCGTTTAAGTACAGAACTAACTGAAATTGACAAACATTGTAGGCACCAAGTGATGAAGATGCTGTCAAACTCGGGCTTGCTGTCCTTGCTGCTGTTGATGAGTTCCCTGCTTTAGATACATCTGCCTTGGGCAAATATGTCCGAGTATCGTAATGTGGAATACCTTCCATGTCTTAGAAGAGAAATTTCACATTTGGTGCTGCTGATTTGCGTACAATCTGGTACTGGACCTCCATGGTTGGCACTGGTCTTCACTGAGATGATCTTGCCAAATAATGTGGCTATAGAGTTATGATCGACATCTGGATATTCTTTTTGGGAGTTATGTATTACAATTTTGATTTGGTTTTGTGTTAGTCTCTCTACAATCTCATTGCCAAAGCCCAGCACTTCTTATAGTTCTTCTACATCGTTTTCAAACCCGTTCGCCCAAAGTAATGCAATCGTTATTTCAACCGAGTTCAATTTCTATCTTCGCAGCTGAAGAAGATACAGGGGAAATTCAATTATCTTAAGCAAATGTTCTCATACATAAATAAACCCCCGAGGAGAAGCACGAGAATACTTGACAGTTTGCACCCAAACAGAACTGACATATATGCTCTTTGGTACTTTCAACTAATACAAGGCTTCAAGATCTGCCACTAATCTGTATATACACACACAACGTACCATCTCAAATACCTAGTTTAACCATCTTTCAATGGTTTTTTGTGTTTCAAGTACATGTCACTTTTTTATCTAAAGAGTGGTAGAGGTATGTAGGAGCTTCATCATGAACTTGAACTGGACATCTGGAGCAGTCTTTGGTCGAGGCCACTTAGCGCCTTCTGGCACTTTGATACATCTGTACCCCTGGCCTGTATACAATTTTGTGGCTGCAGGGTTGTTTATGTCGTAGTGCAATGCAATGGCACGACAGCCCCAGCTCCTGGCTTGAGCCTCTGCCTTTGCTACAAGCCTTTTAGCTATCCCCTTCTGTCGGAATCTCTCCCGAACGGCCACATTTGATATGTACGCAATTCCAGTCCTGAATGGCAAAATTAGTTCCTGACGTGTAAGAAAAGTACTCTTTCTTTAAGGAAGTCTATGAAACAGACCCAACAATTTTGATGAACATCTTATAGTTCATTTACCAAACACAAATCTTATAGTTCATTTCTCAATACGCAACCGTAAACAGCAGATGCACATATCTCCCCCCAACAAAAACTACTCATGTTGCAAAATCTATTTGCACATATCTCCCAAACACTCTACATGTTCGTAATCCATTCTGACCATAATCAAAAATCTAAAATTCACAATCCAAAATGCAAAATGCAAAGATAAAATAGGCTCCCAAGACCTCCTAAAACCCTTCAACAAGGAATGGATACTATACGAATCTTTTATAGGTGGTTTTTGAGTATTCAGCGATCATTTCGTCTAAGAGTAGCTCCTCTGATTTTATGAATCTTCAATACAAGCTATTTACTATTTGGAGAGTTAATGTAGCCAGATGCCACAACACTACTTAGCATGTGAGAAGGTATAAGTCTACAAGAGTCGAAAACATGATAAACAACTTGTGGTCACAAAACCTGAAATCAGAAGGCAGCAAAATTCGCTACAGGCCATAGAAGTAACCAACAACCAGGAGAAAAATGGATGTAGAATTGGTTGTAAAATGAAGCCAGTGGAAGATTTACTTAGGGTCACAGGACTCACAAACTACCAACAAATTTTCAAGAAAATGATTGTGTTAGTCTAGCGCCAAAAAAAAATAAAAAAAGAAAGAAAACACAAAAGCAAGATAGAGAAACCGCGAGGTTTGCATGGTTTGGCCCTAAAGGCCAGAATTGTTTGAGAAAGTCAACAACGCTATTCCCAGCAAGGGAACTGAATTTCATAATGCTAGGCCATACTTGTACAGAAACCACTTTATCCTATAGAGGTAGAAATATGTTCACTTGGTTTTCTTGTCTCCCATGCTTATCACTATTGAGCTCTAAACATAAGATTAGCATTGTCAATCTATCTGTAAGAACCCTATTAACAAGATTGATACATTGATTAACAAGATTGATACATTGATCAGATCTATGGGTAGAACTTCGTTAACTAGAGAATCCGATCCCAGGTCATGGAATTCAGTACGTTAAGCAATTCAGAGCTCTCTGGCAACAATATCGTGTAAGTTGCAGAACAGAAATCATATCACATAAGTTGCATTTGCAAGCTAAGCCACACAAAATTCAAAATTGTCAGAAATAGCTGCAAAGCTAAGGAAACAAAACTGCTCTCACCTTCTCTGTCGAAGTGGTCCTTTTCTCGGCAGAAAATTAGCCATGGTATCCAGAGTTAATATCCCGCCTACATACCCTCTATCCAAACTTCTACCATCACGTCCTCCGTTTTCTATGTCTTCATTTCCAAATAGGAAAGTATCATCACCCGAGCTGCCCAAAACAGCAACCAGACAAGTTCTCCGACAACCATTAGGCACACTAAATCTTGATAGTGTAGCCGTGGCCAACATCCTATCAATCCTTAGAAGAAAATCTAACGGAAACGAATATTCAGGGAAGAAGGAGCTGCAATGGGTTTCAGCCACTTCCCAACTGTCCTCTAGCTTGGCCTCTCGGACAACTATTTCGGGCAACACAGTTGGGAAAAATTCAACCACTTGACTGGCTCTGCAACGCATCCCTACAATCAAACACAGAATCAATGACAAGATTCTCCATGGCCTAGAAGAAAAACACAAAAAAACTTTATCAACAAAAGTTTTCCAATTTAGTTGAAAAGTGAAACATTTTAAGCAGAATTTAAGACCAGAATGAATTTGGCAAATTTTGGACCTTCTAAGGTTTGGGTTAAGATAAAAATTCTTAGGCTCCTTTAAAAATATATGGATTTCAAATGAAGGCGATGTCCAATTTCAACAAAAAGATAAAGGATATAGGTATAGGGTAGTTTTGAAACTAGAGTGGAAGATGGTATAGAGGTAAAAGAGATGTACACAGTTTGGACTTATTTATCATGAAGGATTTCAAACCACTCCTACTAAATGATTATGTCAAATCCATCATGACAAAGATTTCAAATTGAACATTGAATTCATATGTAAGCAATCAAATCTTATTTCTAAATTTCTACTCGTACTGAATAAATCTGTCAATACCCTTCATTTAAATTCCACTTATTGGGTACATGGTACTCCCCGCAAACAAAACCACTGGACAAACTGCGCCAATGTTGGTAACTCCTCGTCTACAAACCACTCGACAAACGAAAGTGAACCGCATATTTGTAATTGTCGCCACGTAAATGGTTGGGGGAACGCTAAATAGCTACTCCCCAAACAGGCCAACTATCTAAAGCCTTAGTGTTAAAGTAAAATTTAGCTGGCTTTCTCCATCCCACACAAAGATTGTCCGGTCCAAAAAATCAGAACTTAAAGAATATATATTTGTCAAGAAAAATTCAACCTTTTTTCGAAGAATTAGAAGAACTCAATGATAGCTAGTAACTAGGGGCAAAAAGTTTGAATTTTTCCGACAGACAAGCATTATTTTTAAGTTCCAGTATTGCGGAAGGCAATCTTTTTGGGAGGGACGTAGCATAATACTATCGGATCAGGTTAATTTATAAATGTGGCCGGCCGACTACAGGTTGGTAAGAGCCAATTTAAGTAATTACTCCATCTTTTTTCAAATTTTCTTAAACCCAATTGTGGGGATCGAATTGATTATAGAAACATGAGATTCCAATAAGCAAAAAAAGCCAGCAGCGTTAAGGGGAGAGAGAGAGAGAGAGAGGTACCTGAATTGGATGGATGAAAGAGAAAGGGTTCGTCCGCGGGGAGAGAGAGTCTAGAAGGAAAGGGTAACTTTAGCTTGTTATTAGTACTAATAGCAGTTGAACTCGAGTTGAGAGGGAGACCGTTTATGGACATTCCCAAAGGCACGATCTGCATCTTTCTCTCTCTCCAAAATACTGATTTTGCCTCCAAGAGAGAGAGAGAGAGGGAGGCACTACAGTGTACAAGCTACAGTTTCCATAATACCATCTCTGATTGCAAGTTTCCAGATAGAGAATAATTCTTTGCGTGTAAATATTTATTTTCTTCAAATCAATTATATCGCGACACAGGTCAACAATGGTCTGAATTACTGAAACATAGTGACGTGGGGCTATGCAATTGATTTGGAAGAAATAAATGTCTACACCGACGGTGTAAAAAAAAGAATTTATTCTCTTTCAGATAAGAGGGGAGAGAGATGTTATTAGTTATTTTCCGTAAGAGTTTTTTTTTTCTTTTTTATCCCTAAACTATACACCTTTTTTTCTACTTAGTCCCTAAACTATCAATTTAATAATTTCATCCTCTCAACTATTATGCCGTTACCTACTTAGTCCAATAGATAACAGAAGTTAGGAATTTGGACAGTATGTAAGGCCTGTTTGGACCCTATAAAACAGATATTTGATTATGAGAGCTTTAGAGATAAAAATTAATTATGACCCTTTAGGATAAAATGATCAAAAAAATAAAACTTTCACACCGGTTTCAACAGATTGAAAATTGGAGCACTTAATTTTCAATATGATTGAAACGGTACGAAAATATTATTTTTTTATTATATTATTCTAAAAAGTCATAAATAATTTTTATCATAATTAAATATTTACTTTTTATTTGGGATTTTTTAGAGCAGATACTTGATTATGAGAGCTCTAAAAAAATTAACAATAACCTTTTAGCCTAAAATGATCAGAAAAATAAGATTTTTGCACCGGTTCACACTGATTGAAAATTGGAGCGCTTAATTTTTAACTATATTTTAAATATGGAAACAGTCTAAATTCTATATAAAGAATTCAGTCTTTTTAAAAAAAATATATGTATGTGTCAGTCTCTATAAAATGTCACGTAAGATTCTAATATATGAACCTTGTAAAAAATTAAGTGCTCTAATTTTCAATTTGTTTGAACCGGTGCAAATATCTATTTTTTTGATCATTTATTCTAAAGGGTCATAATTAATTTTTATCTCTAATGCTCTTATAATCAAGTATATGCTTTGCAGGGTCCAAACAGGGCCTTAAATGATATTTTCTATCCAAATTTCTAATTTCCGTTATCTATTGAATTAAATAGGTAACGGTATAATAGTTGAGGAACTAAGTAGAGAAAAATGCATAGTTTAAGGGATGAAAAGAAAAAAAAAACTGTTTTAATAAACAATCATTCTACAACCATAAACATTTACACAAATTCATTCACATTAACATTTGAGATCCACACACACACTACACCTCCAGCGTGTATGAAACCTACTGAAAAATGTGAATGTGTATAAAGTGTTTGTGTGAATATGTGTGGTTGAATAATTATTGTTCGGTAAATTATAGTTTTCATCTGTATGAGCCGTGAGTATTTCATCCCGTGATAAATGTTCTTTCAATTTGGTCCATGAACTATTGATATTCTTCAACTTGGTCCAATTCTAACAGCCATCGAAAAAAACAGATCCAGATCCATTGTAACCAAATCCCTCGTAAACTCAAAACCCAAACTCGTAATCAGAACTCTCCTACTCTACGGGCAGCGTTGTCGGAAGAGGGTGATGATTGTCTTTGATGTGGAGAAGGGTGGATTACGGATAAATGGGAGACATATGCAGTCGAGTCTAGAAAAGATGGTAAGATGCGACGGGATCTGGGGAAGGGAAAAAAAAAAAAGAGACCAAAAACGTGACCCTTTTTTTTCCTATGGTCCATGAAAGAAAAAGGGCCGGGCTATTCGCACCCACAAATTTACTCCCATACCCCGTTAAAAATTTTCAATTAGACTCGACAGTTAGTTACCGAAATTGAGATACATTTTCAGCATCCAATTACCGAAATATGATGTTTTTTTCAACAGCTGTTTACCGAAAATGCATGTTTGGCAATTGTCTACCGAAAATTGAATATATTTTCAACATGTAGTTACCGAAATATAATCTTATTTTCAACAACTATTTACCGAAATGTTATTTATGATTTTCAACAACCGCTTGCCGAAATATAGTGGGGTATGAGAGTAAATTTGTGGGTGCGAATAGCCCGGCCCAAGAAAAAAAAGAGAGACCAAAAACGTGACCCTTTTTTTTCCGATGGTCCATGAAAGATAGATATTTTTCATCCTGCCTTTGTATTAAGTTAATTAGCAGGGAGCCACCTTCCACGTTGTACTAGGTAGTCTAGCACTAATGAAAACATAGAAAATCACCACTACAAGACACCAATATAAAAATTGCGTTTCCAGAAAATTTCGGTAAAAGAGGCCACAATTTACCAGTTTGGTAAGTCAAAGCAGAGACTCACTACATATATAGTATATACAGGCTGAAAGAAATGAAATCTGGGAATTTTATTTTTTCAAATGTATTTCGACGTTAACAATAAACCTTCTCCTATCTGTCCGTGCGTGTCGTGGGCGTTAAAAAACGTGTTAAAACTAAAAATTAACTGGTACACTACTCAAGAAAGCCAGGGTGTGGGGAGATGTAGATTTCCCAAATAGCGAGCACCAGGAAGGGAGCTTTTCGAGAACTCTTTCAGCTTTTGGTGTCAATCTATCAACGTCGGTTCTCAACTTAAGGAGGAGGTGTCGGTCCGTTCTCTTGTCATTCTGTTGAATCACTTTGGTAGAATTGTTGGCCCAATATAAGGACAGCTCAAAAGTTTTAGGTGCACTCTTCCCACCTGAAAACTGAATAATGTGCCATCCATCTGCACTGCTCTTGCCACCCAGTGGAATCAACTCCTCGGTGCTATCTGCGTGCAGCAAAAAAAAAAAAAAATTTTGAGAAAGAGAGCTAATATTGCTACACAGTAGAAGTACATGATCAACATACTAGTTTACATTAGTTAAAGAACCGTTGGGCCTCTCATAAACTGAACTACCTCTCATTTTACAACTCGTATTGGATTTGTGTAGTCCATGTCCCTAACTTTATTCTAATGACAATTTTTGGACATTTCAAAAGAACTGACTACATAAATCTGGCACATTTGATCTACAAAAATCCACAAACAGATAGACCATGAGCATTGTTTTCTGCCATGAATATGATAGAGGAAAAGAATATTCAAGAAGATTAATTTATTCCTCGCATAAGTATACACAATTCATCTTAAACTACAGGCCTATTTAAGTTGGGTTAAAGTCGAGTGGTTCTCCAAGTCCTTCAACAAAAAAATTACTGACAGTGTACTCTACAGAAGTGAGGGGACTGCAAGAATGTATCAGAAAGTGTTGTAGTCATTAACTCAAAGATTCTGAAAATCAGGAGGTGAGAAACAATAAAGAAGGAATTCACCATTATGTATAATACCTTTCAACTTGAAGTCCTCGATTTGTTCTGTATTAATGGCAAGAGACCATCGTATGGAACTTTTTGTATCGATTGAAATTTGTGTGTTTCTGTCGTCAGCTTTTGTGTCACTCTCGACATGCAGTGTGGGAATATCTAATTCACTCCACCCACCTTCGACATTGTCTTCGGTCCAGCAACCATATTTTACTGAAAAGGTAACGAAATCAAGGACCTTATCTCTACCGCAAACAAAGCCTTCTCCAATCTGTTCAATCTCCTTTGTCAACTTCCCAGGGGTTGTTGAAAATAGAGAAACATAAGAACTAGGTTCTAGCTTTTCACCATACGTTCCTGTTGTATCCACAACATGCACAACCTGAGAATCGTAAAACATTTTATTAGTTTTCCAAGATCCTAGAATTGCTGATTAATCACAACTCCACAAGAGAATAAATAATTCTTAAAAACTTGCCCACATCAGACAATAGTTCAAGGATAAACCGGAATGTTATTGCTCTAAGGTAGAACTAGTACTATTACAAAATTGAACGACATTTACTATACTTGATTCGATTTAGTTGTTGTTCCTTTACCTTGACAAAATCAAGATCGAACATAGCACAAATGCCACACAAGTTGGATAGTCGTAAGAAACCTAATTGACACAAGTATCGCAAGGATTTTGTTGATTCATAAACCCATATTGTAGAATCAAATGGCAAAATATTTTGAGGTAACACATTACGGGTCATCTACAATATTCAGTACTGATACTAAAGACTGGCTGATACTTACATTTACAGCTCTGGAGGTGTCTTCTGTAAATGGTGGGATGATACCAGATAATACTGCAGCAATAGAGAGCCCAAACAAAAGACAAGTTGCAAGGATGATTGATGTCTTTGCATCTACGAAATATTTACACAAAGAAGTGAGACTATGTTTATGAAGACAGACATTAATTGTGCACAACAAAAACTATAAGAAACATGTAGGATATTAAAAAAGTTAGGCAGAGAACTATGGGTGCAATTTGAGGCTGAGGTTTGGTCAGTGTTTACTACCAATTTAGTTATCACGTGATTAGGTGGCTACTGGCTACCATTTCTGCCATAAACTTTCAATCAATGCCTATATCAATAGCTTTCCACTTGCACTAGCTGCCCTGCCAGTCTCTAAGGCACCAAATTGGGGAACGCTCGCTCCAATATGTAATGCGCTAGTGTATTAGCATTTTCTGCTAACATACTCCAAGCTAACTCCAGCAATTTAATCTGGGCACTCCACACTGGAACTGCAGTCATTTAGATGGATCAGATGATTCTGACCATCTGTTAAACAGTCATGAAGGACGTAGATTGGAGCTAAGTAGCACAAAGATAGACACAAGACAAGACACAGACATGGCCACACAGTAACTTCCAAGAAATGCAGACACTGCATACCGGGAATACATTGTAATAGATTTCTATTTATACTGTATGTGGTGAATAGAGATAAAGTTACAAATACCATGTAACACAGCCTAAAGATATAAAACTATATTTCATTATTCAAACATCCATTTATCATTCAGTACTGCAAACAATAACATATATAATAAGAGACATATGGATGAGAGTTGGATATTTGTTGGACAGTATCGGATATGTGTCCGTATCTGGCGCAGACAGCATCTTCTAAGAAATGACAATGTTTCTTAACTTTGAAGTGTTCCTTGTTTAAATGCACAAAGCGGGCCGGATTTTGTCGTTCTCAGACTGAAAATGCCTGCTTGCCAAACAGCAATATACTCTCACATTATGGCAGTTAGGATCAGAGCATAGAAAACATTCAACTAGACCTTTCCTTGACATCAGTTCCCAATTGAGCTTAATCATCCAACTATTGCAGCAAAAGCATAGAGTATGTTAAAGCATCCATCTCAAAACCAATTGGTAATGAAATGGAGAGGCCGCCCAAGCTCATATACTAGTTTTGGAGGAGATAGTTAACCGATGTGGGACAAACTCCAACAGAGTACATACGTCCTCCATTTGTTAACCAAATCTCCAGGCATAGCAGATCTCCCTCGGTCGCTCACACAAATATACATGCAAGAAGACGTAGCCCCTTACATGCCACAATAACCATTCATTACTTTAGACCATGACATGAGTAAGACAAACCGCTCGTTGCATTTCCTGTTTTGGACATTTAACCTCGCTCTTTAGTAGCAATTGATATTGTCATAGGACTGGATGTGAAAAACTTTGAGATGCCATATCTGTTGCAGAAAATATCATAATTTGGACAAATAGAAACCTGAAAAGTGAACACATGAAAGCAGATACACCAACGTCAAACATATGATGACGGCAATATATATAGCAACTATTGCATTTCCCAGCCACTCAGGGGTGCTACCAGGGTTCCTGCACATGCAAGGCAAGGCAAGGCAACTGTCATTATCAAAACTACAAAATTTGAAAACTTGATAAGAAATCAACAGGACAATAGATTTTATATATGCAGTTACTAAAAACAAATCATCAGATTCATAATCCATTTAGGCAGACTAAAACTGCGAAAAGTGGTGCCATACAAAAGCTATGTAATATGGTATTCCACTTAACTGACACATAAATACCACTGAATAATTACTTTGAGGTATGAAGCAGTAAAGCAGAAATGAGCAGTTGGATTGTCTTTTATTTCAAGATTTTGAAAATTTCAGAAAGACAATGTATTTGTCGTCACCTATTGAGAACCATGCATGACATATTTTCCTGTCTTTCCACAATTTGGCATGTCATATAATCAAGGGGGTGTAACATTTTAAGGGAGAGTTAAAGTTCCAAAGTGACTCCACACCCTCTAATACTTAAATATCGCTTAGAACACATTTGAACAGCCTGTAGTTTCATAGGTTTGCATTGAGTGATTCACATATTAACTTGAATTTCTACATGTGGTATGTGTATCACAGATACACCTTATCATATACCACTATGATTCCTGATAGAACCAGACGAGAAGTCCACATCGGACAAGAATAAAATGTAAAAATTGAGCTCCTATGTGCGTAAAGTGGAAATAGAAAGACTAGACTGACATGTAGTTCAAACCAGAAGGAGCTTAACCTTGCCATTCTAGTGATATATGCAGAGCATGGACACTACACGATGATACAGATCAGAAGAATTTTAAATCTTAGTCAACCAACAAAACATAAGCATGTAGACCACCTCTTTCGCATTCGTGCACAAAATTGGTGCCTCGCAATTGACGAACATGGCATACCCAATGGAAGAAAAGCCAACAATACACCCTCACTTCTATGGAATTCTCTTTTGACGTTTTATCCTGTCACACTTTAATGTGATGCTACATCTTACCCAGCATATTTAAACAACTACGAATAAGACAAGATCAAGTAATACTAAAATTGCAAGTGGAGTGGAGTGCAGTTGGCCTCCCTTACATACTCCCATGCACATGGGCACGGTTCGATGCCCCGTAAGCCCCATCCCCCTCCCCCAAGTCCCCTAGGATAGTGTAGATTACGATTACTGAATGGGGAAAAAAAAAAAGTAATACTAAAATTAAAACAGAACACAAGGACCTGATTTCAGTTATATCCTTGCATGGTTCAATAAAGTGACAATAAATTCACCTGTCGAAACGAACTACAGTGCCAATTATTGTGCTGGCCAGCCGAATAAACATGCCAGCAGAAATTAGAAAGGGTAGAGATAGGCCCATCAGCAGTGTAATAGTCTTGAGTGGCTTTGGCAATCGGGCAGGGGATAAGGTTGCTTCAAGCAAACCATCTACATATTCCAAAATTTAGAATTAGTGAACAGCAAAGACAAATATTATATCAAATCCCAGACCATGAATGAAAAAGAGCTACCTTTACAAAAAAAAAATTGATTTCACCTCCTAAAGAGTGCTGGACATGTCTACATCAGACATTCCAGACACTGTTCATAGAAGGATGATTATATCTCATTTTAGACTTTCATTAGGAATCAGGGTGCCAATTTATGTACTTCCCAGAAAACCAATGTTCATGTTTTCATTACCCAGACTATAATACTAGTAAATTTTAACTTACATGCAAAGGCAGGTGAGACTAGCCAAACAAAAGGTAAATAGGAAGACCCGATCTTATAATAGTTTCCGATCAGCAGCAAGACAAACCACTGCACCAAACCAGATTTAAAGAGCCATCTTTCAGCGTCCAACTTGGCCAAATCAGCTTGAACTACCTGAGACAAATTACCCCTTCTTCTGGAAGATACATTCATTAAATATGTGTGGAGAATTTGATAACCCAAATATTGGCCAGTCAATGCCCCAAGGAGTGCAGGAGCAGCGAATAGACCAAATACCAACCATGGACTTGAAACAAAGGGGGCTGGTGTTGAAGATATAAGTGGTAGAATAAAGGCGACAAGAACGGATAAACTCAATGAACATATCCACATAAGGATAACACTCAAACATGACAAGGCCAATGATATTGCAGCTGAATAACCACCCATTAGCAGTGATGTTGTCCATATCATAAGTGATTGCATAATCACTGAATTATAAAGCAGATTGGCAAAACGCTGACGGAATACGATCATGTAAGTTCCCTGAGAATTGGCATTAAACAATTATTAGAGAATGACACCAATGGAAACTTGATTTCGAGGCAGTAAAATTTACCAGCCGAACAGAAACAGTGGTCAAGGAGAAAACAAAAGGTCAAGCCAAGAACAATGATCAAGTTTCAGAGTTCATTAAGGTACCAAAATGTCAAAATATACAGCAGTGTCCTGGCCAGCCTTTTGGCCTGCTGCAATTGGCTTGTCATTAGGGATACGAGAGAAAGCGGCAGAGTGAACCAGAAACGCAAGCATATTTTCTCCAAGATGCTGAAGTGAACCCGGTTTCAAAAGCTTTAATTTGTCATTCTGCATTAAGAAACCATTTCAGTTATTCTAAGCAAATAAACTAGAGACAACTAAAATTTCATTGCCTCAGATATTTTTTGTTGTTATCTAGATTAAACAAACAAAAAAGAAGAGTGAAGACTAACAATTGAACAAGTAAACAAAAATAACTTTTAATCTTAGTTGAATGAAAGTCCTAGTGTGGGTGACAAAATCTTAATTCCATGACTCGTGGAAAGAACTGTCAGAACCTCGCTCCCAATTAGGATAGAACCTCGCACCTCTCAAGCATATAAATTCCAATATAACAAAAGAGAAGCTACAGATCAAGAGAAAATCTAGAATAGACAAAAGGTTATAGGAAGAAAAACAACTCAAATTAATTTTAGTAATTCGATTGTGCATAATATTTATCTACATCTGCACACAAAAGAATAAACAATTTGCAAGACATCAATCTCCAATATGTATTACTATGTCGATGTATTGATTAGCACCAAGCAAAAAACATGCCATTCCTCCCCAACTCCTGCTCTTCCCCTACCTCCCTTTCGATTCATGCAACCACAGTTTAGTATCATTGTTCTTTCACCCCCCAAGCACTACATTCCCATACCATCTTAAGGGTGAAACCCATGTCATCCACCTCGACCGACAAAGTTACCTGATCCGACAAATATTAATATTATGATAATCAGAGATTTATAAATCTGAAAGAAACCTATACTCTTAATTTCCAAGTCCTTCAAAACATGAGAGAGTTATCACCATGCATGGTGTAGGTAGACAAAACAAGGCTGGAACAATTTCTCCAAACGCCATATTGAACTCAAACATGCATGATGTAGGTAGATATAGGATCAAGGATTTTCATATGCACATCTACCCGCCTTGTGCACATCTACCCACATATTTCCAACTCAAGCATCAGCACGACACTGAGACAATTCCACAACTGTTTAGAAGGAAGTGGAATTTTGTACCCTGCTGTTCATATGATTGAGTGATCTACCAAAAGACCTGAATACTTTGCCAACTTATATCTGGGGCCCATTTACTAGTTATATCAGTTCTGATTATGAGATTCACTACCAGCCACAAACTTTGATTGCCATGATTTGAACTTCAGATCAAAGAAGTTTGAGGCCTGTGCGGTATTCGCGATTTCTGAATCTGCAAACATGTTGGTAGTATAACCCAAGTAGAATTTGTATACAAAATCCACTGCTAGAACACCAAAGGTATAAGAATAAAAGAAATCCAGAGGAATCGAGATGACAACCTTTGTGTGATATACAGCAGTATTATCCGCGTATGCAAAGTCGAGCCCCGAAAGACCTGCCAGCTCTTTGTACACTTGAAAATCTGTTCCGGACTTTATGGCTCCAGAAGAGTAAAGATCCTGCAGCACTAGAATTCACTTCGAACTTAAATTTTGGCCCTGAACTGAGAGAAAAGTATCTAATAGGAGAAAAAGTGGGAAAGGAATAAATCTCTTATTCCCATTGTTGTATCAATCATCAGAAAAGAAGGACTTTACAAACCTGTGCAAGTATTTGAGCAGATGGGTACTTTGCCACCATGGCAAAGTTCTCGATAGCCCATGGATGAGGACCAGCCTGTTAAATTGAAGAGTGAAAAGTAAAGGAAGAGGAAGAGGAAAGTATATACAGCTCTACTGATTAAGGGCATCACTCAAGCCATAAATAAAACATGAAGAGTGCATCCATCATAATTTTTGTCAGCAGAAGAATCTTGATGGAATAAGAGCTTCTTGATTCGATATGAACTAGACAAAATAGATTAAGTATATTTGTAGAAGTCAGTCAATCAGTGTCTTATACAGTTCTATGATTGTATCTTAGCCATCTGCCAACAAACAGAGGGGCAAATGATTCAATCAGCACATTCTAGTTAATTATATGTTAAAGTGAAACCACAGAAACTGGCCAGTTTACTAGCTTCAAGATCAGATGATCTATCTTTCTTTTTTTTTTATCAGCAAGATCAGATGATCTATCATTACTACAGACTACATACAATCAACTGAGACAATTTCAAAGATCATAAAATTTCTTTTTGCCATTCAAAAAAAGAACAATCATCTGAGACAATCCAAGTGGAGACCAGTTGACGAAAGTTCAGAAAGATTAACAAGAAGAAATGTTATTGCACGGCCACACACACACGCGTTCGGAGAGAGAGAGAGAGAGAGAGAGAGAGAGAGAGAGAGAGCATGTGCAAAAGTAAAATAAGAATACGGGAACCAGACCTGAAATATAGCAGACTTCCCTCCAATACCCATCGCTTCCAAGTCAATAGCCAAACGAACAGAATCACTCCATGGGTGCTGCAATTATCAGTTGATTAAGTTACTAACTTGGCATGTGAAATACCAGATTGTCCACCTATGAACTCGTTTGAGTCGTTTCTAAAGCAAGTGTAATATCATTTGTATTGGAGCTTGTCCCACATCAGTAAACTAACACCTCCAAACCTAGTATAAAAGCCCAGGACTGGTGGAGAGCATGATTAGAATTTCTCAGAGCTTTTGAAGCTCCCCCTGGATCTTTGTGAAGGAATTCTTGCCCTTGGTATGATTCATAGACCTCCTACTTTTTCTCTTTAAATTTCCACTATTCAAAATTCAAACTTTGAAGAGACAACAGAACCAGATATGTAACCATAACCCACAAAGTCATGAGTCAAAAAGAATATTTCTTCCAGCCTAATTCTAGACACTCCCCTGGTGTGGTCTAATGATTGTGGCTTCCCAACTTCTAGATGAGTGTAGGAGGCATACATCCTTTATGACACCCCCCCCCACCCCCAAGCACAAGCACGCACTCACATGCGTGGCGCGCGTGCACACACAGAGTTTGCATTACACCAATTCTAACTTACATGGCGTTTTCTATTAGAGAAAATGTGTCAGCCAGTAAAGCTCGTTTGAAGGTAATGGTTGAAGACGGAAAGTAGATAAACAAATTACTATATTAACAAAAGTTAATAGTTAATACACATTAAATGGCCAAACCTGAGTTACAAAGCTGTGAGCACCATTTAACCCCTCTTCCTCCCCAGTATTAAATAAAAATATGACAGCATTCTTAAATCCATGAGCCCAGTGAGAAATTCCTCGAGCAAGTTCCAACATAACAGCTACGCATGAACTACAATCACCAGCTCCTTCCCTAAAACATGCAAAACAAGGTGATGTTATCATTTCTACGATTGTATTGCAAGGATGGAGAAGAAAGTACAATATTCGAAGAATCAGATAGCCAGGTTGGGAAGAAGGTTTACATAAAGGTATGATGAGAAAACAGAAGAAAACAATAGTATACTGATGAGAGTGATAGTACTGATAAGAGTGATAGTATCCGAGTTATACATGTATGTCAGGAGGCTGAATTATAGGTAACATGGATAGAGAAACAAAATGAATCTTTTCAATAAAATCTAATGCCTGAAACGAGTCATTTTAAAGGCGAAAGCAACTACTTCATTAAGTTTCAAAGTGACAGGCTATACGTTGATTGACTTGAGTCTAATTCCTTTTATGCAGTTCTTAATCCACCAATGAAAAAAAGAGATACTAGCACACATAACATAGCATCACCAACCACTAAAACGCGTGTAAGTTGAGGAGCAACTAGGGGAAGAATTGATCTATGTGCAAATAGAGGGAGGTTGCGGGGGGGGGGGGGGGGGGGGGGGATAATTCTTAAAAGAAAAGAAACGCACTAGTGTTTTCTTGTTTTACTAGATTTGTAACACGTCCAATATCGGAACTCATAATACAAATTTTCCAATTGTTTAATTTTCCTAAAGAAAAAACGAAAACAAAATAATAAACATGTTACTTTCATGTTCCCACTTGTTACTAGTACTTACTACATTTAACTCACATGAATACACCACAATAATACTCGACAACAAAAGAAACTCTTTTGAAATACTAAATCAGTATAAAGGCAAAAGAAGCATACGCCGAGACAACAGAATCAATGTGGGAGGAGACTAGAATAGCATTTTCTTCTGCTTCAGAAGCATATTTTGGCAGTATTCTCAATACAATGTGATTCAGATCTGAATAGACAAGTGTTTTCCCCTTGAAAAGACCACTGGCTAGACGATTGGCACCAGAGCTCACATGGAAAAAATCCACTTGAACATCAACCTCCCAATGAGCTGTTTTCTTGATAGTTTCTGCAACTCCCAAGACATACTGCAGAATGAACAAGGTTAATTCCAAAAATGATTAGGTGTAGCAAAGAGCTCAATTTTCTAAGCTCGTATCTTTGCGCGCTTTGGTAGTGGCGGCAATCTATGAATCTTTACTCCTGGAAAAAAAAAAAATAGAATCTCGCTTTGGTGGTGGCGGCAATCTATGAATCTTTACTTCTGGAAAACAAAAAATAGAAAAATAAAGGAGACCACAAAATGCACTAGACTACAGAGGTGGAATCAGGTGATATCTCTAGTTAGTTTAATTGAGTATACTACATTGCCAACAGCCTGCATCAGACATTCACAGTATTCAATTGAAATGAAATGGAGTGGAGTGGAGCTTCACTGAAACTATATAGACTAACCTGGAGAGCGAGATCAAGAGCATTAGAACCAACAGGATGTGGGCCCAATCCAGTCAAGGCCTTCACGTGCTTCATGGCTTCTTCCTCGGAGAAACCCCTTTTGCCTGCCTGGTCAGCAGCAAGAGGAACAGGCATAGCCTCAAACTGATAATGATGAACTGCCCAACAGCCATTTATGACCAGAACAAATAAGGCCAGTATCACATATGCTGACCTCTTTGTGCGTCTAACAATATCAGTTGTTTGGGATCCCTCATCAACAGCAGACACGTCACTTGGCTTATGACTGCTCATTGTGTTTGCAGTTCTTGGAGCACGCATAGGATTCCTTGCCATTTACACGGTATCTGAATTTTTCTGTTGCTTAGTTTTTTGGATTTTGCTGAAAGGAGGAGTGGTGCTTACGTCAGGTAAGTTTTGACCTAAGTGATAATAGTTCCCACAATCTGATGTGCGTGTCGTTAGCCAGAAAAGTTATCTTATCAGGGAAAGCTTGTCCAAATTCAAGAATCTAGTTTTCTTATGAGAACAATATGAAACAATATGGCCCGCATTCTAACTCCAAGGCATATTCTGATATTAGCATCCAGTTTAAGATGATATGTATGACCTAGCTATATTTCCAACATACCCAAATTTAAAAATCTAGTTTTCTTATGAAAACAATATGAAACAATATGGCCTGCATTCTAACTCCCAAGGCATATTCTGATATTAGCATCCAGTTTAAGAGATGATATGTATGACCTAGCTACATTAGCAACATAATGTATGGCTCGACCTCGCACCAGGAGTCATAGTCGAACACGTGAGACACAGTGAAGTTACGCAATCAAATATTTCACTCAACTATGCATAGCATTGATGTGATGAAGGCGTAAAACTACTCAATAAAAAGGTTGAACCAATTCCTCATCTATGGATAAAGCCCTAGTTTTTCCAACCTAATTTCTTAAACCATGAAAGGATTCACTTTAAAGCAACAAGATGGAACGAGGTCATCACCGTTCCCAGACACGAAGAGAAAGGGAGAGAGACTTACCGTCACGCTAGCGAGGACGTCGGAGTGAGTCTGTCGCCGGATTGTCGTCGATGAACCAGAACTAGCAGTGGGAGGGACAGACACGATAGGCCGTTAGTGCAAAATCATTACGGATGGAGATGGTAAGATGGGTTGATGGCGGAGGCAATCGTCTTCGAAACTGCACGATCAGTGGGAGGGAGATAGAGTCAGACTGTCAGAGAGAGAACATGGTTCATGAGGAGTGAAACCAGGGAGACGGTCAGAGAGAGAGAGAGAGAGAGAGAGAGTACATGTGTATCATGAGTCTTAATCCTATATAAACTTTTTCTTTATTTGGTAATCCTGATCTAGGTTTAAATCCTGATCTAGGTTTGAATTGAACTCAAACTTATTCATAGGTGTTAGCGAGTCAATAATCATCTTATATATTTATGCTATCATACAAATCTAGAGTTGCAAATAAAAATTTTAGCATCTACATGAAAATGTTAATACATATATTAAAATGATAAAAATATATACGTAAATTAGTTTTTAGTGATTGTAAGCGCTTATATTTGTACAAATTCAAAATTTTCCATTATACACGTACATAACTTTATACATATACAAGTTATGTAAGTCAGCTCATCAAATTTTCGTTGAGTTCGGCTCGAAATCGAATTTGCTAAAAGTTTATGAGTCCGAATTTTCTAATATTCGGCTCTTTTTACAGCCTTACATTTTCATTTTATTAATTGATTTAATAACGGGTAGTTTAGATTATTCACTTTTAAATCTAAGGGTTTAAAATTATCGTGCATACGGTACACTTTTTAATGAGCGGAGTGTACCATAGGACTTCCCAAGTTATCAATACAACTTTAAAACATAATCCGAACACAATTGTGTTCAGAACCGTTTGATGCATTGAACAGCTCCGAATACACATGTATTTGGAATCTTGTTTGTAGACTTTTTGTTCATTTATATCCAAAAAAAGTCAACTTAAGAATGATTTTGTAAGTAATAGTCCTTGATTGATTATAGAACTATATATCCACATCTATAATTCTATTTGAATGCCACTCCGCGCTCTTAATTCTTTAATTTGAAGAATCTAATTCCATATCTTTTACAGATGTGAAGTGTCAATGTCTCCAAGAGAACAGCCGCTTTTTTGTGTTGTATTTTTGTAATTTTTTGTAATTTATTTTGTTGGTTTTTGTGTTTTGAAACCGATAGTGTCTCCTCTTATCATACTATGTTTATTTTGGTTGAGTAAATAATATTGTGATGATCTGGTTCGGTCAAAATGAAAGAGCACAGGCGCTACTTATAAGGCAAACGTTAAATTCTACCCTTTTTTCTCACAAACATAGCAGGCACGAGAGGCTCACACAGTCGCATGCACACAAAACCTCATCGATGCTTTACATAGTTTCATGAGAAAGAATGCACCCTTTTTGCCCTTTTTGCTATCTTTCTTTGTTGCCCTTGTACATGAGATTGATTAGACTGTTTCAGAGCGAATTTTTCCTAAATGCTTTGATCAGAAATGGATTCCCAGTTTGTTCTTGCTGAATCTCAAGAACCGAAACATAATTAGGCAAATTTTGCTGTCACAGAATTTTTGCCTTTTTATCTTCTGGCCTCTGGAAGACCAACATGACAATTTGAAAGCTGAAAACATTTGCACAGTGGGATGACAAACTTGTTGCCTTAGCATGTGGTAGTCGATTTACAAGTACAAAGCTCAACAAGGTACCTGTCATGGAAGCAACCAACCAAAAGCAAAAGCAACCTGAGAGAGAGAGAGAGAGAGAGAGAGAGAGAGAGAGAGAGAGAGAGAGAGAGAGGGAGTACATAGTAATCCAGGGTACCCTAGTCAACATGTACATGATAGTATTAAAAAGCATTTGAACCCATTTACGCCACATGCAGTTGTAAGAGCTATCTTAAGATGGATAATGGGCGCATATGCTATACCTTCTCCCAGATATATAAAACTTCATAGCATATCCACTCTAACTTTTTACCAAGCAATGAGTTTCGATGAGCGCAATAATGCTGCCAAGCTCCTCCAACAACCAGATAGCAACAACAGTTTCAAGCTCCTCATTCATTTTCCTCACTCTGTACTATGAAATATATAGGGTTCATGTTCTTTGGTGCTCTTCCCTGAGCCCCGCCCAAATTCCTTTCGCGTTTCAGCAAGTTGGACTAGCATTCCCAGAGTGAATATTACCAAAAGAGACAAGACACCTAACCTAAAGTGAAGAGATCTACAGCTCTTACTTGCAAAAAATCTACATATATCCATAATATGATCATATTAGAAAAGAGCGGAATTAATTTTCGCACCAACTCTTTTACTATATGCACTCTCTTCTTTTTGTCTTCATTCAAGTAAACTATGCAACCTTGTCCTTTTACATGCGAATATGAGAACAAATAAAAGGACAATATTGTAGATCCACGTGAATAAAGATCAAAAAAGGAGGGTGACAGGGAGTGCAAGATCCATTACCCAGAACACAACCTCAATAAAGTTTCTCGCCATTCAAAACCTCAGTGCCTTGCATCAAATCTTCATCTCTTCCAAGTGCTCTACCACTACAGCTTCCAGCTGCTGCTTATCCTGAACAGCACCATCCCTCTTCTCTAACTTAATGGATGAGCTGGCGGTGGCTGGGGTATGGGAAGCCGCCATGGAAATAGGTTGCTCCTCCACACAAACTGGAGGAGAAAAAGCGGGCACCGCCTGCTTTATACAGACAGGTGGGGCCACACGTGCTGGTGGTGGAACCTGCCGCAGCTGTGGGGCCCGGCTAGGCGGAGGAAGCGGCGGTGCAGAAAACACAGGTATCGCATTCCTTATAGTCACTGGTGGCGCAATTCCTTGGTGGGCCCTAAAATGCCGGACGGAAATGTAGGGTGCTGCTCTGGCTGCAGGGAATATAGGTTTCTCATTAACTGTTGCAGTTACAGGGGTGGTACGAGGGGCGGTATTGGGAAATATAAAGGGAAGGATTTTCGATGTTCTAGTAGGAGGGGGTTGGGTCGTGCTTAATGGCTTTGGGTTCTGTACTGGAAATTTAATTGGGAGTGATACGTTCAATATCTTTGCCTTCCAGAGAAAATTCTGCAGAGCACGCGCAACAGTGACATGCTCCTGCTCATCAATATTTGCCTTGTCTGATGATGAACCCTCGGATTGTTGCACTACTGGAAAGACATACAACAAGAACTTAGTTACATACAAATAGATACATCAAAGGTTAATCACAAACACTGTGTGTCTTGTCGAGCCTGCTCCAAGATTTCCTTTGTCTCATGTTTTTAGGGGTTCATGATTATGCTCTTAATCAAAACTAGTCAAACAAAGTCATGGTGGACATAACATATATTAGTTCTATTTACCAAAAAAACAACATATATTAGTTCTATGTTTTCATGTTCAAATGTACCCACACAAAGCGTCTTTGCAGTCAAGGAACGAAGTTTCATTTCATTTCCACTAGAACAGCCACAAAGTTTCTATTACTAAGGACACCGAACCAAACATGAGTGGAATCCTGAAATTCCAATGTTTCCACATAACCGAATCTAACAGAAAAAAGTTCAAGTTCTACTAAACATACCGAAACATTGAGTGGTCTTGGTAAGTAGTAGAACTATCAAACAATAACATTTTTGTGTTTTCACAATTCTTTCTACACTTCCCATATATTCCAGCTGCATTTCCCGATACATTTAATTTTCCTAGCTAACTGAAACAACATGCATGTGTTGCATAGAGTGCCTGTGATCTGGCTAGGCTTGCAACCAGAGATAGACTGGCTAGATGGGGCATAACTACAGATATCTCTTGTGTGTTGTGCAGCAATGGTTCAGGAAAGAACCCCACCACCATATGTTCTTTGAGATCTCTTTCTCAGCAAATTTTTTGGGGGCAGTACTACTACTGCAGAGTCCGGTCTCTGGAGGCCTATACACCTGGATCAGGTTATTAACTGGGGTGTTAACTAGATGAAAGGGAGGAGCTCAGGTGCTATTTATTCAAGCTTTGCTTGGCAGCCACAACATACTTTCTTCGAAGTCAAAGGAATCAGAGAATTTTACAAAGGAAAAGCATGCTTGCAGAACCTGTTAGAAGGTCCTTTGAGGATTCTATAAGGACCAGGCTGAGCAACTGGTCCTTTTTGGTTATATTCTGTTGGAGTGGTTTTGTGTATTTATATTGTTAGGGCCCTTCGGGGCTTGATCCTCATCCCATCGGTGGTGTGTTTGTATCCCATGTAAAACAAATTTTGGATCTTTGTTTGAAGTAGAAAACAAGGAAATGAAGCTAAAGCATTGTAGTGATTCAATTTCCATTAGAACTTAAAGCACCAACAATAGCACCATTTACAAGTGGTTGTGATAAGCAGTTGAAGCAGCAGTAAAATGAAGTCGAACAATTCCTTTGCTTTATTGGTATTTTTGTTGTGCAAAACTGGAAGGGAAATAGAACTAAGTCAACATAGATATATAAAATAGACACCAGATGATATGATTGGAGTGTAAGAAAGAAATTGAGTATAACATTTTTCACTGTAATTGAAACTTTGTGCCTTTAGGTCAAAGTCGCTGTAAGCCTGTAAATAAAAGCCTATGTGGTCACCTAAATCCAAGGGACAAAATGCCAACCTCGAAACTGCGGTAGGTCTATTTGTTTGTGAGATATTAACATCTGTCGCCACAATACCCACAATGAACTGGTGTGTGGTCACCATTCACTGTGAAACACTAACTTAGAAGCTTGACTACTTATATATCCAATGAGATATGTATGCACAAACATGAATGATAAGAACGCTTCATCACAAAGGAAGCTTCAGAATCATAGTATACATTTGCATACAGCTGATCAACCAATTCCCAACAAGATCATGGCATAAAGGAAAACATTTCCTTATCTCACAATTTCAATTACTAAGCAATGGATTGGGCGTGACAGACAACAACTTCAGTCTCAAAAATTCAAAATTTGTCCCAACTGTTACAATAAGCATGCGTGCAGGAGTGCCCCTCCAATTACCTAATTATTGATGAATTGTTCAAGAACATACACTATCAACGTGTATATGTACATTAATATATATATATATATATGTATATACTCCCAAACTGTTTCTGCTTGTGCGAGTAATTTGGAACAATGATGCATGTTTCTTATCGACACGCATCAATTTTTCTTCTCATTCATAGCATATGGAAAATTATTTTAGCCGGTTCTCTAAAAGATTATTAACTTCTTCACATTTGGCACTTGTAACTAATCTTCTATACAATTTTAAGGACTTACATAGTTTTAGAGAAGACCAAGCTGCCATAGCTGCATTCTTTTCAGCTTGTTTCTTATTCTTGGCTGGTTCGCCAGTAAATCTGACCCCAGCCAACTCTACAGTGCAACTGAAGGCAGTTAGGTGTCCATGGCCCGATCGGAAAGTTGTGTATATCGGCAAAGCCGCTCCAACCCTTTGTGAAACCTCCTGCAGGAGATTCTTGTAGACCCCTGTCTCATCCTGTCAATTGCATAATTATTTGTCAGTTCACAAGCGGAATGGCAGTAATTGTGTGGCAAATTAATCATACCAAGGAATTATGTATCAGCATATGCGGGAACTTATAATGGCTTCATGCAACACCATACCTATCCAGTCTTTAGACAAGGCAATTCATGGGCTTACGTTGCCAACAAAAGATAGAGGCAAAAGTTACCAGTTGGTAAGCACCATAGACAGTAAACATCAATTGGCATCTATATAACTACTAAACTACATATCCGTGGATATTTTGCAATCATGGCAAACTTTTTCCAACCAACAATTTGGCCTCGTACAAAGTTCTACATATATGGTTTCGAATATAGGTGTATCAGCAATATAAACATGCTGTGCATATAGAATTTGTTCAGCAGCTTTACTAGTATCATTATAGAGAAAACCAAAGTTCAGTTAGAAGTTCACAACTTATAGAACCTTGCTAAGTGATGTACCGAATTCAATAATTAATAGCAATTATAAGGATTCTTAACAAGGATAAGCAACACTATCCTTTATGTCAAACCATTTCAAGCTTATTTTTTAAGTAGGACCATAATTTCAAGTTTGCAGTCCGGAACCCTAGGTCACATAGTCTCCAGTGACCCTCTACTCCCGTTCTCAATACTTGTTCTACGCTCCTGCAGACCCACTCTCAATCCTCACTTCACGAATTTTAATAGTTTGGGATGTTTATCAAAGACATTTTATGTCAAACCGATCCCCATCAGCAACAACAATCCCCCCAACCTAGGTCACATAATCTCCGGCATAACTCTCAGCTCCCACTCTCAACTCGCTCTAAGCTCCTGTTCTCAATCCGCACTCTCACTAATTGTACTAGTTTGGAATGTTTTCTAAAGACACTTTTACGTTCTCGCTCTCTGTTTCGCTCGAGCACCTGCATTATGTCACTAAATACTAAGCCTCCACCCCCTTCTTCCCTCTCCTTCCCCGTTTTACAATTTTATAACCAATTCATTCTTTCTTTTTTTACTTACTCAGGTGTCCGCGGGCTAGATTACGCGCACCTCGACTAATCCTAGGGCCCAATCCCACCGCCCACTTGATAGAGTCCAATTAAAGTTTTGCTCCATATGGACTGGCCCTTTTATAACCAATTCACTTAACCTAACGAACTCTACTGCAGGAACAACCGCTCGCATTAACCCAATTCAAGCGAAATTCCAACAGACGAAAGACAAAACCCTGACTTACGCACAGACACTCACCAGTATCCTCGCGGCGAGAGAATGCGAGGGCCCCTGACTGGAGAGCGAAGTGAGGGCCACCTCGGCCGCCGAGTGCTCCGCCTGCCTCAGCGTGGTGCAGAAGCTAGGGCTCTCGAAGACCTCGCCGTTGAAATTCACGGTCGCCTTGAACCTCGGCGCGTGATCCGGACCTTCCCTTATGCACGTGTACGACGGGAGGTTGAAGCAGCTCCGCTGCGCCAGCTCTTGCAGCTGGTTCTTATACATCTCTCTCTCTCTCTCTCTCTCTCTCTCTCTAAGTAGCCTTTGCAAAACCTAATTTCAACGCCACAGAAACGGCCAGGTACCAGCCCAGATCGGAATGGAGTACTTCGGGGGTTTGGTTCGTACTTTGATTCGTCTTTTTGCACCCAAAAGGGGAAAAAGAGAAAGAGGTTGCAGCTCAGAAAAGAACAGAGTAGAGAGAGAGAGAGAGAGAGAGTTACTAGTAATCCTACTACACAGTGGTTTTTTGTTTCTATGTGCGTGGGAAGATGTTAGGAAGCGGTCGCCCTCACGATGAGATATCACACTGAATTGTCTATGAACGCCTCATTGTGGTTGATTCAACTCGATCGTAGGTCACACGGTCGTTCATGCGACCTTTCTATCTCCGCTCTTATTTACTCCCATTGCTTTACGTTCTGCTCTCAATATCTCATTATCTCTAGTAATAATTTGAGAGGTGTTTTTGATTGAAGTTTTCATACTTTCGTTAGTACGTATTTGTTATTTTCATTCACGCTTAAATACGCACATTGTCAAATTTAGGCTCGGTTCAAGGGCACAATGAGTATAAGTGGGCCCATTCTATTCTCCGAGAGCGCTCATTTGAATTGTCATTTACTTAGCGTGATCGTTATGAATAAAATAAAAATAGAGATAATAAAAAATATTGGATATGGAGTATTGAAATGCATATATAACGTGGGTAAAATAAAATTGTTAAAGCTAATGTACCGAATTACTACATGATTACTAAGGCATGATTAACTCTCTTTTTTACCGGAGTGATTAATTTATAGAGTCAAATTCCTACAAATTGGAATCGGCCTTGTTCGTTTTTTTTTTTTTTTTTTGCTAATCCAGCCTTATTTGTTTGGAGGTTTCAAATTTCCAGCACAAGGTCTATATGATTACTAAGGTATAATTTACTTTCAAATTCTCCATCAAAACCCTAAACGAATAAGGCACTCCTCACCTGAAAATCCCCCAAACGAACAAGGGTCATACATTCATCATTTAAGGGTCATACATACACTCATCATCTTGTCCACAAATAATTGGAGCACATTCACAAGGAAGTTGGAACACCGCACATGATTATGCTCCGATTCATACCATTCAATACGAAAATTACCTGTCCCCCCCGGTGAGGGGCGTACTCTATGAGATGCAGTCGTCCTACTAGTTGTTTAGGCTTGTAGCTGACCACACTGGATAAATGGCCAATAAATACGGCTGTCAGGCATTAATGTCATATAATAAATGAATCAAGACTCGTGCAGGGCCGGCCCAATGGGGAGGGGAAGCTGGGGGGCTGCTGTCTCCTTGGTGACAGCAGCGTACTGCTGTGCCGGATTTTGGAGCCCACTCTGGTCTCGCTGTGATAATCGGAATCGTTCATTTTGTAGAAATCGTAGAGTAGAACAACTATGCAAAAAATCATCTTAATTGGATATCATTAAGTGCCTGATCGGAACTTTTTTATCTTAAAAAGAATGAATCCGAAACACCGGATAAAATCCACAGTAACCCGTGGACTGAGAGTTATATTAGCTCCAATCGGGCACTTAATGATATCCAATTAAGCTAATTTTTTGCATAATTGTTCTAATCGACGAGTTCTACAAAGTGAACGATTTCGATTATCGAAGCGAGAGCGGGGTGGGACCCAAAATCGAGGCAGAAGTACGCTGCTTCCCCCCCCCCCCCCCCAGCTTCCATGGGGAGGCCCAAAAGACCGCCGCTTTGGGCCTCCACATTTTGAGCAAAAAATATGACACCCCTTTCTAGATAAGTATATATATTTTCTATGTGTAACTATAATGTTCAATGGTAAAGTGTTTGCTCTTTTACATAAGTTGCCTATGTTCAAATCTTGGTAATGTACTTTTTTGTAGTGCCTTTTTGCCAAAAAAAAAAAATTCCTCCTATCACACAAATTGGAGCTGCTATGATTCTAACTTGAGTCTACGAATATTATTGCAATCGTACAAACCATTAAGGCCAAAATATTTACTATGTTGAATAGTATGACTGAAAATTATATATAGAAAAATATTTTTGTTTATTGTTTTTAAATTAAAAAATTTATGTAAGACACTATTTCATTACTTAGCCTAAGGTATCCAAATACCTTAGTCCGGCACTGGACTTACTGAGATGAGAGAGAAAGAGAGGATCATTTCCTCGTGGCGACGAGAGATTATTCAGTGCTTCACCGGCCTTCCAGTTTATTTTACTCCTCAACGGGGTCGCTTCGTGTGTGGCCCAATTTGGGGTAATTATACGTTCTGCATCTCGAAAAAAATATACAGACCCGCCCCATCACGCGGTGTTCGGGTCTTTCCTCCACCATGCATTTACGTGAGACTCCGAACTCACGAAAAACCACACAGTCAACACTTAGAGAAACTGTCATCAGCTAAGCTCAAGTCGATGCATTCACATATGAGTCTCGCATGAATGCGTGGTAGGAGAGAGATCCGGACACCATATGTCCTATAGTCAAAGGCCTTATGGAGTTGCAGCTTTTCGAAATGGAGAATGAGCTGTGCTATGTGCACAGCAGGCTGTTTTGTTAACGCCTCTAACGATATCGAACGAAGCTCATTTTTTACAGAGACCTTAAACGACGTATTTTGAACAAAATGAGCGGGTCCGATCATCTTTGTTCGACCCGAGGCGGGAGAAAATGGCCGCTGTGCACAGCTGCTGTGCACAGCCTGCTGTGCACGAATCCTTTCTGATGGAGAATTTGAACTCATTCGGGAAGATGCCGGTTTTTTTTTCGTTTTGCAACATATCTAATGAAAAAAGGTTACTTTTATTTTTCAAATGAATTTTTAATCGTTGTCACGTCCCTCCTGTGAATTTGAGAAAAAGAATTAATGTTTCGAAGAAATGCACAGAAGTTAATTCATTCGTTGCCATACTCCTACATTGTGTCTCTTGCTTTTTTCATTTTCATATCGGAAATTCTAATCACAAGGAAGTTTTGCAGGGATCCATGCAAGGAAAATTTTGTTTGGGTCTATTCCGGGTCCTACAAAAATCTAGAAAAATATCTATAAATTTTTAAATATTATTTTATGAGACCCTGTAAAAAATCAGCTCTAACTGACGTCGGTAAGTATTACTTTTAGATTCGTAGGGCGAAACTGCTCAGTTCGCCCATATGAATCCAAAAATAATACTTACCGATATCCGTTGAAGCTGATTTTTTATAGGGCCCCATAAAATAATATTCAAAAATTTATGGATATTTTTCTAGATTTTTGTAGGACCCGGAATAGACCCAAACAAAATTTTCCTTGCATGGATCCCTGCAAAACGTCCTTGCGAATAGCAAAGCTCTTTTCATATATTGATATTTTTTTCCATCTACATAATGGGAGCATTTATTTTGTTTTATTGTGATTAAATAAAAGGCATTATTGTTGTAGGAGCTTGCAACCAATATAACTATATTAATCAAATTTTTTGAGGTTCAATTTCCCATATATCCCTTCGAGTTTAAAGCGAACTCCACTTTAGTCCTTATCCTTCTAATTTAATTAATGTGAACCGTATAGTTCTTGATGAGTTTCAATGTCAACTCTCCATTACATTCCATCCAATTTTTTGACGGAAAATACCCATGTGCTATCCACATGAGCACATTAGAGGGGTATATGGGGTATTGTGGGATCTACTGTAACCAAAGGAGGAAAAACAGGGGCACTGACCTACTGTTGGGCAGCTCCCTTCACAGACAAATCCCTTGTCGGCCTCTCCTCTCAATTTTCATATTACCACAGCCCCCTACTCCCGCTTTGAAACGACCCTTTTACCACCATTTTTAGTGCTACAAGATTGAAATGCCAGGTTGATTTGCGTCGTAAATTAATGGCACGTTGAGTCATTTTTTGGTTTTAAGATTGGTTTTGAATTACGTTGTTTTGGTTACACTTTCTAAAGAACACTTTGTGGAGATGATTTTATATCGAGAGTCTAGAGTTTGTGCTTAATTTTGAAAACTGATGATTGAAACAAAATTGATGACAAGTTCTAAACAAAACCGAGTATGAAAACAGGCAATGGCGAAAGTACAGTTAGGCTGCACTAGGCTATAGCCTAGGTGCAATTCCTAAGAATTAAAAAAATATATATATATGTGTAAAGTTTTGTTCCAAATGAATTTAGCCCAATCCACCATCCTCTCATTCAGCCTAACTCAATCCACAATCTATTTGAACAGCTTGAAGATCTTATTTATTTGATCATTTTATTGTAAATTGTCATAATTAATTTTTGTCTCTAGAGCTCTTGTAATCAAGTTTCTGCTCTTTATTTGGGATCCTATAGGGTAGATACTTCATTATGAGAGTTCTAGATGAAAATATTAATTATGACTTTTTAGAACAATATGATCAAAAAAATAAGATCTCTGCACTGATTCAAACGGATTGAAAAATGGAGTAATTAAATTTTTGAGATAGTTTATATATTTAAAAATATGGTTAAAATTAATTATAACCATTTAGAATAATATAATCAGAAAAATAAGATCTTGAACGTATTCGAATGAATGAAAAATTGGAGCACTTAATTTTTTTGAGACTGTTTAATAATATAAGAGAAATCAAGAGAGAGAAGTGAAAAATAATATAAAAGAAATTGTTAATGAACTCACTTAGTCCTTATCCTTCTAATTTAATTAATGTGAACCGTATAGTTCTTGATGAGTTTCAATGTCAACTCTCCATTACATTCCATCCAATTTTTTGACGGAAAATACCCATGTGCTATCCACATGAGCACATTAGAGGGGAATATGGGGTATTGTGGGATCTACTGTAACCAAAGGAGGAAAAACAGGGGCACTGACCTACTGTTCGGCAGCTCCCTTCACAGACAAATCCCTTGTCGGCCTCTCATCTCAATTTTCATATTACCACAGCCCCCTACTCCCTCTTTGAAACGACCCTTTTACCACCATTTTTAGTACTACTGCAAGATTGAAATGCCAGGTTGATTTGCGTTGTAAATTAATGGCACATTGAGTTTGGTTTTGATTTACGTCGTTGTGGTTACACTTTCTAAAGAACACTTTGCGGAGATGATTTTATATCGAGAGTCTAGAGTTTGTGCTTTTGAAAAATGATGATTGAAACAAAACTGACGACAAGTTCTAAACAAAACGGAGTATGAAAACAGGGTTCTTTCCCAAGTCCACTTAGCTGTATCCTTCTCTTTACCCGTAATCTATCCGAAGCCAAAAAGAAGAACGTACATTGCACAGAGAATAATAAACCAGAAACCAAAAATAGAACCTCTGAAGGAGGTGTTCTTCTTTGAGGAAATCTTCCATTGTCTTTGGATGATTGCATCTGAAAATTTTCATTTTCGAAATTGGGAGATCAATTACACGAGAATTATCAAGTGAAATTGAACTACATATCTAACCTAGGTTTCGGTATAATTATAGCACATTTTGTAACGACTGTATATGGAATATAGTAGTTGTTAGAACGTGTGCGAAAGTTTAATTCCACATCGGATAAATAGAATAAATGTTGAGTTTTAATGTAATATTGGTTGGCTCACTACATATAAGCTTAAGTTTTTAAGTGAGTATGAGTCCATCCAACTTCTATGGGGCTCAATTGATGTGGTGAAATCTCTGTCGTTACTCAGGCAAATTTGACCTTGAGGATACAGTGGCGATTCAATGCATTGTACAAATTCCCAACAAGTGGTGCATGTGTGAATGTTAAGTCTCCCATCAGATAAACATAATAAATGTTAGGTGGCTCACTACTTATATGCTTAAGCTTTTAATGTAGAAAGTCTGAGTTTATCCAACTTAACTTGGGCCCAATTAATGCGATGAATTCTATGTCGTTATTGTTGGGGAAATTCAGCAATAATAGAAATTCCAGAGAACAATCTCATTGATAATAACATGATTACATGAACGAATCAAGTTACAAAATACATAACAGTAGACAAATTGTAAGTACGAGATACAAACAGAATTTCCGGATCAAGAACCGAGTCCTGTGTGATACCACAGTCTCCTTAAGAAAGATTCGCCGCCTACCGAGGGTGTTGTAGGTTGCACCAGCGTCTTCCTCCCAGGGTTGGCTCGGCTAAACCGCAAGCCGTCGGAACACCACCGTCGACTGCCTTGGCGAACTGAACAACCGCCTGTCTCTCTCTCACAAGAACGATATCGCAGAGTTTCTTGGAGTTGGTGAATTTCTCGTATGTTGTACAAAAACGAGATACAACATATAAAGGAAGAGAAACCTCCCACAATGAATTCAGGAATTGAATTGCAGGTAACTCCCACAATGAATTTGAGAATTCAAATCTGCCATTAACCTCATAATAGAGAGAAGTAAACCAGGTTGTAACTCCTGGTCCTTAGAACACGTCTAGGTTCGTTGAACCAAATAGAGGCCTATCGGTTGCCTCGAGAGACCCTCCGTATGCCTCGATTTTATTCAACCGATTTTTCTGGAAAATATCCAACAGTTACTCCCAACAAATTAGACTTTGAGCACGTAGTTCCATAATCTGCACTAATTCCTCAATCCTTTTTGGAGACCCGTGTGGTTCCGAAATAGGGTTGGGCTTCCTCTCCATTTACGGTCCCGAAAAGCTCAATAGCTTTCTCAAAATGCAAGAATATCTTTCCGGATAAATGCTTTTATGAGAGCCACAAGCTTAAGACAACTCCACCAAATTGACCAGAGAGTCGGAGACAATAATCGGGGCAGATCCACATTCCCGGAAAAAAAAACCACGAGAAACTTAAGTGGTGATGCACCTATGACCTTATCATGTGATCATGAAAGGCAAGTATGCGGTTGGCAATAGGTAATTAGGCCAGTGATCATGAGAGGATTCTGCAGATCTCTCTGGGTGGTCCAGGACTTGATGTTCTACACAAATTCGAGGCATGCAGAGTGCGTGGTAGTACTAATATCTTTGCTTTGCTTTCAAACCATGCAAAGAATGTTTGCGTATCAACTTGTGGACATCCCCACTCCATATGTCGTTGTTGGTGCTATTTGTGGACTGCATAGAGGTCGGATTGCTTGGGCAGCCACATCGGGTTTTTGTTTTTGTTTTTGTTGTCCATTTTTTTTAAAAATTTGATTTTCGAGCTCCACAAATGTCATCAATGTGCATGTTTTAGTTAACTTTCATTTCCTGGTTTCTTGTTGTTACCCCAGTTGTGGTGTGGTGTTATAAGTGTAGTGGTCCTAGTGGAGATATACATATCATACGTTTTACATGTGTTTGTTTTTTTTCTTTCGTCCATATAAACAATGTACCTGGCTTAAATGGAATGTAATGGGTCAATTCTTTTCTCTCTCTGATCTTTTTTTTTTTTTAATAAACGGGTGTCCGAGCAAATCTTCCAGTGGCCCCATTTCTCAAGGTTTGAAAAGTTTGATTTCTGTAGATTCAAACATGCGACCTCATAGAAGACAACCACTTATTTGTTGAGTGACCTTGTACATTCCATTGGTCAATTCTTGCTAAAAGCAAAGATTGATTATTTCTTTTTGTTGGATTATTTATTTATGGAGTATTCCCTTTGGAGCCATCAATGGGACACCTTTAGGCAGATACTTGAATCCTCCTAGGTTTTATAATAAAATATATATGTGTATCAACAAAGTAGAAATGTCGAAAATAGTTTAAAGCTTCTACTGTGAAGGATAGTCAGGTTATTGATCTCTATTTGAAGATAGGAACATCAACTCTGTTCGTATTGAATTTTGAGAGAGTTTTTTGAAAATAATGAGTAGAGAGATTAAATTTTTTTTATTAAAAACCGAGTCCAAAGATTTTAAGACCCCAAAACGAACAAGGTTGCGTCTATATTTAAACTGGTACAACAAATAGAGATAAGTGTAGGATAAGACACACTTCCATCTTTGCGAATTTCTCTAAAGTTTTCTATTGTATGAACCGTTGCATGCAAATTTGCACCAAACCATTGTGCTGCTTTCCTCATCAAGAATCGAAGACAGAAACATTCAACACGTACGTAATCCCGAGAGGGTTTGGACAAGTGGACATGAAAAAGCTCACAATTGTTTGTCCTCCTCCATGATGTCATGAGGTCGCATGCATGTTCGAATGTCATGGATGCCAAACATTCCATGCTTCGGGATCACTAGATGGTTTGCTTGGACGTTAAGTGGTGTTTCCGGTAGTAAAAAATTTGTAATTTTTTATTTGGGGTTGAGAAATTGTTAGGTATTTTAGTTAATAAATAAGTTATTGAGAAATATCAAGTTATTTCCGATAGTAAATAAGTTGTTGATAAGTTTATGAGTAGAGTTACTGTAGCCCAAAAAAAAATTGTTGACAACTTTTTTGTTGGTGGAAATGAGATAATAAAATGCATTTAGTTTTTAGAGTTTTTTGTTAGTGGAAACACCCCCTAACTATAAAGCTCCGAAATTAATCGAGGCGAACGCAAGCTGGCCCGGACATCCAACTATAAAAAACCAAAAAACATTCCAATAAATTATTTTTTAATTTATGAAAAAAGTTGAAATTTTTCTTGAAAGAAAAACATTAGTATTTTTTAGTCCCGTTTTACGAACCGAAAAAATATTTTAGAACGGAGGTAGTAAAATACTCCTAGCTGGGTTGATAATATCATGTCATGTATGCCAAAAAGATCATACTCGCTCCGTCCCTTTTTAAGTGTCGTGCTTTGTAACTCCAACTTATTAAAAAGATATCATCATTATACCTTTCACATCAACTTTTTCTTTCACTTTCCCTACTTACCCATCATCATTACACTTTTACTCACTTACTTTTCAAAATGAAATCTACTTTTAAGGACAAAATAGACAATTCACCAATTTTTACCTACTAACTTTACAAAATGGATACTTATTAAGGGACAATCTAAAATGGGATACCGGACTATAAATAAGGGACGGAGGAAGTAACAATAAATTAAGACTACCAATTCCTCTCTTTTTTTGGCACAAAAAAAGGTGGACGACCAAATCATCTTCCACATGATCCACATCATGCAGTCGGCAACACAGTAGTATTCAGTGGGGCTCTTTCCTTTTTTCCTTTTTTTTTCCTTCTGTTTCTGTGGGTTATAATGTTATATGGTGAGAGAGAGTCGTTAGCTTGCAGTCGGCAACACTGTAGTATTCAGTGGGGTTCTTCTTCTTTTTTTTCTTTTTCTTTTTCTTTTTTCTTTTTTTGTTTCTGTTTCTGTGGGTTATATGGTGAGAGAGAGTCGTTAGCTTGAACGAGAGGCTGAGCTTTGCTGGCTGACCGACCCGGCGACCACAAACGGATCTGAGTGCCTGTGATGCGTCGTTGTTTAGTGGGAACAAACGGATCTGGAGGTTTTTTTTTTTATCCCACCACAAAGTCGGTTTCAAATTCTCAAATAAGTAATTAAAAAATAAGGACTTATTTTTAAGATTAAAAATAATAAGTTTAAAAAAATAATTTTTTAATTTTTTTTGTAAAGTTATCAAATTAGATCCATATTGTAAATTTTTTTATTTTAGCAAACTTATTATTTTTAAATTTGAAAATTGCAAATAAGTACTTACTTTTTAAGAAAAAAGCGGAACACAAATATTAGTAAGAGCATCCACAATGGGTGTGCTAGCTAGTATGTTTAATTGTGTGTGTTCAGACTTAGCAAACAAAAATATATTTTTTGTGCCGCAATACTTGTGTTAGTTTGTGTGCTAGAGTGTGTTAAATCTTATAGTGTGCTAGAATGTGTACTAAGTTTGGCAACTATGCTAGTAAACAATAAGTTGGTCTCACCTCTACAATTCAAACTCAAATCATAAAATATAAATATCTACTATTTCTAATACACACTTGTGGGATCCATTTTTATCCTAACAAACATTTTAACACACAAATATATTAAACTCATTGTGGATGTTCTAGCACACTTTTATGTTATCAATGTGTAACATATACTTGTGAGACCCATTTTTATCCTAATACATCTTTTAATAAACATTTTAACATACAAATATACCAAAACTCTATTGCGGATGCTCTAATGCCTTTTAGAATCTCATTACTCCTATTAGGGTACTCATGAGTTGATAGAGCAATTGTTCTACTTTTTGGATATTTTTAGAGTTATATAGTCCTTGTTTTGAATCATTACATGAGTATATTCTATCTTGTTTATTTGGTAGTATTATGAGCTCGATAAGAAGATAATAAGTTTGTTTTTTTGCTAAAGACAAGACTAATGCACTCTTTAATCATAATATATGGATAAACTTCCATCGAAAGGATATCAATCCACTTAATTATCGCTAATGGATGCCTCATGAATAGGGCTCCTCGCGGTAAGGTTCGGTTTGGATTCCTAAGAATCCGAGAACCGAAAAGCTAGTCACGATTTATACAAAATGAAAATTATGTTCAGATCAAAAGTTCTACGGTCCGGTTCCAATCCAATCCGTAACTCACGGATCGGTTACGATTTTGTCTATGGATTTTAGCAAAATAAAACTCAAACAAACATTTCACACTTAAAGGGAAGAAGGTTACATTTAGAATTATGTTTAACACTACCACAAAGTACTTGTTGCATAAATTACCAAAGGTCTACTTCAAAAAATCAAATCATTGTGGTACATAACATAAAACCAAACAAAAAAAAAAATCAAAGTGGGACAACTAATAACACCAAAGAGTTGGAATTTTATCTTCTATCCAAATGCAATGCACGGCAATCGGCAACGGTTTTAACATTAAAATAGTAAAATTGGTAGGAAAAAGTTTAACATTCCTAACAATTAATTATATTAATACAAAACATATATTTGTATATATTTATTTATTTATTACATATATAAAATAAATATCTTATGGTCTGATTTGGTTAATCCACGATTTTGTAATGAAAATCTATGGAACGAACCATGAGTCACGGTTTTCTAATTTTCTAATCCATGTCTGAACCATTAATTTACGGATAAAATCCAAAAAGTATGAATCGTTTCGGCTCCGACCAATTTCACGGTCCACCTAATTTTTTGAGCAGCCCTACTCATGAATATCTTGTCCATCATAACTTGAGTTCGAACTTTTGACTTTCTTAACCGGGAAAAAGTACTTTTATTTTGCCAGGTGGAGAGGACATACAACAGTTGTCCATTCTTGCCAAGCTTAGATCCAACGTTCAAAATTTTGGCCCCATTAGAAAAATAGATTTTTTTTTTTTTTAATAACTGCAAAAAAGAATTTTTTTAATCTTTGAACACGAGTTATAGTTTTAATCATCAAACAAGAGTTATTAGTTGTGTCCCCCCTTTGTCTTCTATACCGCGTAGAACTCAAAATGTTAACAATCGCTTTTAGAACTTTTATGTTTCTGAAGCCTACATTTTCATAAGGGATCATAGCCATTTTTTAAGACTTCCGTAAGAATCTTAAGAGCATCTCCAATGGGTCAAATGTGAAGGGGAGGATTTAACGTTCAAATTTGACATTGAAAGACAAATCAACCCACATGTTTTCTCTTAGGCCAAACCTTATGTGACTGTTGACATGGATGAAGGGGAGAGGAAGCATCCCAATTTTGACACGGATGAATACACATGCCAAATTTCTAAAACTAACGGTTATGATTTTGAAAATGTGCCTTTTATTTTTTGTTTTTGTTTTAAATAAATTGAATTTGACATAAGGGTTGAATAGAATGATTTTGATGTCAAATTAGAGATGCCAAATTAAATGTCACGTAAGCCTTCAAGAAAAGTTTGACTTCTCCAATATGAAGTCAAGAGTTAGAGATGCTCTTAGGGCTATTTTCTGAAAAACACGGGCGTATGCATACACAAAATATTGACACACATTTACATCGTGGCGTCCGCAACCCTATGGCTTATCTACAGTGATGTGTCTCTTACATAAACAAAAGAAGAGTATTTGTTCATGTATAGTGCTAGTAAAAAGTTACTGAAATCGAGTTTTGCCCGATAATGAATTTCAAAATTAGTTGGATTGCGTGTGAATTGATCCGAATAATAGATACGAAAAAGTCCTAGTACTATAAATAGCACCGTTTCAGAAATTTTCTTAAAAAATAAGCAGCTTATTTTACATTTTTAAACTCAAAAATAATGTTAATGAAAAATAAATTTTTGATTTTTTTGGCACCGTTTAAAAGATCTCAATGAGATCCATCAAATAAGATCCATATTGCTAAAAAATTTATTTGCGTAAATACATGATTTTTGAGTTTGAAATTATCTTATTAAAAAATAAATACTTATTTAGATTTCTGGAACGGGGTCGGGACACTTTCAGATTCTCACTTAAATACTTAAAAAGTAAGGACATATTTTTAAGCTTAAAACTAATAGACTTACAATAATAAATTTTCAAATTTTTTTACAGGGCTTAATAGATCTTATCGAAATTTATCAAATAAGATTTTGTCGGGCTCTTGAAACGTGGAGATGGCCATTAACATCAAGACCCCTGTCTCTCTGTCGGCTCTTACCCAATAAGAAACTGCTATATATTCTGGCACCAAACTAGTAGGAGAATTTCAATTTTCAAACCCCTCGACCTCGATGGTCAAAAATAACCCTCCCCGATGGTCAGGCCGCACCACGCCAGCCCAAACCGCCAATTCATCACGGGCCGTGCGATCTCATACACGTGTACCCTTTTCTTGTTTTGGTAATAAGTGATGCACCTAACCTTCCCAGCCGAAACATCCAGAAAGCCTATCCCACTCATGTTTCACCGTTTTCGTCACCGTCCAAACACTTTTGAATTGTTCGAATTTTAAAAAAATTCTTTTAAAAAAGAGAGTTTTTTTTAAATCTGAATAATTGATGGCCGAGACGGACAGTGAAATTGAATAAAACAACAGGGTAGCGGTTCTGCTGCATCAGCAACAGTCTTGCTGCGAAACATCTAGAACAAAAGGCTGCGAATCGTCCACGTGTTTTTCCCGTCTTCAATTTCTACACGATGTGCAAAATTTGAGAAAGATACTGGTCGGCTTGGTCGCTGCCCAATAATCTCCTCGAAAGCAATAATCTATTCGATCTACAACGACCACTCACAATCTGCCGCGTAAGCAATTTTTGTTTAAATTACGGAGTGTGCACCATCCACATGTTGTTTGGCGTGAGTTGATGCCACTATAGCAGGCTTAGCAGCATGTGCTTTGTGATAACCTTTTCTTTTTTTTTTTTGATCCGGGCTTTGTGATAACCTAATAACCTTAATTATTACTCCTTTCGTCCCAATTAATTGTCACTTTTGAGAGTTTGTACCACTTTTTAATTGATTATATCTTATAATTTATAATATTTTAGGTGATTTTGAAAATATTGTATTATACAACAAATCGAGATCCATCAAACAAGATCTATATTGGATATAAAATTTATTACCAATTTAAAGATAGAACTAGGTTTTTTATCCGGTGAGAATAGAACTAGGACAAATAAATTGAGACGGAGGTAGTAGTACAGTATTTTGCAGTAAACACTGTAAACTACCTTCCCAAATGGGTAATTAAGACAATTTGATTACTCTACTTGCTCACATATGGTGATTCAAACGTCCTTTCCAACTTGCATTGGTATTGACTCCATCATCAAGCATGCGGCCCTATACTAATGTGGTAAAAGGATCTTTAAAATGCCACATGACGATATTTTTAAAATACTAAAAAGAATTACTCTATAATTAGTTGTTAATTTAAAATTTAAGTAAGTAGTTGGGTGTCCAATTCAGCAAAGCACAAAAATAGTACAACGGGATGAGTTTCTACAAAATTAAAAGTTGTGTAGGACAATTTTATTATTTTCGATGTTAGTAGATATTGTCAATATTTTCATCAACTTTAATTTAATTTTGATCAATTTGTTGAGGACTAGTTATTCATCTCTGCGAGAGCAATGGTGATAAGAATTTAAACATATGAACCGAAGTTTAAATGAAAACAAAAAGAATTGAAGTTATTAATATTTTTTCTCACCTTTTATAAACATTTTTCGCTTTGTTTAATGTAATTAGGACAAGAGTGACATATGAATATTCAGTATCATATTCCACATAAGAGTTCAATGTAATTAGGACAAGAGTGACACATGAATATTCAGTATCATATTCCACATAAGAGAAATAATGACATATTCAAAGTGTGGAGACTATAATATGGAGTACAATAATTAAAATACAATTCTTTTTTCAAAGGGTACAATTAAATACTACAATAATATAATATTAAACATGCATAAAAGGAATTGTAGTTTGGGATTTACATATATGCTCGTGACATTAACCGCGAACAAGTACAAAATGTGTCAGTGATTTTAGGGGCTCAACACCAAAATTAATTTGGTAAGTTTTCTCATAAGCAAATTACTCCTATTAATTAAATATAGTGGGAAGCCGATAAATTCGTTCATCGATATTACCGTTGCCCTCTTACTTTCTATATGTGCATAGACCCGTGACCTAGACAGCTACAACCCTATATAGTAGTTCGTTTGAATAGGCATCCTATGCCTAGGATGCCAAGATTTCAAAGAGATGTGACCCTTCGATAAAAAAAGTTAGGTTGGCCGTTGATTTGGTTTGTAATTCTTTGTCATTAATGTGGTCAAATATCTATCTATTGTTGTCACTTCCCGTTGAGCCTAAATTCTAGGGTTGTTGTAAACTTTAATTTTTTTTTTTTTTTGTATGTTTCGTTCATGTTTTTTTTTTTTTTGAATTTTTGAATTAATCATTCGTCTCAATCAGAGGAGTTTGACAAATAAAAAATTACTACTATGGCCAAAATAAAAAAATCACTGAAGACAAAAAAAAAATAAAATCAAACAGCTATTTTTTTGTTTAAAGTATTGTCTTATATGTATTTTTTTTAACATCGGTTCATATTTTTATAATTTTTCGATTAACTCCAAATATTACGATGAAAAGCTAAACAAACGAAAAGTAAAAAATACTAAAATACGTTTCGAACAAACAAGAACACAACAAAATACTCAGAGCAAATATCAAACGGGGCTAAACTTTCAAATAAACAATTTTATAATCTGGTGTCTAGATCAGGCTTTGCGCGTGCTTTGATTAATATCGAAGTCTTCAAGCTAATAACTGGGCAAACCTTTAGTAATCCCAAAAGAATTACTAGCACCTACGAGGTTTCAAACATATACTCTATGAGGGCGCAAAACTCTAAGTCCCTAGCCATGACCATTAAACCAACCCTTTTTGGGTTTTAACTAGCAAAGTTACTTGGGATGTGTTCCACTAATTAAATTTTTTAATTAAAGGGTCTATTGTGAGAGAATGAGCTCTTTCGTAAAACGAAAAATAAGTACTTAAAAAATAAGGTTACTGATTTTGCCACTCTCTTTTTTGTTAACGCCACTCCCCTGCAAGTGTATTTTTTGTGCAAAAATACACTTGCAAAGAAGTGACGTTAACAAAAAAAAGAAGTGGCAAAATTATTTCTCATAAATAAGAATTTTAGCGGAACGAGACCTTGGTCAATATGGTACATAGATCCATAACTAAGTGACAGACCGTCCCATTTCAATTTTTTTTTGGGTTAAATGGAACTTCATTAAAAACGAGAATTAAAAGAGGGGAAAATGACGGCCCATAACGTGCTTTGATAATTAATATCCGCCAAGAATATGCTGAGAATATTTGCTAATGCTGAAAATGTCTTCGGAGTGTATTAATTATCAAAATACGTCCTGAGCCGTCACTTTCCCTTAAAAGAGTACATGTCTGGGATATGAAATCTCTGGATAGTCTGCATGAAGCAAATTAGAAATACAAGACGGAATGTAAGTATAAAAATACAAATTCCTTACAGAAATTGGGGTGTCATTTGCAAGAGCATCGACACACGCATTGACGTCCGCCGCATGAGGTACCTGCAATCAAAGATGATGTTACTAAGATGGTGATTCTCTATGTTGCTAAGCTGAATAGCGATTTGAGCATCAGTTTCCACTTCCAGAATTTTTTATGTTCTTCCATGAGAGCAAAAGTTGAGACCATCCCCACTGGCCCAAAGTTCCGCGCGCCATGATGCTAGAGTTGGCTAGCATTTTCCGGTGAATTCTCAGACTAGTGCTCGTAGTCCACAGTCTCTCAATAGAAAACTGAGTGGACTGTCAGAGAGGAAATTTCGTCCGTCAATACAACACCAACCACGTTGTTATTAGCAAAAAGTCTAGGACCATCGCATGATGTCCGTTGCACGGTGGCGCCCATTCTGAATTTTACAAAATTACAAAAAAATAACATAAATTTTAAAATGATTATTCATGAAATTATGTAAAAAATCAGCTCCAATAGATATTGGAAGACATGTTTCATGAATTTATAGTTGCAAAACTGCTCAGAGTGGACCCCACGTGGTGTGCGGTGGTCCTAGCATGGTGGATGCTATTAGGAATAAGATTTTTTTCATTATTAACTTTCATTTCTTTATAGCGCTAAAAACATTTTCATCCACGCCGAAATGAGTTTCGCAAGAATCACTTTCTTGCGCTCTGGCTTCGAGAATCAAACATGGTCAATTGTGAAGGTAGCAAATCCACAAATCAACCGAACTAATCTTGGAGCGATGAGAGAGAGATGTGTGCAAGTTGTGGGGTGTGGTTTTGCTTTTGCTTTCGAACCAACGTGTACAGAATATAGAGTTGAATTAGAGAGCAAAGTGTGGGGTGTACTAGACCGGCCACGGTATTTACCGTATTTAGAAAACGAGAATAATGTGTGGAATGGGGGGCGGTGGGTCGGTGATAGCGAAAGCCTGTGAACATCATTACTGCGTGATCACCGTAACGGGTTTGGCCGAGTGATTGTGCGAAAGCAATAAGTGCTCCTCCACGAAAAAATCACATGTTCCATTCCCACGGAGGCCAAACATTTTTAATCTTGGGGTCACAGGGGGTTATGCTCAGTCGTTACTTTCATGGTCCCGGAATTTGTCTAGGTGCACGCAACCTGGCCTAAACATCTCCAATTATAAAAAAAAAATGGAAAAAAAAAGGGTCGTTGGGTATATAGTGTGGTCGGCAAATTCCTTTATTATTTGAGTAAGTTCAAAGGAAAAAAAAGTTCCATATAAAGAAAGTTTCGAAACCTTAGGATTTGTTTAGAACTTGAGAAACGAAAGAGAAAAGTTGGTCTTTCCAGGAAAAGGAAAAAACTTGAGGAGTGAAAGTGAAAAGAAAGACCAGGTTAAGGCTCTGTTTGGAAGTTAAGGAAAGAAAGGGAAAATGAAAGAAAATAATGAATGAAAAAGAGATGGGGAAAATTTGAGAAGAAAGTTGAGTTAGAATTTAAATTCTTTTCTCTCCCTTTTTAAGAACCAAACAAGGGTGGGGAAAATTTTAAAATTTTATTTTCCTTTCCTCATCTTTCTACATCTTCCAAACAAACCCTAATGAATTTTCAAAATTTATGCTTGAAAGATGACCCCTTTTAAGAAAACAATGGAGAGATGCTTCCAAACTCGCAAAAACAATTCTATTTTTTTCAAATACAAACAATAGAAAAACGATGAGTATTCATGTTTTTAATGAACATTTTGGAAAAAGCAATAAGAAATTTTAGTCTTTCTATAAGAAATTTTATTCTTTAAAATAAGCAATCTAAATTTTGAATTGATTTCCATTTAAGTTGTGCTCGATCGTTTCGATTTTTGAATACAAACTTTAGAAATACATCTACATATTTCGTTTAATTTTTTGTTTGGTAATGCAGTGTGTCCCGGGCTAGTTTGCGCGCACCTCGGATTGATCCTTACAGCCGTGTTTAATTCCATTTTCGTGAAACGAATTTATCATTGAAAAATATAATCTCAGTGTTTTGATCACTAGCTATAAACCAATTAAATAAAAATCAATTCAAATTTTATCTATAAAAAAATTAGTTACGAAATGAATCGAATTCGAAATACACCATCAATTTCAAATGCGTATCACATGCATGCACCTTGTAAATGTAATTGGATTTGGTCATTAACTTAGGATTTGTTTGCAGCTTATGAAAAAGAAAAGGAAAGAAGGAAAATTTTAAAAATTTCTTTTCCTTTTGTCTTAAAGCTTAAGCTATTGGTTTCACTTATTCTATACCCCAGCAGCAACGTAATATTGTATGATATGAGTTTTTCCTTAACGTTGTTTGGCTTGGGAAGAAAAAAGAGAGAAAAAATAAAACTAAAATATTGTGTACAGTAAAAATTTTCGTACATTTTTCTTTCACTTTTTTCCTTCATTCTTCTCTCTCTCTTTGTGTAAAAGAGTAAGAATTTCAATTAAAATAATTAATGTTTTTTTTGGTTTGTTTTTTGGAAAAAAATTTCAACTCAAAAAACACTTATTACCCTTATTTTCAATTGTTACTTTCACTTTTTTCTCTACTCATTATCACTATCTCTAGTTATTATTATCATTTATCTTTTTAAATCTCTTCACTCATTAGCTCAAAAATCAAATTCAAAAATTCTTAAAAACACATCCAAACACAACATAGTTTACATGTATTTTTTCTTCTTCTCTCTTATTTTCTAGAATGGTGCTACTAGTACAGATTTTAAATCTGTACCAACGCGTACAAATGGCATTTTGGGCCTCTTTTGGGTCTCAAAAAAAATGATTGGAGCCGCTCATTTTGTTTAGAATACTTTGTTTATAGTCCTTGCAAAAAATAAGGTCAATTCGATACTGGTAAGGACGTTTACAAAATATCCAACTTTGCTTTAGAATTCAGGCCAATTCTAAACAAAATGAGCGGTCCGATCATTTTTTTGAGACCCAAAAGAGATCCAAAATGCCATTTGTACGCGCTGGTACAGACTTAAATCTGTATCAGTATCATTTCTGTATTTTCTACTATCACTTTCCTTAATCCAAACAAAGTGTTAATTATGCACCGTTTTACAGCCACTATTATTGAGAAGAGAATATTCATACCCTTTTGCCCACCCTTGGCCTTACCTCTCCCCGATTTATACCCCCACATATCACACTCCTCTCCCCACTCTCACCACAATCTCTCTCTCTCTCTCTCTAGCCCGGCCTTCCCCCTTTTCTCTCTCTAGAGAGCTTATACTAGTTCCACACACACCACATGGCCAAGGAAATGGGAGTGGCGGAGCAGGGCTCTTTCTCCGCCAAGGACTACCACGACCCGCCACCGGCGCCGCTGATCGACCCGAAGGAATTAGCCAAGTGGTCCTTCTACAGGGCCGTGATTGCCGAGTTCATAGCCACTCTCTTGTTCCTTTACATTACGGTCCTGACCGTGATTGGGTACAAGAGCCAGACCGACCACGCCGACCCCTGCGGCGGCGTGGGTATTCTGGGCATCGCCTGGTCCTTCGGCGGCATGATCTTTGTCCTTGTTTACTGCACTGCCGGTATCTCTGGTGGGTTTTCTGTCTCTTGGATTAAAACTCTTTTTTAGTCCTCTAATACTCATTTTGTACTCCCCGTATTTTACACAAATTAGTAACCAAAATTTGTGTTTTAGAATTTAAGTGTTGGTGGAGGATGGTGATTGATTTTCGCAACATAAAATCTCGTTTCTGATAACCGGATGTTCGGGTCAGCATGTGTTCTCTAGATTCTTTTAGAAAAACACGCGTACTCCTAGCATTTCAAGCACTACTCCTCTTTGAGATTTTGCTCCTCGTTGCATCACGTTACTGTTGAGGACAGAACTAGAACTTAGGACCATCCTATGTTAGTTCAACTGCCCCAGACTTTGTGGAGATAAACATTTGGCCAAAGATAGAAAGTAGAAACCAAACAAAGCGTTGATTTTTCTGTCTACCTAGAATCATGTCATATAGCCTAGCGATAATGTTAGAAATAGTAAGTCATCGGGGTGACGGGGACTAAACTCTTAAAATGCATATTCAAGATTTTTTCAAGGGAAAAATTCGAAATATCCCAAATCTTTGCTCTAAATTTCAATTAGACTGTCAACCTTTTAAAAATATTAATTTTACTTTCAACGTTATCTTCCATTAATTAAAATGATCTATTTTGTTCAAATGACTAACGGATTTCGTTAAAGGCTCCGTTAAATAGCGTTCCGATTGTATTTTGATGATCCGAGCCGTTTAATGTATTCAGAAAGTAATTTTAAGGGTACTTGCGAGAAAACAAAAAAAAAATGACCGCAAAATGGTTTCTATCTGAACAGTTTTTTCTTTTAAGAGTATTTTGGAATTTTTGCCTTTTTTAAATTACCATTAAGCGTAGCGTTATAGGACCCCGGTTTCTGATCATTGTAAAATAAGGATGGACCAGGGACGATTCAAGTTATTTATTTCAACAATCAATAATTTAAATTTCATAGCGGCTCCGGAGCAAATCTGAGCCGTTCATGGCCTAAGTGAAATTTAAAACATTGAAGAGATTAACGACTCCAATCGATGCTTAACACCCTGGAGTGGAGTCCACCCATTGCACGATAGGACCCCGGTGGCCGGTTCCTAGCAGAACGTCCTCAGATTTTGTCGTATTATCATTTATAGCCCCAGATATGTTCTGGAGTCTGGACCCCTCCCCTCTGGGCTGTCACACACTGCTGGTCCCTGGTTAATTTCAGGTTCCATTTTTATCCTCCACAGAAATGTTAAAAAGTTATTTTAATGGAATCTTGGGGCTGTGTAATGTACTTGTCTGTCTTCATCCACTTGCACGCCGTGATAAAATCTTGAACAGTATTTCACAGATCTTTTGGACATATATGGATTCTGTACGTCTTTTAATTATGTGTATAACATCTTTATTAAAATAATGGGTAAATTTCACTGACCTCCCCTGAGGTTTCTGACAAATGCAAAAACCTCCCCTGAGGTTTCTGAAATGCCAGAGACCTCCCCTGCTTTTGCTGACAATGTTAGGATTCCCCCTTCCGTCAATTTTTTTGGCAAACAGAGTTAGACTCAACAATGAAATGCCAAAATAACCCTTGAGTTAGATTGTATTTACACCCAGGCAAGCCAAGTACCAGGCAACTAATTACATCCTCTCAATCTTTTTTCTTTTCTTTTTTTGCTAAGTCTCTCAATTCTTAGACCATATTCCACTAATAAGCACTAAAAGTACTTTTAGGACTTTTTTTTTTCTTATTTGAATTTTTTTCTCTTTTGTAAGTTTTGCACGAAATTTTCTTGACTTTTTTAACGAGACAAATCGAAGAAGTAGATTTTTTTACTTTTACCCAAATATTTTGGGAAATATCCGCTTTTAAGTAAAAAAAAAGTTAGCGGCTATTTTTTCAAAATATTTGGGCAAAAGTTAAAAAAAAAAATTACTTTTCTGATTGTCTCGATAATTCACAAAAGTTTGGCATAAAATGAACAATCGCGATTTTTTTTTGAATAAGGACGAAAAAGTTCTAAAAAAATTCTTAGCGGAATGAGGTCTCACGGTACTAGACACACTACTCACATCACTCTCTATCCCATGACCTACCTCACCCTCACTTCTGCAGAGCTATTTCTTCCCCTTCCAAAATTTTTCAGTGCCGGATGGGTATCACGTGATACCCGCTCGTCTCATCCAGGCCATCCATTTCGATTTTGGACGACTTAAATTTGGAGAGAGAAAGTGGAAAGAGGGTGGTGGGGTGGGAAGAGAGAAAGGGTTTCAATTTGGATTGTCCAACATACTTTTGGACGGCCTAAATGAGCTGCTCGGACACTGTGTGGACACGACCACGTGAAATGCACCCGATATCATATTAAACCCACCATAGGAGACATTGTTTTTTTTTTTCTCTTAAATAATATGGTTTATATCCCTCTTATATTTATATTTATTTCTATATCTTCCAATTGCTAATGAACATGAGTTCAGATTCTATTTTTTTTTTTCCAAAGAAGCTAATCATACTCTGTGTTCGTCTTCTTTGTTTTCCCGACATCTTATCCCACACAATTAACACCCAAAATCTGACTCGTTTTTTATTTTACTCCTTGAGTCACTAAATTCATCAATCACTTTTATTTTTTCTTCCTAAGAGGGGTTTGAATTGTAGATCAAGCAGAGTGAAGGAACTAGCTGAAGAGAGAGGCGATGCTTAATTTTAAATTTAAAATTTACAAAGAAATGTAGTGTATGCATGTACGTATACAGATGTGTGTAAAATTTGAAGAAGTAGAGGAAAGATCCATTCATGGCATGTAGGATTGTTTGGTTAATCTGTTATCTTTTTCTAGGAATAAGGTTAAATGACGTGTAATAAATATGATAGCACTTGAGGGTGTATTTGTCATTTTATTGCAAGACTTAACACCGTTAGGGCAGTATATTAACAGAAGGGGAAATCCTAACATTGTCAGCAAAAGTAGGGGAGGTCTCTGGCATTTTAGAAACCTCAAGGGAGGTTTCTGCATTTGTCAGAAACCTCAGGGGAGGTCAGTGAAATTTGCCCTAAAATAATTTGGAGGTTTATTAATTTTCAAAATTCTAAAATATAGCCCATGATACGACCGGATTTTAGAGCCAGTCAGTACTTGTGAATTTACATATATATATATATATATTGAATTGCTCCAAACGTAATTGTGTCCGAATGAGTGTTCCTCAATTTTTTTGTTTTATCACCTCATCAGAAACTTATGGTCACAGTTGAATTGTCTTTTGCTATCTATTGGGCCATTTCCATCTCCGGTAAAACAAGAAAATCAATTTCAGTCAGTTTTTAGAACTTAGGAAAGTAAGAAATACGGATTAAATTTGAAAATGATTGGACAGATGAAACTGAATTAAAAATAAATTTACTTTCGTCAGTAGTAATTTTTTCAGCTTAGACCTGTGTTGTTTTCAATTTTTCAAGTCAAGCCACCCTAAACCTGAAAAAAAAAAAACTGTTAGCTTAATTGAAACCAAAGTCAAGTCATTTTAGTACCACGTAATAAAATTGAATTAATTTTGGAACGCTAACCTGATTCCAATACATGGGCGGATGCAGGTGGTCACATTAACCCAGCCGTGACATTCGGATTGTTCTTGGCCCGAAAGGTGTCCTTAATCCGGGCACTGATGTACATGGCGGCCCAGTGCTTGGGGGCCATATGCGGTGTTGCCCTCGTCAAGGCGTTCCAGAAGTCGTACTACGACCGGTATGGCGGCGGGGCCAACGAGCTCTCCGTCGGGTACAGTAAAGGCACCGGATTGGCGGCTGAGATCATCGGGACTTTTGTTCTTGTTTACACCGTCTTCTCTGCCACTGATCCTAAGAGAAGCGCCAGAGACTCCCATGTTCCCGTAAGCACCTCAACATCTCCCTTATTTACTTGACTGCAGTAATAGGCAGATTTACGTGGATAAATTTTTGGTACAAATGTGTGTTCGTACTGTTATGCACGGGATCTCATGCAATTTAGAGGAGTTCGCGTGCATTCGATAGTTCGTAACACATCTTTGTGTGATGGTTTCTTTTGATTACTAGCTGATTGAACAATACTTCTGATTGGTTCTGTGGTCATAATACGACTGGGAAAAATTGCCATTTTCATCTTTGAAAAGGGTGACAAAATTCATTGAAAATCTTCATCCTCATGTGGGCCAATGCTTTGCTGTATTCTCACTCTTTCAACTATTGGCCATTGGGTGGTTGAGACTTATCGAGTCCAGATAGCATGAACCTTGTTGGCCACTGGGGCTTATCATGCTCAAGAAATGGAAAAAAATGTGTACCATGTGCAAGAGGAAAATGTTGATTTCTTTGATGTGTTTGGCCACAAAAGTATTATTCCTCTTGTCCCATTGCTAACCCCTCTGTTTAGCCACATGTACTTTTGTGGAACTTCACATCTCTAGTTTAGCCAAATACATGGGTCACACCCAAAAAACAAGTGTGGCTGATAGAAGGGTTGGGCATGCTTTTTTTTATTATTCAAGTGTCCGGACGAGTTTACGCATACCTCGACTAATCTGTGGAGACCTAAGGGGCAGTCTAGGAGCACAGAATAGTTATCAGTTTTGTCATTCCGATTTTCTTTGACATTAACACGAATCAAACACTGTTGAAATGGAGTGGTTTTTTTTTTTTTAAATGAAATTTTGTTCAGAGACATAAATTTTGAAATTAATATATACTTGTTTCCGATTTTCTTTGACTTTTAATGTGTGTAAAATGCGTTTGGTTTGATTATTCTTTTGTATTGAAGGTGTTGGCACCACTTCCAATTGGATTCGCCGTGTTCATGGTTCACCTGGCCACTATCCCAATCACCGGCACTGGAATCAACCCCGCCAGAAGCCTTGGAGCTGCAGTTATGTACAACAACGACAAGGCTTGGAATGATCACGTCAGTATTCATTTCCCTGAACACCCATGAACTTTTAAAGTTCATTCTGTTTGGTTCAACTTTTTGAAAGTAACTTTTAACTCTCGGCACAATTTTCAAGAAAATTCTCTCTCGATCTCTCTCTACTAATTACCACTCAACTCTCAAAAATAACTTTTTAAGGTGTAAACCAAAATAGACACTACATAATTGCCAGAGTCACGATTGTGTCATTGGTAGTATATTAAGCTAGAATTATGGAATTAAGAAATTATGAACCACACGACAAATATGAGATAGAAATTTGTTTCAATGATTCGGTTATCTGGAGTAATTTTTAATCGGTTATGCTCTTAACAATCCAATGGGTTGTCAATAAGACAGTGAGAATACCAAAAAATTCAGCTTCTGATGCACTTTTCAAGACACTTTAACACATAAAAACTGTATTTATTTATTTTTTGTCATTTTCCTGCTTTATTGACAGCCCATTGGGTTGGGTTGTCATTTTCCATTGCTAATTGGCATTTGAATTTTGTTCCTCAATTTGCAGTGGATGTTTTGGGTTGGACCCTTCATTGGAGCAGCCATTGCAGCCTTCTACCACCAGTTCATATTGAGAGCCGGGGCCGTGAAGGCTCTGGGTTCATTCAGGAGCAGCTCCCATGCTTGATCTTCACAGATCCATTCTCCCTCTGTTGCTTAATAGGAAAAACCAAGTGTGAAAGAAAGGAGGTGATCATGAAATAAACTCTCTCTCTCTCTCTCTCTCTCTCTCTCTCTAGGTTGGGAACCATGGATATGTAGAGAAAAAGTCTCCTTTGGAGAAGGGAAGCTTTTTCGGTATCCCTTTTGTTTGTCTTAGCACTCTTTAAATCTAATCTGTTAGTGCCGTTGTCATCTATATGTGCTTCTTTGGTGGATAATTCTATCTGTGGTGAATGTTAATTAGTCATCGATCTATCTTTTCTGAAGTCTCCTCTTTTCCTTGAACTGATAATGTGCACTCTCACTAAGAAAGATCCAGAAACTCGATTGTTTGACTGCATAACATATTCAAGATCGACTCGTGTTTAACAAGTTAGTCCAAGATCAGTTTGGTGAGTTACAGTCATATACGGAGTATTTTTTCTTAAGTCTTTGGTGGACGTCAGTCGTATATTTTTTCTTAAAAGTCTCCTTTCTCCCTGAACTCATGTGAACTCTCAATAAAGAAAACCAATTAACAACTCGGTCTCTAATCGTGTACAAACTTCTTCGAAATCGACTCGACCAAACGCAAATAACTTTGAACGTATTAGCAAATCTTTTTATAGAGTTTCAAACGAAGTTTGACAAACATATTGTATGGTTTCAACTCGGGTAATTTAGAGCTAGCTCTATTCCTAAATAATACTCCCTCCGTCCCATTTTTATAATCTATTTTCGTTTTTCGTGCCGTTCTTTCAACGCTTATATTTTTCAATATGAATCTCCAAAAATATGTAATACGGATCTTGTTTGATAGTTCTTGATTAGATCTATAATACAAAGTTTTTAAAATTATGAAAAATATTATAAATTGAGAGATATAAGTGTTAAAAGAACAGCACGAAAAACGAAAATAGACAATAAAAATGGGACTGAGGGAGTAATAAAAGGCTCAGAAAGTGAAGAGTTGGTAGTGTGGATTCAACAACTCTGCAAATATTTCCTTAAAAAAATGGGAAATGGATATCTCGAATTCCCTTTTATTCCAAGTGCTCCTTTTTCGTACTTTATACGTGTAACAAGTACAAAGGCACATTGTAACCTTTTGTAGTGGAGAAAAAATTATTGCCTGACCTTTTTTTTTTTTTTTTTGGGCTCAAAATTATTGCTTGGTTTGGAAGGGAAGAAAAGGGGCACGCCCCACCCACCCACCCACCCACCAAGACTTTGACACCAAATGGTACATGCATGACGCATGCTTCACCATAGACTTTAACCCCCACCTATCATATATACTCTCCCAGAAACTTCAGCACCAAGACTCGGAAACCGTGGAGTGCAGGTTGCACTACATGGCACATGGTGTGTAGTGCGTTTTACAGCTGTTGATGAGTGTTTTCAACGGATCCGGTGGTGATGTAGTGCATTCCGTGTAATGCACTCGTATGGTGATACACAGCCGTCGATCTCATCAATCAACGGTTCACATTAAAAATTAATTATGACCGGTAATAAATGTTTATTACCGATTGTAATTAAAAATCATATCTCAACTATTCATTGTCAAGATCAATGGTCTGTGTGCACTCTAAAGGGTGCTTTGCAAAGCCTTACAATACATGATTTCCTATATTTTCTTGAGGAAGACTGGTTTGGTTACCTATAACCCGAACTAGCTAGGTTCACGGTTACTACAACTACTTCACACGTCAGTAACCTTCCCTCAGCCTAGCTAAGTTTTTTTCTTTTCCCTATTAGAGTTTCATTTTAGGTTCTTGTTTATCTGTACAATACTCAATTGCTATTCAGCGGATGTTTCAACTAACAAAAAAAACACTAAAAATTTAACGCATTTTACTATCTCGTTTCTGCTAACAAAAAAGGTTTCAGCATTTTACCATCCCGTTTCCACTAGGGGTGAGCAAAAAATCTGTCAAGCTATGAATCCTGTCCAAACCAATCTAAACCGAAAGGTTTTGTTTGGTTTTTTAATAGTATGGTTTAGTCATGATTTTAAAAAAATTAGAAACCGTGTTATATGGTTTGGTTTGTGGATTCACATTCATGGTTATGATTCCAAACCGATCTGAACCATATAATACACATGCACACATGTATATAATTTAATTATGATTCACCAAATAAATATAGGAACCTTAGCCAACAACTTTCATAATTTATTGATCGTATTAAATCCACCGCTATATTTAGTTTTCCTTAATTCCCTACCAAGATAATTTAGACTAAACTTCTATAAATCCACTGTAATAATTAGTTGTTTGATATTAGTGTGTTTTGGTAATTTGAATGAAATTAATTTTAGGAAATTGATTTTAGCACTCCAAAAATTGATAGAGGGGTTCCAAAACGAGGTCGTTTTGTGTATCAATACAGTGTAGTTTTGGAGTCCCTCCATCAATTTTTGGAGTGCCAAAATCACTATCCTTAATTTTAATATAATCTTTTATTAATTTATCAATTTTTAAGTACTTTAAATAATTTTCGAAGATAATAGTTTAGCGTTCAAAGCAAACTGTGGTTTAAAACCGAAACTGAACCGTATTTTAATGGTTTGGATTGGTTTGTTCTCTATTTTTTGTGGGTTAGTATAGTTCTCCAAATTCATAATCCGTATGTATTGGTTTATTATAAAATCGAACCAATCCGGATCATGTTCACTCCTAATTCCACTAACAAAAGATCGTCAACAAAAATTCTTTTTGCTACAATAATTCTACTCACAAATCTATCACCGAAAATAACTTGACATTTTTAACAACTTATTCACTGTCAAAACACCTAACAACTCTTAATCATAAATAAAAATCTAAAAAATTTTCATTATCAGAAATAACACCCCCTAAACTTCTTGTCCACGATAAAAAGTAAAAAAGTCCAGTATCAAATTTCCAAAATCCTGACGCATTGACCAAGGAAGTTGTACTAATTAATTAGTCATTTTTATTGTTTTTGCACCAGTTTATGCTCATCGTACGTTTTCCTACGACGTCGATGGTCGAATTTAATAATCGATAAATTCAAACCATAATAATTGTTTTTTAAGAATTAATAAGGCCCCGTTCCGCAACGGCTTTTAAGTCCTTATATTTTAAGAAAGTAATTTCAAACTAAAAAATAGTGGACTTAATAAAATCTAAAAATATGTAATATAGATTTTGTTTAAAAGATCTCGATAAAATCTTTTATACGGTGCAAAAAAAATCAAAAAAATATTTTTCATTTATATTATTTTTGAGTTTGAAAATGTGAAATAAGTACTTATTTTTTAAGAAGATGTTCTGGAACGGGACCTAATTGTACGAAGTAAAAGTTAAATTATCCCAGACGATCAACGACTTTGGGAAGGAGAACATCACCCAAGATAAGATAACATATGTAGGTTTGTCCCAAATCGCTTATCTAACCCATTTAAATTTGATTAATAAATTTTAAAGGTTACTCCATATATGGACAATTGGTTTTAGGTTGGAACCTTTCAAGAAATTTAACATGGTATTAAAGGTATAACACTAAACTAAGTGGGTATTTAAGGGCCTGTTTAGATACGAGATGAAAATTGAGGGTATTAATTATGAAGGGGGATAAGATAGTAGAGGATATTATGTAAGAAGAGTGGGTCCACATTAATGTGATAGGGGAATTAAATAGTACTTGGTTTGGATGAGGGATAAAATAAAATGATAAGTTATTTTGTGTTGAAATGGAAGAGAGAAGGGGTATTATTCGGAGGTATTATGTAATTAAACCCCAGAACCTTCCTATAAATAATCCCCAGTTGGGAGTATAAGAGAATTCGAGACTTAGCTAATACCCCGAAAAAATGTGCTCTTAAAGCATGGCTTAACCATGGACTCACGGTCTTAGGAGGTATTATTATTAATATCTCTTCGGTAGCCCCCATCCATACAGGTTGTAAATGTATTAATATAAGAATATTAAACAAAAAAGAGCATTGTGAAACCTAAAGGGTTGGCTTAGTTGTCAAGGCGTGGAATTCGGAGGTTTGTTCCCGTTTAGGCTCTCAGGAATTCGAAACCTTTGATCAGGGGTTATAAACTCCTTTTGAAATTTCCGCAAGTGGACGGTGTGATTAGTCTTCCATGATTGGTTAAGAAAAATGCTACACACATAATAATCCAAACACAATACCAAACACAACTTATCACATAAACGTGGTCCCACATGTATGTGAGAGGTTATGTTTGGTATTATGTTTGAATTATTGTGTGTGTAGCATTATTGATTAGTTAATGTGTACATAAACTAACCTGAACACATGTGAGTAATAAAATAAAAAAAAACAAACGAATTCTCTATTGTTATAGGGAAAATGAAGGCCCAATACATATTTTGATATGAGAAACTTCCTGGCCGGTCCTGTCTGGGTGAAGAATAGCTTACTAGGTCCTGCCCAAAAAATCTATAGCCCAGTAAGTCCTTTTCATTATTTTGTTTACAAAAATACCCCTTGTAAAGCGATGGGAGAGAGACGATCCAGCCACCACCACCACCACGACACAACCATCACCACTACCCCGCCACCCCACCGCCGCCGCCACCACAACAACCACCACCACCACGCCACCACCGCCGCCGCCACCACCCACACCATCACGTTGCCGCCACCATGTCTCCACCGCCACTACCGCCGCCGCCACCACACCGCCACCACGCCACCACCGCCCCCCGCCGCCGCCACCACCACCACCACCACCCCCACCACACGCACTGCCACACCACCACCACCATGCCGCCACCACAACCACCACCACATTGCCACCATGCCACCGTGTTGCCACCACCGCCGCCACCACCACCACCCACACTATCACGCCGCCACCACCATCATGTCGCCACTGCTGCCACCACTACCACCACGCCGCCACCCCCACCGCCGCCACCACCACCACGACGCCACCCCCCTGCCGCCACCGCTGCCACCACCACCACCCCAATCACTGCCACACCTCCACCACCACGTTGCTACCACTACCACCCACACCACCACATCGCTGCCACCACCATCACCACCACCACACTGCCACCATGCCACCGCCGCCACCACTACCGCCACCACAATTAACAGTATTAATTTTCGTCCAAATTAACAATTGACCCATACAACCTCCTACACCACCATCACCACAACGCCGCCACCGCCACCGCCACCATTACCACCACCGCCACCACTCCACCATCACCACCATGCTGCCACCACAATGACCACTATCATGCCGCTGCCACCAACAGCATAATTAACAACGTTAATTTCATTTATCTCTAAATTAACGGTGTTAATTTTCATATAAATTTATACAATAATTAACAGTGTTAATTAACAGTTGGCCATACAACCTCCTATACAACCACTCCACCATTACTACCACTGCCACCACCAACACCACCACCACCATCACGACGCCGCCACCGCCACCACATCGCCACCACCACAATTAACAATGTTGATTTTCGTCTAAATTAACAATGTTAATTCCTATGTAAATTCACACCTCAATTAACAGTGTTAATACCCTTCTACCCATACACCCTCCTACACCACCACAACCACTGCCACCACCACCACGTCGCAGCCGCCACCACAATGACCACCACCATAACAACCACCACCACTCTACCACCACGTCACCACCGTCGACGCCACCACAATTAACTGTGTTACTTTCTGTTTAAATTAATAGTGTTAATCTCTCACACAATTAACAGTGTTAATTTAGATATACAGTGTTAATTTTCATCAAAATTCACATCATAATTAACAATCTTAATTAATAGCGTTAATTTCTGTCTATTTAACAATTAACAATGTTAATTAATAATCTTTATATAAATTTATACAACAATTAACAGTGTTAATTAACAGTTGGCCATATAACCTCCTATACAACCATTCCACCATCACCACCACCGCCACCACCAACACCACCATCATGTCGCCGCCACCACCCCCACCACGTCGCCGCCACCGCCGCCGCCACCACATCGCCACCTCCATCACCACCACCATCACCACCACCACAATTAACAATGTTGATTTTCGTCTAAATTAACAATGTTAATTTCTATGTAAATTCATACCTCAATTAACAGTGTTAATACATTTCGGTCCATACATCCTCCTACACCACCACAACCACCGCCACCACCACCACGTCGCCGCCGCCACCACAATGACCACCACCATAACAACCACCACCATATCACCACCATCGCCGCCACCACAATGACCAACACCACGCCGCCGCCGCTGCCACCACCACAATTAACTGTGTTACTTTCTGTTTAAATTAATAGTGTTAATCTCTCACTAAATTTATACCACAATTAACAGTGTTAATTTCTATCTAAATTAACAGTGTTAATTTTCATCAAAATTCACACCACAATTAACAATCTTAATTAATAGTGTTAATTTCTATCTATTTAACAATTAACAATGTTAATTAATAAAAGTGTAAAAGTACAATTAACAATATTAAATTCTTTCTAAATTTACAATTAACACTGTGAATCTGAAGCTAATTCATAGAATAAAAGACTCATTTTATCTCTACATATATTCTAGTAAATTAATGGTTTCACACAAAAGACTCATTTTATCTCTACATATATTCTAGTAAATTTTATGTTTTAAGTTCATTTCATTTTTATTTAGTATAAGTAAAAGATAGAAAATTTTATGACCATGTTTAATGGTGTCCCCGTCGAGCAACATTTCTGACTACCCATATGGGATAAGATTAGATGTCCAAAGATTATCGTTGATAAATAAATAAAAAGACCAAATATTAGCAGAAAGACATACAGTCCCGTCATCCCTATTTTTAACTCAAAAAAGAAACCACGTAAAGAACCCAACCAAAAGGATTAGACACCCATTTCAACAGCATATGCACACATAGACAAACATCTGTGTAAGGTGCGTAGATTTTATGGATCATCTCTCCAATTCTGAAAATCAACTGAGATTTGCAAACCACCCTAAACGTCCGCTCAGATAGAGGTGAATTCCATGAGCAGACGTAGTGTTCAATTTAATTTAGGAGCCTTAGCTATAGTTGTCTTTTGAACGTTCAGTTTTATCATAAATACAGGTGGATTAGTTCAAGTGTCTGGTGAAATTGAAGTTTTTAACAGGGATTAGAGATGGCATATATGATCTTATCGGAATCCTTATACAACTACAATCTCAAATCACACTTACTCAGTAACCATTTCAAGTCAATATCAAACTCAATGTCGAAATGCATATATAAAGTACCAAATCTAAATTCCAGCAACTCTTACTAAAACTTTATGGCAAATTCCTTCATTTTAGAAATCCCTATCTACCCAAACGGATCCTAAAAGAACCCACCAGTACCGTCCTATTTCTGATCGGACGGTGTATAGTAATGGTTCGTCTGCCGTTAAAGGTGGGGGGTTGAGGAGGAATAGTTGCTTGTATCCAGATCTGCGTGCCGCGTTGCCGTGGGTCGGGCACCAGCGAGGCCACGACGCTGGACTAGGCTAGTGGCTTGAGCCAACGACGGTGGAGAGGAGAGACAAGCGACGGTTGCAGCTCGACGAACCGCCCTTGCAACCAAGGAAGAAGCCATGGCTCGGAACTCGTCGACGGTCGACTGAGATCGAAACCAAATTGACGGGCTCTTGGGCGGTGGTTGAAACCGATGGCTATGGTGGAGGGATGGACGGTGGTGAGGATGGTGGCGTCGTTGGTGATGGTGGCGTCGCCGTCGTTAGTGACAGGCGGTAGGGGCAGGAGGGAATGCCGGCAACGGAGGAGATTGTGGCGGGGGGTTGAAGAGGAGAAATAGAGACAAGAGAGGAATATGTACAAAACCTATTTAACTGAAGGTAAATAAGTCAAACCATACTCAAGGGATTTGGAGGGAATTGAACTTTTTCCGAAAAGGACCTGGCGGGCCAAGTTGTCAAAAATTAGGAGCGGCCCAGAATTAATTCATAATTAATACCCGCCAAGGACATCCTGAGAACATTTGTTAATGCTAAAAATGTCATTGACGGGTATTAATTATTAAAACACGTCATTGGCCATGATTTTCCCTTTTTTTAACCCTCTCTTAATTCAACCTGAAAAACTCAATTTCGACCGAAAGCTCAGTCCCAGTCCAACACTAATTGGGCCACAGCGAAAACCTTATTGGGCCACAGCGAGACATAGAATGTTGAAATTTATGAGAAATTCCTTTTGTTCCAGCAAAATCTAAGCATTTAATACAGTTTCAACACCCCAAATCGCCAAAAAAAAAAAAAAAAAATCCTTCTTCCCTTCAATTTCAAGTGCAAACTGTTCGGAGAGAGAGAGAGAGAGAGAGAGAGAGAGGATGCATCTATGGCCATCGATGAGGATCAGGGACTCGTTCAAGCACGCGTACCTCGAGAAGCTGGAGTGGAACATCCACAGGATGAACGTCAAGAAGAAACAACAGCAGAATCGATCTCAATCTCCCACCACTAGTCAGGACAAACTCTTGGACGATACCGACAATAAACCACAAGGAGACGATGACGGTGTCGTTTCGGATTTGAATAATCGTGCCGGTGGGGCCCGGGCCTTGTGCCGAGAGCTGCTCATGATCCTCTCTTGCTGTTACTGTTGTTTCTGCTGTGGAGGTACTCTTTTCTCGCACCCAATTATTAAAGAATACTAATTGCTTATCGAAAATTTAAAATACGTCTGATTTTTTATTCTGTGTTTTTGATGAATTACGGAATAATAGGTGATTAAGCTTATATGGAGTAGTTTGTAAATACTAATAGGCTGAATTGTGGTTGTATGCTTTGTTGTTATCGATGGGGGTTAGGGTTTCATTCGTATATTTTCGTCTCGGGATCAATCGGAATTCAAGTCTACGGGTTTAGGGCTGACTGAAGATAGAACACCTTAGGGGTCACACTTTTCTTAATGTGATTGGTTACAACATGTTGAGGTGCTTGAGAAGTGGACTGCTGGAAAATGATGGCTGGCGGCAGTTGATTAGAATGTACGGTTTGGTTTGGTTTGGTTTGATTATCTGTTGGAATGTAAGTTTTAGTTTTGTATGGTTTGATTGTATGTTGGAACGTAAGTTTTGGATTGGTTACATGTTGAAGTCTCTCAAAGTAACTCCGAATGCCGTTGAACTCTTAATTTTTTTTTTTTCCGAATTCCTCATCAGGCTCATAACGATGAGAAAGAAGTACTTGTGTGGTTGAACTTGAACTTGAACACAGAACAATGTTATAAAAGATTGGAAAGGAGGAGGAGAAGGGAGGGAAGAAAGGTATGAGAGAGAGGGGGCTTTTTTGTTAGGGAGGGTGGGTGTGGAAGGGGGAATCGCAGTGCGAGAGTTGTGGGTGTGGGGAGAAAGGGGCTGATGGTGGTCCCTTCTCTACCAATTTGAACTATACCAAGGGCTATAGGGTCATCTGGGACTTATTAGTGAGGGGCTATGTTACATGGACTGGGTTGTGGGATGCAGGTATGTTTCTGAGGGTCGGATACTTCTAATTTGGATTTGAGGAAAGAGGGACACACCAAAATGTTCATGTTAGTATAGTGTATTTCTTTAATTTGGCGATATACATGGTGTTTATGGTGTGGCAGGTCATTATATGCATAATTTGAATTAGACGTGTCTGGGAGTGGGGTGGGGTGTGGTGTTGTGAAAGAGAAGGTGGAGGGAGAAGGGTGCGTTATGAGGGCCAAGGGGGTGGAGGGAGCATGGGTGGTGTGTGTAACATTCACCTATAATGTATGTTTGAATTCGGCATATATGGCAACTGGTGTTTACAGAAGTCATGGAGTTACCATTTTCTTCATGCTTCAAGCAAAACCAATCCCCAGGTGCTGATTGTGCATTTCTGTAAATACCCTCCCTAGTATGTTAGAGCAAGGGTTAGAATCGCTCTTTGTTTTTGTTTTTGAGGGAGGGTTGGTTGAAATTTCTGACTATGGTAGGCTTTTTTTGCTTGGTGCATACTCCACTGCCTTGTAGCATCACTAAAGTAGTGATTTATTTGCCTTTCCTTTTTGTTGATAACTGACTTATTGGATTTAACTACCTTGAGTCTTGGAGGAAAATGGTCCAGAAAAATTTCTAACTTTCCCGTTTAAAGGATTTGATTCGTTGAGCGTACTGTATTTTCAGGGCTAGAGATCTACATAATTTCAAGATTTTTTTTCTTGAATTTATCATATCTTTGTTGGATAAAAAATTTAGAAATATATGAAGAATAGTGAAACTAGGATGATACTCTGGGAAGTAATTTGAATGGTTGTTCCACAAATTTACCTTACTGACTGCAAAGACTACTCATGACCTCTTCAGTTATGTCTTTGTCAGTTGGACTGCAAGTAGAATTTGATGACTTATTACTTGATTTATTGTATTTGGGATAATTGACATTTACACTGTCAAACTAAGCTGCCTAAAGCATGTTTTCTACCTAGCATTTGGACGACTGGGTTGATCAAAAGCCATATCACCAACCTCTGAGTTCAAAATTTATGATCTAGAGCACTTAGTCCTGAGACTGAGGGGTAACTTCTTTTTCCGGACTTTGACCTTTTCAGTACCTATAATTAACTTACTATATATTGGCGTCCCCAAAGTATCACTAGGTCAGAACGAAACGATTTATTTTCTTCATGGATATGCAATGCGCCCCGTGGTATTAGTTTTGCGTTTGATCTTATGATTTCTCCTTTTCCTTTTCTTTTCAGTGATGTTTATTAGGCTGTCCCGTTTGCATAGTTGACATTGAAATATAGCCCCCCAAAAGGGCATTATTTTGTCTATGTCCTACTTTGACCATATTTGATTATCTACCAATTTAACTGCAAGCAAAACTGTTCTCATTGAATGATTTGTAAGTCTTGCACAAGCAATTGTTTCTGTTTGTCTTTTTGTTTTCGTGTTTCGTTTTTTTGATAGTTTTGCACAAACCACTTTGCTGCGACAGAAATTTCTTGAATTAGGCCATTCTAAGGTTTGTTTCCTTTTCTAATTCCAGCTTGTCAAGAAGAAAACTGATACAGGATATGCGTTTGGGACGACTTCAACACCTGGAATTTCCTTGTACAAAGAAGACAATCGAGGCCTAAGTCTGTACAGCTTTTGAAATACTTTTATTAATCTGATTAAGCTGTGTGTTTGAATCATGGATTTCTGACTGATTACCAAGGGAAAGGATGATTTCAGGGAAATCAAAGTTCGTTTAGTTTAATCCCTACATTTTTCTTTCCCAATAAAACCCTTCAGAATTCCATGACCCGTACAAAAACCTTAGTATTCAAGTGATTGTTGACTCTTCTTGGATGATATGCAGCTGATTCATCGCCTTTATAATCCAAAGTTTAGCATACGTCTTCATGCTTTAGCAGTATTTTGGAGTTTGTTAGGCCAGGCAAGGTTTGACCTAAATTTTTTTTATTTTTGTTCTTATTTTGTCTTTATTAACCTTTGTTAGTTTTGCATTTAGTTGTGATTCGCCATGATGAGAGCAATCTAACGAGTGAAAAATTATGATCTTGTTGGAGAAAGTTCATCAAAGACAAAAGTAATTCGTGAGAAACATTTTTTTAACCAAAAAATTAAAAAAAAAGAACTAACAATGAAAATAAGCTTTTTCCTTTAAAAAGTAGTACTAGTTAATTTACTCTGTTAGCATTGAGCAATTACATAGTGGTGTTGGGGCACTGCTACACTATGCCTTAATATTTTAATCCACCACACATGTTGGTGGGATCTGTATGCTTAGTAATGGGCTCCACAAAAATATGTAGTGTATAAGGGTCCCAAGACTACCAAGTAATTTTTCATTGAAATAACATATGTGATTAAGGCTCTATGTGTGTTTCAACGTAAAATATTTTTTGATGCAAAACATTTTTTTATGTAAAATCTTTTGAAAAAAAGAAAAGTTTTTGTTTGGTTGATAATTGTGAAGTATTTCTTGAAAAAAAAAAAACTCGTTGAACAATCATTTCAATCTATTTTTTGTTCCATTACTACACGGAATAGATTTTGATACTCTGATAAGTTCTCCACATTCTCTCTCAGGAAGTGGCCTAATGTCAATGAGCTAATGTGAACGTGACAGTGCTGTGTTTGAGAGGAGAAGGGGAGCTTGTCAACTCGTATAATTAATGGGAGTGCATGAGCAGAAAGCATGAAAACGTCTTCGAAACACATCAAATTAGTAAAATTTGCTAGAACAAGAATTGAGAGTGTAAGGGGAGTAATGAGTATGACTCTATGAGAATTGAGATCGAGCAAGAGCGCATGAAATTTTGAAGAATTATGTGACTAAAGTGTGTACCATCCAAAGCTCAATAATTTTCTGATGAGAATTCAAAGATAAATTCTTACTATGCAGTGATGAGTATGAATTTTTATGACTTATGCCGAGCACTACGGATATGACAAGTGGCCAAGTGCTCGACTTGCGCGGTAAAGAAACATACGAAACGGTTGAGGTGGTGTTCCACTTTTTATAAAAGTTTTTTTTTTTTTTTCAAACGGAGGTAATTTCAAACTCAAATATAATGCAAATGAAAAATATTTTTTCAATTTTTTTTGCACCGTTTTAAAGATCTTAATGAGATCTATCAAACAAAACCTATATTGGTAGAAAAATTATTTGTTTAAATATATAATTTTTAAGCTTGAAATTACATTGTTTTTCAAAAAATACTTTTTTTGAGAAACAGATCGAAACGCCCCAGTCATCCCACATATCATGCCAAAAATCATTCTCCCATGCATGAGACAGACTCGCCGGTTATAAGCCCTCACATGATCTCATAACTTCCCATGACCAACCTCCACTTCTACCATCCCAGGGTGCAAGGTATAAATAGAGGAAGGAAAGGAGAAGATGAGGTGGACACTTATCTCCCCCTTGCATAATGCTTTCTCCCTATCGTTCCCCAACTAATTTGATCGTTGGAGGGTCCACGATTGGAAACATTACTTGTATTTGGACTTGATTTTGCATGAAATTCTTCTCAAAGGATCTCGGCGTGATCATTCGGACTTGGCAAGAGCTCCGTTGAAGTGCTCGGATCAACCGCCCATATTTTGACATCAACATGCAGTATATCTAAAATACAAGTACATCGCAATGTTTTGTTGCTAAGCAAGTGCCTAGTTTTTTTTGCTCAGTTAGGGTATGTTTGGTTGGATGGAATCAACGTTGGAATGAAATAGTTATTCCAATGACTTACTTATTCCAATGTTTGGTTCATCATTAAATAATGGAATGATGTTTAAATGGAATCACAATTCACCTTAGTAAAAGAATTGTCATTCCATCCAAAAAACTAAAGAATTGTTATTCCATTTCTTTGTCACACCAAACATTACTAGTGCCACTCCAACATTCACTATTGCCACACCAATAATTACTATTGCCACTCTAAAATTACTGTTGCCACTCTAAAAATTGCTATTGCCACACTATTCCATTGGAGATGAGAATGACTATTTCTAAGCACAACCAAACATGAGAATGGGAATGATTATTCCATTCTCAATTCCTCCAACTCTATTCCATTCTTAATTCTATTCCTATTCACATTCCATTCCATCCAACCAAACGCACCCTTAGTGTATTTTTTTTTTTTGCTCAGAGCAAGTGCCTAGTTTGTCAACACTTTTGAAAACATTTTGCCCAACCAAAATAAATTTTGAATGTGATGAATATGGAAACAGCATTTTAATTTGCATGCAAGGAAAATTATTCGAGAAAGTGAAAATGAATAAAAGAGAAGTGAATGAAAATAAAGTGCAAAGAATTTTGAAAAACATTCAGAAAATTCCTCCGGTCAAAATAATTCGGAATAAAATAAACCAGCCCAAATAATAACAAAATCTTAAATAAAATACTCAATCACAGTTCAAATTCTGGAAAACATTTATGTATGAAACCAAACCTCCTACGCCAAGAACACTCCGGCGGCAGCTTCAGCCTTCGGCCTTCCCGCCACCTCTTTCGGCGGTGCGTTCAGCCCTAGTCCTCAGCCACTCAACCACCTCTCCAAACACCAAATCAACACTCTCATCCGGCTCACCGATCAACTGGTGCCACATCCCCGGGTAAATCCGGATAGTCTTATCCTTGCTCGCCGCTTTCTCGTACAAGTCCTCCGCGCACGCCGGGTCACAGATGACGTCGTCGCCACCGTGAATGATCAGAAAGGGCACGTCCACTTCGGCGAATTTCGATTGCACCTCTCTGCACACCCTGAGGAGCTCGCGTGCCGTGGCGGTTCGCGGCCACGAATTGTTCCGCCGCGGCGTCACCATGGCCAGCCTCCGCTTCCACTCCACCTTGAACGACACGTCAGGAATTGACCCGCGTGTGGGGACCACCTGTTGAGGATTTGGAGACTAATTAATCATTTTCCAATTCACAATCATATCAATATATAAATCAACCAAAATGCTAGAGGTACATCACCTAGAGGCACACCAATCACACCTCTCTCACATACAGGTGGGTCCCACTGGAACGGGTTCTACCTGTATGTGAGAGGGGTGGAATATCGTGTGCCGAGGATTATTGTTTACATAACATATTGACCTTACGAGATTTTGGGTCTCTGCGTGTGGACACTTGCTGTTGTGGAGTTGAAAACTAAGCCCCAATGTTTCCTAAATTTTTGTTTCGTTATTAATTTGTCTCTTTTTGAGTGTTTTTTAGATTCGCCGAATTTTTTTTTGGATTGACCAATCACAAGAGAGTGTAACAAGTAAAAAATTACGACAAAAAATAGTTCACTAAAAGTGAAAAAGATACCGAACATTGACTTTTTTTTGTCTTTAGAGTTGTTTTATATGAATTTTTTTTCAACTGTAGTCAACATTTTAATACCTTTCTAATTTCTCTTATCGAAGCAAACAATAGATTAAAAACATTACGATGAGAAGCTAAACAAATTGATAGAAACAGTAAATAATACCGATAAATATGCCAGAGTAAAAATTTAGGAATCCCTAACTGCTCAGAAAATTGTCATGTACTCCTATATACTCCCTCCGTTCCAAAATTACTGTCCAGTTCGGTCTCCAACGCAAATTTTAAATTGTTAATATCTTTCAATTTACGATGTTTTTAAATATTTTAAAATTTTTGTATAATAGAACTAATTGAGATCTGTCATATAAGATCCATATTGCACATAAAATTCATTATAAATTGAAAGATATTAACAATTTAAAATTTGCATTGGAGACCGAACGGGACCGTCATTTTGGAACAGAGGAAGTAATACCATACAGTCCTTTTCAGGTCCAGTCACCAGGATTTTGTTATGGTCCGGATTTGTGTCTTAGCTCTCATTTCCCGATCGATTTACGATGATTCAAGCCGCTTAATGTGTTCAGAACGTGATTTTAAGGGTACTCATGAGAAATTAGCAAAAAAAATGACCGGAAAAGGTTTGATCCGAGCAAATTTTTTTCTAAACCGTTCAATAAAAAAACTGCTCCAATCAAGCCATTCCCGGTTATTTTTTTGCTGATTTCTCGCAAGTACCTTTAAAATCACGTTTTAATCACATTGAGCGGCTCGGATCATCATAAATTGATCGGGAAATGAAAAATCCGGACTATAAAAAAATCTGGGCTAGTGGACCTAAAAATTTCTGTAATACCATATATATATATATATATTTACATAATAAGGGAGGATGGTTTTTGAATCTTATGTCTACATAAATCCAACGGCTGTTATCTCTCTAAACTAATCTAACGGCTGTGACTCCCTCATTAGATCAAAAAAAATCCTGCTCTCAAAAACTAAATGTACCGTGAAAAAAAAAACATCCCCCCCCCACCCCACACACACACACACACTAGGTTAAGGTTTATTTTAGAATTATCTAATTCTATCTACTGCCGGCAATTCCCCTAGCTAGGAAACCAGTAGCTACTGCAAAGAATTTTGTGCTCTAAAACTATTACCGATTCACGTCAATCCGGCTAAACTCCTCTCTCTCTCTCTCTCTCTCTCTCTCCCTCTCCTCCCCGTTCATATTTTGGAATGCATTTTAGGTGTTTGATTAAATGCTGATGTGGAGAATTCTTGATTGGATTCCTAGATTCTGATTGTCGTTCTTAGGGGTTCTGACCTTAGTTTCTAGGAATTTTATGTTACATTCAAGATTTTGAACTCTAAAAGTTTTTAATTGCATTCGTGACAATAGATTCAATACCCAGCGTGGCTGCACTAAAAAAAAAAAACAAATTGGCTGCACTTTATTGGCCCCTACGTTTTTTTTTTTGGTGAACATCGACCCGACGTAGTTACTACCTTTGTCCCCTTACGTTCCAATAATCACACCGGTATGGTTATTGGAATAAAAATTTTTATATCGCATTCATTTTTTTGCCTGCTTACCGTTTGCAGGTTCGACCTCTTCAAGAATTAATAGTTCAGCAAAACTAATGTCACGCAAAGGGAAAGAAAATGCAACATATCCCTGATTGGATTCCTAGATTTCTTGAATGCCGATATTCGAGTCGTGCCTTCAGGCACGGGCAAATCCTAGTATATATATATATATATATATATATATATATATATATATATATATCAAGCAATACTTGATTGAAACGCATCTATAACAAAATGATTAAAACCCATGGTTGAAGTAAAGGCCGTTACATATACTTACTATAGTAATGCATCACTAGTTATGTGGCTTAATTTTTGGATCTCAGATGTGATTTAGCAATGTATCAATCGCTGTCGGCCCCATATATATATATGACCTATCACCATTACGTGTCGTGTCGTGAAAATGTGATCCTTGAATATATATATCTATATATATATATATTGTGTGGTGGACGAAAAATGTAATTACAAAATCTATCTCCATTTGGTTAGAATGTAATTACAAAATTGATATCCGTGATTTGAAAGGATTCCCCAAATCTCGGTTAAGAATATAATTTAGAACCACGAAGGACAATGAGAAGTCTAATTTCGAAGGATATGATTTATATATATATATATATATATATATACTGGGCGGTTCCAAGGACACCTAAAAAAACACCTAAAAAAACACCTCATAGTTTCCGATCAAATTTTGACAATCCGAGCCACTCAATGTGATCAGAACGTGATTTTAAAGGTATCCGCAAGAAATTAGTAAAAAAAATGACCGGGAAGGGCTTGATTCGAACATTTTCGAACAGTTTTTCATTGAACGGTTCAAATAAAAACTGCTCAAATCAAATCTTTTCCAGTCATTTTTTTTACTAATTTCTCGCGGGCACACTTAAAATCACATTCTACACACATTGAAAGGTTCGGATCATAAAAATTTGATCGAGAACTGTGAGATTGAGATTTAGGGTGTTTTTTTAGGGTGTCCATTGAACCGTCCCCATATATATATATATATATATATATATCTTTGCAATTCAACTTATCTCGAAATTTATCGAAAGTGAAATTCTACATGCACACAATTTCCAACATAACTGCATTCGAAGTCGTTCGATATACAAACACACATTTATTCACATTTATCGAACGGTTTCGAACACGATTGTAATTTAAAGTTGTGCATGTAGACATATTCCAAAAACACCAACCTGCCATGTCGGTACCACCGCCGCAACAGCCGACAGGAAGTGCTCCAACGGCCACGGCGGCTTGAACTTGTCGCTGATCCCACACATCGCGCCGTTAAGCACGAGCCCGTCGTAAGCCCGGCCGCTCGAGCCGCCGCCGCGCCGGAGCGCGATCAGCAAAGCGATGGCGCCGCCGAGCGACTCCCCGTAGAGGAACGAGGGGAGCGACGGCGGGTAGCGGGCGCGGAAGGAGTCGAAGAAGGAGACGCAGTCGTCGACGACGGGGCCGATGTCGGGGATGTGGTTGGAGAGGCCGTCGGAGAGGCCGTGGCCCTGGTGGTCGATGGCGCACGTGGCGAAACCCGACTTGGCGAAGAGGATGGCGGTGAGGTTGAGCATCCAGCTGGTCTGGCCGGTGAAGCCGTGGACGACGGCTACGGTGGCGGTGGTCTCGGCCGGGGGGAGCGGGGCCCAGGACTGGGTGAAGAGCTTCATGCCCCTGGAGTTGGTGATGTACTCGGAGGAGTGCGTCACTGAGTGCCGGGCGTGGAACTCGGACGGACTCAGTGAGCCGAAGGGGCTGGTATCGTTGGCCTCCGATATCGGGTGCGCCATTTTCTGATAGGGTTCCCGAGGTTTACACTTGGAGAGATATATATGCTCGGAGAGACGGGAAAGGAGATTTATATAAGGATCCAGGGGGGACTCAGGAAAAGATTCCTGTCCAGTTTGCTTCCATCTAGTCCCATCCAGTTTTTTTTTGTTTTCATGGGCCCATCCCTGGCTTTCGATGATGATTGCAACCGTTCATTTTATAAAACTCATCGAGTCTTCTAAGTGTAGAAAAATTCAAGTTTATCGGATACTGATTAATAACTTATTGGAGCAAGTTTATTTTGAAAGAAATGTATTGTACGTGCAGGTAAACAATTTGTTACAATATATAAATGTGTTTTTTAAGTCATTGATCAGTATCCAATCAACTTGAACTTGAACTTTGAAATGCTTAAAGACCTCGACGAGCTCTATATGATGAATGGATCCAATCATCATTGTAAACCCGAAATGGGCCAACAAAAATAAAAAAACCCAGAAGAGACTAGATGAAAGCAAATTGGACAGGGATTGAGTCCGATTGGGGGAGCCTGAAGTGACCTCCCTGGCATCCGAGCCATCCATCTTGACAATTAATAATTCAGATTCGCTGTAGTATTCTTACCGATCAAACTTGATTCTTACCGATAAGAGTTAATAAATGTGAGTCATCAATTGCGAAAATAGACAATTGGATGTCACATACAAGATGCACTACAGGCTCTGTGAGTCCCTTGTATAAAGGGCTTTGATACGTGTGATAAGCACACAATATTCTATATTCTTGTGCTTAATCTCTTACATTTATCATATCAGTATATATTTTATTATTTTATGTTTTACGATGATTTTGCACATGAGGTATGTTTTTATTGTTTTCAGGTAATTTAACATAAAGTGTGTCTTTTGACATCTAATTTGGCTCGACCACCTGCAAGTCCAATTTCAGCTCACCGCATTGAACGACGCCAATTTGACTGTATTTATCTCTGCGTCAAAACAAGAATTTTGACTATATTAGGACCTTGATTGGACATTGTGTTGAAAATCAATCGAGAGCATCACAAAACAAAGCAGTGCAAGGTAGCAAGTCCAGCAGGGGGTGTCGGCAGCCATGGACTCCACCTTATGGGAATACTATATCCATTTTGGTCCAAGCTCGCCCATCTGACACCCCTAGAGAATAGCATATCTACATGCCATAAATAGATATGTATTATATTGTTATATTTTGTTATTATATTATTACATCTTAGTTGTAATTGCACATTCGGCTGTCTTTGCTTTTTCTTTCTATATTTTATTTTCTTCTTTTTGGCCTATATATATACTAGAACATATCTAGGAGGCCGAGGGTTAGTAGTTAGTACCCGGTGCCGTTCTGCTTTTTTTTTTACTTATAATGAAGATAAATAATAATGTTTTAATTTTTTTTGCACTATTTAAAATATCTTAATAAGATCTATCAAACAAGATCTATATTAATAGAAAAATTATTTGCGTAAACACATAATTTTTAAACTTAAAATTACCTTTTTTCTCTAAAAATTTCTTTTTTTAAAAACTAGAACAGAGCTTAGAAAATACTCCGTAGAAAAAGAAAGCCTCAGCTCTCTCTCTTCTTTCTGTCCGTTCTCTCTGTCTCTCTCTCCCTGTCTTCACTTTTCCCCGGTGAAAATTTGCGCAACTATATCCCCCCTCTAAATAATCTCCTTACAGCAAGTTTATCGGTTCAAAGGTAAAAATATTAGTAAATAGTGTATTTTTTTAATTTTACCGGCCTACTCATATCTTTTTCAACATTATATCAATACTTTCTACTTTACCTATCATTTATTAGAATACTAATTCTTTTTTGGGGAGAGAGAGAGAGGGAGTGATAGGGGGGAGAGAGAAAAGAAACAATAGTTTAATGGATGCATTGTGAATAGTGGTTCGGTACATTTACCTAACATTTTTCATAAAGGCAAACTAGCTTCTTCTTTGCCAAAGCTGGTGTAGGCTAGTTTTGGTGTCTTAATTTGATAAAATGGCTTTCAAAGGCTTATTTTGCTATGTTGATAAACTTGCTCAAAGCCAATGTAACCTTCTTTCAGGGCTAGCCATTGTAATATGCTTGTAGTCATATTTATGTTGCTTGTAGTAGATTTGCAGTTTTTAATATCTTGTCCCAATTCTGTTTTTATATTTCTAGTACGTAAAATGTCTAGCTTAAAAAAGTAAAAATTGAGGTTTGGTTATGAGTATTCGCAAATTACTTGGCTAGTTCTCACACCAAACTTAAATTTAAGGTTAATATTAGTGTGAATCCCTTAAAGGTTGAGAACGGAACGCCTTTGGCTTACCTCCGTTGTAAACCTTTTTCTAGCGCGCACTAGTATCAATCTTTCATATTCACATAAATAATAATTAATTATGTTTTAAGTAGTTTCTAACATTTCCTAGGCAAGTCCTTTGTCTAAGGAGGGGTAGTCGTATAGGTATAGTCGCAGGGTGATTAGCACATTATGGTCAGGTCGAACATGTCTTGCTCCTGTTATTGAAATAAAAATGAAAAGATAATTTTAGGTTATTAAAGTACTTCTATTAGACAAACCCGGGCATTGTCGGAGCCCATGTGAACGGGGGAATGGGGGACCAAAATTTATTCTCCATTACGCATGGGTAAACGGCGACCGTAAAGTTTCGTATCTTTCGGAGTATCTTTTTCTCTCTAAAGCCGAACGTTTTCAAGAACAACGAATTGAGCAAATAAGTCCGGATTGGTTGCGAGTACTATGAACCCTACGTCTGTATCTTCTTTTTAATTATTTGAAAAGAATAAGTATTTTCCTAGGTTTTAGTTAATCTCAACCAATCGGCAAGGGGTGGCTACCTAAGAGCCAGTTCAAATAGTAACAACCCGAGTTCTGAGTCAGCACATATCACTGTCTTTGTGGATTTAACTCCGGTCTAATCGGATATTGTGCTATGTCAGTTTCCGCCCTACGCTTGGGGCAACCCATTAATTTAGGACTAGGACTCTGCCCAAAGCAACGTGTAATCATTTTTTAGGATCCGGACGTGCTGTAGTGCATCTCGGTGTAGTACGGCACACGGACCGTTGATCTCATCAATCAATGATTGCGTTGTGTTTTTTAATTTTAACCGGTAATACATATCTTTTACCGGTAAAAGATTGTTTTTTTTTCACAACCTGACAATCATTTTGTAGCTCAAGATGTGTAAATCATTACGCAAAAAAATTGGATCGGCCAGAAATTGAAAATTGCGCAACTCAAACAAATTGATTAATGAGAAGAATGTTAATGATTCATTTTCCTTGAGAATATTGTGTAGCTTTAATTTCGCTACCGATAATTGATAAATTAATTTTTTTTTTTTTGCATGAAAATATAATGTGCAAGTCGAAACCTACAAAATTAATGTTTCGGATTGTCAAAATATGTTGTCAAATTGCGGATCAAAAAAAAAAAAAAATATGTTGTCAAACTCAATCATGTTAGACCATCCACAATAATTTAATCAAAAGTCAATTATTTTTAAAGTTTACAATATTGGTGTAAAAGATGGCTCACAATCATATAATCAAACAAGATTAAATTTTTTCCACCGAAACTCTACTTTTCCACCACCACCTGTTTGGTCCTACAGTGTGTTTATTGTTAATCTAAACCATTCATCTTGTAGACCCCATATAATAATGTATCTATACAAAAAATATACTTGATCAGAGTTCGATAGTAGTATCAAAAATTTAATTTTGCTTTGTAAAATTTACAGTTTATCTTTATTATTATTGACAGAAATCAGATTGTTCATTTTATAAACCAAAATTCAAATTTTGATATATCTATCGACTTCCGGTCAAGCTGATTTTTTCCATGACAATACTATACTGCAGGTCTTAAAATATGAATGATTCAGATCGATACTCGGTAGGGCTCATAATGGGCGGTGGTGAAAAAGTGGGGTTTTATTGTACACCGGTGATGGATAAATTTTTTTCTCCAATCAAACTTAGCAACATTCTTAGAAATAATCAAATTTTGGGTTTTGGATAACCAAAACTAGCAACTTTTTTCAATAATCAAATTTTGTGGATCCCATACCACACAAGTTAACTGGTTCCAAAATTTGTATACACGTGTTTTAATTAGTATTTTCTTCTTCTCTTCTTCGTCTGCTCTATATCTTCTTTACTTCACCCACAAATTTTTTCTCTTTCTTTTCCTCCAAACGTAAAGCTCATATCTCTCAATCATCTACAATTCAAATTATTCAACCCATTATTGCCGAATTAAGGTATTTCGCTCTTCTTTCCTGTTTCTATTTTATTCCTTTTTGGTTCCTCCTCTGTGGTTGAGCATATGTAGAACCTTGCATTCTTTTCCAAATTCAAGAACTCGTCTAATTTTTTTTTTTTGGAAGATTAAGAGAGTGGTGGATTTGTGATAGTATTAGTTTGGTTAGATAGCTACAGGAATAGGGGAAAAAAGGTTTCGGCGTTGTTTTGATAGAGAACAATAGAAAGAAAAAGGGAGAGAGAGAAAGTTTCAGCGTTGTTTTGATAGAAAACACTAGAGAGAGAGAGAGAAATTGTAGTGGACCCTTTTATTTTGGATATGAACTAGAAGTGACTATTGTGGATCTCAACATTGTTAAACTTAGAAACCTCTTAAATGAATAATTAAAAGCTAATGTGTCAAATTTTGATTATTCATTTTTTATTATACCACTGCAGATGATCTTAGATGAGGTGTTTGAGAGATTTTTAAACAGAGAATCACCCTTTAATTGAATTATCTTTAATGGGGTGTTAGAGATTTTGACGGATTCAGTTTTCTATTATCACCACTGCACACATGATCTTAGATGCAATCCACAGTAACACACATTAAAGAACATTGAGCTACATGCATCAGAATGGTTTAGCCATTCATCATCTTTTGATTAGTGCATTTAAGGGGTTGATTAAAGTTTCATTCAATGACCTGACAGGGAACTTCACAACTGGTCAACAAGAAGCTCGTGCATCATTTTTTGAAAGGATATATATATACACACACACTGGACCAGCCAACTCGATAATCCCTTGCTTTTTAACGTGAAATTTTGAATGTTGTGAAATTTAGAAAACAATTTTTTAAAAATAGGTTTCAAACTAATAAAAACATGTTATTAGAATAAAAAAAAGTTTTCGGGAAAAAGTAAAAAAAAAAAAACAGTTTTTGAAATTTTTTTAAAAAGAACAGTTTTTGAAAAAAAAGTTTTAATAAAAAACTGCTTTTGCAAAAAAAAAAAAAAAGTTTTTGCAAAAAAAAAAAAAAGTTTTGAAAAAAAAACAATTTTTGTAAAAAAAATAAAAACTTTTTTTAAAAGTATTTTTCTTAGAAATTTGTTGAAAATGGAAGAAAGAATGTTTTTGTGTAATGATGGTGTACTTGATTGAAGAAATATGGAAACAACTAAATTTGATTATTAACAAAAAGTTACTAGTTTTGATTATCCAATGGCCAAAATTTGATGAGTTGCTACGAGGTTGTTAAATCTGATTATTCCACTGTGAGCACTTTTTTGAGCTTATGTTGCTAATCTTAGCAACATTTTAGTTTTGATTATACCACTGTGGATGCTCTAAGATGAGGTGTTTTAGAGATTTTTAAACAGAGAATCGCCCTTTAATTGAATTATCTTTAATGGGTGTTAGAGAGAGGGAAGTTTTCAACAATCACCACCACACATAAAATGCAAACACAGTAACACACATTATAGAATATTGAGCTACATACATCAGAATGGTTTAGTTGTAGTTAATATCTTTTTTTGTCATAAGGTTGATTCTTGTTTTTCCATTCAATGGACCTGACAGGGAACTTCCAACTCTCAACAAGAAGCTCGTGCATTTCATTTTTTGAAAGGATAATATATATACACACACACTGGACCAGCCAACTCGATCCTCCCTTGCTTTTTAACGTGACCTTTTTGATTGGGTTTGTGGCGTAGTTTTTGGGGGCCGTTGAGTACCATACCCACACGCGATATCCCATCGGCTATTTCAATCCAGCCGTCCAAACGTGTTTAGGATGGTCCGGATTTTAAAGAGAGAGAGAGAGAGAAAGAGGAGAGAGGGTAGTGGGGTGAGGGGAGAGAAAGAACAAATCTGAACTGTTAAAAACACGTTTAGATGGTTGAGATTACCAACGGATGCTGCCACGTGCCACTTGCTCGACACCCAACTGGGAGAAGTTCAAATTAGGGAAATAAATATTGCTGATCACTACAATTAATGCGCTTGATTTTGAATAGCACATCACGTTACCGTAACAGACATATCCACCTCCTACTTGGAGTAATTACCTTTATTTTTTTTCCTTTTATTGGAAATCTGGGATCAATGCCAAATTTGCCAACCTAAACAGTAAACACAAAACATATATCGTATTTATTGATTACGAAACTTATGAGTAGGAGGTTAAATAGTAATAAATAGAAGGCTAGGGCATAATGGTCAAAATCAAAGTTAAAATTAATCTACTACTCTTATACTTCCAAACACTATTTTGCTGTAAATTTTATTCCACTCATGTTATCCAAACATTTTCGCAAGTTGTGATTATAATCCGAAATTTGTATTTACAAATTGATATATGTGATCTAGTAAAAAATGGCTCCCAAATATCCCCGGTATCTTTGTACTATGTGTTTTTTTTACCCCATAGATAATCTCACAAAATTTCAATTTGTAGTGTTTTTTTTTTTTGTTTTTTTTGTTTTTGCTTATTTGAAGTTGTAAAATAACTTTTTCAAAAAATGCACTTAATTGAAGAGTGTTTTTATTGAATGACTAAGATTTATCTAGATATTTACTTGATAACAAGATATTCTACACCTTATTTCACAAAAAAAAATTTAAATAAATAAATCCGTACTTTCATTTTTAGTTATCAAAAACTGCACCAAATGCATGTCCAAGTTATTTTAAGTGTTTAATTGAAATAATCTTAAACTAATAATGTTAGTATAATTGGCGTTTTCTGGTGGTGTTCCGGTTTTGGAAAAAAAGAACTTTTTGAAAAAGAAGGTAATTTCAAACTCAAAAATCATGTATTTACGTAAATAATTTTCGTACCAATATAGATCTTGTTTGATAGATCTTATTAAGATCTTTTAAACGATGCAAAAAAAAATTAAAAAAATATTTTTCATTTTCATTATATTTGAGTTTGAAATTACCTCCGTTTGAAAAAAAGTTAACTTTTTAAAAAGCGGAACACCATCTCTGTATTTTGTCAAAATCATTAGAGTCTGTAACTTTTGGGGTCCAGACACTAGGTCCGGACGCAGTTGGTGGCAGTAACAAGTCCGGAAAAGTGGGTCCCGGCCCAACTTGTCATCTGATGAATTTGGGGCTGAAAAACACAAACAACTTTCGAGTTTTTGTCTGTTTTTTTTTATACTCAAAGGCCCACTGTGCAATGCAATCCCCATTGCATTAAAAATCTGCGAAGAAGAGAGAGGTGAAAGAGAAAACGCATTCTCTCCATAAAGAGCCTAATACATGAGGGGATTTGTCCAGGGGAATGATTCTCTTACTTCAATTTTTTTTTTTTTTTTTTTGCTCGGCAAACGAAATTTTATTAAACTCGAAGGGGTACATCGAGGCAAAAACGAGATATAAAAAGAACATCTCACTGAAAATAAAAGAGATGGAACAAACAATAAAAGAAATGAAACTTCATTTTTATCAAATGGCCGTTCCTTCTTTGTTTTTATTTACGTGAAAATATCAAATTGCTATTCATATGGAAAAAGTGACTCAAGAGGTAAAGATAATTTAATAATTTCATATAAAAAAGAAAAGAAGAAGAAGTAACGATGGATAAAAAAGGAAAGTGTGAAAATCATTTTCTTATATTTATTAGGGGATATGTAACATATGCGCTATATCTCTTAGAAAAATGATTTAAAGTATCGGAGACTCTAGAGTTATGAGTATTATGTAACAATCCGATTTCTCGGAATATTAATAAAATATTTAAAAGACAAATTTTCCATAAGGACTTCATAGATTTAATACATCACCATTCCAAAAGCAGATTTCATCATATTGCAATCATATTTAAATAAGTTTAAGTTGCCGAATTTGTCAAAATGTTATAATTCGCAATAAACTTTGAAACACTCAAAATAAAGTTGACTTAAACTAATCAAAGCGACTAAGCATACGAAAACAAGGGTTCTTCGGCTCCCTCCTTAGCAATGTTGACTTCAGTTAGATTGTATAGCACTTCTATTCTGTCTTCGGTACTTGGCATTTGAAGACTAGAGCGAAGACTCTCAATAGCCAAAATCCACCCAAAAATCCTTAACTTACAAGCAGGACAAATAAATAATTGAAATGCATTGAAACATAGAAGTAACATAATCAGAGAACAATTAAATATTCCATTACTATTCTTCAACTTATGTGAAATCTCGAATCTTATGTGAAATCTCCAGCGCAAGGCACTAATGTGATCTAACGCCCCTTTTTTAGATTCGGATGAAAAATACCCAAGTTATATACCAAGATATTCCATCCGCGACCATAGGTTCGGATAAAACTTCATTGGGTGTGCACAAACACACTCTGTCTTGGGTTGTGACACAAGCACAATACCACCCTTATGTCCCGTCCCATATTCCGAGAGTCGATCACCACCATACCGTACCCAGGGTTTCGTAAATCAACACTTCCAACTAAACCAACACCAATTAGGGATAGAACCAGGATTTTGTAAACGCGAGGACCGAACTATGGACAAGATTTTAAAATTTCAAGGTTCGGAAATCTAATAGTTTGTTTGGTTTAGATTTTGAGGGAGGTTTTTTTAGTAGTAAGTGGAGAGAGATATAAAGAGAAATGAGATAAATAATTGAAGAAAAAACTTATGGGAGACCGTGGCGCAGAAAGAAAAATTGGATTTTAGATCCAAAACGAACCCCTTTTTTAAAGAATTTAAATCTAAATAGCACTTAATACAAAATACAATATTTAGGGGTTATTAACAAACAAAAAAATTGCTAATATTAATATTAAAATTAAAAAAAAAACTCACTTGAAACAACGCGGGGGCCGTGGCCCCCATATGACCGCACATAGATCCATCATTGACACCAATCATCCTCCAACAATACATTTCCAATTTTCCATGGGTTCTAAAATCATAGCCTTTCACATTATTTCATTTTTCATTAATCCTATTTTCACATCTAAGGTGATAAATCTATACATCGCAACCAATCCGGAAACCTATTTGCCCTATCTACAAGTATAATACAATAAAATAATCAGCAATTCAACATTTCAACGAAACATGCTAACATGCTAAAAACATTTAATCGTGCGATAAAAAGAACTAATCATGAGATTAGAATTATTTAAAAAAACTAATTCGATTCCTCTTGTTTTTCGTTTCCTTTTTCGGACAAAAAATCTACACCTACTCTAAATCATTTCGGAGTGTTGATGGCATTATAATAATTCACATTTGCTACAAAAACTAGGATTAAACCGGAAACTAATTACCTTTAGGGCTCATAATATTAGATTCTAATACACTCAGATTGGATTTATAAACTAACCTAACTCGAGGGGCTAAACTGTAATTATTCCAAAACCCATTTCAAATCCCAGGGGCTGTTTTACGTCGGACAAATAGTGGGTTTCTGGCCACGTCGGGTTCGAGTACAAATATACAATCACACCGAAACGCTAAAATCAATATAGAAACACGATATATACATAAGGAGGTGAGTTCCGATTCTTCCGAACTACCTCTCTGTAGTGGGGCGAAATATCCGAAGGTCCAAGAGGTTCGGGATTTGATGGGACGTTCCTGACCGCTTAGTTGTCTCAGTTCATCTGCTCCACAAGGAACCCAGATACGTCAGTCGTACACGTCATCCGAAGGAGAAAGTGTCTTGAGGGGTCTCGCCAAACGTCCATCTAATTCCGAATAAAGAGACCCGTTTGCTCGGATATGATCATAGACAGGTTTCTTTCGTTCGGTGAAGTACGTTAACTGTTGCTCCTCGTTCCTTCGGAGACACTGACTTCACTCGGAGGCCACAGATCCAGAATCTTCTAGAAGGTTCCACAGAAGCGTGGGAGAGCCTCTCTGATAAAGGAAGGGACGTCCCTGATTGATGTGACCCTCCCTTTATTCTGACTGGGCGGCTCCCCTCTTCCCAACGGCGGCGGTCATTTAATACTCCTGACGCATGACGTCATCCGAGCATCAGTAAGCGCGTGGGTGACGGAAACTGCCCATTCTGCACTCTCTCTTTCCCTGCCTATAAATAGAAGGACATCTCCTCCAAGAAGGGGGTCAGCTCTCTACACACTCTTTACTTCCTTAGCAACATATATTCTCTTGCTTACCAAACTTCCTCCCGGCTCCTTTTCTGACTAGACCGTCGGAGCTTTTTCCCGGAGGAGCAACCCCCTCCGGTTCTGCAGGTACCTGACGGCCGGTGCAGGGTCGCTCGGTTCCAGAAGGTTCAAGAAGGTCAAGATTGAGGCGAAGAAATCAGCCCCCCACAATTGGCGACTCCGCTGGGGAGAAAAAAATCATCGTAGCATCGTGGACCTGATTTCTACCGCCGTTTTCCCTTCTCGCACACCTTCTTATGGCTCAACATGTCCCACCTCCGGGCCCGGAGAACTTCACTTTGGGGTTGTCCGGGTATGGATCTATCAATCCTGAACCAGAACACACAAGAGCCGGTTCCCGAGTGACTGATGTTGAGTTCATAGTGGTTAGCTCTCCTAGCCCCTATAACGTCATCCTCGGTCGAGCCTGGCTACACGGGATACAAGCCGTGGCCTCAACCTACCATCAAGTCGTGAAGTTCATCGGGTGGAACGGGAGACAAGAAAGCCTCCGAGGAGATCAAGTGCAATCCAAAAAATGCTATATCAGCACGGTCACGACGAAACAGAGCTGCTTGGAGGTGCAGTGTGTGGAGAGTGGAGAAATCGAAGTGCTTGAAGCCGTTGGACTTCCAGCCGAGCAAAGATCCGCCGAAGAACTCATCCGCATACCCATTACGGAAGAGGGCACCCGATACTTTCTTGTCGGCAGCTCTCTGACCGAAGAGGAGCGGAATGAAATGTTTGATTTCCTCCTACAACACATTGAGGTATTTGCTTGGACCCCACAAGAAATGCCGGGTGTAGATCCCTCGTTTGCATCCCATTCTCTGAACGTTGATCCGAATAGAAAGCCTGTGGTGCAGAAGCTTCGGCGATCTTCTGTCCTTCATGTTGAGGCTGTGATGGCAGAAGTGGATCAATTATTGAAGGCAGGGGCAATACGAGAAGTACTTTACCCCACTTGGTTGGCTAATCCTGTAGTGGTCCCGAAGAAAAATGGGAAGTTGAGGGTTTGTGTGGACTACACGAACCTCAATGATGCATGCCCAATGGACAGGTTCCCCCTTCCTCGGATCGAACAAATGGTGGACGCAACTGCAGGATGTGAGCGGTTGAGTTTTATGGACGCCTACCGAGGCTACCATCAAATCGCCCTCGCCGAAGACGATCAGGAAAAGACAGCCTTCATCTCGCCTCGAGGCGTCTATTGCTACAACGTTGTTCCGTTCGGTTTGAAGAACGCCGGGGCTACCTTTCAACGAACGATAACGTCCATGTTTCCTGGGATGCTCGGACGGATTCTGGAAGCTTATATCGACGATTTAGTATGCAAGAGCAAATTCGCTCGGGATCATCTTCGGGATCTCGGTGAAGTTTTTTCCGTTTTGAAGAAACGAAGGCTACGACTTAATGCGGAGAAGTGTGCGTTCGGGGTCAGCTCCGGCAAATTCCTCGGTTACATTGTTAGTCGCCGAGGCATCGAAGCGGATCCGACGCAACTCACCGCCGTGCAAAACCTTCGAGCACCTACGACTATTAGGGAAGTGCAACGTCTTACAGGAATGGTTGCGGCATTGAATCGGTTTATACGACGTTCGGGAGACCTCTGCCGACCGTTCTTTCAAGCTATCAAAACAAGCCGTCGAAGATTCGCTTGGACCGAGGAATGTGAGCAGGCTCTGCAAGCACTGAAAGAGTACTTGTCCCATGCTCCTCTCCTCGTCAAGCCACAACCTGATGAAGATCTGTATCTTTACCTCGCCGTCTCGGATCATGCCACCAGTTCTGTGCTTGTTCGGAAAGAAGGGACAGAGCACCAGCCAATTTTTTACTCAAGCAAGACGATGACGGATTCTCAGACTAGGTATCTGCCTATGGAGAAGTTAGCATTGGCTCTCGTTTCATCTAAAACGAGCCTTTTGCCTTACTTCCAATGCCATAGGATTGTGGTCCTTACTGAGTTTCCTCTCAAAGCGGTTCTTCGGAAGACGGATTCCTCGAGTCGGATTCTCAAGTTCTCACAAGACTTGGCCAACTACGACATCCAGTTCGAACCTCGGACGGCTATCAAGGGGCAAGCGTTAGCCAACTTCTTCGCCGAGCTTACTCCGGGTTTGCAGGACGAAGCTAACGCCATGGACCTTGCGGAGACCGAAGCTCGGGTAGCTGCGACCGAGGCCCATCTGGACTGGGGCCAACAGCCATCCGACGCACGTCGCTCCAGATTTACACTCGGCACCAAGCGGCCTGCTCATGAATGGAACTTATTCTCCGGAGATGCCTGGCGGATGACTGTGGATGGAGCGTCAAACATCCATGGGGCTGGGGCTGGAGTAGTTCTTGTCTCCCCCGAAGGAACCGTACACGAGCATGTTGTGTCAATCGGATACCGAGCGACGAACAACGAAGCCGAGTACGAAGCCTTGATTTCCGGGTTGCAAGTTGCCCTTCGGCTTGGTGCTGATTCTGTCCACGTGTTTTGTGATTCTCGGCTAATTGTGGGCCACTTAAATGATGACTATCACGCCAGGGATGAACGAATGAACGCCTATGTAAGTCACGTTTTGGCTCTTCTGAGACAATTCGGACGGGTGGAAGTCGAGTGGATCGCTCGGGAGCATAATGCTCACGCTGACGCCCTCGCAGGCCTCGCTTTGGTGTATCGAGCCTCGGGCAGTCGCACAATAGTGTTTGACGAGATCAACACTCCGAGCTTCGAACCCTCTGACCCACAGGTTGCAGCCATATCGTTCGGCACCAGCCAATTGGACCCCATTGTGTTGTATCTCCAAAACCAAACGCTGCTAGCAGACAGAAAGGAAGCTCACAAGATACGATGCCGTGCTGCTAATTACTTCTTAGATCCCAACGGAAGTCTCTACCGAAGAACTTTCACAGGTCCAGATTTGAAAGTGGTGTCTGAATCCCAAGTGGACGGCATCCTGGATGAGTTACACTCGGGTAGTTGTGGGGCTCATTCAGGTGGACGAAGTATGGCGCAGCGAGCTTTGACTCAAGGGTACTGGTGGCCGAAGATGGTGAAACAATCCGAAGACTATGTGAAGCGCTGCGTTCGGTGTCAGAAGCAAGCTTCGCTCATTCACTAACCAGCATTCCCACTGAAGATGATCACAAGTCCTTGGCCTTTTGCAGTATGGGCTTTCGACATTGTGGGCAAATTACCCAAGGCTCCTGGAGGTTTTGAGTATTTATTGACTGCCACAGATCTGTTCACTAAGTGGGTCGAAGCCAAGGCAATGGTGAAGACGACTGCAGGAGACGTGGAACGGTTCATATGGAAGCACATCATTTCGAGGTTCGGTGTTCCATATGCCATTCTTTCGGACAACGGCTCACAGTTCGTGGCTGCTGCCCTCAAAGCGTTCTACAAACGACGGAAGATCACGATCCAGACTTCTTCAGTCGCGTACCCGCAGGGCAATGGTCAAGCCGAAGCATCCAATAAGACCCTCACTCGGGGGCTTAAGCGTCGTTTGGACAGGAAGCTCGGATTGTGGGTTGAGGAACTCCCTCATGTCTTATGGGCCTATCGTACTACGCCTCGGCGTTCCACTGGACGTACCCCGTTTTCAATGGCCTACGGCATGGAGGCCGTCCTCCCTTTATCCACGATGATTCCCACAGCCCGTACGGAAAATTTCAACCCCGTGGCTAACAATGCTCTCGTGGGTTCTGAATTGGACTTTGCCGAAGAACTTCGCGATAATGCTAACCTTCGGCATGCTGCGTATCAACAGGAAGTTGCTCGAAGCTACAACAAGAACGTTCGGTCATGACCATTCAACGTCGGCGATCTCGTTCTCCGGATGGTTGTGGAAGCGAAAAAACTAACGAAACTCAAGGATCCCTATGAGGGTCCTTACCGAGTGATCGAGAAGATCGGCCATGGGGTTTACAAGCTAGCTGAGATGGACGGTACTCCCATACCAAACCCTTGGAACGCTCAGAAGCTTCGGAAGTTCCATGGCTAGATGTTGTTTAATGTTTTCACTTTTCTTCAATTGTTCTCTGTTCCACTTTGTAAGCCTTTGGGCCATGATAATAGAAGTTTCTTTTCTTCTCTTGTGTGTTCTCTGTTTTCTTTTTGTAAGTATTGGGTATCTCACCTAGCCCACTTTTAAGCCGTTGGGCTCCACATTGTGCTCGTATGGGTGCCATTCACCTTAGCCCTCGGATCGTTCGTTTGGGCGTCTCTTTCTTAGTCCTCACCATTACGTTCGTTCGAACGATATCCTCCTCTGTGTGTCCTCGGATAATTGTTCTTTCACTATCTGCTTGAATTCCCGACTCTGTCCCTCGGCAATCCTCGCAGATAGGGGGCTATTATGGGACGATGGGACGATAAAACGATAGAACGATAAAGCATGATGGAGCGTTCTAAAGCATGATGGAGCGTGACCAATAAAATTTGCAAGTTAGATTTTTCCGAACATCCCGGTTAATACACAAACGAACCAAACAACCGAAGCACAAACGACTCAAACGGCCGAATAACAATACTTGTGAAATTTCCTGCTGTTTCGATTTCCGAACAAAAGTACGTACAATGTCATTTCCAAAACACAAAAACAAAGCTAACAAAAAGGAAAAACCTATTACATCTCAAAGGTTTTCCTGCGGAAACAGAGGCAAGGTAGGGTCGTCAGAAGGTGCTGCTGTTGACGTAGCCTCGGCTGGTGCATCGGTAGTCTCCTCTTGAGGATCGACCTGCTGCTGCTGCTCCTCCTCTGGCTGCTGTAGCTCGGCTGGATTCCGAGGAGGAACCTCGACAAGCATTCTTCGTTCGTCATCAGCCTCGACACCGGCATCATCAAAGCCTGTATTATAGCCCAGCATAAAGCTTGCTTTATGCTGGTCTTCAAGCAGTTCCGCCTGAGCCTCGGCGAGCTCTTCAGCAGCAGCTTCCTCCGCTTGGAAATAGCCCTTATCGTAGGCCTTCGCCAGCGCACCCTCCATCTCCTTTTTCATTTCCTCTCGGCCTAACGCTCTTCCCTCGGCGAGACCTTCATCCTTTCCTTCTGACCTGGTTTTCTCGGCAGCATCTTGCATGCCTTTAACCAGATCATTAAGATTGGTGACTTGGGTCTCGAGTGCCAAGCGAGCAGCTTCGGATTCCTCCCAGCTACGCTTGTACTCGTCAGCCGCGTCCTTATTGACCTGAAGAGACTGCAGCACCTGTTTCCTCTTCTTTTCATGCTCCGTGAGGTGAAGGTTCACGCTCATGATGGACTGGGAGGCCTGAGGGGGAACAAATGTTACTTAAAGACAAACAAGCAGAGGAAACAGTCAACTGTGAAGCAAAACTTACTCTGGCAGCGTGATAATAGTGCTCGGTGAGGGCCGCTTTCAGCGAAGGTGGGGATTGAATGTCCTTCGGCAACCCCACCCCGGACAGGAGCGTCAGAGCGAGAGAAGGGTCGTCCCTCAAGCTGTCGGACTTCAAAATTTGCTTCTTGTCAGCAGTAACGAAGCTCGGCGCCCAAGGGACGTTTTCTTCGCTCGTTTCCTTCCCCTTGGCGGCCACACTCGCTCCGTCGCCAGCCTCCGAGCGCGCCGTCGTCTTTTGTTTCTTGCCAGCTTGGGCTTCCTTCGGCGACGAAGGGGCGGGAGGAGGACGTTTTTGAGTTGGTGGGGGAGGTATTTTCTTGCTTGGGGCCGAGCCTGAGGCCCCTGAAGCCCCTGTTTTCTTGGCCAGGCCCTTGGCCTTGTCTTTCTCCCTTGCCTCCATCTTCTGTTGAAGAACGTCCTTCATGCTTCGGGGAGGCATGTTTGCTTCTTCTTCGGGAGTGGATCCTTCGGTGGGTTCGCGCATGAGCCCTCGCAAAGGCCTGCTCACGCTCGGTAGCAGTTCCGCGGGAAGGTCTTCGGCAGAAGCTTCCTCCTTATCCGCCTCTTTCTTTCGGATACGTCCACCGTAGGTGGGTTTGTATTGTAAAATGGTGGGGGCGTCTCTTTCTTCTGATGGAATGGTAAGGAGAGTGGACGCGAGCTTACAGTTCCTCGAAGCTCGTAGTAACTCCTTGTTGATTTGTGTGGTATCTGTAGAACATAAGACAAGGGAACAATCAGTCGGAAGAACACTAAGTATTACTGTGCAAGTGCAAGAAATGAAGCAGGTAAAAGTAAAAAGCCTGGTGATTGATTTCTTACGGGGTCCACCCCTGCGTGTGGCAACCTCGAATTGCCCGTATTCCGCCGGAGGGTATTGATAATTGCCCCGAACTTCGACGTAGTCCGAGGCCCATTTTTCAGAATCATACATCCCTTCGGGGATTATCTTGGCCATCTTTCTTCGGGAACACAGGTAGTATCGGGAATACCTGATGTTCCGTGACATTGTGTAGTTTTCAAAAATGTGATGGGCTTCGAGTGGGTACATCATCAGCTGGGCCAGCCTTATGATGGAATGGATGATGCGGTATGAGTTGACGCTTAATTGGCAGGGGGTCAAGGTGAAGAGATAAAGGACTTCCCTAAGGATCCTATGCATTGGAAATCTGAGACCACCCTCGGTTATGGCCATCAGGGGAACGGTAATATGTTCATCGCTGAACCTTATCCTGGGACCAGGGACTGGGGTAATAATGACGTCGTCAGGGACTTTGTAATCCCGTCGGAAAGCCCTCATACCTTCTTCGCTCTCGAAGGATTTCCAGTAGGGACATGGGTCCTTTCCTGTTCGGTCAGGAATGACGTCAGGATCTTGAGGGACTATCTTTCTTTTCTTTTGGGGGTTGGAAGAAGCACCGGCAGCCCCTTCTGTACCCTCGGCTTGGCTCGAGGAAGCCGTGGCCGCTCCTCCTTCGGCGAAGTCTCTGTCAGATACCGTTTCTTCGGCCTCGTCGTCTCCTTCCACCTCTTCCATCGGATTATCCTGCACTCTCTCCTCCGAAGGGTTACCTTCTAAGTCGATGATTTGACTCTCTGGAGGCATTGTTCGGAGCGGAGTGACGCTTGCAGGAAGATCAATTCCTGCGGAATCCTCGCTCCTTTCCCGAACGCGGTAATTCCGAGCTAGATTGGAGATCGCATCGGATATCGCGAGGTTCGAGCCCCCAGCGCCTAAGTCCGCGCTATCAACCGAGCGAAACGATTCCCCGGACGAAAGTGAAGCAGAAGTCTCCATACCTAACAAACAAAAGTGCAGGGGGAAAGACCGTCAGCGAGTTGCGTGGTCATGTCCTAAGGTGCCTATGTTCGGTGATGTGAAATGAACGAGCAACCGATTCTTCTGAGAAACGATTAGTCAAAAAGAAGTTCGGATGAAAGTTCTAAGTATGGGTAACAGTTCTATGCGTGTTCGGAAGAACACAGGTTGAAGATGCCTCCATGTTCGGAAGAACACATGAACACCTTCAACTTGTTCTACAGTGCGCAGGCGAAAAAGCGTATGAAAAAGGGGAAAAGGCCCCAAAAGCATATATGAACGACTGAAATGCAAGAAAAGCAGATGGAATCAGAAACATACCTGCGAATCAAAACAAATTCTGGGTTGAAAGCTTCAGACTCTTCCAAAGATCTTCAAACGATTTGAATTTCAGAAAAATGGGAATGGCGTGGTGCTGCTCAAGCGTCAGAGAGAAGGAGAAAAAGTGATTTTCTCTCTCTTCTCGTCACCTCTTATACCTAGGGCGGAATTCGAAGCATCGCCGAGCCCCTAGCCGTAGGATTTGGGCGGGAGATTGATGTGACCGTCGATGGGTGACACGTGGAGATGTACGGGGTGCGCCGTATCGACACCCAATGGCAGCTGGACGCGTGGTCGCCTTTGACGCTGGCGGTTACAGGAGCATTAAATGAAAGATACAGACCTGACGATTCACGCTTGAGTTGGCACTGACGTTCGGAAAGCCCTGTCCACGGGTCTGGCTCGGATTCAATTTTTTCTTCGGCCACTACTGATGTTTCAACTCCTCCTTCCATACTGAGGGTACACCTATGGAAACAGGAGTTGAGGGGCTATTGTAGTGGGGCGAAATATCCGAAGGTCCAAGAGGTTCGGGATTTGATGGGACGTTCCTGACCGCTTAGTTGTCTCAGTTCATCTGCTCCACAAGGAACCCAGATACGTCAGTCGTACACGTCATCCGAAGGAGAAAGTGTCTTGAGGGGTCTCGCCGAACGTCTATCTAATTCCGAATAAAGAGACCCGTTTGCTCGGATATGATCATAGACAGGTTTCTTTCGTTCGGTGAAGTACGTTAACTGTTGCTCCTCGTTCCTTCGGAGACACTGACTTCACTCGGAGGCCACAGATCCAGAATCTTCTAGAAGGTTCCACAGAAGCGTGGGAGAGCCTCTCTGATAAAGGAAGGGACGTCCCTGATTGATGTGACCCTCCCTTTATTCTGACTGGGCGGCTCCCCTCTTCCCAACGGCGGCGGTCATTTAATACTCCTGACGCATGACGTCATCCGAGCATCAGTAAGCGCGTGGGTGACGGAAACTGCCCATTCTGCACTCTCTCTTTCCCTGCCTATAAATAGAAGGACATCTCCTCCAAGAAGGGGGTCAGCTCTCTACACACTCTTTACTTCCTTAGCAACATATATTCTCTTGCTTACCAAACTTCCTCCCGGCTCCTTTTCTGACTAGACCGTCGGAGCTTTTTCCCGGAGGAGCAACCCCCTCCGGTTCTGCAGGTACCTGACGGCCGGTGCAGGGTCGCTCGGTTCCAGAAGGTTCAAGAAGGTCAAGATTGAGGCGAAGAAATCAGCCCCCAACACTCTCATCCGGCGAACGGGGTTCGGAGAGATTTCGGTGGCGGGTTGGAGCTCGGCTGAGATGAGGATGAGCACGGCAGTGGTGGTGCTGCTCCGTGGTGGCTGTACCGGTCGGCCGCTGGTGAGGAGCTCAGGTGGTGGTGCTCGGCGATGATGGTGGAAACCGGCAGGTGGTTCGGCTCCGGTTCCTCTTCTTTCTCTCGCTGCTCCTCTGTGTGTGTGTGTTTTGCCGAAAGAAAATGGGGAAGGAGAGAATTTGTTGGGTTTTGTTTGCAGAAAAGCTATGTGCACAGTAAGTGTGCACAGCAGCTGTGCACAGAGCACGTTTTTTCCCTCCTCGGGTTGCGCAAAGATGATCGGAGCCGCTCATTTTGTTCAAAATATGTCGTTTAAGGGCTCTGTAAAAAATGAGCTTCGTTCGATATCGTTAGAGGCGTTAACAAAACACCCAAAATCACTTCAGAATGGCCTAAATTCTGAAGTGATTTTGGGTGTTTTGTTAACACTTCTAACGATATCGAATGAAGCTCATTTTTTATAGAGCCTTTAAACGACATATTTTAAACAAAATGAGCGGCTCCGATCATCTTTGCGCGACCCGAGGCGGGAAAAAATGTGCTCTGTGCACAGCTGCTGTGCACAGCTCTTTTGTTTGGAGGAGAGAATGAGAAAGTAGAAAGACCAATAGATAAGAAACGGGTTCAGATCCCGTCCAGTATGGTTACCGTCCAGTCCCGTCCAGTTCGGTCTTTTGTGGGCCATTTTCGGGTCCACAACAATGATTGGAACCGTTCACATTTTAGAGCTCGTCGAGACCAACAACCATACCAAAAATCACGTTGATCGGATACCGTTTGATATCATTTCAAAATGTATTAATGTTGTCTAAAAAAATATGTGAAACACAGGATTACAACCCTTCAACACATTTTTCCGAAACTTAATACATTTTGAAATGATACCAAACGGTATCCGATCAACGTGATTTTTGGTATGATCGTTGGTCTCGACGAGCTCTAAAATGTGAACGGTTCCGATCATTGTTGTGGGCCCGGAAAGGGCCCACAAAAGGCCGAACTGGACGGGACTGGACAGTAACTCATACTGGACAGGATCTGACTCCATAAGAAACATAATACTTCTTCGTCTATTTTTAAGTGTCCCGTTTAGTAATTTCAACTTATTAAGAAAATATTATCATTACATATTTTACATCAACTTTTATTTTCATTTTTCCTATTTATCGTCTATGAAGACATCATCATTACAATTTTATTCATTAACTTTTTAAAATAGAATATACTTTTAGGAACAAAATGAAAAATATAGACTGACTTTGTTCGGTTGCCTTTTCATTTTCGTTTTAGTTTTGGAAACCAATCATTACCCTACTTCTTTCCCCAATCATTACCCTATTTTTTCAATTATTTCTTTCTCATCTCTCTCTATCTCTCTCCAATCATTACCCCTATTTTCAATCATTACTCTATTTCTCTCTCCACCCACTACCAAAACTAAACTAAACTAAACTCCCAACCAAACACTACCGCAATTTTTACCCATTAACTTTACAAAATGGACATTTATTATAGAACAACCCAAAACAAAATACTGAAAATTAAAAAGGAAACAAAATGGAGTAGTAGGTTTTGAGTTAGAGCATGTGTGTTGTCGAGTTTTGGGAGGAGGAGGAGGAGGTAATTTTCTTCTTCTTTATCTCCCTTCAGCTGAATAATTGAAAATCGGGGTGGGTTTGGTTTGATTTTTGTTGGAAAAGAGAGGATGGAGTGTGGGGAAGAGTGAGATATGAGGGACGTAATGGGGATGGGGCTGCCAAAAATTGTTACACGCAAAATTGTGCAATTAATTCTAATCGTTCAGATGTGTTTAAATGGTTTGGATTAAAAATAATCTATTAACGATTTAAGACCGATCATAAATGAAATGAACCATGACTATTAATTACAGCAATGGACGATCAGATATTAATTGTATAAAGAGTTTTGCATAATCGTTGTGTGGGTAACATTATTTACGGGACTGCTGCAAATGGCAGAGGAGAGGGTGGTGGTTCGACTGATTTTGGGGAAAAGAGAGAGGTGATAGGTAGTGAGGTGATGGTGGAGTATAAGGTTGGGTTTAATTAAAAAAGTCGTTTAGTTAGGGTTCTTAGTTACCTAGACAATTACACAAATTAGATTTACTAGATAACTCATACTAGTTTATTAATAATTTAAGAGTAAGATCACTAAATTTTATTTGAAAAAATATGTTTAAAATTAGGGTCGTTAAAAATTTATATGCCTAGTGTTGTGGACTATCCGTGGTTAAAATTAGGGTCACTCTCCGGCGGTCGTTGTGGACTATCCATAGGAGCAGTTTTTTCCTTTACGCTTGTTTTCTGTTGTTGTTTTCGATTACATTGGTCCTTATCGTGTAATGGTTTGTACTAAGATTTCATTTGAAATCTTTCTATCTTGTCCCGGATCGAATTCTCATATCGGCACCTTGTGTTGATTTGCTTTTGCAGGATATCTTAGGGTTTCGGATTAGGTAGTTTGGTGCACTCCTGTGCTTAGCAATGTAATTTTCGCCTTTATGCGTAATGAAATTGACTGATTCAAAAAAAAAAAAACAATTTATATGCCTAAACATTTTTCATTCTATTTTATAATATAAATTTTGATTAAATAGTAAAATTCAAAAGCTAAACATCATGTTGCGGACTCCTCCTATTTGTTTAGTAACTCATTTCTAATTGATAAGAAGGATTATATTTTTCTAAATAAAACTTAATACTCCTATATTATATGCTAATGATATAGGTACCGACGGCCGGGAGGGAAATCTGAAAATCGTACCGACCGGCAGCGCTGAGCCGTCTCCGGCCACCGGACGGCCGATCCGAGCCATCCAAAAATTTTAAAATAAAAAACTGAGGGGCCTTAAGCAAGAATCAATGGCATCCAAGGTGTGTAGGGTGCTTGATCCGAGCACCCCTTTTTCGTTTATATATGTATATACGTGTATATACACAAAAGAGAGGTGCTCAAATCGAGTATCCTACACACCTTAGATGCCGTTAATTCCCGCCAAAGGCCTCTCGATTTTTTATTTTAAAATTTTTGGACTGCTCGGATCCGCCGTACGGTGGCTGGAGACTGCCCGCCGACGGCCATCACTACGATTTCTCTCCCCTCCTTGTCGGTACATATAGCATCACTCTCTATTATAATCACTGATCGTGCATCACCTCACACGAAAAACAAACGAAAAAGTTGTTTGCTGATAAAAAAAAAGAAGAAGAAAGAAAGCGCTTGCCGTGCAGGAACTACTCCATATTTTATTTGTTAGGACATTTTTAAACTAGAATTGTTAGTAATTCCGAAAAAACAACACTTCAAGTTTATTTTTTCTATTTCAAATATTAGAAAAACAAATTATTTGCAATTTTAAATATCAATTTTTTTTAAAAAGTTTATGGCTAGAAATGAAATTCGAAAATCATTTTAAATAAGGCTATTTATTTTACCACCCTTTTATTTATTAACACCATTCCTCTTTTGTTTTTATTAAGGTATTTATTAAAACGTCATTACACTTTATGATACTAGTTTTTTCTCACATTTTAAATAAAGGGTGTTTTATTAAATTTACTCTAATAAAATAAAAAAGAAAGTGACATTGATAAATAGGTGGATGGCAAAATCAGCTACATTAAATTAATATAATAGCAGATAATTTTTGGCACCAGATATCATATTTTGGTCACGACAAAAACAATACCCCAACTACCTCCTTCATCTCCCATTTAATTTCTCGAAAAAATCTCTCTCCCCTACATAAATCCCAAAAAATCTCTCTCTCTCTCTCTCTCTAGAATATAGCAGGCTCAGTACAATTGATCAGAAATGGTGCACCCTGTATCGGAGGCCAACGACAAGAGCCCATTCGGCTCACTAACCCCGTCCGAGTTCTACGCCCGCCACTCAGTGACTCACTCCTCCGAGTACATCACAAACCCCAGGGGCATGAAACTCTTCACCCAGTCCTGGACCCCACTCCCCCCGACCGAAATCCTCGGCACCGTCGCCGTCGTGCACGGCTACACCGGCGAGACCAGCTGGTTCCTCCAGCTGACCGCCGTCCTTTTCGCCAAATCGGGATTCGCCACGTGCGCCATCGACCACCAGGGCCACGGCTTCTCCGAGGGCCTCTCCAACCACATCCCTGACGTCAGCCCCGTCGTCGACGACTGCGTCTCCTTCTTCGACTCCTTTCGCGCTCGCCACGCGCCGTCGCTGCCGTCGTTCCTCTACGGCGAGTCCCTCGGCGGAGCGATCGTTCTTTTGATAGCTCTCCGGCGCGGCGGCCGACCGTACGACGGGATCGTGCTCAACGGCGCTATGTGTGGGATCAGCGACAAGTACAAGCCGCCGTGGCCGCTGGAGCACTTCCTGTCCATATTAGCGGCGGTGGTGCCGACGTGGCAGGTAAAGGGTCCGTTCCAGTTTCTAACGAAAGGAACTTTTAGAAAAGGAAAATAATTTTAAGCTCAAAAATTATACGTTTACTAAAATAATTTTCATAGCAATATGATTCTTGTTTCATAGATTTTATTCAGATCTTTTAAACGATGTATAAAAAATTAAAAAATTATTTTTATTATATTTGAGATTAAAATTATATTTTTTTTAAAAAAAATTTTTAAAGAAAGCAGAACGGTACCAAACTTTAATTACGACATGAGGGTTTTTGAATAAAAATGATACTCACACAATAATTCAAACACAATACCAAATACATCTTACATATATATGGGCTCTACACATACTACTATGTGGGTCTCACATGTGTGTAAGAGGTTATGTTTAGATTGTTGTGTAAGTAACATTGTTGTAGGTGAGGTTCGTGATGGGGTGCTTACGTGTGAGTTTTCGTGAGCTTGAGAGGTGCGATTGATCGATGATTAGTGGCAGAAAAAGGGGAATAAGTTTTGTAGGGTGAGGGGAGAAGCGGGAGGTACGGAGGGAACAAAGGCAGCGTATCCTTATTGTTTTCCGTGGGGCGTTTTGCATTTTTCAGGTTCAAATGAGTGAGGTCATTTTTTTTCTCAAAAGAAGAAGGTTCTTCTTCCTCAAATTCAGTGTTCACGCTCTCTCTCTTGGAAAAAGGTCGTTACTAATCATTGGGAATGTCAGGGGTATTGATAGGGCACTTGGGCATAAGTCAGGCTCAGGACGGCGCTCCTATTAAATCCTGACACGTGTCCCCTATGTACTTCCTAGCCTTGGAGAGACTTGCGCCCCCTCCCCGTGGACACTTTTCCGCGGGACGGCTCGAATTTCCGCGGCGATACTTCCACTCCCAGCCATAAGAAATTCCCCAATTCCCGCCGGAGAAAGGTTGTAACCCGTGGCGATCATACTTTCTCCGCGGGCTTTCTTCCGTACCTTGCCTCTAGACCAGAACGGAATCCCGGGAACTCTTCGATGTAACTTTCTTGTGATTATGAGGTCCTAGTAACTCTCGGACTCTTAACACGGTCTCCCACTGCTAGAACTTCTCCGGGGGTGCATTTTACCATTCTGAGGGGCAAATGGGGATTTCGTGGTAGCTTCCCTTCCCGCGGACGACTTCCGCGGGGGCATCCTTCTATTTTATTTGTACACGTGCTCTTTTCCCATTGGGTGGTCGACTATTCGACCAAGGCCTCCGTTTCCCGCGGGCCCCACTGTCACGTGCCTGTTTGTAATTAAGGGGTAAAATAGTATCCCTTGGTCGTGGGTTAATAATTTTGATCGCACCTACAGTTGTTTTGAAAGATACACCCGCCGAACACCCCATAACCGCACGCGTGTGGGCCCACTCCGGGCTCCGCACAAATGATCCGAGCTCCTCAATAATTTTTAAAAAAAAAATCGAGTGGGCCCACGTAGAAATCGTCTTGTGTAGATGCTCGTTTCAATCTTCCATTTGTGAATGGCTCGGATTATTTGATTTTTGAAAGTTTGGATCGTACGCCTACTCATATCGAATTGAGACGATTTTTGCGTAGGCCCACTTGATTTTTTTGTTTTTAAAATCATTGAGCAGTTTGGATAATCCATGTGGGACCTAGGGTGGCCCCACACGGGGTTTTGGTAGTTGTACTATGTACATCCAACCACTCTTTTGGAAACGTTTCAATTTTTATTATTATTATTTTTTGTAGTTGTACTATCCCGTCCCATATTGTTTGTCGAGTGTGTTTCATATGGTGTAAACGGTAAAGAAATTCAAAAATTTTATGCGTTTCATATGGTGTAAACTGTTAACAAATTTAAAAATTTTATGCTCGGAAGTATTTTATTTTTTATTCTTAAAGACACGATTTTTCGTATAAGCAAGCAATTTGGGAGGTAGTGATAATAGTTTTATTAGCAAAATTTTTAAACTATATAGGTCTGCCTACCCAAACAACTAGGAGGCCGGAGATTCGAGTAGTAAAAACGAGTAGCAAGCAAAGGTTTCTCATATTTGGGAGGTAGTGATAATAGTTTTATTAGCAAATTTTTTAAACTATATAGTCTGCCTGCCCAAACAACTAGGCGGCCGGAGATTCGAGTAGTGAAAGCCTATGAAGCACCGACACCTCTAAAGGTCGAAGAATCGCAGTGTCAGGACACGGGAAGACGGGGACACGGCTGGACACCTCGGAGATACATACGTGGCGTGTCCCATATTTTAATATTAAATTTTGAGGGGGACACCGATGGGGGCACGGCAGGGGCAAACTGCAATTTTTGAAAAAATTGCGGGGCTAAACTGTAATTTTTGAAAAAATTTGGGGCCAAACTATAATTTTTTTAAAATTTCTGGGTGTTAAACTATAATTAATTAATTAATTATATATATATATATATATAAATAAATAAATAAATATACACGTGGCGTGTCTCCCGCCGTGTCCGTGTCTCCATTGTTTTAGAATTTCTGTGTTCTGGTTTCGGTGTTTGTGTTGGTGTCGGTGTCCGTGCATCATAGGTGAAAACAAGTAGCAAGCAAAGGTTTCATTAGAGCATGTTCAAGGGAGATAGCGAAGTAAAAACTAAACTAAAGATCCATGTGTTTCCCTCGAAAAAAATGAGCGAAACATACGACTTGGCCGTGTGATTGAGATGCATGGGCGTGCCAGGACCTTGAGGTGATCCAAACGTGAATTAGGCTAGAGAGCTTGATTCTGACTTTTGATGAACAGGCGAGTTGTGTGCGGTACGTGAAATCTACCATTGGTTCTTTTTTGCTTGAACGGAAGAGGACTTTACCATGTTCTCAAAGAGAGGAACGAGCGTGGTACTCAAACTTTGTAAACGCCGTAGGAATGGAAAACGCTCGGTGCTCGAACGTAAAGGACACTGTTGAAATGGAAATGCTTGGGATCTTCATTGCCGAAAATAATGAAAGTTACAAGCAACTACGAAGTTGTTGAAATTGAAATGTGCGGAAAAATAAACATAGTGTGGCCGGAGCCGAAATAAAAGATGATTGAAGTAGGAGCTTGAAGTTGTGTGTTTGAAGGGGCCATTCTCTGATCTTGGTCTTCTCTTTTTATAGCCTGAAAATGGCAGTTACTTGCCACAATCCCATTACCCCCACTTTGCAACATGCGCGAGAAGTTCTTGTAGGCAAATTGGCCAATGGATAATGGATTGTACCTTGGCAAGTGTCCCATGAACTCCAAAACCAACTGCCATGAAGTCCATGATTTGAACCCTTTTATCTCCAAGTAATCCCAAGTTCGGCTGCACCAAAAATACATGGGGCCAGCGCCACGTGGCGGCTTTTTAGTGGGCGGTTATTTTTGGGTAGAAACACCATGTTAGCAAAAGGAACCATAGGGGAGGTAGCAAACTTCCTATACCATTCTGGTGTAGCTTTCTCTCTCTTCAAATTTGAAGATAGAGAATAAAAAAGGACAAATCCAGCGTATGAGGTTCCCACCTTTGCGGAGTTTGGGAAGAGTTGATGTTGATGTACGTAAACTTATCCGTGCAAGTAGAGAGGTTGTTTCCGCTACTCAAACCCATGCCCTCCAAGTCACATTCAAATATAACAATAGTGATTACTCAAATTGACACTTCATCAAATATAACAATAGTTATTGGTGGATTAATTGAATTTTTTTGAAAAGTTGATCCTTTAAAGTCAAACAGAGTTGTAGGAGTAACAAATTTAAAGGTTGAAGAGTGACAAGAGTCCCTTAGAGTCGACTGGTTGCAAATGGCTCCTCAACTTGCCATATATGTATGTGTCACCAAAGCTAAATTGGGTATAGAATTTTGCTAACTTCCTTGAAGATGCTCTTATAACTGCATTTTAGACCATGACAGAGAGAATAGAGATGGCACATCCCCTTCTGCATTTTGGGTTTGAAAAATATCTGAATACACAATAATGCGAGTATTTTTTTGAGTATATTTATATGTGGAGCAAAAATAATACCCCACGATTTTATGGACATGGTCGGACACAAATCCGAATACATATGCATTCGGTTTCGTTCGAGGTCTATGCATCTTGTGAGGTCCACGTGTATAAGTATATGATAATAATTTTTAGTTGCATTTTCACAATTTGTACCGGTAGTATTTTTCATATGTTCCAATTTCTTTTATAATGTTTGGTCACCAAATGCTCAAATTTTGCGTCCGTCCCTGCAGGTAGTTCCCACTCGTGGATCGATTCCGGAGGTTTCGTTCAAGGAGGAGTGGAAGCGGAGGCTAGCATTGGCGAGTCCACGGCGGAGCACGGCAAAGCCTCGAGCCGCGACAGCGCTTGAGCTGATTAGGATATGTAGAGAGGTGCAATCGAGGTTTTCGGAGGTGGATGTGCCATTCTTGATCGTACACGGCGGCGGCGACGTGGTTTGCGACCCGGCTTGTGTGGAGGAGTTGTATAAGAAAGCGGCGAGTAAGGATAAGACGATTCGGGTTTACCCGGGGATGTGGCACCAGCTGATTGGTGAGCCGGATGAGAATGTCGAGTTGGTGTTTGGGGAGGTTGTTGAGTGGTTGAGGACTAGGGCTGAACGCGGCAGCAGAGAGGCCGAAACTGCCGTGGAAGTTGGTGGGGCGTAGGTGAATAATTGGTCATCTGTTTCTTTTGTGAAGATAAGGTGGGATTTTACTGCATTGCATTAACGTACACCACGAAATAAACGAGGATTATGTGATCATTGATGTCAAAATTTGCTCTTGTATTTGTTGTGTCTTGGAAAAACTCAGTACTTGTCACTACTTGGAAAAGAATGGTTCTTTCATCAGAATTGTATCTTATTGTGATTTTGTACTCCTCTGGAACGAGAAAGCAGAACGAATAGAGAAATCTTTAATACTATGACAGAGAAATCTTTTCTGTTTCGGGAAGTCACAGAGAAAAGCAACATTCTTGTTGGATGGATCCCGTGGATGGATTCAAACTCAACAATGATGGGCTGGCTGATCTCACCACCGGAAGAGCAAGCATGGGTGGTCTAATTTGGGACCACGAGGGAAGGTTGGTTGGGAGTTTTTGCCTAGAGATGAAGGCTAACTCCAGCATTATGGCGGAATTCTGGGTACAGAGGGATGGGCTACAATTAGCTTATACAGTAAACATACAAAGATTGAGGTGGAGATCGACGCGATGAATATTATCGCACTCTTGTCAAGAAACATTTTGGATTATCAACCCCTATGCAACGTGGTTCATGATTGCAGATTCTTGCCCGAGGGGTTTGATGAGCTCACAATCAAGCGTGTGTACACCGAAAGCCAACAAATGTGAGGATGCTTTGGCGGATGACAAGCTGATTTCAGTAACAGAGTTCTATATTTATGTTTCTATTCCGTTGTGTATTGTTCAATTCGATCCACGAGGACTTAATGGAGCAGCTCCTCTTCACCCTCTCTTCCTGGACTTGGGGGCTGCTGTCCCGGCCGAAGGGGGCTAATCGGAAACGTTCACTTCGTAAAGCTTGTCCAGTTGAACAAATATGAAAAAAAATCAGCTCAATCAATATCATTAAATGCCTAATCGAAACTTTTTTGTTTTGAAAAGAATGGATCCAAAACACTGGATCAAATCTACTAGAACCCATTATTGACAAGTTATATGTGTTCCGATTAGGCACTTAAAAATATTCGATCAAACTGATTTTTTTGCATACTTGTTCAACTCGACGAACTCTACAAAGTGAACTTTTCCGATTGTCGGACCAAGACCTGAGCGGAACCCCCTCGGCCGGGACAGCACTCTACTGTCCTTCAAGGCCGCCCCCCCCCCCCCCCCCCCCCCCCCTACCTCTCATCCTCTAGACCGATTCTCAAAAGGGAAAAACTATAATACACACCCTTTATTTGAGTGTGTATCATATGCACTCTCAAAATGTTACGAATCGTATTGTGAAAAAGTTACGAATCATATAAAGGTTACGAGATGCACCTAAATGTTATCAATCATAATGAAAATGTTACAAATCGTACTGTTGAAAAGTTATGAATTCTAGAACAAAAGTTACGAAACACTCTAAAATGTTAAGAATGAACCATAAAATAGGTGCATATAGTATACCTTTTTAAGGGGTGTGTATTGTAGATTTTTCCTTCTCGAAATTACCCACGTGTCTTTTCCACAGTGGCCACTGCTGACACGCGGACAATATAGAGATGATCAGCTCTCAACTGTTCTCTAACTACCATAACTGACAGAAGGCTTGGAACTAAATGCATAAAATAGCCTAACAAAGTGGGTGGGCCTTGTAATTGATTTAGAACAAGTCTCTCTCTAACCCCCTTGAGTTCCCTATTTCACAGCAAACAAAGACCCTTTCTGTCATCCGATTCAACAAAAGCAAAAACAGCTTGCACAGATTGATTGAGTTGATCTACGTGTAGGCGCAATTTGTTTACATGGTAGTGTGTGTTTCTTGAAAATGGATGACATTTTTGGGGAAATCATAGGATGCGGGTTAGGATCCGATTCAATAATGCTGAGACTGTTAAGATCTGCAATGGACAAAGCCCACGAAAATGTGGAATCCACAGATGGATCCATTGAGCTATTGAGTGCAAAATCCAAGTTCTATGAACTGGCCATGATTTTGGTGGAGGGATGTTCAAAGCTGATTGAAGAAAAGGCAGATGTTCCCGAAACCAATCGGGAGAAAATGCTCTTGGATTTGATGGAAAGCAGAAACATGGTAAGGGGACGCATTGAGGAATTACAGATTGGAATGGTCGAGAAAGACAAAGAGCTATCAGAGAGATTCAAAAATGAGTGGAAACTAAGGCAAACGCTGGATTTGAAAGAGAGGGAATTGGTATCTTTGCGTGCAAAAGTTGAGTTTGAAAGGACAAAGAGCGAGGGATTTGATGAAGAAGGAGGAGGAGGTGATATAAGGGAACTGAAGCATTCTGTAGATCAACAGGTCTGGAGTATCAAACAGAAGCTAGAGGATGAGAGGATAAGTTTAACCGGCGGAAACGAGTTTCCTTCATGGGGTGAGGAATTTGAAATGACAACGGAGAATCAATTCACGAGGCCAGAGCAAAAAATAGTGATCGAGCGAATGAGCTCGGACATAGATGGGTTGAAAGGGACTTTGGATCTTGCTTTCGGAAGGATGGAGCACGTGGAAATGCGCCCGTTGGAAAAGCAATGGGGGTGGGAAATTGAGAAGGAGACAATGTTGATCTTGATTGAGGGGTTCATGGAAAATGTCAGTGAGATTTTTGAAGTTGAATTGGAAAAGAGAGCCAAACATGGATCTCCTAGTGGACTTTTGGATGATAATTGGGGGCAATTGATGGAGGAGATCACTTGCTTGCACCGCGAACTTGGGGATCTATGTTGTTCAAACGAAAAGGAAGCTAAAGGGGTCAAAACCCATGAAAGTTTAGAACTTTCAACAAAGATAAGGCGAGCGAGTAGTGAACCTTTACCGGAATTTGGTGTTTCAGAAGAGCCACGCAATGAGGATAAAGATGGTGATGTAAGTCATGTCGCGAAGATGATAAAGAGTCATGAGTCGATCATAAGGAAACAACGCGAAGAGTTGAAGCGGTTGAAGAGGGAGATGATTCTTCGTGAAAAGGAGGAGAGCTTATCTGGCAAGAGACTCGAGGATCCTAATTACCCAGAAAGAAGGATCCAAGAAGTTGTCGCAAGATTGGACAATGTCATTAAGTGGAAAGGGAAAATTCAAGATGAGAAAGGAAAATTTTCAGATGGACAGGAGCTTGGTGAGAAAGTACGTGTTGATTCAATGTGTTGTAGAAAGCAGACAGGCTTGAATGATGAGATAAGGAGGCTGGAACAAGAAAGGGATGATTCGAAGGCGGAAATTATGATAATGGAAGAGACTTATGCCATTCTTTTCAAAGGGTTGTTGAAAGATTTCTACCTTGAGTTAGAGAACTATGAAACTACCACTGCAACAAGGGATGATATATTTACCCTTTTATTGAAGGAAATTGTTGAGGAATGGAAAAAGGGGATGGATTGTGATTCAAGTGGAAACCTTATCAAGGAAGAGAGAAACCAATTTCCCATATGCAAGTCATTTAGCCGAAACCATCAAGAGGTGAGAACTCCGCTTAATTTCCTTGAAAGTTCCATTGAGAGCAAATTGAAGGAGGATATATGCATGGTATTCATTAGAGAAATGATCATGGAATGGAAAATGGAATTTGATGCACACGATTTCGAGAATCTCATCAGAGAAGAGATACATAATTTCCTCATCGTTGAGGCAACAAAAGATTCATACACATCTGCGAGAGAATCGGATAGAAGTCCAGAGGTGTTTGGAGAGGAAAACTTGATCCAAACACTGGATTGTTCATTTAGCCGAAACCATCAAGAGGTGAGAACCCCGCTTAATTTTCTTGAAAGTTCCATTGAGAGCAAATTGAAGGAGGATATATACATGGTATTCATTAGGGAAATGATCATGGAATGGAAAATGGAATTTGATGCTCACGATTTCGAGAATCTCATCAGAGAAGAGATGCATAGTTTCCTCATCGTTGAGGCAACAAAAGATTCATATGCATCTCCGAGAGAGTCGGATAAAAGTCCAGAGGTGTTTGGAGAGGAAAACTTGATCCAAACACTGGATTGTTTGTTAAAGTGCGTCGAAGTGGAGGAAGATTTGATGCTGAAAGCGAGTTGCGAGATTAAAGAACACAGCGCAAACAATGACCTGGTGGCCACAGAATGTGAAGAGGTGGACGATAGAGACGCGATCGAGTGGCTGTTGACTGAAGAGGAAAACACCTTTTGTTCAGTGAGTAGTAAACTGGAGAAGGCTCTGCAGCAGTTGTTTATAAGCAAGGAGTTGTTGAGGGATTTGCAGGAGAGTTTGGGCATTTCAGTTGGTGATACGGGAAAAGTTTACGAGAGGGAGAACTCCTTCGGTTTACCAAGAGACAATCAGATTGTGCAGTTGAATCCATCAGATGCTAATTTCTTACCTCTCCAGCAAATGCTTGCAGATTTCGAGTCCACAGTGCAACAAAAGTTGGAGATGAACTTTATGAGGTACTCTAAGATTTTGTTTTCTTTTTTATGTTCTGCGTTTGTGGGTGATTCAGAAGTCATGCTTGTGCCTTACTAAATACAGATGAGTATGACATTTTGGTTGTGTTCGGATGAATTTTTGGAGACGTTAACGCTAGCAAAAATGAAATAAAGGGAACAAATGAGTAAAACTGATCAGCTTCGTAAGTTATTTTCTTTTCCCCACAAGTTCCAATATTAATCCAAGATCTAACCACGCCTCTTTTTGATTCTTACTTGTTACATTTCTAGACCTTTAGGCCAATCAGGAATGCGTTCTTCTATACAAAATTTTGCTATTGGAATTTGGTACAATGTTTGTTTTATGAAAAACCTGACCAACAACAAGCCCTGCAATAGTAGGTGTGAGTTTCATTTCTGCTGCATTTCAATGGCCTCGAGATTTCTGGTTGTCTTTAAGTGACGACTTTAAACCGTTGAGCTACCGTGATGGTTTACGAAGATAACATAGTACCTGATGTGATTGATTTTCTTTTCTGTTTGCTTGATATACACCATCTACATAAGGAGACTGACATGAGTTCTAACTCCTTTCAGATTAAAAGAACTGGAACATCAAACATATCTGCTTACTCAACTTATGGCCTCACTGAGAAAAAGGGAGTCGCTTTACGAACAAGCTTTCGCAAGAAGGTGTCACGATCTCAGATTAGCAGAAACTGAGGTTTGTCGAAATACAATTGTGTTTGCGAAACTCCAACATTGTTTTTTTTTTTTCTCCTTCTGTTCCGTGACTCAAATGGTCTGCATTGCGATGTAGGTTGATTTGCTGGGTGACCAAGTAGACGTACTCGTAGGCCTGCTCGAGAAAATATACTCAACGTTGGATCACTATTCACCAGTTCTGTTGCCCCACTTCCAGGTGAGACATGTTTCCCTTGTGCATTCTGAAAATCCACACCATATTCGGAACGTTTTTTGTGTTACGTGCTAAGTTGGGTTTTGTTCTGTTGCTTTCGCAGGTCTTTGAGATCTTGAAGTTGATTAAGAAAGAGATAAGTGGTGTAGCACCGTACGCTACTCGACCACCCAGTTAAACACTATGAAGGATCCAAACCAGTTTCCATTACATTCTATCGTTTCGGCACTTACAAGAAAAGAATCGACTAAATTAACCAAAAACACTAGCATAACTAGTACTCATAATGGGACTTTATGTCAAAAGGCTCTTAACGGGTCTTTTATGCGCTGTTGTCAGCTACCTAATGTACAACCTTCCTTCTCTATCCGGGCTAGAACGGGCTATGTAGGAAAATAGACTGTGTAATGAAAATCCGATGGTCATCCGTTTTTTGAACCAACTTTCTAGACCAGCCACTGTTTTTTTTTTTTTATCATTGACCAGCCACTGTTTTTGAGAAACCACTTTTAACGTAGTTCTTTCATTATCTTGGTTTGGCAAATGGTATTCCAATCCCCTTTGATGTGAAACTGGATTTTCCATAGAGGAAGGCCTAAAGCCCTTGCCATTATGTGGAACCCAACATACCTTCTTATTTTTTTTTCCACACTTTATACATCAATGGGGGTTAAGAGAGTTAGTGAGTTAGCCTACAGGGAGTTCAGAAGTTGTCCAAAGCTCTAAACTCACAAATGTCCACGACGGAACTCGAACCCTAATTTCCCAAAGGGAGGACCAGGTGTTACCATTGGGCTAGCTACAAGCCCGTTGGCCCTAACATACCTTACTTTATATGGATTTTGGGCTAGGAATCATCAAGATACAAAAATCTCCAAATCTTTTCTTGCAGGCCACAAGTAGAAAGAGCAACGGGTGGTACAAGAAATTTCACTTTTCCCGGCATTTCATAAATGCCGTTAAAAGGTCAAAAAATGCCAGTAAAGAGTATTTTACAAATGCTGTTTAGAAGTGTGTCAGTAAAGGTACAAATGTCGGGAAAAGTCTATATAAATGCCGGAAATAGTTGGACTCATCTGTGGCATTTTTACAGATACTGGAAAAAATTGTACCCATATAAAATGAGATGCCACAAATTTTGTGGAGAAATAGCTTACTCCAGGATTCGAACTTTTGACTTTTGTGAGGTTACCAACTGGGCTAATCACCATATTAGGTCATCTTGCACAATGAAAAATATTTACTCCATATTATACGGAGATTTTTTCCAGCATTTTTTTGAACAAATGCCAGTAGTAGTTTGGTAGTATTATTTCGGCAGAAAACTCGACTTTTGCTTACATCTTTTTAAACAAACACCGGTAATAATTATTTTTTTCCGACATTTTTTGAAATGCTGGTAATAGTGGCTTTTCCAGCATTAATTAAAATGCCGGGAATGACCATTTTTCTTGTCGTGTCATGGGCTACCTGAAATGAACTCAGATCGAATATATCCCCATGCTTGGCCGATTATTCCTCCTCTTCTAGATCTGAACCCAAAGTTTGGCTCCTTAAATGTAATATGTTCATCATCAAAGAAGTGGACTGCTAATGACAATGACCAGAAAGGTCTATATTATAAATGCCGGAAAAGTCTATCCATGCTCATAAATGTTACTGGTAAGATTTCTCATCCTAAAACAATGACAAGAAAATGTTTCTAAGTAAACCCCAACTAGGAGAAAGAAACCATCCGATTCGGGGGGTAAAGAAGTCCGCAACTGCGCGCATCGTCTCAACCCAACGAGTTGCTCCATTGTCGTTCCTGGACGTCTAAGATAACCTCCACGCAAATGATGAACCATGCTTTGAATACCGGCAATTAGTAAAACAAATATAGCATGCCTCGAATACCTGCAATAATTACTTTATTAATGTCTCGTTACACTATTTTTGGTAATGATCTCGATTATTTCTACGATGTTAGTCTTGGAAACTCGATTATTTTTACGATGTTAGCCTATGACATTGAGTTTATCCCCGGAAATTTTAAATAAAAAAAAAAACATTGGGTTCACCAATCACGTTCCTCCAAATCCTGGAGGATTTGACCAGCTAAACTTGATGGAGTTAATAAACAATTAATCCGAAGGAAGAAAAGTGTTAAAGTAAACAGAGTCTTTTTGCGTATGGAGGGCGGGAATTTGTGAGAGATTTATTTTAGACATGATGAATCAATGTGAACATGAGGAGATAAAGTTGTTCAACTTATTCATTAAGCTAATTGCTTTTTTATAATCGGATATCTGAATTAGCTTGTGTGTATCTCAACTAATTTTGAGACTTTAAAGTTGACAAGTAGACAGATTCTGTGGTGGGTTACGGGTTTGAAATATTTGGCTTCCGTGTATTTTGAACATGGAATCTTAGGAAAGAGTTCGAAGAACAAACTCTTGTTGTTTTTCTCATTTTCACTTTGCCAAATTTTAGGTTAGGTAAACGCTTACCAGTTACCACCGAATTACAGTACCAAAATTCCTCGTTTTTTTCAAAAGAAAAATAATCAGGATCTCCACCGAATTCTCCCAGTCGTCAACTTTTGACTTATTACGCCCACCATCGCCGGTATTGACCTAACCTTGACCCCCACCATCGCCGTTTGCTCGTGCGTATACTTATTAGTATTATGGACCCCACCACTTCCAAAGTCCTAAAGTCCCCTCCATTAACATATAAACAAAATTTATTTAGTTTATTTATTTACTCGAAAATAAATGTAACTAGTGGTAATACTTGTTTGGGTAAACTAGTGGTAATATTTCATAGTAGTAATTGTCAACATTTTTTTTCCCTATCGAAAGTCAGTAATGTTAGTCATAATCATTAATCGTATTTAGAGTTAGTTTCAACGGGTTTAGTCAAGTGAACATGATAGGAAAAAAATTTCAATGCTAGGTGGGTACCACATGGTGCCTTGCTTGGCGCATCAGAGCCGTTGATTGCATTTTTGGACTGGTCGGATTTGGAGAGATAAGAAGAAGTGAGAAAGTGTTAGACTGAGAGGAAAGAAAAGGTGATGTGCCGAGCGGATACCACGTGGAATATATCCACCCGGCATCCGAAAAATTCCTCGCATGGCTTTTGTGCTGCATGAGGTCGCGTCTTTGATAATGAATTACCCGAATCATTTCTGTGGGACCCACCGTCCATTGTTTTACTACTACTCCGTACTATTGTTTCGAACCTAGGGTGCCAGAAAGAATGGTCGAAAGTAAAATATGCATGATTAAGTGCCCCGTCAAATCTTCCGCCGACAATTTCGGCTCCCTGGCCCGCGCGAAAACAACAGAAGGGCCCCATGAAAGATAACCAATTCACATTTTAGGGCCGTTGATCACGGACGATCACAATCTTCTCCACCATCACTAGTCTGATCTCTACCGTCCGATTATCCAACCCTGACGCTCTCAACCGTATCCGCGCCTATCCTCAACCTTTTTAACAGGTCAAGCTCAGTTAACTGACCCAATGAGGGTCGTTTTTTTTTTTTTTTTTTTAAATATGTGTACGGGTTAATTGCTATATTTTAGGAGATTAAATTCTTTTCACCGGCGGTGAAAAATTTCATTTTTCCACTACCACATTTTTCGGTCGTACTGTGTGTTTATTATTGATCTGAATCGTTCATTTTGTAGACTCCACATAATAATATATCCATGCAAAAAATAAACTTGATCGGATATCGATAGAAGTATCAAAAATTGAATTTTCCTATGTAAAGTTGACAATTTATCTCTATTATTATTGAAAGAAATCAGATTGTCCATTTGATAAATCAAAATTCAAATTTTGAAATATCTATCGACTTCCGATCAAGTTGATTTAGTTGCATGGCAATATTATGTCGCATGTTTTAAAATATGAACGGTTCAGATCGCAAGAATAGACACTCGGTGGGACTCATAATGGGCGGTAGTAGAAAAGTAGGATTTTACATTGACGGTACACAGAATTTATTATCATATTTTAGTCCACCAAGAATTTAGAGTTATCCATAACCCTAAATCCCAAACCATCCCTCGCGGGGTTCAAACCATGTCTCCATTGAGCGAGGTGTACCAACTAAGCTAACAGCTCATTGGTATGAGGGTCATCTTCACACGCTAGGGGGTTTGCCCTCATTTTGGAGGTATAAGTTTAATTCTTGAGAATATGCAAATCAGTTAGGAGGTGAAAGTTCATATAGATAGTTTCATGGGTGCGTCCAATGGTCATCCGCTTCTAGCTGCTCCTTATTGCTTTTTGTGGGTGCTGGTTCTAGGCAGCCGGCTGATAAATGGACTTCTCATTCCATTTAGATACAAGGATACATGCTTGTCAAAGGAAAAGGCGAAAGGCTATACGTAACTGCAGCCCCCAAGGGTTATTTGACGGGTTCCCCAACGGTTAACTCCCGGGTTAGTTTGACTGATTTGATAGTAGGTTTATTACTCATGCAATTAATCAGGATTTCATTCTTGCAGTTAGGCCATAAAAACATTAATAAAAAGTAATTTTTTATCCTGAATCCCCAAATCCAGTGGAGATGCCTTTGTTCCGGAAAAAGAAGGGATCATTTGAGATGCGCGTAAGCGTAAGCTGATCATGGGAAAAAAAACTTTGTAATATTTTTTCCGTCTCAAATTGGATGTCAATTTTTGATATCGGTGCCATTTTCAATCTACCTAATAAAATACAAGGATGTGAGGATCACACAAACACAAGTTGAAAAGAAGGCTGAGATTCATTTGATCCAAGAATTGATGTGTACTCTCCAACTCTCTTAAAAAAAATATCTACACTCTTGCAAATATATTACAAAAATGCTTTGGGTTCTTTTTATCCACTGCTCGACTTCTAGTGTTGGCATACAAAAACAAAAATATATTACAAAAATGTCCGTACCTATGGTACGATCGGAGTGCGTAGTGCCGTAGGTATGGACAAATACTAGTTTCTTATATCTTTGAATATGAATATTAAAAAATATACAATATGAATCTTATTTGATAGTGTTCGATAAATTTTATAATACAAAATTTTTAAATTCATAAAAAATATTATAAAATAAAAGATATAAACGATGAAAAATAGAATGACTTTCGAAAAGAAAACTGTTGAGCAGGGGGGGTGTGTGTGGGGTGAGGGGGAAGTTGAATCATTTCTTTTTCATTTTTTAATTGTTTGAAAGTGTTGATTTTGTTCACATGTGAAAGCTTTTAAAGCCAACAGACATGCTCTGCAGCTGCTGCGCCTATGACCTTTCTCTTCTCGTCCTTGGGCTTTTCTTTGAATCTTTCCATAAACACAATATCCACATAGCCGGTGCGACTGTGTAGAGAGAGAAAGCGAAGGATTCATTGAGAAAGAGAAAGCTCGTAATCCACTTTCTCTCTTCTACTTCTAGAGGAGTAAGTAAACAATTGGACTCCTTGATCACTTGCGCTGGGCGACAAACTGCCTTTGAGGCCCGCGCCCTTCAGGAGCTGCAATTCAGTTCGTAAATTGTCTATTTTCGATCGTGATCGATAGCGGGACCCATGCTTTCAAGACCAACGAGAAGATAGATACGTACACGGACATTCGCTTGGTAGTGGAGTGCTTATCCCGGTAAAAAGCGACGGATTGTTTGAAGGATGACGACACAGTCTTTGCAAAGAATTGAAGCGATTTAATGCATCCCATCTGAATTTAATGCGAAGCAGCTGTTAGCCATTTGAAGGAGGCTCATAAAAATTCGGTGCTGTCATATAGCTTTGTATAACCGCTGAAAGCTTTGGTGGGAAGAAATTGGGGCTGAGAGGATGGCTTGTGCTGAGTCGGGAATGCAAGAGCCGAGTATCGACACGGACAAGCTGAGCTACGAGATTTTCTCAATCCTCGAGAGCAAGTTCCTGTTCGGATACGACGACCAGAAGCTCTGGATTCCGAAGCAGGTCCCTGTATCAATCGAAACGAAATCAGAACAGTCGGTTCCAGCGGAAACCGCTAATAACGGCGTGAACGCCGTTAAGAACCAGAGGGGGAAAATCTGCGTGCTGAGCATCGACGGCGGCGGCGGCATACGTAGCATCCTGTCGGGGAAAGCGCTGGCCTACCTCGAAAACGCGCTGAAAACGAAATCGGGAAATCCGGACGCCAGAATTGCCGATTATTTCGACGTCGCCGCCGGTTCCGGCGTCGGGGGAATCTTCACGGCGATGCTGTTTGGTACCAAAGACCACAGCCGTCCGATCTTCCACGCGGACGACACGTGGAAGTTCCTCGCCGCGAAGGGAAAGAAGTTTTTTCACGGGTCGTCGTCCGGTTCGATCAAGCGGTTCTTCCGTACCGGTTCGGGCGGGAAGAAAACCGGTTCGGCCGGTGCCGGTCTGGAGAGAGAAATGAGAGAGGTGTTTGTTGCCGCTGACGGGAGGAGCTTGACGTTGAAGGACACGTTGAAGCCGGTCCTGATACCGTGCTACGATCTCTCCAGCGCGGCGTCGTTCGTCTTCTCACGCGCCGACGCGCTCGAAACGGACAGCTTCGATTTCCGCCTCCTGGAGGTGTGCCGGGCGACGGCGGCCGAGCCGGGGGGGTTCGAGCCGGTTCTGATGAGCTCGGTCGATGGGCAGACGAAGTGCGTGGCGGTGGACGGCGCGCTGACGATGAGCAACCCGACGGCGGCGGCGATCACGCACGTGCTGCACAACAAGCAGGAGTTCCCGTTCGTGCGTGGGGTGGAGGACATTTTGGTACTTTCGCTCGGGACGGGTCAGATGCTGGAAGGGAGCTATGAGTACGAGCAAGTTAAGAGGTGGAAGGCCAAGGACTGGGCTAGGCCGGTGGCGAGAATCTCCGGCGATGGTTCGGCGGACTTGGTGGACCATGCGGTGGCTATGGCGTTTGGTCAAAGCCGTAGCAGTAACTACGTCCGTATACAGGTACGCCCCCATGGATTATAAATTGTTGTGATATCTAATTGTTTTTTTTTTTTGTGTGTGAAATTTTATTAGGTTTTTGTCATAATATTTTATTTTTTACTTCCTCTCGTTAAAACGAATAAATAATCTAAGAAAAAACTTAACCAACACAGAATATTATTTGGTTATGGTTATGGTTATGGTTATGGTTATGGTTTAGGTTTACTGTAGCAAAATTGGAAAAAACTAAACTTTCTCGGCATATACCAAAAGCAGCCTTTTTTTTGTTGGTAAACATCAAAAGCAAAAGCCTCGAGATGTGGCTGTTTTAAGCTTCCGAAAAATTTACCAGGGCCTCTCTTCTTTTGATACTCCTTGTAATAATAGTCTAACTTAAAAAGAACCTCATCTTTAATTTTAACTTTAAGCCTCCGAAAAGTCACGGCACGGAAACGTTTCATTCATCTCATTGAGAGTTCAGACTTAGGTCACAATAGTGGCACCAAAACCAGCCTTTATTTCATTGAGACGTTTCCTTTGGTTTTGCTAAAATGAGAGTGGATGAGATGAGACAGCGTTAGCCAGGCTGGATGTCTGCCAAGGAGGAAGGGGAAGGTGGTTGAGGGAGTTTTGTCTTTTTCTTTGTGGGATGGGAGATGGGGATATTTGTGTTCTAATAACAGGTCTTTTTGGTTTCACGTAATTAACTCTAGGGCCTGAGCCAATTTTCTGCATTTCACTGGCCTCAGTTTCATCATCACGGGGCCATTGGTTTCATGCATTTTTAGTGTCTTTTGTGGGTTTGTTCTGGCAAGAAACGAACTAGTTTGTGAGGCATCAAAAACTGAAGCAGGCTAGAAGCCAATAGGAGTAATGAAGTTCCTCGTGATTCTCTGGGTTGGGGCTATGGTTTTTTGGGATTTTGTTACTGTGCCAACTGGCAAACTTGTTGTAAAACTGAGAGTAGCGAAACTAGCTTACGAGTGCTTCAATTAATTTTGGGAGGCTTTGGTTGGCTCGAGACCTCTCTGTGTTTTCGCTGTTGGCTATTGCATTGTAGGCCGTAAACTAGAAAGTAAAAGTTCCATGAACAAAGTTAACCATGAGCAAACTTAACCAGAAATCCTATGTCACAATAATTTTACGCCAGGAAGAAACTTGATATTACAGGAAAAGTCAGGTTTAACCATCCACTAGCATTTTTTATTTATGATATGAAACGTATGTTGTTCCGTCCTAGCAAAACTTATTTGGAAAAGTGTAAGACAGGGACAATTCCATGGATACGTGTATTTTTGGTGTGTTGATCAGCATTCAACACTTCAACTAATGTTGGTCCTTCCATGGACCATTTTTGATCATACATTTGATCCAATGAGGAAAATGCTACACTAACTAAATAAATTTCCAAACTTTGTGTACAATCTGGTGACATCAGAGCTGTATTTGTCAATTTATTTGAGGACCCCTGTATTTGTAAATTTGTTAACTGAGTTTTTGAGTTTTGATTTGTTTGATGGCACTATACCCTTGAACTTGGTGATGTGCCAGAAACAGAGGAATAAAATCGGATTATGTCAATGATACAACAGATTTCTGCCAAGATTTTCACCTGCTTTTTCATTTCATTTGATGACCAAATTCTGGCCCTCTATTTTCTTTAAATATTGTCTCTAGGTGTTTTGGCTGTAGTTTTCAGAAAAGATTATGATTTGCTGTATCTCTATAATTAACTTAGTAAAGCTCGGAAAACTGGGGTTTACATTTGTATGAGTACCCTCTACTTAAAGTAAAATTGGGTTTGCTAAAGTGGTCGCTGCTCTTTTATACCATAAATGAACCAGCAAAATTTCCAATGTTCCCAAAAAAAAAAAAATTTACAGCAAATTTTTATGTATGAACTGGCAAAAACTTTTGCCATACTTGAACTACCTTCAGTTCGGTGAAACAATCTTTTTGCTTACAAAGATGGGGTCTCCTACTATGTTTGGTTTGGCCCGCCCTTGTTTTACTTCCTCTGAATGCAATAAGACTATTAGTTGCCGTACTTGACCTGAATTAATTCTTTCCATTCTCATGAAAAGATACCCCATTATCAAAGTTGTAGGGCTGTTGTTTTTTCTAGTCATAAATGTTCATCTCCCATTTTGCATGGTCAGGCAAATGGATCCAGCCTGGGTCGTTGTGGGCCCAATGCTGACTTGGACCCCAGTCCTAGTAATGTAAAGATGCTTGTGGAAATAGCTGATGAAATGCTGAAACAAAAGAATGTTGAATCTGTTCTATTTGGTGGTAAGAAGATTGCGGAGCAGAGCAATTTTGAAAAACTAGACTGGTTTGCAGGAGAGCTCGTGTTGGAGCATCAGAGAAGGGGTTGCAGAATAGCTCCCACTGTTGCATTCAAGCAAGCTGCCCCTAAAGCCAGCTAGACAACTCTACCCTGCCAAAAAAAAGGTATATTTTTTTTTTTCCAAAAATTGCTTACGACGTCCATTTGGCGGTGTATCGTTATGAGTTATATATGAGATTTGTAAGGAAAATCCGATAGAAAATCGATGCTATCTTTACTACCACTACTAATAGCTGAGAATTTGATCAAGGTGATTTCTGTTTTATGTGTGGACTTGCCTAAGGATAATCAACTTGAACTAACTCAATATACTGAAACAGACTTTTGTTAGAGCATATGAAATGTGTGGAAGTACATAGAAAAAGGTAAAATGTGCATTGGGTCTCTAATTGTTTGGTATGGTCTCACCTTAACAACCGTTCATGTTTTTATCCAATTTCAATGTAGCTTCGCACAATGATATTGTCACATTACATGATCTTGATCACTCAAGATTTTCACATTACATGATCTTGATCACTCAAGCCTGCGGATTTCAACTAGGCCCCAGCCCAATTCTTTTGCTGTGCCCGTGTGAGTGTGTTGTCATTTTCCTCCTTTTGTTGAACAGAAACTTCTAGCGATGAAATAGCTGATGTGGGAGAGAAACCCACCTTGTTGTCGGCCTTACCGACACTTGTTCTTAGAAAATTATTGAGGGCATTTTTTTCATTTGTGAGAACGGGCCACCCCCCTGGAAAGGTGGTGGGGATTCTGAGAGGTGGGTCTTGGGCTTATGAGTTATGATGACCACTTCGGGTCATATCATTGTGGTGCCCGGTTACAGGTCCCATCCCAAGCAGGAAAAATAGACCGAGTGTCCTTTGAAAAGTTTTGCTCTTTGGAGCAACAATTACCCCTGAATGGGAGGTTTCATGCTCTGACACGTCAATGGAAACCCCTTGACTTTTTCTAAGTTCAAATTCCTAAATTGCCTCATCATGGTGTGTTTTTCTTTTTAGTAAAACCTTAGTGGTAATATAGAAGTCAACACAGTTGCATTTTGGAGGTGAAGTTGTTGATGTAGCAATTAGCATGAATCTGGGTGGTAGAGCTATTTCTTTGTAGGTTTACAACGATCGGTCCTTACATATGTGTTTTTAAGGGTGTACTTTTCTTTTAATGGTAGCTTATTGTATCGGTAAATAATCTTAGTGGTAATTGGTGGACATCTAGTTTATCTGCTTGAAATGTTGGGTTGAATTTTCTCATCTAGTTAGGCGGGCATGGTTTGAAAGATCAAATTGTAATGTATACTGTTCTTGTTTGGTGGACCAAATTGTAATGTTAGTTGTTAGCAGCAATAACAGAACTCAAGCATATTTTTCTGTTCATTGGGGAATTCTCACGTGTTCCACTAGTGTCTAGGGCCAGACTGCCATGTAGTATTAAATTCTTTTAAGTGGGGAACAAGATGTGCAGTAATTAATACAGTTCCAGTACTGTTCCCAACCAACTTAACCAAGAAGAATGGGTCAAAAGAACTGCTATGCTAAAAAAGAAGAGAAAGTGAGATCCTCCTCCTAAAATTCAAAAGAAATTTAGTATTGGTTTTGCTTTCAATAAATTCCCTTTGTTCGTGTATGGGCTCACTCAAAAGAACATGGAACTCTTAAGATGATTGGAAGTTATTGGCTAATATACCCCAAAGTGTGCCCAAGTTGGTTAGGATACCTGAGTTATAAAAAAAAAAACCTACACAGGCATTGTGTTTATTGATCTTACTTTTTAGAGATTGTTGTCTCCTCTCTTTTTTTTTTTTTCCTTAATCTTTATGCACTTTACTGGTGGTTCTCCTCTTTTAAATTCTGTGTTTGCAGTGATACATTTGTCATTCTGCAAATGCAGGAAACCAGAAACTGAAAAATAAGCAAGAGGAAGAGTAGTAGTATATTGCTTGCAGCTTTTACTGTTGAAAGGGAAGAGAGGAGGGGAGGTCAGAGAATTGGGTGAAAAAGGACATTAAACTGCGTAAAAAATTGGTGGAGCAATCTTTTAAGGGATTCCTTGCCTATCACAGGACAGGCATTGTGGTGTCCACTCCAAAAAACAGGGACCCAAAGCTTTGATTGTATGTGAACTTTGATGGTCAAAGAACAGAAACCCCATTCCAATCCTTTTGATTTCAAATGAACAACTTTAGTAGGAGTGGGAAAACACAAATTTCCCTCCCCTTTCCTTTTGTCTTTCCCATCCTTTCTCAGGGAAAATTTGTTTGTTGGGTGAAGCATTACCTAGTTCTCTTTTTCTGCCCCCTGGCATTTTTCTTTCTCTTGGTTTTCTTTTTCCTTTATCATTTGCGTGAATATAGATTGTAGTGATGGAGAAGATTTCAAGGAGGTCTCTTTTTTATATGGGGACTTTAGTGCCGGACCCATGTCTGTAAAGAGAGGGCAAAACAGCTGAGTATTTTGCATTTTCCTTTCAGTGAACATTTGTTACAGGTTTTGGTCCCCTGTTTGAATCTTCCTTAATGTTCATTATCTTATGTGCAAAACCTCGTCAATGCCTGAAACTAAAAGACAGAGAAGTGTTGCGGTTTGGACGAAGGAGATCAAAACGACATAGTTTTGATTGCCCTACAACGCTCTCGTGTGGGGCTGCACCACAGACTCTCTGAGTCCAACTTTAGTCGCCCATACCGCCGTGTTTGTTGGGTTTATGAATTATGAGGGCATAACATTTTTTGTTCTTTTCCAGGTTACTTTATGTTACTTCAAGAACATTAAACAGTGGTTGAACCAAGTAAAATTATTCGAAAGTGACTGCGATTGCTTTTGAAGCCCTGATGTTACTGCATCTTTAGTAGATTCCTCAAAATGTACCATTAAAAAATTATTTTGTATACTGTTGATTTCTAATTTTGTTTGCTACTTTAATTGTGTACTCCAGCAGATTTTTAAACACCAAATGGCTTCTTGTTGTAGGATTTTGTATTTGAAGGATGCTCTACTCGTATGCCAAATTTAAAGAGGAAAACAAACTGAAGCGTAGGTTAGTGTTGGAAGGATCTATTGGAGCACTTAAAATCTTTGCAAAATCTTTAAATTTGTGTGCATTTGAGGAGTCTCGAGATGCTCTTTAGAGCATTTTGAGCAGATACTTTATAAATATTTTCACCAAAAGGGTACTTTGCTACCTTAGTTTGCAATTTGAACAATAAGTTTTTTTTTTATGGTGAACTCTTTAAATTTTGCTGTCAAAATTAGTCTGATTTGCTATCTTTTTCTTATTTTGCTACATTAATTGTATGCTCCAATAGATTTTTCGAATATCAAATCACCTTTTATGTAGGATTTAGCATTTGAGGAATGCTACTTATATGTCAATTTGGAGAGAGAGAGAGAGGGGTGGGTGGGTGGTGGTGGTGTCCGGATTACTTAAAAACATTTTAAAACCTTTAAATCTTTGATTGAGGGGTTTGCAGGAGATGCTCATGGGGCTTGACACATCAAAAACTGTCATGTCAAGCAAAATTCCAGCGTCCTACGATTTAAGCAAATACAACTTCTCAACGACTTGGAAGTTGATTTTAAGAAATATCAAATTTGATACTCCTAGTGAATTCTGGTTTTCAAAATTAACATTTACAAATCCAAGAGCACCGACAAAACAACCATGACCATCTATCATTTCTTTGATATGATTGCACAAAACTTGATGTCACCCCTGCATTATTGGATATTTTATTTTGTTTTCTTGTAGTCTTTGGATTATCATAATAAGCTCAAAACCAATATGCTTATCCTTTTCTTTCCTTGTACTTCCAAAAACTCATCATTCTACTTCCACTTTTCAACAACAAAAAAAAAAAGGGTTTCAATATCATTCATCTTTTTCTCAAAATCCAAAGGCAGGAACTAGGGAGGTTATAGGCCACACATTCTTGAGCTGAAGCCTCAATCTCAACTAATTTTTCAAAGAAAGCCGTGCGAAGAAATGTCCAAAAATACATTATCATCTATCATTCTCCTAATTAAGCTTGTTATTAACTTATTACTATCATCTATCTTTTGTACCATAAATTGCGCTGGAATAGTTGGGTCACCCCAACATCAAAGATATTGGAATGCTTCTTTTAATTTTAAAAACATCTATTAGTTGATCTCTCTCTCTCTCTCTCTCTCTCTCTCTCTCTCTCTCTCTCTCTCTCTCTCTCTCTCTCTCTCTCTCTCATATATATATATATATATGTCTTTATGGATAATCCATATATAATATAATCTTGCATGTTTTGGTATGATTTTAGAAGGCCTAACTTCACAATGGAATCTAACTTCAGCTTTATCTCAACTTAAAGATCGTTCTATTATTAAGCAATATGAGACACTTATCCTCCGTTCGTACATGATTGTCCTTATTTTTATGGATTAGGACGGTTGGTAGTGGAGGAGAATATAGCCTAAACAAAACAACTTTTCTAAGGCAACTTGTGTTCACACAATAATGCTCATGATTATGACACTCTTCCCGGGTTGATTCCCTTCCTTGATTCCTACTCCTATAATATAGTATAGGAGGGTGTATATCGATGGAGAGTGAGATTAGGTTTCGTTAAATAGCAGTTCTATGGATACAGATGTCGATGCACGTGGACTTATATGATGCACATGGATACAACACACATCTGTGATTAGTTTGACGATTGCGGTATAACTGATCATGATAATATATGTACTGCATACATACTACGAATAAATGGGTATGCCCATATTGAACGTTGTTTTGATTTTTAAAGGGCGGTGAGATTTTTTCCCCATAAATAAGTCCAAGTGCGTATATGTATGACTAACTTTTCTGAGCCAACTTGTGCTCTCACAATAATTCCCATGTTTATGATCACTCTCCAACGTTGGTTCCCTTCCTTGCACTTGTATGTATTTATACATGTACTAATGTGGATATGCACGTTTAGTCTATACGAGACTTTGTTATGGATATAAGCAGACCCCCTCGCTAGTAAATTGTGAGGTTGCATACCTTTAAAAATTTAGTCGAGGTGCGCATAAATTGAATCATACTTGCATGTGTGTGTAGACCGTAGCTTTAGTTAGTAAAAAGCAAACGAAAAAGCACAAAACAGCTAGGAAAAATGATTAATGGTTTCAAAAAAAGATTAAAAAATACAACTGTGCTTTAAGGTCTATTAAGTACGGTAATATACAAGGGTTAGTCAACAAAAAAAACTAAAAATCAGTGCCGCAGGTTAATTTGATGGTGCTGTTAATAATAATTTAGTAGTAAAAGGGAAGCAAGAGCATGAGTCTTGTGGCTTTAATTTATTTGTTTACAATTTATATATAATTAATATGTTGCTTGCGGTGGATGCAATATTTTGGTTGCTTGTAATTGGAAAAGATCGATTGTATACAATTTATTTAGGTTGTCCGATTTGGTAAACAACAAATAACATATATGTATCACTCGATAAATATAATATTTTGGTAATACCTCATTTTTCTTTGTTTTTTCAAGTTACACCATGGCATGGAGTTCATAATCTAGTGACGTGATCACAATTCTTTTCCAGAATCAAGTTGCAATGCTATATGCTAACCGCAAGGGGTTTGGCTAAATGGGTATGAGAGAGATAATTATGAGTGATTGTCTTCTATGAGGTCGAGGATGGAACCAGGATTTTACCCTAGCAGTGGCGAAATGTATTCTAAAAAAATCAAGTAATGGCGAGACTATATAAGTTGGGCATAATTTTTTTTTTACATATAATAATTGCATTTTCTAAAATTCTTGTCGTGGCGGTCACCACCACTAGACCCCCCCGATCCCATCGTCGCATATTCGAATCCCATGGAAGTCGGCCAAACATTCCAAATCTTAAGGCCACTGGAAGTTTTGCCCGGTCGTTAAATCCAAAGTCTCAAAATTAGTCAAGGTGCGCACAAGCTGACCCGAGCACCCCGGTTGTCGAAAAAAAGAAGTACTATAATAAGTCGCTAGAATCATATCATGTTGGCATACCATGAAATCCTCGCACTTACTATCTTTTTTCAAATTTTTGTACAGAAAAAAGCCGTCTTATATATGAGATACTCCTATGATTTTGTTTTTAAAAATAAAATATAGTAAGTTAAAAAACAATAATATCATCATCTTTTCTTTCATACTAAGAAGAAATGCGGATCGAGGTTCATTGATAGCGATCTCGATGATCATGCGGAGAAGATCGGTGGCCTTGAATGATCGGGCAACTTTGATAATGATGTGATTAATGAAGGTTTTAATTTCCTCCATTATTTGATAATGGTAATAATGATCATAATGGAATTAATGTGGAGGTTCATTGATAGCGATTTTCGCTCATGCGGAGAAGAAATGGTTTAGGGGAAATGATCGTTGCAACTAATTTTGATAATGATATGAACGAAAGTTCAATTTCCTCTATTATTTTGATGAATGAAAAGAACAAAATCAACATCCAAATTAATAGACAGCAGAATATGGAATACTACTACTCCAAAATGAGGATGACATTCTACAAAACCCAACAACTGGAAGCCAAATCTCAAATGATTTTAACAATGAAAGCAATACACAATTGTAAAACCCAATCAGACTCCTACGTACCAAGGTGGGTTTAATGTGCTTAATTGGCAGCTTGGTATGGCCCACAATAGCAACCTCTGGACCGTTTATTCTGCAGTCCTTTGCTAAGAACAACGTATGTGTAAAAAAAAAAAACAGCTCGAACGATCATTTGGAAAAACATGGACAATTTGGATAAAATGGACTGTTCACATAATTTTTTAAACCTTGAACTGTACATTTTATGCAATTTGTTTACGTTTTTATCAATGACCGATTGAGCTGTAGTGTTGAATAGCAGCAACAAGTACGAAACGAACGGTTTGGATTACTACTGTGGGCCCATAATGGGACCCGAAAATTTTGAAGTTTGGAGGGATTTGGTGAATAAGGGGTTGAGCCGATGCCAAAAAAGAGAGATCCATATTCAATGGATTATGGATGTAAGTTGGCAACTTGTGTGTTACCGTAGATCACCTAGTAACCATAACCAACTACTAAAAACTAACATTGACTATTTTCTCCCATATGTTGATAAAGGGAGAGTAAAGTTACTAAAATCAGGTCAACTCTATTCATTCCGTAACTACTGCTCGCATTTGCCCGAGAGGAGAATTAATCCTGACGGCAAGGTCGAGTTGGTGCTCAACGGTATCAAGAGTACTTCACTTAACCGCCTGAGAGAAAGGAGATCAGGAGTTTTAGCTGATCCTGTTCCAAAGTGCTAATGTAACTATTCTAACAATATTGACTTTCGCCGATATGTAACTATTCTATTAACTTTCGTAGATAAAAAACGAAAAGATTGAGTTGATGCTCAAAAGTCGTTTACTATCACAAAAGCACATTTTCCTGTTGACACTCTACAGTGTACGGCTTTTTCATACACTATAAAAGGTTTGCTGGAAAGAACCTTATAACTATTTTAATACGAAATATAAAATCGTAAAAGCAAATTGATTTAAAGTTAAGAAATCAGAAACGCCTTGCCTTTTTACCAAACTAAAAGAAAACACATGCAACACATTATGACATCAATCAAACAAAAGTTAATTGAGGCCATGATGACCAGGGCCGGTTTTGATATTTCGAGGGCCTAAGGCAAATTTCAAAGGAGAGGACCCAATTTTTCTTTTTGGGCTTGATTCTGTGTACTTTTTTTTTTTTAAAGATTTTTTGATTACTAAAAATAGTCTGGGGCCTAAATTTGAAGCTTTTGGGGGAGGACTAAAGCTGCCGCCTCTTGCGCCTTACCTCAGGGCCGGCTCTAAGAACATCTTTTCGCAAAATCTCAGTATTTCACTGGTCAAAAGCAAATAAATCCTCAAACCATGATCAGACAGATATTGGGAAGGATGTGTATGGTTCCGTGAACAAAATAGGTGGCCAGACAAACGAATAAGCAGGATCGCCCAAGCGACCAAACCGGGCTGCTTGCTTCTACAATGAGGCGCTGTTAAGGGGTATACCGAGTCATGTTACATGGACTCATCTAAACGTTCAACATACCATTGTCAGAAACTCAACTCCAGAATAACAGGACTGGAATTTGTTCGACATATACATGTAGACATACACAAATGTCTTGTAAACACCAATTTACGCAGAAATACAACAGAAACATATCTCCTGCCTTTGTGTCCTTGACATGGAAATTTAGCTGAATCTGAAGCTTAGACACAACTTGCGCCTGGCAATTCTACTTGAATTCATATACCAAATAAACTGTACGCTTCCACATGAAACGGGGGTTCACAAGTGCTGAGTAGTACAAGAGAATATCTTATTCAGACACCATCGGCACAAGAGTACTCAACCTATAAACAGGTTTCCATCATGCTCAAATGATATGGAATTCCAGTAGGATTTCATCCCAAGGAACGCCCAAGAACAATAACTTCATTATTCGTTGTCATTTCATGATGTTTCCAGGCAAGGGAAATCAATACTTGAGAAATGATCACTACTGCCAACTTATTACAACTCACGTCAAAGCAGAAATCTTTGCGTTAAACACTTCAAAAACACTAAAAATCAGGAGAATACATCCATAATGGGGGATAAAGAAATTGGGCAAAAACTCATGCCAGCGAGCGACTTTGCACCTTTCATAGGGAAATTTCAGCAGGCTCAAGGCTTGGCCACTGCATCGGTTCCTGTAATGCTGGGTTGAGGGGAAACAAATTACATTGTGCGTGCTGTGCCATGAGTTGATCCACAAGCACCAGAGCTACCATGGCCTCCACCATCGGCACCGCTGCAACATCACAAGAATATGATCATGTACAAACTAAAGAGCTGAAGCCCATTCCCTCTCCTCCACATTTACTATAGCTACATGTCTCAGGGTTGGAGAGAAGCAAGACATAAAGTGAAGAGGAAAAGAAAGAAAACGGGCATAAGACAACTATTCTTCACTTGTCCGAAATGTAATTTCTTGTGATAATTGATCATTACAATAATAAAGGCATTCAGAAACTGGGAGTATTTGCTCAATTGAGTCAGAGAGCAACAGAGCAGTAAAGAGCGGAACGATGGCAAACAGAACAGCAATCAAACAGAAGAATGACTAACTAATGAATAAGAGAAAATGCAAACCTCGTGGGACAACACAAGGATCATGACGACCTCGGGCTATAAGTTCAGTCTCATGCTTCTCTCTGGTAACTGTATGTTGTTTCTTCTGCCCATACATCGAAAGCAATAAAAGATCAGTTCGTATTTTCACAACAGGAGAATTTCGAGGAATAGCTCTAAAAATGTGCAGATAAAATTGAAAATCAATGCAATACACCTTCTTGTGGGTATAGACGGAAGGCCCCCGCCTTTAATGAGCAAGCCACTCTTGGCTTTCCTAACCTTGTCACAACTCACAAGCGATCAACCTTGACACCTCGTTGTTCATTAGGCATAACCTTGGGAATCACGGGCCTGACGTAATCAGGGACTCTTGGAGCACCCAAGCACAGACTTGGCTGCTCACCGCAATGGTTACTCGTCAAACCACCCAGGCACGGTCCTAGTGTTGACCAAACAGAGCCATGCTTAGAGGCAGGACAGCTTGGCAGTCGCTAACGCACTCGATTGGCTCCACTGAAGTTATCTCAACATTATGGAGCCCCGCTATCTATCATACTCTTGGCCGCTGGGCCATGCCTCATCTTGGCCTTAGCAATTCAATCCTCCACTCAGCTATACCACAAAACTAGCCATGCATAATACCTGGCTCCAAAGCAGCAACACCCTATCGAGAACACTCCTCGACCAACCACTTGTAGCGAGCCACCCATGGCAACTCCAATGACCTACTAGACTGGAAGTGGGACCCAGGTACCCTACACTCGGACCAAATGAGGCATGGCAAGAAAAAAGGTTTTTCCAAGAAGGTTTGGCTCGCTCTCAACAAATGAAACTCCACGATGAGTCGATGACCAGTAGTAGAACGACTCATTGAGACCAAGAAATCCAGCACTTTAGAGGGGGTAATGTACATACCACCCAAAAATCTTTGAGGATTTACCAAATGTAGCACCTGACCACCTGACCAATCCTTTGATATGAGCTCTGACACATGTACCAAGGCCTTTCCAAGGAATGATATGAGCACCATAGTCTATCCAAGGAATTACAGTCCACAGAGCAAGGCTGTCAACCTCTAGTTTGCTGCACCAACAAGGAGGCAGCAACCAGTCAATCGGTGAACTAGCCTCCCCTTACTCCAAGAACCCTATATTAGGATTGATGCATAGTACATCAACTAGAAGCACAAGAAATGGTGGCTTGGCCGAACTATGAAGCTTGCCCTTAATGTCCGAAGTGGCGAGGGTTCAAAACACAGAAACATCCTCTCCAAAAAAGGGGGTACTATGTACAACTCACCCTCTCCAAACTCCAGTTTCTATTTTTAGTCGATAAAGGTACAGAACTATATGACTTTTGCAGAGTTATACTTCTGCTTAATTCTTTAGCAAGATATAGAACCTCTATTTAAAGGGTCAAAGACTATTGCTATGCTTTCAACCAGTGTTCCCTTCAGTCGGATCCAGTTGTCTTTCGATCCGCGGACTGGCCATTAAACTACAACTCTTGTGTGTGTGTGTGTGTGTGTGTGAGAGAGAGAGAGAGAGAGAGAGAGAGAGAGCTTACCGATATTGTAGAAGTTGGCTTGAAAGCTACTCTCATGTTTATTAATTCTCCATTGGAAATTCCACCCTGCTCGTAAAAATAAACAATCTCAAGCAACCAAAGAATATTGTTCACAGGTTTACGGTCTCAAAAAATACTTGTAGAACTATATATTAAAGATTAAATAACTACCTGGATCCCACCAGAACGGTTTGTTCTTGTCCTGATTCGGCCTTTTTCACCAACAAAAAACTCGTCATTATGCTCACTCCCCATCATAAATGTACCTGGACATTTCCAAAAAGAAAAAACATCATTGTAAACCTATAAAAAATGGGCAGAGCCAAATACAAATTACTGGGATACCACACTGAAACAAAAAAAAAAGTACCTAGAACATTCAGGTATTTCCCCTCCAGTTAAAGGGACTAAAATATTGATTGAGCTAGGTTAGGGGTCATGTCAATTTTGACTTGTTATAAGTGTCTGCTTATGAAATTTTCTTAGCTGATCCAAAAGAATGAAGTGTATGGTAAAGGACACCAAAACTAAGCTTTATTTCCAATCAATTCAGGTCCAATACGTAAAATCTTTTCAGACATTCAATAATGGGAATACGCTATTGCGTAAAAAATTAATATTTGGCAAACTACTATTTCACTTGGCTTTGCTTATTTTTGTCCTTTTGTTTTTCTTTTCCTTTTGAATTTTGATCACTCCGCACAAATAGAAGATTTGGCAACAATATACAACAGAACTTGGGAGGGATATTTCATGGATGTTGCAACTTGAAATTAAGGATCTTACCTCACCAGAAATGGATCGATATAAATTGAATTTGGAGGATAATTCATTTATCATCAGCTTTACATGCAAGACATCAATTTTTTTAAGCTCTTATGAGTGTTTACTTCATCGGCCTCTAAATTAGGATTAATCAAGAAGATTTTATCAGAAACATCCTTAAAGTAAAATACATAACTCCGTCTGGTTCGTGCTTAGAGTCTTATCTTTATTTCCCAACTGGTCCCAAGCCCAGATAAATGGGGAGGGTTGTGCGTTAGGTAGCAGCCAACACATAAAAAAACCCATCAGATCTTTATGACATGAATCCAAACATGATTACGAGACACCCTTGACAAAGCTCAATGGAGGAAACGGATTCATGTAGCCGACCCCAAGTGATGGGACGTATGGCTCGGTTTGGTATCCTTAAAGTAAAATACATATGAATCATTGAGCCACATAAAGGAAAAAGATATAAGGATAATATGATGTTAAAAAAAATTGTTGTGATAATATATAGAGTAACTAACAATTCAAATTACATTTTACTCATAAAAGAAAAACAATTAGAAGCAGGGATGAAACCACAAAGAGACCACTGAAGTGGACTTACACAAAAGAAACTTTATACGTGTGTTATGGAGCACTAAAATTTTTGGATGTTTTTGTATTTTAACCAATTGGACAAAGGAAGCAGGTCAACTTTGGCTAACTGTAAACCAAAAAGTAAACTTCAAGAATTTCGAACAATAAAAATACATAATAATAAACTACTTTGCTTTCTTTGCTTTTCATACTTCCCATCTAGTGCTTTTAATTTCATTTGGTAGTATTAATGTTGAGGCCTCTTCATCCATTACCTAGTCGACTCACAACCCAAGTTGTTGATTTTGGTGAAGCATAAGAGAAAACAGAGTGGCTTTTCCTTATTGTGATGCTTTATTTCCAACCAAATTAAGATGAATAGCGGCTCATCAATAAGCTTAATTTATAAGGGTGAATCATTTCCTGTGATGCAAAAGAAATGAAGCAAGCAAACCAAAGCCCTTGCACAGTGAAAGTTGCCTAAATCGAGTGTTTTGTTTACGAAATCAATTTCATATTGATTCATAGCAATCCAGGGTATTACTTCCAACAGTTATTAACCTAGATTTAGTTAATAGGGTACTAAAATATTGTTACATTAAAGTAAGGTTTGTTCTTCAAAATTAGCAACAACTTAGTTTCTTGTTGATTGCAGTTTTTTACAAGTTAAGTCTTGATGTTTTCCCTCAACTAGAAAACAAGAATAGCAAATAGAAACGACCCCACCCTACAAGATTTTCGCTCTCACTCATCAAGGAATAGTAGCATTCTAATTTATCTTTCCAAGGAACTACTTTGAGGAAAATGAGAACTGAATGCTACAAAATTATTTACCTGCAAACCCACTTCCAAACTCAAACCCCTTTGTTGCAGGCAAGGACAGAGCAGCTTTTGCTAGCTCGGCTTCAAGTTTATCAAAAACTGGTGAACCAAGCCCCTGACAAGCATAACAAATTTCTGTTAGAGAAGGGAAGGGAAATAATTAATAAAAAAGCAAAAGCTTTCAAACTTAAGCAACATGTTCGAAGTTTTTAACTCCTGTAGTTTCTTTTCAGGGCAGCTCGGGGGGGGGGGGGGGGGGGGGGGGGGGGGGGGTTGTGTGGTGGGGTGGGTTGGGGTTGGAGAAGAACTTACGCGTGGAACGTTTCTTGCTATGCACGTGACGACACCACCAACAGAATCCCCTCTCACTCGAACAGCATCAATGGCAGCAATCATCTTCTCTGCGTATTCAGGATTTGGGCAGCGAACAATATTACTCTCTATCTGAAAATGTTCCATAGAAACTTTAATTGGGTCAAGGAGGTAATCAATTAATGTTGATACATTAGGACAAAATGGACCAGGAATAGCATTGAAACAAACCAAAACAATGACATGAGTTACTTCTGAAATGGATTTTGACTTTTGAGAGCCACAAACCAATTCAATTCAACTCAATGAAATAGAGATTCATTACTCATTAGAATCATTATTCCAATAGTAGGTATTGGGAAGGCTTAAAGGCAAAATGAAGGATCAACCATGAAGGCGTGAGCGGTAAAATTCCTCCTCTTGACCCCTACTTTCTTTAGTTCAATTTTTTCTCCTTATGGGGAAGGACAAAACAAAGTAGTATTACCTGATCAAGTGTCATACTCTCATGATCAACCAAACCCTCTGGAAGTACAACTTCGTGGACTTGAGAAACATAAGCAAGAATCTGGGAGACAAAAACATCAAAGCATCAATAGACAATCACATATAAGATCCAGAGAGAGCCAGAACCGGGAAAAGCACTGTCAATTTCAATAAATCAAAACAATACCGACATGTCTCACCAACAAAAACAGTTCCTGATTCTAATTACCTATTCACCCAAGTGTCGGACTAGCTGACATATATGCATAATTTTGCAAATTCACGTGTAGACAATATGTTAAGTACACACAAACACATCACGCCTACAAATACACATACGAATTACCAATATTACAGTGTATGAACCATTGTGTTTACATGTCTAATCTGCAATATTCCATCATGGTGTTATTTCAGAAAAGGAAAAAAAAATCAACTGCCTCACACTAAATTATCAATTTATCACAACCTCAGTTCCTGAAAATAGCTTGAGGATCTTTTTAGCAACAGCTCCAGCAGCAACTCTCCCAATTGTTTCTCTAGCAGAAGATCTACCTCCCCCCTGCATTTCGCCGTCGACATAAAAATGCAGTAAACAATCAGATTGCAAAAACCCGCACACACATGCATCACTTTGGCCTATATACTTTTTCGATGACATTAATCTCAAAGAGTCAAGATGTTACCTGCACTGATCTTACACCATACTTGAAGTCATATGTAGCGTCCGCGTGAGAAGGCCTATACGATATCGACATCTCATTATAATCCTGAGAAATCCAATAAGACAACCATGGGCATCAAAATACCAACAAAAACGGTTAGGAATATTATGCTTGGAAAACAGTAAAACTCCGACAATTAGGGCGGATGTTTTTTGCTCTAGTTGTTGCCTTCATCTCCTACCCATGGGAAGTTGGATAATAAACTCAAACCCCTTAGATTAAGATAGCATATTAGATTCACCTGATATACAACCAAATCACATAATGGATCCTGAACCCTCTAAGCTAAAATATCTTATACCACGCTCATTTTGTCCCTTTTCACCCTAGGAATACCATGTTATAATGGGAGGGGAAGGCTTCAATTTCATCCACCATGCAAAACCAACGTTCAAACCCCTCAAATGGTGTCATCACAATGCACCGCCACCACAAATGACTACATAGGACGGAACTTCATTTCATGGTACTCCAACAAACAATACACCCTCAACAATAGATGGATGCAATCATCTTTCAATGGAACTTGGGAAAGTGGTTGCTGCGTAAATGAGCTGAAAGGACAGAATTTATATTCATCATGATTGTTTGTCCGACCAAAATCAACTCACATCCCAATCCACCCAAGAGGTGCCTAATTATTTAGAGTCACTCCAAAACTGTACACAAATCGCAATTCTCATGAATATCGTATGGGCAAGCGGTACTCACATGTCCTCTCTGATCTGTGTTGGGTACTTCAACCTTGATTGAAGAACCAGTTGTCAAGCCTGTGGTAAAGCACCAAGCATATATACAATACAAGAAGATCTTAGCCACCAAACTTCTGGGGGAATGAAAAGGAGAAAAACACTTGAAAAGCAGAAAATTTGAAGAGAAACGTGAAGGAAAACCTAACCTTCAGCAACGCCTGAAGATATTCGACAAGTATCAGTCTCTTTCCTTGGTGTAGTAATTCGGCTCTGACCTGGCCTCCTGAATGTATCAACATTAATTGTAAGATCACGACAAAGATCTTCAAGACAGATTCAAACCCAAGTTTGCATTAATATGAGAGTTCAGAACTCAATACTGTAATTATACTCGACACGTTCTGCCATTGCTGTGGACCGTCTTACATATACATACAGATATAGGCGTTTATAATCACTACTCATTTCACAACTTGTCCTCTGGCAGTCCAATTAAGTTCCCAAATCCCAATTAATTATTTCAAAATGATGTGAACATACACGCAACTACTTCAGCTAGAATACAGGATTACAAAGCAGACAACAACTGCCAATCACACCATTACCTTCTGTCTAGCTCCACTTGCAAATCAGCTTCAGAAATAGGAAGCCTAGGAGGGCATCCATCAATTACACAACCAACTCCACCACCATGAGATTCTCCAAATGTGGTAACACGGAAGTAAGTTCCAAATGTATTCCCAGCTGCTTGTATTACTGTGAATCAATATGAAAGAAACGAATGTTTAGTATCCAAATACTTGATCATGCAGTAACATAAGCTTAAAAGGCAAGTAATAAATCTAGTACACGTTGATCTCCACTGAGGAGAGACCAGAATTTAAATAGAAGCTGCCAAGTTCCCCTAATTGCACTTGTTCTGAGTGTGCAGTGTTTTCAACATTTTTCAACTCAGCAGAATTTTAGCCCTATGGGCTTAAAATCACATAATAAGATGCTAATCAAATCATCAAATCACGTTTGCTTATCTTGTATTCTAATATGTTGGTAAAGTGTGATAAACTTATACCAATCTATCGATGACATACTAGTTTTCCCAGTAGCCCACGTTGCCATTTAAAAGTGTAGCACGTTTCGTATGGTGCATTTATGTATGTTCCACAGTTTACCGCAAATGTTCTTATACAAGCCAATAAGTTAAAACGATGCAAAACCAATTGAACAGAGGGTTCAGTGGAAGGCCAAGACCACCACATGTACGCATGACTTGATATGTCTGCGATCAATTTTTTAAACCTCAAAGGGTTCAGCGGAACAGCCTCACGCTATGCTAAAATTAACTAGTCTATGAGGGCAGGGAAAGGAGGGGCTACATGCATCCGAGGGATTCGATGGGGCGAAGTTCCGGACCTAAGTCACATAATATGCGTACGTGTGCGCATTTGCAGAGCGTGAAAGCATAAAAAACATCCCACTTGGCCAATAAAATTCGAAATTCGTGAGTGCAAGGATTCAGGGTTGAATTAATAGGAAACTCAAACTGCAAAACAAATAGTATTAGTCAGAAACTCACCGAGCTTCTTGTGACGGGATCGAGGGCTGGAGAATCGGAGGGCTTGAGACGGGAGCTTTCGAAGACCGGACCGTTGTAGTGATCCGAGGTCCGACGACGATTGCGAGGAGAGGAATTGTTTGGTGGAGAGAGAAGAATTCGCCATGGTTAAAAAAAATCTGCCCAACGGAAATTAGATATAGAAAAAAGGGCAGTTGGATACAGAAATAAAGAAGACGAAGACGGGGTAGGTATGTGTCTATGTGAACTTGTGGAGGTAGAAGGGGAAGGGTTGGTGCGAGTAGGGTTGGGTAGCGGTCGTTGAGAGAGAGACAGAGAGACTCTGTTCTGATTTCTCAAATCTGACCAAACCCCAAAATTGGAGTAGTCAATTAAAAGGGGAACTTAAATAGGGTTCTATTGTACATGATAGTAATGCTTTGTTTGGATTGCAATTTGAAATTTTTTTTTAAAAAATAGTAGGAGTAATGAGTGAAGAGAGATAGAGAGAAAAATATTGAAAGTAGGGGAAATTTTTTGAAAAATTCTTTTTAAGTTCCAAAGAGAACAAGACAATTTTTGTAGGTTTAAAAACTTATATTTTTATCCTGAAATTTAAATAATAGTATATATTTAGCCCTTAATAATTTTTTACGTTTTAATAGAGTCACTGGATGGATCAAATTAAATAAGGGATATTGACTTTGTTAATTTGGTCCGCACAGCGACAATCACGACAAAGTCATCTGGAATCACGATAAATCATCCGGAATGTAAAACTAACTTTTTAGGTTCTAAAATTCTTTACAATACAGGTAAAGAAATTCGGGACGTAAAACTAACATAAAAAGTTAGTTTAAGGTTATCATGATCCCGAATGATTTTGTCATAATTTCTATATTTTTCATGATTTTGTCATGATTTCTGTATTTGTCATGATTAAGGGTGTTTTAAGTACTATTTAAATTTCAGGATGTTGACTTAAATATTCAAACCTAACAGGATGATCACCTAAATAAGTAAACAAATAGGATGACTAATTAATTTCTACTTGTTAAAAATCCACCTACTCCCCTTAAATAGATTCGGACTAAAAGAGCTCTAATATTTCTTGCGGAAGAAATTGGTTTCTCCAAAACTTAACTTTATCACGCCAAGTCCACGAGAAGATTTTCAGTGCCATGCTCGGCACATTTGAGCTATTTATTTCAGTTTTGGACGATTCGAATTTGGAGAGAGAGAGAGAGAGAGAGAGAGAGAGTGTGTGTGTGTTGGGGTAGAAGGAGAAAGTGTGTTTCAATCTGGACCGTCTAATACACTTTTAGACGGTTCGGATGTGTTGCTCGGACACCACGCCGTCCTTCAAAAATAAATATATTCTTATCCTAAGCTACACCAAACAACTTGAAAGAATGATAATTATCCTAAATAACAACATCATTATCCTTATCCTTTGCATGGACCACATTTTTATTTTTTGTGATGTTTTTATCAAGAGATGAATGAAATTCAATAAAAAAAACAATATCCCAAAAAAAATACCACACCAAATTTTTTTGATAGGATGGGGTCAAGTCCAAAAGGTATCGATCAACTCTCCATGTTCTAATCTGGGCCGTTGAAAGCACTATAAAAAAACATTTTGCAATTTTAGACATCTTGACCAATTAAAAATGAAAAACGGGAGGGAGTCCGTCCCATAATTTTATCTGACAATTTAAATAGTTCATTTTTTGGTTTGGGTATACTCGTCTTTTATCTTAGCCGATGAAGTTTTGTCCGTTTATTTTGGGAATTGATATTTACACTCCATTTTTTGCTATCCACATTTCTTTTTGTTTTCAATGTTGAAAACTTATATTCTTGCTAAAAAACAAAAAAGTGAGCGTGAAAAACAAAAAATGGGTGCGTGGATATCAATTCCCTTAATTTTTCTTAAGATAGATATGATTTCATTTGAAAACCTTTCAGATCCACTTGATTTTGTGCATGAACAATTCAGAAAGCTGAGATTTTAAAGAAAAGAAAAAGGTCTCTAATTGAGTCCGGCCCAACAAGGTATTGAGCCTGGCCCGCCGCTACACATTAAAGGATCTTTTTGGTCATGGGCCTCATACCCAGATTCTTATATTCTGAACAAGCCTTTTGGGCCAACATATTCACACATTCTCGTATCCACCAAAGTTTCGGTGTTTCGAACATGAGCCGTAATACCCAGATTTATAAGCCTTCCCAATTTGCCCACATATATTTACAAAATGCTTCTTTACTTTAACTCTCGATAACGAAAAATTATTACTTGCTCTTGAAGCAAATGCTCCATGGGCCTTATTCATCGCACATTTTTTGTGGACTCCGCTAATAAGTTCTGTGGCTCTCACACAAATGTGCGATGGAGAAGGCCAGTTGGCTCAGTGCTACTTTGTTGCGTGAAGTTTCGAATTTAAATTGATGGAGGCATCGACACGTAACCTACCAATTCACTAAATATTATACGTAATGAAAATACCAGTTTTTGGCCAAAATCAAATTTCCGTTGACCAACTTTAACTTTCCGTTGTCTTGAGTCTTTGGATGTACCAAATAGTAAACAATACACTATTTCTTCAATCCTTAATTATTTTCTTTTGTGAGAGAAACCTGCATGCATGCGTTTGAGGGAGTGCGTGCTTGAGTGTAAAAAACATATTTCGAATACATCCTAAACTACTAAAAATTCACGAGAGCAAAAATTAAGAGCGAAAGTGTAAAGTTAGGATAGAGAGCAAATGCTTCTATTTAAGGATTATCGGACTGTGAGCGTATCCAATTACTTGAATATGGGCATGTAAGAGCATCCCAACAATTTAATCCTAGGTAAAATACCTAGTTGAAAAAGTTATTTCTCTATTTTAATTAGCTAGATGTTTTTTATTTGATTAATTCTCCGTCAAACTTTCTACTTCGTTCTTTGCAATAGGGAATTGCATTTGGAGAGAGAGAGAGAGAGAGAGAGAGAGAGAGAGAGAGAAATATAGCTAACTGTTGCATGCGCATGCCGTGAATGCCCTTACTCGTAGCTTAGTGATTGGATTTTTGAGGACTCTGTTTGGCTCTTTATTACAACCACATGTTTTCACCCTTTTTTTCAATTGATTAGCATTTTCCGATGGACCTTCATTGTCATGTTTACTTTTCAAATTTCACAAGGTTTTTTTTTTTTCTTTTTTTCTTTTGTCCCAGAGAAGAGAGGAAAACCTAGCTAGTAAGACAAACAAAGGGATCAATTAAAAACTTACTCTGATTACACAGCTAGCTGGAGACAGGAGTAAAACCTTAAACTGCCTTCCCTAAAATGTTTTCCAACCAAGTGTGATGCTAAAAAAGTCGCAAAAGAATTCTATGATTTGACCAACTAATCTGAATAAAGTTTCCAATGGGGGGGGCATGAACAGTGAAAAAAAGATGCTAAAGATGGTTGAACGTTTCAAAACTCTAAAAAATTTTCAATTCAAAAACTGCTAGCTAGTACTAATTAGTCAAAAAGAATAATATGATTTGACACGAAAATGATGGTTGATTTATGCCCACTAAAACCTAACAAAGCTACTTACCATATTTCCCCCCAATTAGATTAGAACAAAATTAAAGGACAAACGTAAACCCTTCCCTTTACTTATCTCAGTTTATCTGTATGAGATTTACCAAAAGGGGTATTTTTTGAATTGTTCAATAAACAAGGAAGATGATCTTGAACGAAAAAACTTAGTTAATATTGGTATCGTATAATTTTGAAGTTGGGAATTTCATAATATGTTCCACGTTCAAGATAAGAAATTGGCAATGAATGAAAACCGGATGACGGGACGGCCAAAGGGGAACTTGTGAGAAGTGAGAACACATGCATGTGCTCTAATACTATTTTGCTCGGGCCTAGTGATTGATAGCAACTATATAGTTGGCTGGATTATGGTTAGGATAAACTAGGTTGTTCAATCGAATGATTACTTCTTACGGTAGAGCTCTCGGCTAATTGATTTGAGCTCATATATGTAGGTTCACTGCAATTGAGATGAATACAAAAGGGAGTGATTTTGGCACTCCGTAAATTAATAACCGCGCTGTCAAAGAGGAGTGTCAAAATCAATTCCCAATACAAATTACATGAGAAATGAATACAGTATGCATAAGAATTATCCTTCCTTCCATTTACAAACTGCTCACTAAACGGTGATTAATGTGTGTGTAGTTACATGGGCTACGGTTTTTACATATTAACACCTTTTTCCGTCCATGTGAGATACATTGTTAACAACTTAACATATACATTCTTTTGAGTTGATTTCCCGTGGGTACTCTTAAAAATATGTTTTAAACAAATTGAACGGTTTAAATCATCAAATTATAATCCAAAAATGAGAGGTCCACATTTTTAGCCAAATGAGGGATCTGTTGGAATTTGCCTTGAATTTTGTTGCAAAACGGCAAGGGCAGCAGTAGCAGCAGAAACCAAAATCGAGCACTTTCAGTAATTTTAGCCCGGGCAGTTTCCAAATTGGCTGCGTAGCAATCAGTTAGCTTGAAGTAAAATTGGCCCGGGCGGAAATCAAATTGGCCCGGGCAGTCCTCAAATCTGTCTGGGCCGTTGTGATGGTTGTTATGTGCGAATTTTAGGGTTTTGTCCGACTTTTGGTCCCCTATTATAAATAGGAGATTTGGGAGGCTGCTTACGTATGGTTCTTTTGTTCAAGTACGTAGCTATTAGAGTTTTATTTATCTCTTAGGGTTCCACCAATGATTTGTGTCTTCCTTTTGGGTTATATTAGAGATTTGTTCCTAAATATCTGTTTGGGGCTTATTGAGAGTTACGAGTGTAACCAACTCTTTGTTTCTCTCCCCGCGCGTTTATAGTAAATCCTCTTACTCTTTTTCCCATTACATTCTTGTTTTGTATTTGAGCGAAGCTACGAATATCTTTATGTTCTTGTTTATCGCTTATTAATTCGTTATATTCTCATTTTCATTTTCGGCACAACAAAATCTCCATAGAAAGGGGACTGTATGAGAGCCTGAGGATTTTGTCCCTGTACATTTGAAATTATAAAAACTAGCCATATTCTTTTTTCACAAATGAAAAAGTTTAATTTTGCAATTTCACACTCCAAAAACGAAAGAAAATGAATATTTTCATGGGGAGGGAGAGAGAGAGAGATCCCCAATCAAATTGATTTCAGGAGATCTCTCCAAGGGGCAAGGGACCACTATATGCCCTTTTTCCTTGCCTGACCAATGTCCTCTTTTTGACCTGCATTGACTAAATCATTATTCCCTCTCCACCAACCAAAATGAAGACAGAGAGGGAGAGACAGACAGACGCAGAGAGAGAGAGAGAGAGAGAGAGGGGTCCAATATCCTTTTGCATGAGATTCCTTTATAGCCCTAGCTATCATGATAACCCCCAATCGCTTCTTTCGCCCATTCTCTTTTCTTTTCTGCTCACACATTGCTTTCTCCACAATCCATAACTTCCATGATGAAACCCCCTGCATGCCCACAAACACAGTCATGACCCATGAGAGAGAGAGAGAGAGAGAGAGAGAGAGGGTACACAAATATGACCCGTATGCGCGCAATATGATGGGAGCCCCTCCTGTTGCTTTTTCAGGAATCTTTGTAGATGGAACGATACCCGGTGGATTATTGAGCCAAAACACATCTCTCCCATCTTTGAGAAAAATAATTTTTTTCATGCACGATTCTCAATAAATTTTTTTATTTATCTCTCTCAACTTAATATTACTAATTACATAAAAAATAATTTTTAAAGATGGAAACCAAACAAAATAGTATAAGATGCATGCCATAACCAAGATAGATATAGACGCGGAAGGTCCACCTTATGCAAATAACCCTACCCTAATTAGAGAGTTGCTAGTAGGGTTTTAAATCGCACTACTTGAAAAACGTAACTATATCACCGTATTGGTCTGTAGCGGTTAATACGCAAGTAGAGAAAAGTATTGAACATCCAAAATCTCATTACATAATACCCAATCCGATAGGAAACAACCTTTATTTATAAACCCGGTAACTAGAACGACACATAACACTTAACGCACATATTTAAGTGAGTGTGTGGCGCCCACTTCTCTTGTTAGTATTGTTGGATAAAATGGTTTTTAATTTTAATTAAATTAAAACCATTTGGGAGTGAATAAAAATTGACTCCAGAACAATCGCATGATGTTTGATTTGATGGGTGGACCTCAAATTCACGTTGGTGGGAAACAAAAGAATACATGGGTTTATAGTTTAATTATGGACCCATTAAACATGTATTCTTGTTACGGAAATTGTTAGGAAATTTTAAGTGTAAAACTTATTATTTCTAACGGTAAACAATGGGTGTAACTTTTCATGGTACTTGCTTGGCATTACTTGGTGGGTTGCTAAAGTGGTGTGTCTCTTTTTCACATTCGTTCGCCGTTAACCATTGTATCCCAATTGATTGGGTGTCTCCGATCAGTCACCTCCCTTCTATGAAAGGTCACCATATGCACTATAAATAGGGCTCATTTGCATCTTTTTGAACACCGAAAATATTACAGAGCACATACATTACATTCATATTGAGTCTGAGAGAGAGAATTACAGAATTTTGCGTTCGCCCGTTGAACAGATTGTAGTACTACTTCCGTTCTTCGGAAATCGGGTAATCCTGAGTGGCAAACATTCAAGAGACCCAAGAGCACCGGTGTGGAGAACGGATTTACTTTAAGGATATAATGTTATTCATAAAAATACTAGCCTCGATTGCCAATTTCCAGAAGCCTAAAATTAGTCCAGTAAGTTTCAAATCTTGTTTATTTTTGGTAAGTTGCATATTTCCAATGATAAACGAATCCCGATTCCAACAAGTATTGTAAAAATGTTTGTGTTTTATAAATTTTTCAATTAATTAAGCATATGGTTTGTGATCGGTCAATTAATTGAAGTACGACTAAGTTTTTTTTTCTCGATAACTTAGGAATCTAAATCAACTTACGCTTGCCGAAATAACGATGAGGACCAATTCAAGTTATTCAACGATTCACAAGTGAGATACGTGTAAATTGACCAAACACCTTGAGTTACAAAAATAAACATATTGTTAGAAAAAAAAAAGTACCAACTTTTATAAAGAGATTAGTCGCATTGGAGTAGCGCGCAGATGCAGTATATGCATCAACAGCAATTATCATTAGTTAGAGAAGTGAATTTCATATAAACAATAGTGCACCTAAAATAATAACTATGATGAGTTCATAGCTCAAAAAAGACCCTTTTGTTATTGCTGTTATTTTTTTTAATGGCAAAAGACGCTTTCATTAATTTTTATTGGTGTTATAATGTACTCCTTCCCCCATCTCAATTTCTCTGTCTACTTTAATTTATTTGCATATCCAAAATATTCGTTCAATTTTAAGTTAAATTGTAGTAACAAATTTCTAAATGCCCTTTTTCTTTTCAACAAATGTATATTGAAAAAAAGCGCAATCTCATTTAAGGGTAATTATTCAATACTCCCGGTGTATACTCCCTCTCCTTACACAATATATGAGACTTAGCTACATCTAGAGTCCGCGTGAACCCCACATATTATGTGAGTATATACCGAATATATTAAATAATTTTCCCTTATCCAATGCCAAGAAAGTGATGGGTCTTTTGATGGTAATCATTGTGCTCCCTTATGTACAAATGAAAATTTAAAATTGGACAAATAAATTGCTTTGGAGTATATTTTGAATAAAGAGCAACAGATTGATTAGCTTCTTCCTTACAAACTTGATGTCAGTCTTATATGGGAAACTTATGATTCCGAGGTGAGATGGTATCATCCCCGAAGCACGTTGCAACCTATCCATACATGAACGAATTAATTACTCATGTCTCATTTTATTTGTCCATTTTTATTTGTGTCGATCTTTAAAAGTTTATATGTTTTAACCTATAAAGTTAATTTTCGTAATTTCGTACTCTCTCCTCTTAATTTAGTACTTGCTTCTAATTGTTAGTTCATTATTCCATTTTAGGTTGTTCCAGAATACTGATTCTTTTCCACAAATGAAATTAGAAATTTAATAATTTTCTAAAAGTGTCACACAGGTGAATATAAGTGTTGTAAAATAGGTAGAATATAAGGATACTGTGAAAGACATTAAATTTGAATGTAGGTGTAATCATTGCATGTCTCCTACAATAGTTAGAGTTCCCAAAAAGGACATAGAATATGGAACAGATGGAGTAATGCTTTTTATGAGATGTGAATCTAAATTCTTATTTGATAAATATCCATTAACTCTATTAGAAAAAAACTTAAGAATCACATAGGAGTATGATATTATAAATCAAAAATATAAGTAGTAATTAACTTACAAATGACGCAGACAGACTCCAAAAGAAAACTAACAAATTGGGAACAATGCTACTAATAATAAAGAAAATTCACAAAGGGGAGAATTATCAGCCAAGAAGATTTACATAATTCAAGTACTGATTAATTAATGGTTTCTATTTCGATGTGTTGCTTTTCCCCTCGATTGTACCCCTTTCGAGATTTAAAAAATATTAATTAACATCAGCCTTCATCTACGAGCTAGAGAGAGAGAGAGAGAGAGAGAGAGAGAGAGAGAGAATTGTTCTCAGTAATAATCTGTTTGTTTGTCAAACAAATAAACAAAATTGTTTGGCATAATTTCCCATCAGGTTTCTTCGGAAGAAAACCCTAATCACAACCATATAGAGAATCAGAGATACCAGTGGAGAAGATAGATAACAGCTGGTTCAGACTCCGGAGAACATGAAATCTGCGCCCAGAATTACAATGCTACCCCTACCCTGCTCTTGAATCATACAGTCAATGGAAGCAAAAATGCAGAATTAAAGCCATATATATACAACACATATATAGTATAACATGAGACAGAGATACGCATGCATGGCTCCTCATACGCCATCCACGGAGGCCATCGATTCGCCGATGGGCTCTGCAAATGGCATACAGGGAGCCAGGCATGTACATATGTATGTATGTATTTGTTTACATATAGATATGAAACGATGGTTTAGTTTGAATGTGAAAAAGAATTATATATGGTGAAAATGGAAAAAGGTTGTGAAACAAATAAAAAAGGAATCCTGAAGTGAGAAGCTAAATGAATTGAGTGGTTTCCCTGTCATTTTCACGTTCCTTTGTAAATCTCTGAACATATCTTTTCCCCAAAAAATATACTACCAAAACAATAAACAGTGGAGAAGGCCGAGAGGCTCAGCATCAATCTCAACCCCAAGGAGGTGTTTTGAAGGACATCGTGTATGGAGAGAAGTGGAGGAGAATGGTCTTTCTTCATTCAGGTGGAGAGAGAGAGAGAGAGAGAGAGAGAGAGAGAGAGAGAGATCCGTATAGGAATAGGATCAAACTGGGTCCAAACCAAAACAGATGTGTGGATTAAGAGCCCCACAGGCTTCTCTCTTATTTCCTGAGAGGAAGAAACCAAATCCCATTTGAATTGGCACAAAACAAGCTCGGCCAGATATATAAAGCAGTTGCTAAACGCATGGGTATGTTTTTTAGATGAAAAAAGAAGCAGGATGAGGGGTTGGAGTCACGCCCCTAAATAGAGAGAGAGAGAGAGAGAGAGAGGGGAAATGGATAGGGGTTTGAGTTTCTAACCAGGCAATTTCCCAACTTCTCCTTTTATGCTGTTCGAGCAAGGGCGATTTCTGTGCTGGTCTAAAATCTGGACTGCACGGGGGCATAATTATGTGCGATGTGGGTCCCACCTCGAGTCCATTTTAATGATTTTAAAGACATTTCAAAAGCGGTCGCTGTTCAAACTTAAAAGATTATTCATGCAAAAAATCAAACAACCCTAACATATGTACTATTAGGAGTTGTCTGATAAAATCGGTTGTCTGAAATTTTTTGAACTATCTATGTACTAATGTATGCTAATCCATCTATTACTATTACTTACCAAATACAGGAACTCGATCCGGTAGTTACTGATCGATGTTCCGTTAACTTAATCTTCCACACAAATTGCCTTCTTAGAAAGCTCTATAAAATGAAAGAATTAGGTTACTTCGGTGAAGCAATTTGTTAGGAACTTTTTTTAAAAATTATTTATTTAAAAAAAAAAACTGCAATTTAATAGTGGAAACTTGTAGTATTATGAAAACCGTAGCGTGCAGTGAATAATGGGGGCCTGCAGACAGATCACCAAAAGTCCTCCAAGTGTAACTCTCCTTTTTCTGGGTCATAAAAGCAAAGGTTGCTTTAATTTCTCTTCTGGGGCATGTTTGTCTGGGAGCGTTTTGGAAGAGATACATTACAGGGATTCCATCATCTCTCTCTCTCTCTCTCTCTCTCTCTCTCTCTACCCCGTTGAATGGGAATATGGGATTAATATAGTAATTAAATAAAGTAGGGGGCAAAAAAGTAAGAAAAAGCAAAACCATGATTTTTTCTTCCTTTTCCAGTTTCCACTATCAAAAATTCTGCTTTTTTTTTCTTTTCTCTACCTTTTGTTTCAAAAGCAACAAAGATTCGCAATCGAAAAACCTTTTCTTTATCAGATCGTGGAAATATATTACCCATGCTTTACTTTTCTATACCTAATTGTCTTGTTGGAGTACTACTTCTTTTTTTGCTCATTTTAGCTGCCTACTGGCTAGTGCTCCACTTTGCAATATATATATATATAAACAACTCTTATATATATTTATATATATATATATATAATTAACAATCGGATGTCCTTAGCATTCGCGTATCTTGACTAATTTCGGAGCTCTGACGTTAATGGCTAGGTAAGCCATTCAGTGACCTTGAGGTTTGGAATGATTGGCTTCCATGAGATTCGAATGTGCGACCTCATGAAAGACGAGCATTTATTAGCTTTCTCATGCTCACTTGTGACCAAAACACTCGGGGCTTGTTCGTTTTGGGTATTTTAACCCTTGCGCACAGTTCCCAATAAATTTTATCGATCCATCTCTCTCCACTCATTACTTTAAAAAAAAAACCCATAAAAATCCAAAACGAGTGGTTGGAGATATTTTTCTTGCTACCTTACTCCGAAAGAAATCGTGTTACTGGAAATTGTAAGAGTAGATTTTCAGTCACTTGTTTCTAATTTAAGATAATGTTACAAATTCAAATACAAAAGAGAGAAATACTTGTGCCGATGCTTTTGGATGCTTGGGAGTGAAGTGAAACATATTTTCTTGGAAGGAGTAAAATTTGTGTGAAAATCACTTCTTTATGATTTTCTAATTTCCAGGCATAAACTCTCAAATTACTAATGGTTTGGTACTTTAAATTTGTCTCTCTGACACTTTCATGTGAACTGAATCAATTAATGTCAAGATTTTTATGCCTTCCGATAACGATAACAGTCAAAACAATCAGTTGAATCTTCACGGTTGAACAATTCATGTTTTTTTTGGTTTTGTTTTGCTAAGACATGATTGTATCAGAAATGATAATCTCACTATTGATCGAGCATACTTACCGATCAATATATGAATGTGCAGACCATCTTGCTAGAATGAGAGTCGAACATACGGATGAACTCGTTTTTGTTATGGACATGCCTATTACAATGAGAGAATTTGTTTTTAAAGATGCCTGAATATTAGGCAAGTATTAGATTAATAGTAGGTACTTTGTTTAAGCAATGGACCTAATGACTTTGTGTGTAACCCTTATGTGGTACTCTCTTTTGTAATCTAATTTGAAATTCCGCTTGACCGAAAAAAAAGAAGATAATCTCACTATTGAAATTGCTAAGTTGAACTATGAACTTTGACGTTTGCCCGATCATTAAAATTCTTTAGGACAATTAGAGGTTAATTAGTTAGTTGGAGGCCATTTCGGAGCTCTAAAATTGATCGGGGTGCGTGTATCTTGATCTGAACACAATCAGTTATCAAAATATGGATAATAATTAGTTTGGGTATCTATTTTTAGAATCCATGCGTAATCTAGTGTTGTGGGATTTCAGCTATCACCTTCTGTTATTAATTAAATTCTATGTCGTGGATGCAAAATTGAAAGATGATCTTATATATCCGGGGCATTACTGGAAACCAAAATTATAGCAATATTACATGTCTAGTCCTCTTTTATGATGAGAAGAACTTATTCATGGAGGAACGCAATCTCACACGTCCGTCTCAGCAATTAATGGTTGAGATATGTTTTTAAACTTTAACCAGGGGTAATAAATACCTCTGACCTGACCGGTAATAGTTTGTTTTTAATTTGGATGGTCGTAATTATACTTTTAGACTCGCGGGATTGAGCTCCGTACGTAAAATTCCTTCACGGCTCCTCCGTGAATAAGTTTTATTCTCTTGTATGATTGATCTTCGAATAGTCAATATCAATCTGAATGGAACTCTAGCGTTGACAACAACACAACAAGGCAGTGAATCAAATCTCTCGTCCACCTGATTGCTTCAGCTATTGCATGCTTTAATCATTGACTAACAGTTACCTTAATCAGTGTTGGATTAACAACTTGAAAACAGCTTGACATGTAAGTTCCCAATCAACAAGGAAAAGAATTAAAACCAATGGGTTTTGCCCAGCGGTTTCGCCTTAAAACTTAAAATTTGTTTCTTTTAAAGTCTCCGGTTCGATTCTTCTTACCAGCAACTTTTGCTTTTCATCGCATGCATCACATGCGTAAACGCGGGAAAGGGCATAAACACAGGAAAGGTTGTGGTAGATGCTGTAGGATTATCTGAGGTAAGCGCAAACTGGCTCGGGTAAGCGCAAGCTTGCTCGGGACACTTACATTGCAAAAAAGAAAAAAGAATTATATACAAAGTTTGTGGAGAAGCTTTTTCTTTAATGGCTTTTAGGTATATATTTAATGGATTTGACGGAGAGAACAAACGCACTTTTGACCAATTACCTGCACCTAATTAATTAACAAAACGTATTAATGTACAATTAATTTCATAACATAGAAATGAATCTTATTTAATTATAGTCTTTCCTTAATCAATTGCTATGCTAGCTATATATGATTTCAGTGGTCCCGTACGTGTTAAATGTTGTACAGTCTTATTTGATTTATTTAAAGATGCCAATTTCGGTAGAAAGAGGTTAGAGAAAATCCAAAGACAGGTTTTTTTTGGGCGATACGGAGGACAAGAAAAAGCTTCATTTAGTTAAATGGGAGATGATTTCTAAAAAGAAGGAATATGGTGGGTTAGGAGTGAAAATTTTGATTACTCAAAATCTTGCTCTTTTGGCCAAGTGGTGGTGGAGGTTCTATAAGGACAATGATTCCCTTTGGCCTTTGGGTGAAGGTTATTAAACGTAAATACAATCTGTAGCAAGGTTGTTGGTTACTCAGTTTGCCTGTGTCTGGCGTGGTTTTGAATATCTAGAGGGACATTTGTTTGGTAGGGGAGGCATCTTTATGTATTGGGACTATTATCCAAGAAGGTTTTAGACAGCAGGTTCATTCCGGACAGGAAATTTCCTTTTGGCACCATACGTGGATGGGGACACTACTCTTAAAAGGAGTTCCCATGTCTTCACCTTAAGTCATTGCAAAAAAATGAGATGATCAGTGTCGTGAAAGGTGGTAGTGGAGTGGGGAATTGGAATCTGCTATTCTGAAGAATTCGGTATGATTGGGAAATTCAACAACTGGAGGATTTACAACAAAGACTTCATGCAGTGACTTTGGATCATGCTAAAAGCGATTTGTTGAACAGGAGGTGGACCTCTGATGGTTGTTTCTTGGTGAAATCAGTGTACAACAAATGGGAATTGTCTGAAAATGCAAGAAATCTGGTATTGGAAACAATCTGAAAAAATCTCAGCCCTCCTAAGGTGGAGATTTTTGTGTGGATGGCCCTTTAGGATAGAGTGGCTACTAGATTTGTGCTTCAAAGTAGAAACTTGATCCTTGAAGGCAATTCAGCAGTTTGCTCGTTGTGTTCTATGCATTTGGAGACACCTTAGCACCTTTTTTTACGTTGTAAATTCTCATGGGATGTTTGGTCTTTGATCCTGAATTGGTGGCATGTGAGATGGGTGTGTCCTCAATCTCTGGATGCTCTCTTTACTTGGTGGTTTTGACAATAGATTTAGAAATTTGGAGAATCATTTTTGGGAAATAACATTCTTTGCTACAATTTGGTCATTGTGGTTGCCGAGCAATGACTACGTGTTCAATAATGCTTCGACCGGAGTAGGGCAAGTGGGTGAGGTGATCAAAACCAGAGTTGCGATGTGGATTAAGGTGAAGTTCGATATCAAGGTATATACTGTGGAGAATTTTAAAGGTTTCCTTGATGGAGTTAGAAAAGGTGAAATTGTAATATGTGTTTGAAGTGTGTCAGGTGATCCATCCAACTCTCTGTTGGATGCTTATTTTTAGTGTTTCTCTCTTTTTTCTTCTTTGTCTGATCTCGTAAGCATCATGTACTTTCTATGTTCCCCCTCGATGTAACCTTTCGAGATTTATAAAAGTTTTTTTTGCCGAGAAAAAAAAAAACATCCGCGAGTTAAAACTCAAATTCCGTTTTAGTACTAAAAAATTTCCTTTTATAAATTGTATTGCCTCGTCATCAAGTCCTGTTATTCGCAAGGAAGATTTGCAGAGAACTACGCAAGGAAAAATTCGGCTCATTCCGGGTCCCACAAAAATCTAGAAAAATATACTTCGCCCCTACGAATCGAAAAGTAATACTTATCGATATCCGTTGAAGCTGATTTTTTACAGGGCCCCATAAAAATAATATTCAAAAATTTATGTATATTTTTCTAGATTTTTGTGAGACCCGGAATGGGCCCAAACGCATTTTTCCTTGCGTGGTTCCCTGCAAATCTTCCTGGCGATCAGAATTTTCGAGGAAACAACATCATACCCATAGAGCAATCGTTTGCCCAATCCGAGACCTAAACCAAGGATTGGCAAGTAGCCAATCAAGGACACCTTATGGGACGAAACCCTCCTAAAAAGGCCAAAGCCCAACACCCATATGGTTCAAAAAAACCAGATATTACATTTAGCTTAAACATGGGCCAAGCCCAGCCCGAAAGCCAAACCTGGCCCAACACCCATAAAAAAACCTAACCCTACGCAGTTTAACGCCGCCCACCACCCAAACTCTGAGAGCCGACTTCCAGCAGCCCAGCCACCAGCAGAAAACCCCATGGTCGAACCCAAATCCACCAGACATCAACAACAGCGCCAGTCACGATCCTCACCCGCTGCCGAACCTCAAACGCGACCACCAAGAAGCTGCCATTTTAGCCCTCACAAGCGGCCAGAGCATTCCGAGAAAACCCCATGATCATGCTATATATCATTACCGGAGGCCACTCGGAGGGGTTAGAGAAGGAATTGGATAATCTTCGATCCTTAATTTAGACTGGACGAGACAGTTCAAATTTATATTGTCCACTGCTGCAATTGATGGTTTTGATTCGCTCAAAGACCTTCACCGGTAAGAATTCGATCGGAACGGTTACGGAGATGTCAGCTGCTATGTAATCTCTCCTTGGATATAGTTTATGTTTATGTTAATTGTTTATGTACGTTCACTTAAAATGATATTATTGGCACCCTCCCCACAAAAGTAATAACAGAAACTTTTGTCTGAAAAAATTCAAGTGGATCGAACATCGATAATAGATTGTGTAATAAAACATGAGCGTCAATTACCAGGGCTTCCTAGCTAAGATATAATTATATATATTTGGTATTAATTCGATTTGCAATTCCCCCATACATTTATTTGTTGAGTGCTGAGCTAAGTCGCATAATTTGCATGCACTTGCATGAGCGACAACGCAAGCACAAACATAAAAGTGTCTTTGAAATGCGTCCCAAAATATTATTAAAATCGTTACTGTGAGAATTAAGAGCACTAGAGCAGTGCGAGAATTGAAAGCGAAAGCACTGAGCATTTAGAAGGATTACATAACTAGGGCCCAACACAAAAAATTCCATAGAGGTAGTACTTGTCACACAAGCATGCAGCAGGAGAGTTGAAAAACTCTGTTGATGTGATCAATTATATATACTTTGGCGGACCCAAAAATTTGATATAGTGAGAGCACCAATTTTTTATAATCGTAAAATATGAGTTGTGATTAATTAAGCACAATCATATCAAAATAATCTCTGCATTCATAATAAAATAACAACATTTAAAGCATATATTTTAAAATGACTAGTTACTTAGGCAAACTTGTGCACCTCGACTATATGCGTTAAAAAAAAATTATCACATGTTCATCATCTATTTTTTGTATTAATAACTCTATGCGTACAAATTTCGGGGACCAAAAGTCTACAAATGCAATATACGTGTTCAAGTTGAGTCTCACACAAATGTTCGAACACGTTAATTTTGTAAATAACAAATTCTTAGCTTTTCCCTTTAAAAAACTAGTTCTATCGAACCCCGCTAAGTGCTTGATTATTTATTCATGTTTTGATTTAGAATTTGCAATCCTAAATTTTGAATCGAAAATTGAAAGAACGGATCAAGCGCTTGGTGGTATCCGATTGAACTGATAACCAAAACCTGAGAATCGCCACTCCAAAGCGAAAATCTTTATCTTCAAAATGTGTGAGGCAGGTGCTCAAATGGCGCTAAAGCAACAGCCTACTTGCAGGTCCCATTTTAAATACTCTTTCTTTTCTTTTTTTAAATAATTAAATGTTCGAGTCAGTTTGCGCACACCTTGACTAATTTCGGGGTTTTAAGGGTAACGACCGGACATAACACCCAGTGGCCCTAAGGTTTGGAATATTTGACCTCTGTAAGAATAGAACATATGATCACATGAAGGAGCACTTATTGTTTATTTACAACCCCTTAGTCCTTAGGGTTCATTTTAAATGTTCCTTACGAAAAATTGTGCATTTTGACTTTAAAAAAGCATTTTCAAAAATATTTTTTGCATCGTCCAAAAGATCCCAGTGAGTACTTTTGAATGGAGAGAAAAAAAATTTAAAAATTAATTTCCAATTTTTTTATTTTGAGTTAAAAGTTACACAATTTTAGTAGAGAACATTTAAAAAGGTACGAAGAAAATACTTCTTCTCTACGTAAGACCAACACAAGAGTTAAAAACCCTTCAGAATATCATAACGCGTACTCGATGGCATTGGAGTAAGTGAAATAATAATAAAAGACAAAAATAATGCAAAAAAATAGAAAAGAAAAACAGAAAAAAAAAAAAAAAAAAAAGAGAGAAAAGAAAAAATGCCTCTACATCATATCGTTAGCCAAAAAAAGTGCAAGGAATGTGAGAATTTGGAGACCCGTTAGCATTGGAGTTAGAGACCCGTTTGTCCATTTGGAGCGCAACGTTCAGTTCAATTTGTGTTTATAAAAAGGAGTTTTTTTTTTTTATAGATAAATATATGTATATTAAATTTAAAATTATTTGAAAATATATAGCTAAGCGTATGCACAAATCAAATATCTAAGATGCCCAATATCCTTTCCATTTTCAAATATGATTCTCAAACACTTCTCGATATATGATCAAATATGATTCTCAAACACTTGTCAATACATGCTGATCAATTGTTTTATGAAGCTGCCCAATATCTTTTCCGTTTGCAAATACTCTTGCGAATGCGCTTTTTAAAGATAAAAGTATTCCCGATTAATGCAATATTAGATGCTATACTTCAATTGTGGAATATTTCATTTTATTTCTAGTATTAAGCGAATGTGGTTACACTAGAGGAAATACTCGTTTATTCAGGATTGGACCATCCAGAGTAGTGATATCCGTTTTATTAAGTTATTATTCAGTAATTTCTTCTAGAGATTTAGGGTGGATCATGACTTGAAAATTCCTCTAAATCGATAATTGATATAGAAGAAAATGACCACGCATTCTGCAAATCGTTGGTGGGTGTAGAGATCTAGCAGGATAATATAGTTTCTGTTATTATTTTACTATGCAACGATGATAAATCGGAATCAAATAATAAAATGCTCTTGCTAACCTCCGTCCACTAGGCGAAAGATAATATGCCAATAATTTTAACAAAAATGTTACTCACATAGCAATTCAAACACAATCTCTCATAAACATGTGGGGCCCATACATATTACTATGTGTGGACCCCACATGTATATGAGAGGTTGTGTTTGAATTGTTATGTGTGTAGTATTGTTGTAATTTCAAACAAGTTTGGATATTAATGCATATCTCATGAATATTTATACACTTTCATAACTATCATACTCATTTCTTAAACATTGATGCACATTTTATCTATCATCCTACATTTTTTGACCGAAGGTTAGAATAATTTATAATAAAAATGAATGATACTTGCTATATCCGTTTTGAATGATGAAGGGATCTTTTAGGACAGATATTTGAAGCCGAAGGAGAGAATCCCATTAATCCGGCTATGCATGAGGGCTGTAAATGAGCTGAGCAACTCGCGAGTTCGGCTCGGTAAGGGCTCGGTTTTGCTCGATTCGAAGGATAAACGAGCTGAGTACGAGCTCGATTTTGCAGCTCGTTTGATAAATGAGCCCAGCTCGAACATAGCAGAGCTCCGCTCGAAATATATAGGTTCGGCTCAACTCGGCTCGAACATGCCAATATATAGGTTCACGAACAGGTTTGTCTCTTCTCGAAATATATAGGTTCCGCCCGGCTCGGCTCGAAAATGTCAATATTCAGTTCGACTCTGCTCGGCTCGAACAAGCCAATATTCGGTTCGACTCGGTTAGTTTAGCCAATTTTTCAATATTAAGGTTGAAAAGTTGACGAATTAGAGCCGAGCCGGCTCGTTTATTGAAGACCGAACATTAACGAGCCGAGCTTGAGCTTTGTACATGTTTGTCGAGCCGAGCTCAAGCCGAACTTTTCCGGCTCAATTCGAACTCGAGCCGAGCTCGAGCCAGACGAATTCTGATCGAGCCGAGCATGAGCCGAACTTTTCCGGCTCAATTCGAACTCGAGCCGAGCTCGAGCCAGACGAATTCTGATCGAGCCGAGCTCGAACATGCCAATATTCGGTTCTGCTCGGCTCGTTTACACCCCTATGCATGATACATACAGGAGCTGATCAATTAATCCTCCTCCTCCTCCCATGTCCGAAAAGGCTGCCAAAAACATGCCAATGGGAGAGAGGAAAAAACACAGTACTTTTGTTCCCAAAAATGTAGAAAACGGTGGACGGAGAGAGAGAGGAAATGAAGGGAACATGATTGAAAAATGGGGATGGAATATTAGTTTTTATCGTGTAGAGGGTTGGAAGGAACAAGTGTGGGAATCCTTATGTCAGGTTTATGTGTATAGTAGTAGTATGTTTTTATTCTTCGGGCATTGGGTTTTGGGTCTGTGAGCTACAGTGAGTGCCCCACCACCACCCCCATGCCATACCCTTCCCAGCCCCCCCCCCCCCCTCAATATCACCACTTTCCCAAGTACAGTACTTTTTAGCTCCCTTTCTTTGGTGTTTGGATTCTTGTGTCTTGTGTCCTCATCAAGGTTAGATTCTAACCAGCTCGTTCTCTCTCTCTCTCTCTCTCTCTCTCTCTCGAACAGCTTACAAAAACTGACTAATGGGATTGGGAAACTATTCTAGTAGTATTTGAACCAACTAGTAGTTGATCTTTTTTGTCTGACTACTCATGATCAACTACTTTTTTTGGGTTAAGCATGCAGGGCAGATAAAGTTGGGCTAATTAGCCATTTAGTCATTCATTGGGTATTAGTAATTTAACCCCAGCAAAGTCTTTGTTTGTTGTTGGAATTGAAAAAGAGCAACACTAGCCATGCACTAGGAATATTGTAATTGAAGCAAACTAACAAAACCCAAATTGATCGAGTGCAAGAGCGCAGCTTTGGCGAGTGATTATTCAGCGTTCCCGGACTACTAGCGACAACTGTGACAAATACATGATCTGTTCCCGGACTACTAGCGACAACTGTGACAAATACATGATCTGTTCCCGGACTACTTGCGACAACTGTGACAAATGCATGATCTGTTGTCCGGTTGGCTTCGTGACAGCATGGCGAATCTTCAATGACTGGAATTAATATTTCCATTAGAGACCGGCCTGCAATCGGAGTTCAAGTATTAATTGGTCCTGCAGATCGAAGATGGATTGCCACAGCATTGCGGCTGTGGCTTGAGTTTCAATCTCCACAGCGTCGCATAATGTATACAATCAATGTTAGAGTCCATCTCGCAGAGCCCAAAATTTGCTTAATAAAACATTAAAACGGGACTAATCATGATGACCAAAGTTCTATTTCTTGAAAGAATAAGATATGCAGCAGTATGGTATTGGTATTCAGTAGATAAAAATATTTCAAGCATGTCATTACCGACATTTAATTAATTAATTTAAAATTTCAGGACTATCTCATCCTTACGCATAAACTTGTGAATGTTTATAAAAAGAACTGTAATGATTAGTTTGAATTGCGCGTAAACTGACCTTGAATACCTTGCATTACCAACAAAAAAAAGAAGGGGCAAACTCAACAATATCAATAATTGTCATTGTCAAGTTGGAGCTGAAATAAATCACACAAACGGAATCCAAAAAAAAAAACCCCTTTATATTGAGTACGTTGCCACGTTGGTAGTCCTAAACTAAGGCAGAAGAGATGAATGCCACGAGATTGACAATGTGTTAAAGCATCGAACTCAAATTTAATTAATACGAATCGAGATGTTTGTTTAAGCTCATGCATATAGTAAACATGACCGTTCTAATAATTCTAGGTGGGATAACTTTCAACTCAACTCGACACAAAAACAAAAAACAAACAAACAAATGGCCTACTTTTAGCTAGTCAAAGAAAACTTTATATTGGTTTGAATTCAAATTTTAATAAGTCATTCTTATTGGAGGGTTAACTTGCAAATTAAAAGGTGTGTTGGGCAAGTAGTACCTTTTCCAATCCGCATGACATTGGTACCTCCCAACATGAACTGCCACAGCACCCCTTTTAATACTCCTCCTACTAAACTCAGGCGCCGCATCTCTCTCTCTCTCTCTCTCTCTCTCTCTCTCTCTCTCTCTCTCTCTCTCTCCTGCAGGTACATGTAGTCATGTGGCGTGCAAACCCTAATTTCACCTTCTTCCGGGGTTCCTCCAGCCAGGGTTTAATCATTCAGGTTATCGACAAAATGTACCTATTGAAGTGACCAATTATACGGATGGGATGCCTATTCTCTGCCTGCTCATAAAGAAACAAATACTAGTTGAATTGATGCATCACCAAAATTGGAGTACTATGGTACGTACACATGCAACACACCTCTCCTTGTGGTGTGTGCTATAAGAACTTAGAGAGTGTTTCCGGTAGTGAAAAATTTATACATTTTTATTTGTGATTGAAAAGTTGTTATGTGTTTTCAGTAGTGAATAAGTTGTTGAGAAATATCATATTGTTTTTGGTAGCGAAATTTTTTTTTTGCTAGATATGTAAGTGAAAAAGTTGTTCAGTTAGTAAAAAAAAATTGTTCGTGAAAATCAGTTGGTAAAATGCATTAAATTTTTAGTTTTTTTTGTTAGTGGAAACGGGGCCTTGTTGAATTCCCAACATCTTACAAGAAACACATAACATCAAAAAAAAAAAAAATATCCTTAATATTAACCTTGAATTCATTATATATTTGTTTGTATGAGTTTTTTCCCCTCAACGTCATAAATTGTTATACAATTTTTGTTGATTTTTGTATAACTATTACGATTTTGCTAACTTCTGCTCACTAAGCGGAGTATAATATATATGCACATAATTTTAAACAAGTTCAGATATCAATGTATATCTCACAAATATTAATACACTTTCACAAATATCAATATATTTTTCTCGAATATCAATACATCTTTTACCTATTATTTTACACTCTTTGGGCAGAGGTTAGAATAATCCATATATCCTTTTAATGAATTTCATATATTATACGAAAATGATATGTGTACCGACCAAAAATGTAGGGAAATCGTACCGATCGCCGCCGGCGGCCTTCTCCGGCCACCGGACGGCCGATCCGATCCGTCCAAAAATTTTTAAAAAAAAAACCGAGGGGCCCCACGCGGGAATCAACGGCATCCGACGTGTGTAGGGTACTTGATCTAAACACTCTATTTTTCGTGTATATATGTAAATACGGATCGGATCGGCCGTCCGGTGGCCGGAGACGGCCGCGCGCGGCCGTCGGTATACCGTCGGTAGAAAACCAGTCGGTGCAAATAGCACCACTCTATATTATATAGGATATAGTTCTGAGGTCAATGCGATTCAAGAGGTGGCAAGGTGGAGTTTGAGAGCGGGAATTGTAATTTTGAACGTCCGAATGATCTATCAACTTAAGTTAAATAAATTGAATTTGAGAACCAGTGTGCCCGACATCATTGAATTGTGGATATTATGACACATTCTTGTTTTTGGGACTCATATCTTGGCGAAGAAAAAGCTATATATCCGGAAAACTCTCTTTCAGGGTGAGATTGAGAAAATTTTCTCATTGTTGTATATGGTAACGTTTACCTTTACATTATAGTTTTCACATTTTGGCGTGTCGTAAAATTTATTTACGTGAGAACTTTTTTTGTTCTTGAGGGCTTAAAATCTTACCTGCTCTTGTTAGAAATAGAAAATGACAAATGATAATGTCAAAACTGTTTTTGTTTATGTCAAAACTGATTTGATGAATATTGGGCCTTTTTGTTCAGTCTATATTTGTGAATATTGGGCCTCATGGATGAAGTAAATCCAAGTAGACCAACTCAAGCCAAAAAATATATATTCTCTTGTGAAGGCCAAACTATCTGAACCAAAGCCCACACAAAGCAACAGCAGTACCTTATTGGCTTATTGATGGGTCCGTTATAGACGGCTGAATTTATCTACTTTTAACTTTTTTTTAGTGAGAAAAATGGGAGTGCAAGTATGGTATCCGTCACCTCCGTCAAAGAGTATTATCTCATCACACCACACCGTTATCAAAAGGGGATTTCCATCGCACTGGTGTAAGGGCTAAATCTAAAGTCCCACCACGTGTAGACGGTGCTAAGAGTATGTTTAGAGGCTATGAATTCTTGAACTTGAGCCTTGTCCAACAAGATCTCGAGTTTCTAGAACTCAACCAACGCTTCATTGGTAGCTGAATTTCCTGCAAATGGCTACATGGTGCCGAAAGTAACAATCTCTGACATACATGTGGAGTAATTTATTTGCATATCTATTTTGTAGAAGAAAATGGAAGAAAATTTAGAGCCTTCCACAAATGCACTTCATGATTTCAATTGTTCATTTTGTAGATCCCGACTACTTTCAGGAAGTGTTGGTAACAGAAAACTTACTATAATACAAAGCGGCATTCTCCGAAGATTGAGGAACAAGAAGAGATCTATACCATATAATTATACATTGCTAATCAATTTAAGAAATTGTCTTTGCATTTATTTTTTACTTTTTAAGTTCCGTCAGTCCATCTCCCTCAAGTACAAGACACTTTACCGACCTTTGACACCACCCCCGCCCCCACCCTGACACTCGACACCCCCCGACCCACACCCAATTACCCGGAGTACTGCCCCCCCTCCCGTCCCCCAATAAATAAAGTACCCCTACTTTTTAATTTCTTTCATTTTATTTATTTAATTTCTATAAATGCACTCTTTCTATATTAAAATATATATTTCGAGAATTAAGTGCTTCAATTTTAAATTCAATTAAATCGGAGTTAAGATTGTATTTTTTTTATCATTTTACTTTAAATAGTTATAATGAATTTTTTGGTGTAAGGCCTTTTAACAAACACTCTAAGAATCATTATTTAGTTTTAAAACTCTCTTATTGTGTCCATTGAAAGGCGTTGGAACCAAAAAAATTTATAACAATCATTTAGGATGAAATGACCAGAAAAATAACATCTTTCACCAGTTCAAACGGATTAAAAATTGAAACACTTATTTTTTTAACTATATTTTTTAATATGTATAGAGGAAAAAAAAGGAGAAAAAAAAACAGTCGGATTCATTAGAGACAATACTTGCACCTCATGCTTAGAGTGTGAACAAAAAACAAGCATCAAAAATGTTGATTTGTGTGCCAAAAATATTATTTTTGAAGGCTATAAAAGGAGGACTTTGTGTTTCAACTATATTTTTTACCTAAAAAATTGAAATGCAAAATTTTTAACTATATTTTTTAATATATAAATGATGTAAAAAAATAAGTGTTTTCAAATTTTAATCTGTTTGAATCAGTATAAAGATGTTATTTTTTTGACCATTTCATCCTAAATGATCGTAGTAAATTTTTGATTCTAAGAGCTTTCAACGAACACCCTAAGATTCCTTATTTAATTTTAGAATTCTCTTAGGGTGTTTATTGAAAGGCCTTAAAGTCAAAAATTTACTATGACCATTTAGGATGAAATTATCAGAAAAATAACATCTTTGAACCAGTTCAAACAAATTGAAAATTGAAACATTTTTTTAACTATATTTTTTAATCTGTAAAGGACAAAAAAAGGGGGAAAAAACAGTCGGATAAACATGATCAATTGAAACATTTTTTTTCTTTCTCTCAATTACTTTACAAAGCCTAGAAATAAACTTGAACCTATTAATTGTCTTACAAGTAGTCTTTCTTAGATTTTCTAGGTATACATGCGTATTAGTCTACATAATCACATAGTTTTGCACCTAGGATAGAATGACAAGAGAGGGGAAGGCTTTAGCACGCTTAAAATTAGATTGGACATGACCATGGAGCCGGGGGGGGGGGGGTTGGCGCGGCCATATGGGGGACGGAGAGAGATTCTCATTTTCCTATAAATAGGACCATTTGTCAAGCCATTCAACTCATACCTTCAATCTCCAACTTTTCTCTCTAGAAACCTTGTGTTTGTTCTTTGTTCGTACTTTGTTCTTGGTATTCTTGAGTTTCTTCCTGAGTTTTTCAAGAAACTCAACCTGAGGCCGCCACCAAATCACCACCCGACTAGCTTCTCGATCCAAAAAGTTTAGTAATTTAGTCAAGATTTAGTTTCGAGAGAAAAAGAAAGTATTTTCTTTTCTCTTTTGAAACTACCGTAAGCACATAAGAAGTCACTTTGTTCGATAGCCACATTCAGGGTGAGATTGAGAAAATTTCTCATTGTTATATACGGTAACGTTTTACCTTCGCATTATAGTTTTCACATTTTGGCGCGTTGAAAATTTATTTACGTGAGAACTTTTTTTGTTCTTGAAAGCGTAAAATCTTACCTACTCTTTTTAGAAATAGAAAATGACAAATGATAATGTTAAAACTGTTTTTGTTTGTACCAAAACTGAATTGATAAATATTGAGCCTTTTTGTTCAGTCTATATAGTGAATATTGGGCCTCATGGATGAAGTAAATCCATGTAGACCAACTCAAGCCAAAAAAATTATATTCCTGAACTTATGAAGCCCAAACTATCTGAACCAAAGCCCACACAAAGCAACAGCAGTACCTTATTGGCTTATTGATGGGTCCGTTACAGACAAGGCTGAATTTATCTACTGTAACTTTGTTTTTAAGTGAGAAAAATAGGAGTGCAAATATGATATCCTTCACCTCCGTCATAGAGTATTGTCTTGTCATACCACACCGTTATCAGAAGGGGATTTTCATCGCACTTGTGTAGGGGCTGAATCTAAAGTCCCGCCATGTGTGGTCAGTGCTAGGAGTATGTTTAGGAGCTATGAATTCTCAAACTTGAGCCTTGTCCAACAAGATCTTGAGTTTGCAGAACTCAACCAACTCTTCGTTGGTAGCTGAATTTCCTGCAAATGGCTACATGGTGCCGAAAGTAACAATCTCTAACATATATGTAGAGTAGTTTATCTGCATATCTATTTTGTATAAGAAAAGGGAAGAAAATTTAGAGCCTTCCACAATTGCACTTCATGATTTCAATTGTTCATTTTGCAGATCCCGACTACTTTCAAGAAATGTTCGTAACAGAGAACTTATATAATACAACGCGGCATTCTCCGGAGATTGAGGAGCAAGAAGAGATCTATACCGTATAATTATAGTACATTGTTAATCAATTTAACAAATTGTAATTGTCTTTGCATTTATTTTTAACTTTTTGAGTTCCGACCGTCCATCTCCCTCAAGAACAAGACACTTTACCGACCTTTGATATATCCGAGTTTCCAGAACTCAACCAACGCCTCTTTTTCTCATCCATCTAAAATAGACTGTTTCTGCCATATCCTTGGTTGTGCTTTTCTATTTGTGCGTAACTTTTCCTGACCAGACTCTTCCCGGAGCATTTCGACGATTTGTTGAATCTGATTAGGCGAGGGTACCCTCATATGTTTGGATTTTCTTAAGTCGATAGTAAAATCAGCTACGTGATTTTCCAATGGGGTCAACTTTCGTCTTTCGCATATGTGAGGCCTTGTTAGCTTAGCTTAGCTCCACCCGTAGGCGCACTTTGGGGGAGGAGCTCTTTTTATCTCAAGTTAGGGTGAGTTTGGATTAAAAAGTTAACTTGTTTTTTGGTCTTTATTAAAAAAAATTTCATTTGTTTGTTTTGCGTTAAATTTTTGTAACTTATTGATTCATCTCAACGAGAGAAATCAGAAAAGTAAATTTTTTTTATCACAACTCATAATTCTTTTAAATAAAGACAAAAATAAGTCAAAAAGACAACTTTTTTTTTTGCTTTTTAAAAAAAAAAAACAGTGCGTTTTGATCAAAATTTTATACTTTTTTTATTCCTCTTACCGAGACAATTCAATAAGTCACAAAAGTTTGATACAAAATCAACAAATGCCAATTTTTTAGAATAAAGACAAAAATTAAGTTACTACTCCGTATTTAACTTTTCAATCCAAATCCCCCCTTAGTAATATATCGCTTCCAAAGTAAGTGTAGGGGACTGCCACTCCCTTAGAGTATCTCCAAACCATCTCCATTTGGGCACCAAAACTCTATTTTAGAGAATCCATGCCCTCCAACCATCTCCATTTGGAGACTCAATTCTCATTCTCCATATTTGGAGAACCACCTCCCAAATGGAGACCCATCTTCATTTCTCTCATTCACTAATATTCTATTTACTTCACTAATATTCTATTTACTTTTTTACTAGAATTTTATCAATTACATAGGAGTATAACTTTTACATTACGCATCATTTTTCTACAAAATTGGAATTATTGGAAAGACAATAATAATACATTCAAAATGAGTCTAAAGTACATGTAAATGCATTTTAAAATAACATCAAATGTATAACTCATAATATTATTTTTTCTCATTTACACCATCCCATCATTGTATTAGTTTGAATGATGCGTTGAAATGAGAAAAAAAAAAACATGCATCTAATGAAAAGAGGGAAAAATAATAATAATATCGAACAATAAATGGACGAAGAATTGGGGGGCATTTTGGAGGTGAAAAATGGAGAATTGGGTTGAAGTTGTTGATTCTCCAAAATTATCTTTTGAATATAATATACATCGTAACTTAATTGATTTGGAGTCGTCCATTCAAATGATAATTTAATTAGAATTAGGGATTATGAAGATGTATTTGAAATCTCTCAAAAATCCTTGAAAATTCATACCAATTTAAAAATATAACTAATTTTTTTATCCAGTTAGAATAGAACTGGGACATGCAAATTGGGACGGAGGAAGTATTTTTTTGAGTCTCTAATTAAAATGGACCGGGGTTTGAGATGCTCTTAGGATTCTTATCTCCGTTATCTATAGGATCTTTAAGATAGAGAACTTTCTTATCCAATCGCTTTAAGCATTTAGTCATTTACAATCTCGTCTTGCCAAGTTATAACATATATACTATAACTTAACAAATCACTTGTAAAAGTGCATTTTTCATCAGTACTTTCGGTAGTAATTCCGGAGCAGAAAGATTATAGATTAGGACACCAGAACTTGCAAATATTTGGACTTGGGGCTGGAGGAAACTACTATATATATATATATACCACTAGCAGAAAGCTTAATTATAGATTAGGACGTACACCAGAACTTGCACAGTCATACAGAGATCAAACATGTTCTGCAATTTTGCTTCATTACAAAGTGTAAACATGGAGTTTTACAGTGGGTTATGGCTACAACTTTCAAGGCAAAATCCCTCTGGGGATAATGATATCGCCAATGTTGTTGTGCCAGGGATCGGCCAAGTGAGTCGCCAAGTTCTCCAACGGTCCTGTTCCTGGATAAGCCGATTGCTGTACGCAGATTCCCACGAAAGCCAACAAGGCAAGCCGTCCTGAAACATAATACAATTATCACAAACAAGTTTTTACTCGTCGATTAAGTTCCATAAGAAGTTCTTCACTACCCAAAACAGAATAACCAGGTCAGATAATGTATCGACAAATGCAAAACCGTCTAGATACAATTCTCAATGTACATATTCATTAATTGGATTGTTTTTTGAAGTAAATTCATGTTCGAATTTTTTTGTTGACGTGTCTCTGAGTATTCCTCGATCAATCGTTGAACAAGAGTGCAATGGTATTGGAAGGCTAAAAAATAGATATGGATAGGACAATATGCTACATGTGAGTTGATATTTGAGATCTTGTCTAAGGAATTGTTAGAGCAGCATTTCAGCAGGTGTTGGAAATGGAACAAGGGTACGGACCATTTTTTACTTCTTTGACCTTGTACTCCTCGAACTTGACGGGGTCTTTGGAGTATCCGAGTGGATCGAAAGCTCCACCCGGGTACTTTCTCTTCTCTTTGTCCTTCTCCATGTTGCGCTGGTTCTCCACAAAGGCAATCGCGAGGAATTCGATGGCCAGGATGGTGGGGAGGGTGCCCCACGGGACTGGCTGGCCCAAGTAGGTGGCTTGTCCGCCTGGGATTGCTGCCCACTCTTGTGCTTTCACCCAGTTGCCCAGCCCCAGTGCCTCTGGAATAAGTATCCCTGGCTGCAAAATGAATCACACAACCAACTAATTCAAGGAAATCCCTTAATTCACAACCAAACCAAACCAAGTTGCACGCTTAACACTCTTTTTTTAAGAGAGAGAGAGAGAGAGAGAGGGAAAAAGATTGAGGTTTCAACACAGAAATAATGCAATCGAATTAAATTTAACTTACGACAGCGAGCATAGCCCATCGGCAGTGAATGAGCTCGGACTCCTTGTATCTCTCAAGGTTTTCTGGTACTTCACCGAAACCAAGCGGGTCGAATCCGAAGTCGCTGAATTGCACAAGAAACAAAAAACTTACAATTCATATCCAGTAACGCTAGCTCCTCACTAGACCAATCTCACTAATCGCATATAATATTCAACATGAAAACAAGAAATGCAGTGCTACCGTTGTTGACTTGACGCAACATTGCGGGCATGTTTTCTTGAAAATTTTCTGGATGCGTTATTGTTTTCAAACGGATCGAACACTAAGAATTGAACATAATGATAGTTGGAATGATATAATTAAGGAAGAGCGAATAAGAATGTTGTTTAATTACCCAGGAGCAGAGCCATCAAGGTAAGGTGGTCGTGGCTGGCCGGGCATCCAGTTAGCGGCCATCATGGTAATGCGTCCTGCATTCGGCCGCATCGGCCGCGTTCCACGACCAAATTTGGAGTACTTACCAGTACCGGAAGACAGGAACGGCGGGAAGACGGCGGCTACGCCGTAGCTCATCAGTGCCTTCGATGCCATTTCTCAGAGCTAGATAGATGATCTGGGTTCTGAGAATGGGTTCTCTGAATGAACAAGAAGAAGAGGAGAAAAGTGAGACTGAGTTGTGAAGGAAAGAAGTGGGCAAGGGAGTGGTACATGTATGTGCAAAGGTGGATATAGGCGAATCCAAATGTTGATTGTTATTGGTTGAAGGGAGTTGAAATCTGCTTTGGGATTGGGCCACGTTTATTATGTCAATCCGGTTTGGGATGCCTACCTGCCTCAAATATCAGGTAGACGATTATTATATATGAGTTCTATCATGTGTGGCGTAGGTCGTCTCTGATTAAGAAAGAAATCAAAAATCAGGATTTTTACACCAGTCACCAGTGGGGTTACGTACACAGCTCTGTTTCGAACTGTCAAACAAATTTTTTGACGGTGAGATTGAGAGCGGTGGGGGAGCGGTAAAAGTTGAGCGGTGGGCGTAGACTTTCTGTTTTTACACTCTATTAATCGGTTAGCAGAGAGTGATATCTGAGGCCGTTGCGTTGTTTTTTAATAACCGAGTGTTGGGATGAGCTTGCGTGAACTTCAACTAATTTTGAGGTCTTGAAGTTAACGACCCTAAGGTTTGGAACAAGGCCGTTGTGTTGTTTTTTAATAACCGAGTGTCAGGATGAGCTTGCTTGTACTTCGACTAATTTTGAGGTCCTGAAGTTAACGACCCTAAGGTTTGGAATGTTTTGCCTTAGTTAGATTCAATTTTGCGACACTATCGGGGGCAAGCCCTTTAGTTGTTGACCCACACCACTCGGTCATATCCCTTGGGTTAATGATCTGATCTGATCTTTTTATTTACACCTTGGATCTACCAAATATTATTCGTGTAATGAATCAGATTATGGATGTAACTTTCAGAGTGAGATAGTTACCAAAACAAACTTTCAGTGTGAGATACAATAAGACGTGGCTGAGGTTGATGGGATACTCACGGGCGCCATCCCACTTCACACGTTCATTTGGATGGTTTTGTTATGTTCTTCATTCACATGCATCTTTAGCCCATCAACTAGCTAGAAGTCACCCAATGCATACAAATAAGAGCATCAAGTTAACCGGATCGGGGGATGTTGCAGTGCAGCCCGCACTGCAGGCTGTAGGGCGGCCGATCCGGCCGTTCCATTTCGGCGATGGACGGTTTGGATTCTAATCCAAACAATGGCCGGCTTGAATCAAGAGGCACTTCGATTAAATTGCAGCTATTGGCATCAAAGTGGACGGCCAGATCGGCAGCCCTACAGCCCTGGCCCCCTGCAGTGCGGGCTGCACTGCAGGATTTCCCATTCCATAATTAGTTCTGTGGATTTATTTCAAGGGGTGGATGGAAACTTATATGGCATGACTAATGGGGATGGATATTTAAGAACTCTTTTTTTCAAAGCAAAATTAGTAAAAATCATATATTTTGATTGTATGTGCAGTCCACTGTTTCCTTGAGACCCAGACTGCCCATTAATTTCCATTTCTAGATAGACTTCACATAACCGTCCATTGCTGAAATGGACGGCCGGATTGGCTGCCCAATATGCAGGTTGTATTGCAGCATTCCCCGATCCACTAATTATGCCCGGCAACCCCTTCAAATTCCAAACCAGCACCACCGCGTAATCTCAGTGCTATCTATTAATGAATGGTTGGTTAATCAAATAGTTGATGATGATGACGACGGTGAGAGCAAGGTTGTAGTTTCAGTTGATCTTGATAAAATATTGCAGCAGCATATACAAACAATTCTAAACAAGCGCCTCCTACGAACAATTCTTGCCGTAGTATACTTAACAGTGGACACATTGTTGTTCAAATCTCTCCTGCTGCTGTCCCTTATCTTGCACTTATTCCTGCCAGGTATTTTCGTCCTGAGAACAAGAATATGCCAATATGTTCTACATTTAAATAGGAAGGGAGAAAGTTCAGATTCAGAAATGGAACCGTTAGGTCCGTTTGGGAAATTATGTTGTGGGATTTAAACTTTAAAGGTCCGTTTGGTTCCCCATTTCCTCATGGGTTGTAAAGTTTTCCAGTCAACTGATTATTGCTTATCAATTCAATCTATAAGCAAGTATAGCCAAACGTATCTCTCCTTTTGGCCACGGAGTCCATTGCACCAAAAAGACCACAGGAGTACAAACGAACTATACAAAACATAAAGAAGAACGAAATTGATCGCCAGTTTAACACCAGCAAAATCAATGCTCTTTTGGTATTAAGAATGTTCAACTAAACAAGAAAACGGAAGAGTACACTTGATGCTAATTACAAATTCTATGTTTCAATTGTCATTCAAGGAACGAACTCTGTACCTTCCATTTCCCGGTAAATCAACCTCTGTTTCAAGAGCTTGCTTTATCAGAGGAATTAATGGCAGCATGATAGTCACTTCTCTCATTTGTGAGAAATATCTATCAATCAGCTTTCAATTGCTTCTCCATCAAAATAGTGCTTGTGTACCATTTTCTTGTAATCTGCAAGAGGAAAAGCCAGAATGACTCTTTTAGATTAGTTGGAGTATCCACCTTTGTCTTACAATAATGTCAAAATGACTCTCTGTTGCCTACTTAGAGTATCACAGTTATGCTTCTGAGGTCAACTATGAAGCACGGATACTCTATTTTGGCCTCCGAATCACGTATCGTATCTGTATCGGATACCGATACTCTCCGGATACGTATCCGATGCGCTTTTTAAAGTATCCTACTTTTAGAATTATTTTTGGGTATCCCGATACGCGCGGATACACTCCGGATACGTATCCAGTATGTTTTGGATACGCGCAAATACGTGTTGGACATGCTTAGATATGTTTTGGATACGCGCGAGGGTAAACATGTTATTACTTAAAATATATGGGTTAAAATTGCAAGTCGGACTATATTTGTCTTTTTCCCCCACCAATCTGACACCAGAAACACACCGACAATATCCTCCCTCAACAACCTTATAAGTCTCTCTCTCTCTCTCTCTCTTTCGTCTCTCTCTCGTTGTGTGTGTAAATATATATATATATATATATATAACAATATAGACACTATTATATATATAACTATACATGAATATATCTCTCTCGGCATGTGAAATAGTGAACTTGTGTAATGAAAAACTTTAATCATTAATGAAATTTTAGGAATTAAAAATTATATATAATATATTTTTTATTTACTTTTATATTCAACGTATCTCCCAACGTATCGTATCCTTCTTTGAAAAAATCACGTATCCGCGTATCCGTATCTTGTATCAGTGCTTCTTAGGCGGTCAATCATGATTATGCAAGCATAAATAGAGGTCAATCTTCTGCGATCCTTTATCAATCTTCGTGCATAACCTTTAGAACTGCGCAATTATTTTACCACATCTACAATAACAAATTCTCTTTTACTCAGGAGAAAAAACCTTAGAGCAAATTGTATTAGAAATTCGTCCTAGATGAAATCAAAGTTACACAGGATCTAAAAGTTCAGCGAGAGCATGTAGGCATCTCATTTGTCATTCTCAGTATACCTCCAATTGGTAATCAGATATGCGGCAAGTATGCAACTAAAAGGACGGTTACGGACACGGACACGCCACTATACAAGAGGGGATGATATTTTCCAAAAATTTAGGATACACGAAGTTTGAGGACACATTGCGTATAACACAATATACGGAGTATTGTGGAATTTGTGGGTGCATCTTTTAGAATACATGAAATACTTAAAACATTGAGCAAATTAGGGATAACAATGAAAATAAGATCAACACTAGGAAGATGTGAAAAAAAGAAAAGAAAAGAAGAGAAATTCGTTATACACTTGTTCAATCACTACGCATCCATGGCAATTTGACTACCCAACTTTTCAAATATGCATTCTAACCTTAATGCGGCCCTGGCATGTCGCCAGGCCCAACGTATCTGACCAAACTGAGAATAACAAAAACGTAAGACATGTTATCAGGTATGCCTGACACATGCCAGTGTGCTCATCCCATAAAAATTATGTATCAAACAAGAATATCAACATAGAAGGTGAGGGTCAAACAAGCTCACATCAAACAGGATAAAACAAAATAAAGTTGGACACAAAAACCGGGGGTAGAGAAGAAATGAAACCTAACCTTCCTTGTTTTGCCACAATGTTGCAGCATAGCTATTGAGAGGACTTTCGGTGTTGGGCTCTGCATGTTGAACTTGTAGCTAGAGAAACCAGTCAAACAACTAAAAGTTATCCGAATTCTCCACAGGGAAAAGTGAACATACCTCCCAAGAGACTTTGGATGGACAAAAGAATAGTTCTACAATCATAGGCTGAAGACCACTTGTCCTGATGCAGAACATGGATATGATAGCATTAAAACCTTGATTAGGAAACGTAACATATAGAAAAGAGGCAATTCAGTGACGTGCAGTACATGGAGTTGAGCAACTATCTGCTTTTTTGCTATATGAGCTGAGAATGAAACAGCACCATTTCAATTGCTATTCAAATGAACAAATATTATGAAAACATCAACCACATAGTCAGATTTTAAGCCATTTTGTGTCTTTCAATCTGCTCAGTAGAAAACATTTGAGTATTGCATTCGCATAAATCCACCACTTCAAAAGACATGGAAGGCAAATCGAGTTTTGAACAAGACAGAAATTAATATCTGTTTTACGCTTCTTCTTTTTCTCTCTGAGAAACAATGTTTTACGTAGTTAAAGATGTTCAATACTGCATGAAAATTCCAAGTTTTCGAGCTGGGCTATCTTGGTTAGCACAATGTTCACTAAGAACAGTACAGTAGGTGCATTAATACCTGGAGAATGTCGAGACAAATATTGCCAAATTGATCAACATTTGGATGGAAGCACATCGTCTCAAACTTCACTTGGGGTGGTTTGAAAGGGTAGTCCAGGGGGAAGCGCAAAGATAGTTTGTATGATAAACCCTCATACATAGTTCCTTTCCCGCCCTCAATTGTGCCAAGCCATGCAAAAATGCTCTCACCTTCAGGAAAAGCAGACACTCCAATGTCTCCACTACTCATCTGCATTGACAAACAGTAGTTGTGAAGAAAACACGGAAAGTAGACAACAAATCCTAGATTTATAATATGAGACGAAGACTAGATACTGCTTTAAATATTGAAGAACCAATGCCAGTAATGTTTTTATTCTGATTAGTAAGTTCTGAAAGAAAGCATCAAGAGGGGATGACATCTGTATTCAAAGGAAGCAAGAGGAGGACTCAAATGGATCTTCCAGTAACACACTTGAATAGTACCTTAAAAAATAAAAGTTCCAAAATTGATCAAGATGATGACTTTACCTTCCACTCTGTCCAGTTATAGAATTGTAGGAAACAGAACAACTAATCCTCAATTTTAAACAAAGTTCCTCTATCACCTCGAAAGATAATCCGTCTTCCCAAAATATATGCATCACACATACAGAAGCAAGTAACCAGGCTTCTCTTGTTCTCTTTCCCAACTCTAACTGCCACCGTTCCCCCTTCTTTCCCCAATCTATCATACTTTTACAGCAAGCACAAAACACCTTGACAAAAAAATCAACACCAACAGATACTTGACAACGTGACTGTGAATGAGAATATCATAGCGATTCTGACCTCACTTGCAGCACCAAACAAGCAGATAAAGTCATCTCAGAATCAAATTCTAAATAGCTAGGATCTTTCCATGAGAATCCAACAATACAAATCCCATTCCAAGGGAAGAACTCAACCCCTGATCTTTCAAGTCCCCATCCAAGGATTTCATTTCACCTAAAAACACCTCGAATTTTTCCAGCCAAACGCATCCTCCCCCCGCATATTTCCCTCATATCATACAACTTCTCTTACAGTTCCGCCAACTCTGCAATCCACCAATCTAACAAGTAAAATGAAGAACGATGAATGCATTACATGATAGAGCCATCATATATGGTCGTAGGGAGTGTTTGTGATAGCTTCTGGAGCCTTATTCTGGATTCTCGTATCTCGGAAGTTATAACAGTGTGTCTGATTACTAGTTACTAGTCAGATCTGAGGAGCATCAATTTTGATGCTTTTGGACTACTGCATTATGCTCTCCCTATATTATCACATAATCATCTAATGGCCCACAAAAAATATACAGTAGCATTTACAAAAAATAATCCAGACCATTTAATTCCCTCTGCCAAGGAACACTAGAAGATTCTTGGTTTGGGATCCCTCTCGTCTTTAACAAATATTAAAAGTCTCCATTTATACTTCTTTGCAAAATGAGCACAACCACAATGGGAGGGCCTTGGGATTCATCCACTGCCCCAGCTATTGAAAGGTCATCCTCTCTTCTAGAAAATCGAACCGATGACTATTCGGCCTAATGAGCTGATAAAAAAAGAGTAAAAAACCATGCCACCTGACACACGAATTGGTATCGTCAATTGTAGACTATTCTCCACAATAGGAAACCAAAAGTAACCATTATAAACATGAAACGAGCAAAACTGACTTTACTTCTAATTCTTTCCATCCACATGTACACACATATGGTCATAATTGCAGAAAATGCAAAAATTCAAAAATAGAACAGAGAATAGATGGCTTACCATTAAAGACATCAACTCCTTCTGAAGCCTGAGAAAGATAATGACAGAAATAAGAAATTGCAATGATGACAACTAAATCAATAAAAGGCAAGGCAACTACAATAGAGAAAAGCCTAGACCTCCATATAGTTTGTGAGGATACTTTTCGTCCCTTTCGCAGAATAAAAAGAAAACAGATTTTGGAATTCCTAAATCTAATAGTATTCACCTTTTTATCAAACAGTGCCTACTAGACTGAAATGAGTAGAAAGATGATTGATTGGTGATCCCTTCTTTTCTCCCAAGTTCCCAACATATGAAAACTTTGTTTGGTTGCCCTTTTTGAGAGTAACTCTCAACTCTCGGCACAGTTTTCAATAAATCTTTCTCTCTATCTCTCTCCACTCATTACTCCTCCAACTCTCAAAAATAACTTTCGAAAAGTTCAACCAAACAAAGTGGAAAAGATTCAAAATTTTAATCCTTTCTATCCTTCTTCACTATTCCCTCGATTTCTCGACAACCATTAAGAATTGGATGAGAATTTTGGGTACTTTCCAAAGGAGGAGGAAACTGAAAAGAGCTATGATACTTTCCAAAGGAAATTGAAAAGAGCAAAAATCATAGCCCTCCATTCAGTGGCTAACAAATCTGTAGGAAAATGAGGGGAAAACACAATTTTTCCAAAAACCCAAAACTTAACAATCTTCTCCCTACCAAACAGTGCCTTACCAGACTCGACCGATGTAAAAGATGACAGCTTGATCAACATAGGAATCAATATCAAGATTCGAAATTTCAGATCTTTTCTAATTTTAACTGAACAGAATAAAAGGAAAAGAAAAGAGAAGACCTTTAGAAAGAAAGAAAAGACCTTTGAGAGACGGAAGAAGTGTCGACGGGGTTAGGAGAGGGTTTGGGCTGCTTTGACGGCGACGGCCGCTGCTGCTGCTGCTGAGGGACTGACGAATTGTCCGTCGCCGGAGTGTGACGGACTTCCATGGCCGTTAAATTGGATCAATTGATCGAACAATCGACTGATCGACGAGTCAATCAACCAAGAAATAGAGAGAATTGATGAGTCGATGAGTAATATATACAAGACAAGAAAGCGAGAGAATTGACAGGTCGATGTATAATATATATTGGGTTAGGTTTGATGTCGATGAAGTGACGTTTCTGGGGGAAGGAATTTGGTTTCTGTTGATTGATTGTAGAACTGGTGATGCTTCGCTCTCTCTCCTCTCTGTCTCTCTCTCTCTCTGGAAACTCTGTCGACACATCCACGATGAGTTTTCTTGATGGCGATAAAAATTTAAAAAAAATGTTACATTCTTTTTTTAATTTTTACACTTTTTTTGTTTTGTTTTTAGTGCCTTCAACACTTAAAAAAAAACAAAAACAAAAAAGGAGTATGAATATAAAAAAAAAAAAGTGTGTGAAAAGCATTGAAAATAAAACCAAGAACTTAAAAATTGGATTTAGTTGTTTTTTTTTTTTCTAAATTCGTTTCTACAAGTGATAAATGATATAATAACGTAATTGATTCATTATCTATACATGTGGGACACTATATAACCTACAAGATAGGATGACAATATATATTTAAACTTGTATTTACTAAATGCTAGTAAAGATATATAATTACATAAAATATGAATAAATAGGGAGAGTGATAAACCCAAATATTACAAGGATGAGATTGTGAGTTAGATCACGCAACAACATTTGTTATCGTTGTTATCTAACTTATTAACATTTTAATATCTTTTCGTACAATCAATCCATGTGGTTGAGTGATTCTTTCAAGTTTATTAAATTTGAAATTAAAAACCCCTCTCTGTTGTTTTAAAACTAATATTAAAAATAAGGGGGAGACTTTAGAGTGGACATTCAAGGCACAGAGCCGAGATTTTTAAGTCCTGTTTCGTTAAAAGAAATAAGTACTCCTTCTATCCCCAAATATTGTGCATATTTTCATTTTAGAAAGTCTTAAAAAATTATTTATATTTTATTTAAACAAAGATTTTAAAATATCAAAAGATTGTGAAATATAGACAATTTTTTGTGAAGTGTCAAAAAGAAAACTGACTCAACAATTTGCATGGGACGGTGGCAGCTCCACAGCCACTGCACAGTGGACACATGACAACCCAAATTTTTTTTTTTGGGAAAATGATGGGCCAAAAATGTGTTTTGATAATTAATACCCGTCAATGACATTTTCAGCATTAACAACTGTTCTTAATTTGTTCTTGACGGGTATTAATTATCAAAACACGTCCTGGGCCATCATTTTCCCTTCTTTTTTTTTTGCTATAATACATGTAGAAATTTAAGGGGAAAATGACGGCCCAGGACGGGTTTTAATAATTAATACCCGCCAAGGACAAACTAAGAATATTTGTTAATACTGAAAATGTCATTGACAGGTATTAATTATCAAAACACGTTATTGGCCGTCATTTTCCCAAATTTAAGGGTAGTCCTCGATTTGAACACCCAATTCATTCATTAATGAACACCCAGCTCACAAAATGATGAACACCCACCCAAAATATAGGACTTGGGGGGCTGTTGTCCCTTCAAGGGACAGTAGCGTGCTGCTCCGGTCGAGGGGGTTCCACTCCGGTCTTGGTCCAACGATCGGAAACGTTTACTTTGTAGAGCTCATTGAGTTGACCAAGTATGCAAAAAATCAGTTTGATCGGATATCTTTTTAAGTGCCTGATCGGAACACATATAACTTGTCAATAATGGGTTCTGGTAGATTTGATCTAGTGTTTCGGATCCATTCTTTTCAAGACAAAAAAGTTTCGATTAGGCACTTATGATATCTGATCGAGTTGATTTTTTTACATATTTATTTAACTCGACGAGCTCTACAAAATGAACGTTTCCGATCGTTGAACCAAAACCGGAGCAGGGCCCCCCGGCCGGGACAGCACGCTGCTGTCCCTTGAAGAGACAGCAGCCCCGCAAGTCCCAAAATATAAGCCCACAAATAAATTATTTGAACAATCCAATGTGGCCCATTACAACCCAATAGCCCATAAGGAATAAGAAAAGGAAAAAGATGAAGAAAAACAGTCGGTCTAGAATTCCATTGGCTCTTGCCTCTCTGGAAAAGAAAAACAATGAACAATCCGTCTCTGGAATTTCCCCCCTCAAGCCATCTCTCTCTCTCTCTCTCTCTCTCTCTCTCTGAAAACTCTGGAAACAAAAGTGCCTTCAACACTAAAAAAACAAAACAAAAAAGGAGTATGAATATGAAAACAAAAGTGTGTAAAAAGCATTGAAAATAAAAACCAAGAACTTAAAATTTGGATTTAGTTTTTTTTTTCTAAATTCGTTTCTACCAGTGATAATAACGTAATTGATTCATTATCTATACATGTGGAGCACTATATAATCTACAAGGGCATTATATAATCTACAAGATAGGATGACAATATACATTTAAACTTGTATTTAGTAAATACTACTAAAGATATACAATTACACAAAATATGAATAAATAGGGAGAGCGGTAAACTCAAATATTACAAGGATGAGATTGTAAGTTAGAGCTTCCGTGAAAAAAAAAAAGAGATTGTAAGTTAGAGCTCATGCACCAGCAGTTGTAATCTAACTTATTTAACATTCTAATATCCTATCATACAGTAATCCATGTAGTTGAGTGATTCTTTCAAATTTATTAACTTTGGAATTAAAAACCCTTCTCCCTTGTTTTAAAACTAATATTAAAAATAAGGGGGAGACTTTAGAGTGGACATTCAAGGCACATAGCCTAGATTTTTAAGTCCCGTTTCGCTAAAAAAAAATAAGTACTCCTTCTATCCCCAAATATTGAGCATGTTTTCATTTTGGACGTCTCAAAAAATTGTTTTATATTTTAAATTTATGATATTTTTTAAACAAAGATTTTAAAATCACCAAAAATATTATAAATTGTGAAATATAGATAATTTTTTGTGAAGTGTTAAAAAGAAAATAAACACAACAATTTGCATGGGACGGTGGTAGCTCCACTACAGCCACTGCACAGTGGACACATGCCAACCCAAATATATATATATATTTTTTTTGAGAAAATGATGGCCAATGACGTGTTTTGATAAGTAATACTCACCAATAATATTTTTAGTATTAACAAATGTTCTTAGCTTGTCATAAATGGATATTAATTATTAAAATACGTCATGGGCAATCATTTTTCTTTTCTTTTTTTTGCTATAATTCATGTAGAAATTTTAGGATATTCCTCATATTTGAACACCCAGTCCATTTGTCAATGAACACACCCAGCTCACAAAATGATGAACACCCACCCAAAATATAAACCCACGAATAAATTATTTGAACAATCCAATATGGCCCATTACAACCAATAGCCATAAGGAATAAGAAAAAGGAAAAAGATGAAGAAAAACAGTCGGTCTAGAATTTCTGAAACAAAAGGAGTACTCCTCCCTCCCCCCTTTGGCTCTTGCCTCTCTGAAAAAGAAAAACGATGAACAATCCGTCTCTGGAATATATTTCCCCCCTCAAGTCCTCTCTCTCTCTCTCTCTCTCTCTCTCTCTCTCGCACTCGTGTAAAACATGCTGTTTTACTGCTGGAAATATTGTTTTTCTTTTTTTGCTGGAATGAGATGTTTGTATGCTCAAAATGAGTTTTTTTCTTAAGTGTTGAAATGTACGTGTGAAGCAAAGCTTACAGCTGAAATGAGCTGTTTGTGAGCTCAAATGAGTTATTTTATTGATGAAATGTGCAGCTTTTTCTTTTTGAACAGCAAAATGTGCAGGTTTTAATGGGCTAGCTAGCTAGCTCTAATAGTGATATATATGGTGCTGCTAGTGACTTCGAATCTGACTCGAATGATGAAGTTGCATGTGGTTGTGTTGCTAAATACGAGTATAATCGATTGTATTTCTTGCCAAACCTCGATACTAAGAGGTGATCATCATGAGTATGTGTTAGAACTTAGAAGTTTTGAATGGCCACCGTCGGAGGAATCCAGAGAGCTTTTGGCTCCGTTTGTTTTCCGGTAAAATGTTTTATCTATTCTTCGGTGTTTGATTGTGTAAAAAATTAGAAAAATATTTTACATGTAAAACATTTTTCATCAATTGGATGAAAACAACTTACCCTTAAATATTCCATAAGTTATTTTTCGAAATGAACCCGCTGCCTTTAACTACAATTCTCACTGCTCAGTTTCTTCGATCGTCAGTCCTGACCCACGTTCAATTCCAATATTCTCAAATCTCCCTTCCCCCTTTCTCTACACTATCTTGTTGATTTCTGAAAATATTTTCAAGTGCCAACTAAATACCGAAAAATAAAAGTTTAAAATTTATTTTCTGAAAAAAAACATTTTACATCGAAACAAACAGAGCTTAGGGGCTTCTGCGATGCACTTAGAGAACACGGCGGGTTGAAGAATTCTAGGTGGTTAACTGGAGAAGAGCAATTGTGCATATTCCTTATTACATGTGTACAGTAGGACATAACGTGCCTATCAGTTTCTAGATGCATGGAAATTAGCTTTGGTGTCCATGTCATTTTTCAATTTTCTATATACTAGACGTTTCGTATATTTTGATGCACTCTCGATCGAGGTAATCTCAACACATACATATATATGGATAAGTATATTGCACTTCCAGCTATCACTTCATGTTATTATCATCAATAGCATTCTCTTGATGGATAAAATGCAATTCTATATATGCGCGCGGCTTCAAATATATATTGTCTTCAGTTCTATGGTTGAATCTTGTTCAATAGTAGTATTTGTTTATTTTCTTTTTCTTTTTTGGGTAAATTAGTAAATAGCTTTTTAGTTTAAATTAATTCGTAGACAATATATAAGAAACTTTATACTAGCATGCGGTTTCGTGCGTTGCACGGTAACACTGGTTGCTTATACTCCCATGACCCAACAAATCACACTGTTTTGATAATATTCAAATGGAATTTTTCCCACTTAATTTATATATTCCTTTGTACGAAAATTCCAAATTGTTATTAGAATGATAGACAAGAGGGTGATCAGATTGACACGTGAGGAGAGTCCAGCTAAATTAAATTCATCAAATTCAAAAAAGGTTAAATCATTATGCGGAAAAAAGAAAAAGTATGTAATAGATCATATGTACTATTTTCATTGGATCTGTCTCCTTTACTTTACTGTACGTGTATACAAAATTTCTGAATAAAAAAATTACTAAGACAACATTTTTTTCACATGAAAAAGAGAAATTCTATTTACGATCGCGATTTTTCCTGAACGAGAAATCACTCATACTAATGCGAACTTCCCGCTGCATCGATCCAATTTCTCCAATCTCATCTCCCACTTGATCATTCCATCTACTCTTTCTAGACTCTTCCCCGTCATCATGATGGCGGATCGGAGAGTGGGAGCCTGAGCACCCTTCGATCATGTCAGCGTTGGATTTTCTCGGCGATGTTTGACGGCTGTTATCAACGGCGGAGCTGTCTCTGTACCCGTTTAAGAGTTGAACAGGGGACATGCCGTGGAGTGGGGTTCCAGGCTGGCTCGAGAACGGCGTCCACGTGGCGGTCTCCGGTTGGCGGCCGTTCTTTGAAGATGGCACTTGTTCTTTGAAGATGGCGGGTTTCATGGTAGATCCCATCTGTGAAAAATTCCAAATGAACAACAACAACGCAAAAAAAAAAAAAAAGGGAGACAAAAATTCAAAACCTTTCAAGAAATTTTTTTAGGCTATCTTAATTTGATGCTTGGATTGGACGAACGTAAAGATATATGATTTCATTAAAAAGTATCATATTTGGATTGGACGAATGTAAAGATACACGATTTCATGAAAAAGTATCTTATCGAACTTGTCGAGAAGAGACTAATAATATCGATCGGTCAAGATATTGGCTATGGTAAAAGCATTTTATGCTACATTAAAATATGTAATTATACCGGTGAAACATGTGCAAAATACACATTTACGTGGATATATTTTTCAATTTACGCTTTAAACAACAAAAAGGGTCCAACATGATGATCAATTGACTAAGGTTTGGACCATATATCGTAAGGCCCACTTAGGCCTAATTGGCCAAGTTACCTAGTCTAACGTTGCCTAATTGGAAAACACATGTCCACGAGATGATCAAAATTGACGATTGTAGCCATGAATCCAGTCAAAATTCAACGAAAAATTCAGTCATTTTGACCACGCTTTAGTCAGGTTTCGTTTTTTTTCTATTTATAAAAAGAGTAGAATTTCCTTTTTGTTTTTGCATTGTCAAGATTTATAGTATATGAAATAAAATTGAAAAAGGTTACTGCTAACTTGCCTGTGTCATTAAGGCATAGAGAGGAAGCGTCACATAGCTGCATAAAACTTGTATGATGAGCCTGCAGTGGTACGTACACAAGATGCTAGTCAGAAAATGAAGGGTATTATAATAATTTTCATCAACGAATCAGACTCCGTTTCGCTAAGTTTCTTACTATTTTTTAGGTACTTATGCTCCACTTTATGAGATACGGCGTCATTCTCTCACAATACATAATCTTATTTCTCTTACCAGAACGGGGCCTCACTATTTTTATTTACGTAGTAAATAAACTTGGGGAACTCACCCCATTGAGAGCCTGATGATTATATCTTCAAGTTGATTGTTAAAGCAAGACTGGAAACCAAATGTATACTGAGAGGAATAAAAGAAAATATTGTTAGCGAATCGAACAAGAAAAAAAGAATAAAAGAGAGAATAACCGGACAAAATAATTTATCAAGAAAAAAATAATAATCGGGCAAAATAATTGAATAAGACTGCTTACCCAACTCCACATAAAGAAGGCAATTTGAAAGGCATTCTACAAAAAAAAGGAAAATAGATAGAAAATTCAGAACCATGACGTATACATATACTCCCTCCGTCCCAATTTAATTGTCACTTTTAGGAGTTCGTGCCACTTTTCAATTGATTATATCTTGTAATTTATAATATTTTAGATGATTTTAAAAACATTAGATTATTGAACAAATCGAAATCTATCAAATAAAATCCATATTGGATATATAAAATTTATTACCAATTTAAAGATATAACTAATTTTTTTATTCAGTTAGAATAGAAATAAGACAAGTAAATTGAGACGGAGGAAGTAAGCAACAAAGTTGTCTCATGATGGATGAAAGTAACGGCATGAAATTAATAATCAGAATTAGAATGATGCGGCCTTTTGGGATTTTTGGTGACTTATAATTATCAAAATGTCACCGCGTATATAGCACATTGTTAGGACTTGAAAAGCATTTTTCATAACATTTCTCATACCGTAAAGAGAACCACGTGAATCAAAAAGAGGATTAGACGAGGGCGATTGAACCAGAACAGGTCATCCCCTAGCTGAACCACCGGTGCACCCTTAACCACATCTCCCCTCTCTTGAATCCTCAGGCCCATTTTTGTTATGATCACTTGTAATTTTGCCCCCACGACTAGGAGTATCTGCAATGAAATAATTCCCATCAAAATTTTCATAGAAGTTTACCCAAGAAAAACCAATAAAAGAAAGAAAGATTAAGTGAAAATTATGATTGGTTATTTACTTACAATTAGAGGGATAAATGGTAGCCAGAGATATGAATACCATCCTGCTCAAAAGAATAACAATTTCATTAACTGAATAATCACATAATTAATAATTATGAAAACAAGATTAATTAAGTTAAAGAGTCAAGAGTCACTTGGTAGATTGGCTTACCATGGGTATTGGTTAGAAGGAACAACACTGCAAAGAGCCATATAATCGGACTGCAAACAGATAATTAAATGTTGTTTATAAGCACAAAACAATAATTACTGAAATCTATTTATGTAGCATTAATCTATTTAATTATGTAGCATTAATCACAATCAATCAAACTAACTAATTAAACCACGGTTTTGCTATGGTTGATAGGATTAATAACCTTATTCCAACAACAACTTTGAAATCTTCTTCGAGTGATCTGTTGATGTATTTTCGAAAGTCAAAATCCATTTCACTCTGAGGTGCCAAATGTGCCTAGAATTTACGTAATCCACCAGATATTAGAATTAAGAACACTTCATATATAATGAAACTGAAATAATTAATTCGAAATTGAAGGCTTTAAATGGGATGACTAATTAAATCAATCAAAGTAAACAATTACTTACAGTGACAAAGCCATGTCTTAGGGTTAGGTAATCAACTTTTGTAACTGACGTAAAGAACTGTCTGAAGAAACAAACCTATCCATAAATCAAGAAAACAAAGATTAATTAAGGAACAGATAAATTAAGCCATGTTATGTGCATAATTACCAGTTAATTAATTATTTCAAGTTGACTAATATAGGATTAACGAATGTACATTTCTTGTTGCAGAGCTGTGGGAGCGTCAAAGATCAAAGTTGGGCCAAAAGCAGGCCCAAGGATAAGAGAGCTATTTTTCAAACAACAATGGCCCAAATTTGATGGGCTGATTAAAAATACTAGGAGTGTTGAAGAAAACTGCCCGAACCGTAAAACCGGTCCGATCCGGGCCGAACCATCCTATTTGGTTAGGTTCTGCGGTTCTACGGTTAGGTTATGGTTCTAAAAAAAATAAGAACCGTTATTTTTGATTCGGTTACTGGTTCTCAATTAATGAACCGTGGTTAGAACTGAATCGGACCGTTTAAAACTCAGATAAATATAAAAATACATATGTGTGTGTAATTAAATATGTATTTGAATTTGGTAGGTTAATCTTTTTCTTACTAAACTTAATTTATTTAAAGATGAAATTTCATTTGCTAGGAAAGTTTTTATTTTCTTCCTTCCTTTCCTATTCCAGCAAATTATCTTCCTTTTTCTTTAATTTTACAAGTTCATATTTTGTGAATAAGTGTTTGGATGCTTATTGGATAGAACCAGAACCGAACCAAAACCGGACCGGTGTTGCGGTTTGGTTCTGGTTAGGTTCCATACATATATTGGTTAAGTTCTAGTTCCCAATTTTCTAGAACCGTTTGAAATGGTCCGGTATCTGGTTTTCTAGAGAACCGGACCAATCCGGACCGTGTACACCTCTAAAAAATACTCCAGTATTGCACAGAAGATCCGGGTAAAAAGCTATGCCTTGTTTGGATTAGGATTTGAAATTTTTTTTGAAAAATAGTAGGGGTAATAAGTGGAGAGAGATAGAGAGAGAAATGTTGGAAATAGGGAGAATATAGGGGTATTTTTTGAAAAATGCTTTTTGAAAACCAAAAAGAACAAAGCTAAATCACTTTGCTAATTTACGCGCATTTTGACTAAATTTTTAGGAATCAATTTTCCGTACCAAGCAGGGTTAGTTAAAGCTAGAGCAAAGCCCTGCATATTATTTGTCATTTTTAGCAACAAACGAGGATATGAAATTTAAAGCCATGTCTTCTTCCAAGGGAAGAAAATTTTATCAACAAAAAATATATATACTAATTACTCGATAAGGGTACACCAAAAAGAACAAAAAAACAAAAAAAAAAAAAAAGGGAAGGAAAGACACCCGCTTCATGATAATTGATGCATGACAATCAGATTATTAAACAAAAAATGTTGCGAGGTCTTACTATCCAGAGTAGAATTGGTGAGTGACTCCAAAAATCCAAATGCCTACGCCCAAATGATGTCTCCCTTGCAAACCTAAACCTCTCCGGATCTGCAGAACAAATACACCATCTTATTTTTCTTCATAACCCAGGGCCCAAGAACCAGATTACGTAGGCGAACCTCTACTAGTTGCTAGAGGACCAAGTCCATTGTTTCACATAGTATATATAACACTGATAGGTATAAGGATTGATTGAATGTTATCCTATTACTCATGAAGAGACGTATTCTCATATTTACGGATGATATAATTTGTGGGAATTTTCTTTTTTAAATAAGCAAGAGTGACTGCATTTTGAATATCATGGTTTGGATATATGTAATGTCAAGTGTCATTATATATGTTGTGACATTCTTTGTTTGGCTGAATTGGAAGGAGACATACCATTTTGGTACTGGTACTCAAGAGTCTTTGTTTCATCCTCCCATGTCTTCCATTTTCTCATCTACAACTCCAACAAATTAAGTATGAGAGAGAGAGAGAGAGAGAGAGAGGGAGAGAGAGAGAGAGAGAGAGAGAGAGAGTAGTCTTTGAGTATATAGGTATGTATCTAGCTACCTTAAGTGTTCCCAAGCCCAAGGTGATGATACAGTAGAGCACATGAAAAAGGGCTAGTACAAAGATGAATATATGGAGTTGGTGGATTCCATATGCAGACACAAATTGCACTTTATCCTGAAAAACACACAGAAAATGTTATTAAATTCACAAGTACTACAAATTAATATCTCAAACATATACCGTAGTGGTAGAGAAAATCTTTTTTACGGCTATTCCGTAAAGAAGAAGTTACGGAGCTCAATCGTGATCGTCCAAAGTGTTTTTAGATGATTCGGATTGAAAACCAATTGTGATTGGTAATAATTGATTGTGATTAACTTTTCCTCAGAAAAGTTTCATTAAAATCTGGCCCGTTCAAAATTGAAATGGATGCGCGAGATTAAATAGCTCCTTGAACAGGATATTCACGGAGGCTCCGTGAAAAAGACACTCGATCTCGTAGTAGTAAATGATCGAGATTCCAAAACTTTACCATGCCCAAGTTGGCAAAAATTTCTTTCATCCGCCTTTCATGGTGAAATTAGATCCTCTCTAGTCCTCAATTTGAACTTGACGGAACAATCCATATAACAAATGTTTCGGATTCGCTAAGATAGAAAAACAAATTCGAACCATAAATTCTAGCAAAATGAACTATTCAGATTCGAGGTACTGTCCCGACTAGTTCAAAACATGGATTGCAGAGAATCCGAAAAAATAGTACTAATAAATCATTTCATACCTTGGCTGCGCATTTATCTTCGTATTCTTCGGCAGAATGTTTGTCACACGGATGCCAAGAGTTTCCGACGCTCTTCGGAATACATATTTCAGCAATGCGATCTTGGGTTACTGTTAGGAGCAGTGATATGAACCCTAGCAGCATAAGCTCTTCAGCCCCATAATTAAAACAGAAAACGTAGTTAGTACTGTTCATACTTAACTAATTAACCACAATTTTAATAACTCATATGTGATGATCAGCTACATCGAAAGGGTTTAATTGATAATTACCTTCCTTGATCTTTTCGAGGGCTTCATATAGAGATCTCTTGTGTCTTTTTCTTAACCACTGTCAAGGGTTCAACAAAATAAAGTGCACGCCAATCAGATGAATGTTAAGGAAATGGAGTCCCACATTGTTTGGGAGTGGAATGGGTGATCACTTAATAACATTTGGGACCTCTCCACTCATTACCAATTGGTTTTGAGATGGATATAAAGTTTCTACATGGTATCAGAGCGGGGCCCATTCCACCCCACATTTTAAAAAATTTACAATCCACACCCCACGATGACAGACCAGCAAAAAGGCTGCACGATGATAGGACCCAAAAGTGGCCACACGTGACAGACCTCAAACGCGGCTGCACGTGAGGGGGGATGTTAAGGAAATGGAGTCCCACATTGTTTGGGAGTGGAATGGGTGATCACTTAATAACATTTGGGACCTCTCCACTCATTACCAATTGGTTTTGAGATGGATATAAAGTTTCTACAATTATGAGAGAGAGAGAGAGAGAGGGAGAGAGAGAGAGAGATAATTCAGAAAAGATTGATTTTCCGAGGATTGAGACTCACTCCAAAGATCTAATATTCTATACCGAAAAAAGGCATGTACCATTGTTGCCGTGTAGTTTCAACCACAGAATTGCACAATAATCTCTTTTCGAAGAGAATCTTTTGTGCAATCTTATGCGGTTGATATTATCCGAGAATAGAGGTAGAGGCATTTTAAGTACAGATACCCGAGGTGTTTGTTTTAAGCACTCGTTAGATATATATTTATTGTAATAACTTAAAATGGGAGTGCGATGGAAATCAATATACCGAGCCAATGAGGTGAAGGAGATGCTCAATGACGATTGATACCAAAACCAGCACAAAGCATACCACTGCCACGGCCCAGGTCGGCGTGTCCTCCAACGAACGTTCTTCGCTTCCTTCAGCCATTGTATGATTACTACTACTGCTATATACCTCTTCCCGAATGGACTGAAAATCTTGAAATCTTTGGCCGAATTTGTCAGATAGATGAAAAAGGCAAAGGAGGAGAGTTGAGATCGGTGATCGGAAATTCAGATGTATAAGTTGTTGCAAGGGTGCACTACAGCAACCCCGATTCCTTATACAAATGAGAGAGAGAGAGAGAGAGAGAGAGAGAGAGAGAGAGAGAGAGAGCTGTACGTTAATTTAGTAGATTATGGTTTGTTTATACATGTGTGGGGATTATATATATGAGCTAGAAGGGGGATTGGAGGGAAGGCCAAAGTGTTTGACTATTTCATATCTATTTTGCGAGTTTCGTAAAGGTTAACTACATCAGAGAGAGAGAGAGAGTAATGACTTGGCTAGCTTCTGCAGACGTTGACCAAGTCCCATGCCAAGTTTAACTTGAGTTTGATAAACACCGTTGGCTTGCTCATTTTTTTGGTTTGGAAATTTGTCAAAGATTTCTTCAAGCATGGTTTGACGTTTAACCGCGGGTTGAATAGATCATGATCAATCTTTCATCGTGCTTATCACAAGTTGACAAATCGAATGTATGGTTGGCCGGCCATTGACAATTTAACAAGTTTCAAGATAAATTCAAATATCGTTTCGAGCAAAATGGTGAGTTACCCATATCTTTGGTTTGAAAATTCGTCAATATTACTTCAAGCATGATTTGACGTTTCGACATGCGGGTTGAGTAGATCATGATCTTTCACCGAGATGCTCACAATTTTTTTTTTGGTCAAAATAGTAGGAGATTTCATTAGGAGAAACAAAGTTAAACAGGAATTAACCAAGTCACTCGATAGGCCACATATAGAATATGTGATAGGAACATATAAGGATCGCTGCAAATCCGATTTTAATCAAATGTGTGTAACAATTACGGGATCATCGTAAAAACATGAGGCATGTGGCAAAGTAGCGAGATGCACCGAATTATTTTGCCTAATGGAAGCATTTTGTCTCTCCCACAAAATGGGATGGAACGTACACGTTTTTTTTGCTTCTGCGAAGAATTTTCAAAGGCCATTTGAATTTTGAATAGTCAAATGGTCCCAAGATTTTGGGCTCCGGATTGGACGGATCCCACATGAGATGAACTTAAGAAGCTTGACGTGCTTAAGCAAGTATTTGTCTCACATCGGTTGGTGGGTTGAAGACTTGAAGTGATGGGCCATGAAGCGCAACGAGGACGTTGCAATCTTAAGTAGACTAGGGTTGATTGTGGAATCCCATATTGAGTCGTACTAGATCGACTTTCATGTTGGAGTAAGAACTAGCATGAAAGTACCATTTCAGGGAAGAACGACATACTATATATGATACTTTCTGTTTTGTCAAATCCTGTTTTGGTCTCTGGTTTGATGGTTGTACATGCTAAAAATCCTGTGTATTCTGTTTTGTATCTCATTCTAGTCTTTCGCGACACTTCAGGTTTACTTAAAAAGGAAAAACATTAGGTTGTATATAAACAATTGCGAGCAGATTATCTGGCGCGATCATTGCAGAAACTTTTCCTATAAATTAATACAGTACAAGTTTTGAAGGCAAAAGACGGGTTCCAACAACAATCAAAAAGCCCCCAGCGCTTACAACACACAAACTTTCCAGCAAAATTTGCTTCTATTGAACTTTTACATTCAATATGCACGGCCTTGTACTTTTTACCTTTGGTCCAGCACCATTTCCTTTTCCTTCTACCCATCAATTTCGTTAACCGTTAATGGAGTTTGATTAGTTTCTTTATCGCTCTTGTTCTTTCACTTCCTACGTACACAGTTACGAAATTGTTAAGTTCACGTCGTTGTGGCAACCCTCAAACCATCTTGTGGCTTTTCTTTTTAAGTCACATATAATCGCTCTCATTTACAAGCTAGATAAAACGACAACATTTAGTCCTTCAACGTTAGGCGCAATAACTCTTTACATGTCCACATTCAATCAACAAATGCCTACAAGCGCGTTCATGCCTTGCTCGGCGTCCAATGCCAAAAACAAGAGTTTTCATTGGCACACCCGGTGGGACCCCAATCACCAAAAGTGTTTACTATGGGGAGGAAAGGATAGCAACAACAGGATCCCGGCCGTAAACACATTGGAAAAGTCATGACAAGAAAGTAGTCTCAAATACTACTACTACTACTACAGATTAAAACGTACGCCTTTTCAACTAATGATGAAAAGGTCATCGTTACATCGTACTCAATGAACGCACTTTTTCTCGGACAAGAAAATCTTTTTAATGGCGGAGCCGTGGATAGTTGTTTGCAGAGCCAACCACGATCCTATTAAACATGTTAACGAAATTTTTCCGGAGAAGAGTTAAATACTTTTGGACAATCACGATTGGTTGCTGCTGTAAAGAACTTGTTCACGGCGGAGCTTCTCCAACCCATGGCTTCATATTGGAGATGTCAAACGTTTTTTGAAGGCTGACGTAGCATTTTGGCATCTCCAATTTGACGTCAAAGCCTTCATTTCCAACCCTTGATGTCAAATTCTATTTATTTGACATCAAATTATCCCTCTCCAACCCTTATGTCAAAATACAAATGGTTATTTTCTGAAATTTGGCATGGAGGAGGGTGGTTGTCAACTTTGACAACTTTGTTATTCCCTTCAAATACACGTAGGAATTGGCAACAAGGAAGGCTGTTGGGTTGGATTGAATTTTGGTGTCAAATGTTACCGTTAACATGTCTACGTAGGATTTGACATCTCTCATTGAAGATGCTCTAAATAAGTTTCTCTCATCTCGGAATATACATTACGGATGGATAATCTTTTCGTTTGTAGCCTGGTGGGATTACTATCTTACGAAAATTATATATGTATATATATTTTTGTTGTTCATTCAACCAATTAGACGCTGCCTTATGATAATTTGTGAGATAATATGGTGGGCCCACAATATCAGAGTTTATTCCACATCGGTTAAATATCTCTTTCCAAATTAGTATATGAATCTGGGCGGCCTCTACACTTCTTGCCAATTGGTTTGGAATTTGATGTTTTAATAACCCTCCCCCATGAGTGATCAACCGTGAGATAATATGTTGTCTAAGAGCACTATCACGTGGTGCTTTAAGAAACCTTTTCTACCACATATCAATATGTGATGCAAAAAGCTCCTAAAAGCCACGTTGCGGTGCTTAAGGAGCTATTAGGCCCCGTTCCGCTAAGAAAAATCAACTACTCATTTTTTGAATTACAAGTGATGTATAGTGAGAGAATAGCATATCAAGTAAAATGGGAAATAAGAATTTAAAAAATAAGAACATTAGCGAAACGGGGCCTTAATAATTTTCCCGATCCCACCCAATGAAAACATACGAGAGATGAGATTAGTTTTGAGCGTAATCACCCGGACATGTATTAGAGAAGATAAAATCTTCTTTAGGGAGGTGTAAACAAGTGTTTGCAGCACTCAATCGTAACCGTCACTACTACAATAAAGCATAACAATCACAGCTATTGGCTGTGATAGTTAGTCTTCTATCACACTCCTCCTTCCGTGATAGATGTGGGTGTGATTGTAACTCGCTCTTTTTTTTTATCACGGTTATAAACCGTGATTGAAAGATAGAAACAATCACACCCAAAAGGTGTGATCGTTTCTAGGCAAAACCGAGATGGAAACTCATTTCCGTGTTCTTTCCCGGGTTATGATCACACTCTTCCTGAAAAATAGTGATTATATGTTGATAACGATCACCACCAAACACTGTGACCTTTCATGCCTAAAAATTGAGATGGAAAATAGTTAGGTGTGATTAATTCTGGTTTTTAGATCACGATTTTCGTCTAAAATCGTGATTAAATATTTTTATCATCACAGTCTAGAAATGTGATTGAAAGATGCATCTTTTTTTTTTTTGTGCATTTAAAAAATGTCGGAATCTCTAACAATAATAAATACACGTAAAATATGTATTCAGCCCGTAGCATCTTGCACAAAACATGTCATAGATAGAAACATCGTGCCGGAAAGCCTACTTTGAATTAATCTAACATCAATCAAATTTCTGAAAATGCATAAAAAATGCAGAAAAAAAAGCTTCAACAATAAAAAGGACAAAGAAAACTAATTGAATCACAAGCATGGAGTTATGTACTAAGCTACAACGAATTCTTCATCATTCGCTGAAGCCAATTCAAGCACTTCGTCATTCTCAGAGCATTTTTAAATCCACCAAAAAATAAAAGGTAGCAGCATCAAGAACTCTAATGCCTAAATCCAGGAAAAAACAAAAAGTAGCAGCATCAAGAACTCCAAGAAAAAAGTAGCAGAAAACACATCTTTAGAGCCAAACTTTGACAACTGACTGAACCTTGAAGTTCTCAGTACTACCATTAGGATGGTTATTTGATTGCACAAATCAAGCAAACAACCAACTTTTCCAAACATCATTATGGCAAAAAGGGGGTGTTTTCCATCTGTACATAATAAAGCAGACGAACAAACAAGCAGATGGGAAATAAGTGTTCAGCATCGGTCAAAGTGTCCATCTGTATATTCAGCTAGTATTACTCTTCAATTTAGATTATGATAGATATTTCAAGGGGAAGGCAATAAGCATTACCTACCCACCTGCTTGACTGATTTCTAGACTTAAAATAATGGGTTACCCCAAGCGTAGGGCTAAGACCAATGTAGCACAATACTCAGTAAGACCGGAGTCGAATCCACTAAGGACGGTGAAGTGTGTGCTGTGGAGCCTCGGGTTGTAGTATCAAAATTAGCTCTTAGGTAGCCATCCCTTGTCTTTTGGTTGATTAATTAACTAATACTAACAGATAACTTGCTTAAATAATTAAAAAGAGAGGCACGGTCGTAGGAAATCCGGTGCTCGCTAGTCAATCAGAATCTGCTCGCTTTTCAAGGTTCTTAAAACGGTTAAATTTAGGGAGAATTGGAAACTCCGAAAGATGTGAATCCTCATGTTGTAGGTCCCGTACACAACGGCGAACAGGTTTTGGTCCCCTGTTTCCACTCACATGAGTCCTGGTAATGCATCAGATTCGTCTAACGGACGTAATATTCAACAACTAAATTTATTTAATTAAATTAATGTACGGAAAAATTGCGAGACAAATTCTAATTGGGTCGTGACGCGCCTTTACCTAACAACCAAACCTCAGAAAAAACTACTCACTCATTATTAAAAATAAAAGGAATAAAACTCTAGAATTAATCATGCTTCTATTACTCGATACAGAAAAAATAAACAAGAAATATAAACTAATCAAAGACAGCGAATAACTTTTATAAAGAACAAAAATTAAAAATAAGTTACCAAAGTATGAGTAATTGAACAAAGCATAAAAATACTTGAAAGGAAAAGAAAACTATGAATGAATGTTAGTCTGAAACCGTAAAAGAATTACTTCGGACGTCGCCCCGTTCTTCGTTCCGCATTTTCTGTCCAAAAACCTCCACGGTCCACTTAGTCAAAATAATTACTAACTATTGGGCCCACTTGTGTTTCAAAGTCCAAGTTGAAGGCCAATTCTTATTTTTACTTCATGAGATAGTATTCTTTGGCCAATCGAGTTGCAAATATATATTACTCCTTTTCCTCTGTACTCATGCTCGTGGCATGAGCTAAACTTCAAGTACTTCCAACTTCGCACCTTTTGTATCAAATTGTCCAAATACTTCGGACGTCGCCCCATTCTTCGTTCCACCTTTTCTGTCCAAAAACCTCCCTTTACTTTCTTTCGTGGGAATAATATATATCTCTCCCAGACGCCGCAGTTCTTTTCTTTCTTTTCGTCAATAACCCTTGCCAACTTAAAACAAAACCCTATTTTTTTCCATTGCCCGTCAAAATCGTGGGCCAGGCTTAAAGTCCAAGAATAAAGTCACATTAGGATGCATGATCAGTAGCCCTTTGGCCCACCATAAAAACAAATCATGTATAACTTCTATTCTTTGCTGCCAATTACACGTTCACGTGCACACAGAGGGAACATTTTTTTTTTTTTTTGGCCCAATTCTTGTAGCTCTAGTCATGACCTGGAACATATTCCAATTTATTCTCCAAAATACCTACAATACAAAAATCAAGCATTAAAACACCAAGTAATAAAATAAATAGACTTAACAATGATAAATTAGGGGGCGCGAATATGAACATTTACGCGTCTATCACCACCCAAAACTCAAATCACAAAATCTGTTAACAGTTCGTTACTCTAGAAAAGTAATCACCACTTCTATACTAAATTGCTCTGATAAATAGAAAGGAAGGTGACAAAATTCAATAATCTATCAAATAAAACTCTCTCAGTTCAGTGGAAAATACAATTGCAAAGCAGGATCCAACATTAAGAATGCAGTCTGGAAATCCGGATATCAGATTGGAGGCTATATGCAACACGTTAAATTGAACTCTCCGGTGTTTGTAGGCTTTTTAAAGCATAAATCTACCAAAGGAAGCACCACGGAATTGGGTTAATTCCACCAATTTTTCAATAATCTCACTCAGATGCTGAAGAGGACCTCACTTCCTCAAGGTTGGTTTTGAGCAAATAATTACCCCTCTACATATATAGGCAGAGGCATGCACATGCACAAACAAAACACACATGCAAGTGATGTGGGTCTCTGTGTAAGTATAGTGCACAAATTCACATACAAGAGTCAGGGAGAGGAGGACAGAGGGAGCTAGGGAGGAAGAAAGAAGATTTGGAACTAATTCATGTGATAGCGTCAGGAGCTTATTAGAGTGTAGTTTATTCCAAAGAAAATTATCAAGGAGAAGATCCCATTAAAGTCATTTTGAAAGGCTTCACCCATTACCACTCTATCACATGAATTACTTAAGTCAGGGGCTATGAAGAACCAACATGCCTAATGCATATCTGTATGGGCCAGGCGGGGGAGAAACCGAGACATGTATGTAGCTGTCGGATTACTTTCAATTTTTAAGCCTGGGATAAACCAAGGACACCTCAAGGACACACGTGTCTCAAGTTGGACTCAGTCTACAAAGAAGGAAAGAGAATATTTAAGAAGTAAAAGGTAAAAGTTTCGACTTGATAGGACCCTAGTTTAGACTATGATTTAAAAGTACAAGGTAAAATTAGAAATTTAATTGGTTTTCATTCTTTTCGGACACAAAATTCAAACGAACAACATTTGAGATTCTGATTATGTATTTTTCCATGTTCCCCGAGGTGTTTGTGTTCCCTTTTTTTTTTTTTTTTTGCAATTCTCGCGTCCCGTACCATATCTATCTCCATCTGTATCACTATCAGTGCTTCTTAGGTCAGAGGATCCCATTCAAGCATAGGACTTCTTCCACTCAACTAAACAAGCCATTTTGGGATTCACTAATCTCAGCAGTTACCTACAAACCTTGTGAGTTAAATCCTCACTTTGCTCGCCATTCGCCAATCACTGATCATAAACAAAGAAAGCAATTCGCAGGCTCGGATGGAATACAAATTTTTCATAGCTGTCATTCTAAGAGACCCCAAATTCTAGTCCAGAAAACAACAGCTATCGGGAGTCATTATTCAGCAAAAAGCAACAAAAGCTATGACAACAATAGCAAAAGTCGCTTAAGCTTAAGCAGTACTAGTGCCACAACCAAAGCAGTAGCAGAACAGAATCCATAGAAAAACAGCAGACGGAAACAATAGCCATCACAAGCAGCCACAATTCAGAACTGGACAGCAGAACAAGCACATAGTAAACTCAAATAAAGGAAGAGCTAACTTACACATATAAGCTAATTATACTTCGTTCATGATGGACTTTATCCACTCGGCTCACACTTCATCAATTTCGGCTTTCGTGCAAGTTTTTTTTCCATGAACTACAATGAATTGAAAAAAAAATTACTTACAAGTTAACTGTTCTATTCATAAAGCAATATAAAGAAATATAAGTTAAAAATAAGTCTTACATTTCCTCTGCTTAAGATCCTCTCATCTCTAATCAAATCTTTCATGTATTTCATTACATAGAACCCACATTCCACGTTTGTAGGTTGTTTAGGGCACTGTAGACAAATACGATAATTTCAATCAGAAAAAACATAAAAACAATTTCAAAAAAACCCAAAAAGAGAGAGATTGCATTGATATCTCGACTATTTTTCAATTAATAATTCGACTACTCTGTACTCCCTTACTGCTGTCATAGATTTTGAATGCACTTCAAGGAGGCAATACTTGTAAGTACAATCAATATAATATGATTAAGAAAAGGGCTCAAACAATAATGCTCAAAGTCCAAAAACTTATATCTTATTCAAGAGTTTAAGGGGTGAGTGGACTTCCTTATTAATTGAATCCATGTAGTACACTGTTGAAGATAACAAATCAATGACGCACAATACCCAATGGACCCTAATATGAAACAAGACATAATTAGCTATGAACAATACCTCTTGCTTTGCTACCGACACAGCAGGAACAGAGATCCAGACAAGCATACTAAAAGCAGAAACAGAACTAAACAAAAGCAAATTAAGAGGAACAATGTATAGATCTGCGAAACTTATCCAATATTACAAGGAACGAAAAGCAATTGGTCATTCTTGACATATTCAAGTCGCCTTGCAAGCATTCCGGGCTTTGAAGCTTCACTAGTCTTATAATTTGCACTAAGTGAGCAAGGGTTAACAAATGCAAATCTTGTATCCATATTGGAAACCTTGATGCCCGAATAGAGTTGTCTAAAAAAGAATGAAACAAAATTTATAACCACTATCTGCTTCTACAACCATTAAAAGATGTATTTGATCAATTACTTACCTTATGTATAACATTATGCATGGAGCAGATACTTCTTTCATATAACAATATTTATATATTTATATAATGTGATGTGATCAGAATATTGATTTGGTTACTTCTACAAATCTTTCTCGTGAGATAGATTTGATCTCTCTTCGTTTCTAGATCACCAATACATGTAAAAGCAGCAATCAGTCAGCTAGCACCTAACTGCTTATTCAAATGATGTCATGCATGACCCACCAAATGCCACGTACATAGTCGGACTCCACTTGGCCGAGCCATGCAACCTGGTGCCCATGCAAATCCTAACTGGCTGCAGAGGCACTTCAGGCCGGACCAATACCAGTCTGATCCAATGCATGTCTTTTTGCACCCGCCATATTCCTCGGGCTAGGCGTAAATCATCTCCTGAGGTTTTGAGTTGAATTAGCAAACTCAAAATTACATTTTTAGCCAACAATAACATCATCATTTTGATAGTATATTCTAGCAATGGTGTTTCAAGGGTGTGCCAAGCCATTTTTCAACACAAAAATAGCCTAGCTAGGAGGATATAGTTTTATTTCCCCATATCAATTAATGTTATGTGAGTAACCAAAATAGGTTGAAGCAAACCAATCAAACACTCAATGTAGAAAAATGACTGATTAAAGAGTAAGATTTAGGGAACATGAGACATTTAATTTTTCTATGACATATGTACTCCATGTTAACATTTTCTTCATAATCAAGATACTATAAACTGCAGGACTCTGTTTTTTACTTGAGACCTGATAGAACTTTTGATCTCCTACCAACATGAATTTCGTAGGGATTATGTGGCATTTGAAGAATGTCTGATCATGCCCAACAGTCCGTTCTAGAAAAATTAAAAATTTGATTGCTAAATTTTTTACCTCAAAAAATATTATACCATTATGAACCAATCATACCCCTGATATTTTTTTTTCTACTAATCTGTGATTTTGGCCACCAACATTGTTTTGTGCTCACACAAGGTCTCACTTTCTATGGTTTCTTTCGATCAACTGGAGAGGCACAAGAGAAATCTGGAAAAGAAGTCATCGAAGTACTTAAGATCTTAGAAAAGCAATGCCAGCTTGGGGATAAAATGTTCATCGGGGGAAGCTCTTTGGGACTAGTTGTAGACATATCATTTGGATGGCTTGCGTACACAACAATTGTAATCTCTATGTATTTTAGATCTTAAGTACATCATAAATCTATAAGAACTGGGGAAGCCAAAACTTCAAGGGAACAAAAAATTTCTAGAGCAATAACTAAAAACCTAAACGAAAATGCTTGTAAACACTTAAACTGCATAAATACCTGTTGATTTGCGAAGAACGGAGAAAATCTTTAGAGAGAGTGAAGAACAATTCCTATTGGGTTTAGGAATTTTCCATTTCGATTGATCGTCTTCTCCATTTGAAGCTCTCTCTCTCTCTCTCTCTCTCTCTCTGATAACAAACTCGTGCAAGGGAGAGCATTGTTTCTTCCTTCATGGCGGTGGTGGAGAGAGATAAGGCGGCGGCAACGTGTGAGTACGCGTCCAAATGTATTTTGGACGGTCAAGATGTTAATGATACTCTTCTGGAAAAGAGTTAATCGTGATAGGTCATAATTGAAAACGAATCTCAGCCATTGATTGCACGAATAGACGACTGAGATTGCGCAGCTCCGTGAAAAAAACAATCTCATTGGAGAAAAGTAGGAACACTTATCTATCCTATCTAGCCTTCTGCTAAGACATGACTTTTCTGATCATCAGCGATGGTGAGAGTCATCAGTCATCCGAAGTCGCGCCCACGCGGTTAATTAAGAAGAACTATTCTCGATCGTCTTTTGACTTGCAGACTGGGAGGGAAGTTAAGACCATGACGTTCTCATTAATGAAAAATGAGATGAAATTTTGACTTGCAGACAGAGGGGGACATTAAGACCATGACGTTCTCTGTACGTGCATCGGTCGATGTTTTGTTGGAAGTTTTTTCTGGGTGTAGGAACTGACTTCCCAACTTGACTGCAGCTATAGGGTACTGCTGTTGACGAAATGTCTGGACCCTAAGGGGTACCCGAAAGGTTTGGCCGTGTTCAAGACCTAAAACTTAGCCGGTTGCTGCATTTCAAGGTAACATGTTCCGAAACCTATCAAGCGTAAGGCATTATCAAGCCCTTTAAAGTTTCTCTGTACTTAGTGACGGATGTAAGGGCATGTGCCCCCACTCGAACGCGTGCCCCCACGTGAAATAAAAATATTTATGTATAAATTAGCATAATTATGAAAGTGTGCTAATTTATAAACATACAGACTTGTATATATCCCGAAAATACACATATATAATTAATTTTATGACTGAATTTCATCATATGATGTATTTATACTTGTTACTTTACAAGCTGTTTGTCTATTTGAACATATTATTTCTTGATTCTCTTTATTTTTAACTATCTCGACGAAATATTTTAAAATAAAGACATTAACAAAACTAGCTTGATCATTCTAAAATTTGTTGATATTCATTTAAAACATACTTTAAAAAAATTTCTGAGATTTTGTGCTCATTTTTACGTAATTTAACTTAAAGTACGCTTTATAAACTTTTGTAATTAGTAGTGCATACTTTAATTTTGAACGATCTTAATATGGTTGGCTAAAAAATAAACTTTCGTTATTATGATTAACATTTTCTTTTACATGAAAAGATAAATTCTATTGACGCAGCGGAACTCACGAGAGACTAGTTAGCACACTAGTCGAAACGAGATAAACAACTCGTCGCAACGAGCAAATCTTGCGCACAATCTCTGCAATATTATTGATTAAAAGCTTTCTAAATTCTATGTTACAAACCTTTATATAGGCCGAAACCCTAGAAACCCTAAAAATAAATTTGGAAAATAAAAAGTCCCAAATTTGGGGCTTTTCCTAAAACTGAAAACGGGAAAGAAAAACAACACTTTCCCAAAAAGAATCAACTTAAAAGGAATTACGGTCTAAAAGTTATTAACGAAACAAATCTTTCCTAAAATGGCAAAATAACGCAATTGAAGGCCTAAACGGAGGAATTAGGCCGAAAAGCACCATCGATCATCAACTTACCAAAGTTGGGCCTTTTCTGAGCTGGCCCGAATTGTGCCAAATTGGGTAATTTGAAATTAAACACCGTTTGATCTTCCACATGTTCTACATCATCTATTTACGATTGCGATTTTGCCTAACGGAGAAATCACTCAAACTACTGTGAACTTCCTGTTGACCACCACCCACGGCCGCGCGTGACACCGAATTCGGCCGCTGTGTCGATCCAATTTCTCCAATGTCATCTCCCACTTGATCATTCCATCTACTCATTCTAGACCCCTCCCCATCATCATCATGATGGCGGATAGGAGAGTGGGACCCTGCGATTTCAAGGTCCCGCTCAGCGTCAGATTTTCTCAGCGATATTCGACGGTTGTTATCAACGGCGGAGCTGTCTCTGTAGCCCTTTAAGAGATGAACAGGTGACATGCCGTGGAGTGGGGTTCCGGGCTGGCTCGAGAACGGCGTCCACGTGGCGGTCTCCGGTTGGCGGCTGTTATTTGGAGATGGCACTTGTTCTTTGAAGATGGCGGGTTTCATGGTAGACCCCATCTGTGAAAAATTCCAAATGAATAAAAAAAAAAAAGAAGAGGGAGACAAAAATTCACAACCTTTCAAGAAATTTTTGTAGGCTATCTTAATATGATATTTGAATTGGACGAACGTAAAGATATATGATTTCTTGAAAAAATATCTTATCGAACTTTGCAAGAAGAGACTAATAATATCATTCGGTCAAGATATTAGCTATCATAAAACCATTTTATGCTACATTAAAATATGTAATTACAATTGGCGAAACATGTATGAAATACACATTTACGTGGATATATTGTTCAATCTACGCTTCGAACAACAAAAAGGGGTCCAACATGTGTGATCGTGATCTCAGCTCAAGTACGTTGGTTTCGTTGGACAACATAGGCTTTTTGAGACAATTTTGACATGTTGAGACCTAAGTCACATAGTAATTCGCGCGCGTGAGCGGAAGCGCGAACACAAGCCTAAAAGGCGTCTTTATGACACATCTCTCAAAATACTAATTGAGAGCGAGAGCGTAAGCCATTTTAAAGGATTATGAGACTAAGATTGGAATAATATATCGTAAGGCCCGCTTAGGCCTAATTGGCCAAGTTACCTAGTCTAACGTTGCCTATTGGGAAAACACATGTCCACGAGATGATCAAAATTGACGATTGTAGCCATGAATCCAGTCAAAATTCTACGAAAAATTCAGTCATTTTGACCACGCTTTAGTCAGGTTTCGTTTTTTTTTTTTTTTTTTTATAAAGTAGATTTTCCTTTTTGTTTTCATTTCTAATTTTGCATTGTCCAGATTTAGTATATCTGAAATTAATAAAATTGAAAAATGTTACTGCTAACTTGCCTGTGTCATTAAGGCATAGAGAGGAAGAGTCACATAGCTGCATAAAACCTGTATGATGAGCCTGCAGGGGTACGTAAACGAGATGTTAGTCAAAAAATGAAGGGTATTATAGTAATTTTCATCAACGAATCAGGCTCCGTTTTGTTAAGTTTCTTACTATTTTTTAAGTACTTATGCTCCGCTTTATGAGATACGATGCCATTTTCTCACAATACATCATCTTTAATTTTACAAAAAAATTATACTTATTTCCCTTAGCGGAACAGGGCCTCACTGTTTTTATGTACGTAGTAAATAAACTTGGGGAACTCACCCCATTGAGAGCCTGATGATTATATCTTCAAGTCGATGGTGAAAGCAAGACCGGAAACCAAATGTATACTGAGAGGAATAAAAAAAATATTTGTTAGCGAATCGAACAAGGAAAAATGCATAAAAGAGGGAATAAGTGGGCAAAATAATTTATCGAAAGAAAAAAATAATAATCGGGCAAAATAATTGAATAAGACTGCTTACCCAACTCCACATAAAGAAGGCAATTTGAAAAGCATTCTACAAAAAAAAAAAAAAAATAGATAGAAAAATTAGAACCATGACGTTTATATATATAAGCAACAAAGTTGTCTCATGATGGATGAAAGTAACGGCATGAAATTAATAATCAGAATTAGAATAATGTGGCCTTTTGTGATTTTTGGTGACTTATAATTATCAAAATGTCACCGCATAGCACATCGATTGTTAGGACTTGAAATGCATTTTTCATAACATTTCCCATACCGTAAAGAGAACAATGTTAATCAAAAAGAGGATTAGACGAGGGCGATTGAACCAGAACAGGTCATCCCCTAGTTGAACCACCGGTGCACCCTTAACCACATCTCCCCTCTCTTGAATCCTCAGACCCATTTTTGTTATGATCACTTGTAATTTTACCCCCACAACTAGGAGTATCTGCAATGAAATAATCCCCATCAAAATTTGTTTACACAAGAAAAAGCAACAAAAGAAAGAAAGATTAAGTGAAAATCATGATTGGTTATTTTACTTACAATTAGAGGGACAAATGGTAGCCAGAAATATGAATACCATCCTGCTCAAATGAATAACAATTTCATTAAATGAATAATCACATAATAATTATGAAAACAAGATTAATTAAGTTAAAGAGTCAAGAGTCACTTGGTAGATTGGCTTACCATGGGTATTGGTTAGAAGGAACAACACTGCAAAGAGCCATATAATCGGACTGCAAACAGATAATTAAATGTTGTTTATAAGCACAAAACAATAATTACTGAAATCTATTTATGTAGCATTAATCACAATCAATCAAACTAACTAAACCACGGTTTTGCGATGGTTGATAGGATTAATAACCTTATTCCCACGACAACTTTGAAATCTTCTTCGAGTGATCTGTTGATGTATTTTCGAAAGTCGAAATCCATACTACTCTGAGGTGTCAAATGTGCCTAGAATGTACGTAATCCACCAGATATTAGAATTAAGAACACTTCATATATAGTGAAACTGAAATAATTAATTCGAAATTGAAGGCTTTAAATGGGACGACTAATTAAATCAATCAAAGCAAACAATTACTTACAGTGACAAAACCATTTCTCAGGGTTAGGTAATCCACTTTTGTAACTGACGTAAAGAACTGTCTGAAGAAACAAACCTATCCATAAACCAAGAAAACAAGATTAATTAAGGAAAAAATAAATTAAGCTATGTGATGTGCATAATTACCAGTTAATTAATTATTTTCAAGTTGACTAATATAGGATTAACTAATGTACATTTCTTGTTGTAGAGCTGTAGGAGAGTCAAAGATCAAAGTTGGGCCAAAAGCAGGCCCAAGGACAAGAGAGCTAATTTTCAAACAACATTGGCCCAAATTTGATGGGTTGATTAAAAATATTGCACAGAAGGTCCGAGTAAAAAAGCTAAATCGCTTTGATAATTTAATCGCACTTTGACTAAATTTTTAGGGAATCAATTTTACCGTACCAAGCAGGGTTAGTTGAAGCTGGAGCAAAGCCCCGCATATTATTTATCATTTTTAGCAACACAAGAGAATATGAAATTTAAAGCCATGTCTTCTTCCAAGGGAAGAAAATTTTATCAGCAAAAAATATATACTAATTACTTGATAAGGGTATATCAAGAAGAACAAAAAAGAAAAAAAAAAAGGGAAGGAAAGACACCTTCTTCATGAATTGATGCATGACAATCAGATTATTAAACAAAAAATGTTGCGAGGTCTTACTATCCAAAGTAGAATTGGTGAGTGACTCCAAAAATCCAAATGCCTGCGCCCGAATGATGTCTCCCTTGCAAACCTAAACCTCTCCGGATCTGCAGAACAAATTCACCATCTTATTTTTCTTCATAACCCAGGGCCCAGGAACCAAATTACGTAGGCGCAACTCTACTAGTTCCTGGAGGACCAAGTCCACTGTTTCACATGGTATATATAACACTGATAGGTATAAGGACTGATTGAATGTTTTCCTACTATTCACGAAGAGACGTATTCTCATATTTACGGATGATATAATTTGTGGGAATTTTCTTTTTTAAATCAGCAAAAGTGACTGCACTTTAAATATCATGGTTTGGATATATGTAATCTCAAGTGTCATTATATATGTTGGTGACATTCTTTATTTGGCTCAATTGGAAAGAGACATACCATTTTGGTACTGGTACTCAAGAGTCTTTGTTTCATCCTCCCATGTCTTCCATTTTCTCATCTACAACTCCAACAAATTAACTATGAGAGAGAGAGAGAGAGAGAGAGAGAGAGAGAGAGAGAGTAGTCTTTGAGTATATGGGTGGTATGTATCTAGCTACCTTAAGTGTTCCCAAGCCTAAGGTGATGATGCAGTAGAGCACATGAAAAAGTGCTAGTACAAAGATGAATATATGGAGTTGGTGGATTCCATATGCAGATACAAATTGCACTTTACCCTGAAAAACACACAGAAAATGTTATTGACTTCCTAAGTACTACAAATTCAATCAAATTAATTATCTGAAACATATAGTAGTAAATGTGATTCCAAAACTTTACTATGCCCAAGTTGGCAGGAATTTCATTCGTCCACCTTTCATGGTGGAATTGGATCTTCTTTAGTCCTTAATTAATTCAAACTTGACGGAACAATCCATTTAACAAATGTTTCAGTTTCGCTCAGATAGCGAAACAAATTCGAACCATTAATTCTAGCAAAATGAACTACGGAATATTTAGATTCGAGGTACTATCCCGACTGGTTCAAAACATGGATTGCAAAGAATTCGAACCCTGTAATAGGGCCAATATCCAATTTTTCATAGATTCGTTCAAGTAGAGTACTGAAATAGTACTAGTAAATCATTTCATACCTTGGCTGTGCATTTATCTCCGTATTCTTTGGCTGGATGTTTGTCACACGGATGCCAAGAGTTTCCGACGCTCTTCGGAATACATATTTCAGCAATGCGATCTTGGGTTACTGTTAGGAGCAGTGATATGAACCCAAGCAGCATAAGCTCTTCAGCCCCATAAAACAGAAAACGTAATTAGTACTCTTCATACTTAACTAATTAATTAATTAACCACAATTTTAATAACTCATATGTGATGATCAGCTACATCGAAAGGGTTTAATTGATAATTACCTTCCTTGATCTTTTCGAGGGCTTCATATAGAGATCTCTTGTGTCTTTTTCTTAACCACTGTCAAGGGTTCAACAAAATAAAGTGCACGCCAATCAGATGAAATTATGAGAGAGAGAGAGAGAGAGAGAGAGAGAGAGAGAGAGAGAGAGAGAGAGAGAATTCAGAAAAGATTGATTTTCCGAGGATTGAGACTCACACCAGAGATCAAATATTCTATACCAAAAAAAGGCATGAACCTCTGTTGCCATGTAGTTTAAACCACAGAATTGCACAATAATCTCTTTTTCAAGAGAATATTTTGTGCAATCCTATGCGGGTGATATTACACGAGCACTCGTTAAATATATATTTATTGTAATAACTTAAATAGGAGTACGATGGAAATCAATATACCGAGCCAATGAGGTGAAGGAGATGCTCAATGACGATTGATACCAAAACCAGCACAAAGCAGACCACTGCAACGGCCCAGGTCGGCGTGTCCTCCAACGAACGTTCTTTGCCTCCTCCAGCCATTGTATGATTACTACTACTGCTATATACCTCTTCCCTAATGGACTGAAAATCTTGAAATCTTTGGCCGAATTTGTTGGATGAAAAAGGCAAAGGAGGAGAGTTGAGATCGGTGATCAGAAATTCAGATGTAGAAGTTGTTGCACGGGTGCACTTCAGCAACCCCGATTCCTTATACAAATGATAGGAGAGAGAGAAACGATTCCTTATACAAATGATAGGAGAGAGAGAGAGAGAGGTACGTTAATTTAGTAGATTATGGTTCGTTTATACATGTGTGGGGATTATATATAGGAGCTAGAAGGCGGATTGGAGGGAAGGCCATAGTGTTTGACTATTTCATATCTATTTTGCGAGTTTTGTAAGAGCATCCGCACCAAAATCTTTAAAATTTGGACCAAATTAGAGAGCAAAAAGTCACTTTATTACTTTAGCTATCCACTTTTAAAATGTTCACTGCATCAGACTCTTTACTCACATTCTCTTTTCAATTAAATATTCGTATTTTTATATTTCCTTTTTAATACCCAAAAAAAAAAAAACCATTTATACGGAAAGCAAATCCCTCCCACGGCTCAAACCACTTCTCTCTCTCCAGCGAAAAGCAAACCCGTTTTTATTTGAGGCGAAAATCTTATTTTTTTGATCATATTATTCTAAAAGGTCATAATTAAATTTTTTCTCTAGGGCTCTCATAATTAATTAAGTGTCTACTATTTATTTGGGACCGTTAAGAGCAGGTACATTATTTAAGAGCCCTAGAGAAATATTAATTATGACCTGCTAAGATAAAATTAAATGATCAGAAAAATACGACAAATATTTATTATGATCCTATAGAGTAGATACTTAATTGTGTGGGATGCGCATTAGTTGACCCAGACATCCGTTTATCAAAAAAGAATAAAAGAATAACAAAAGACTCATATATAAATGGGATACAGAATAAATAGTAGTAAAATAATAAGTAAAGTGATGAATAGTGACTCGTGTAAACACACGAGCCACTGTAGCAAATCTATCCCAATTGCAAAGTAGCGAGGGCTTAGGTGAGGTTGATGCAGGAGTCTTTTGGGTGTTTTCCTCTTTATTATACCGTTGGATGAGAAGAAGCTAGACAGATGTGGATGCCCTAAAGGTTAACTACATCAGAGAGACAGAGAGAGAGAGTAATGACTTGAATAGCTTCTGCAGACGTTGACCAAGTCCCATGCCAGGCTAGAGCCGTAACCGAGCCAAACAAACAGTGACTTGCTCATTTTTTTGGTTTGGAAATTTGTCACAGATTTTTTCAAGCATGGTTTGACGTTTAACACGGGTTGAATAGATCATGATCGATCTTTCATCGAGCTGATCACAAATTAAATGTATGGTCACTCAGCCACTCACAATTTAACAAGTTTTAAGATAAATTCAAATATTGTTTCGAGCAAAACAATGTCTCGCCCATCTCTTTTGTTTGAAAATTCTTCAATAGTACTTCAAGCATGGTTTGATGTTTAAGCGTGCGGGTTGAGTAGATCATGATCTTTCACCAAGCTTATCACAAATTTTATTTTATTTTTTGTCAAAATAGCTAGTAGGAGATTTCATTAATAGAAATAAGCATACATCAAAGAGGGTTATCAATCCCAAACAGAGATAATAACCAAGAGGTTTAGATACACAAATCTTAAAATCTAGAACCTCATAGATCAATACTGCGATCCCTTGATCATCAGCCAACAACAACCTCCTAGATGAAGACAAGCCGGCAGTGAGGATAGCTGGCGAACAATCGACGCAGCCGCTGGACACATTCCGCGGACAACCATAGCCCAAAATCAACGAATGAAATTCCAACAAAACCCGCACTCACAAACATTATTGATCACAAATTGACAAACTAAATTTATGGTCAGTCACAATTCAATAAGTTTCAGGATAGTAGTGTATTTTAACTTCGCTTCTTATTACCTTACCGTAGTTGTAAGCTAAATATTTAGACACCAATTAACCAAGTCACTCGATAGGCCAAATATAGAGTATGTGATAGGAACATATAGTAAGGATGCAATTCAGATGTTAATCAAATGCATGTGTGTAACAATTTACGGAATCATCATCATCATAAAAAACATGAGGATGATTTAATTATAAAAACTTACAGAAATTTATTGTATGTCATATCGAGATCGAGGCTCAATTTTCTATTTGGAGGTATGTTTATACCTATTTTTTGCCACCAAATTAAATCTTGGGCTAGCTAGCGCTAGAGGATCATTTAATTAAATAGTACGTAATTAATTCGGTCCTATATTTTTTATTTTCTCAGACTAAAAATTGATGGGCCACATTAATTTTGTAATTTGGAATAAGGCTAGACCAATTAAAATCCAAATAAAGCGAGATGGACCGAATAATTTTGCCTATTGGAAGCATTTTGTCTCATCCCACAAAATGGGAAGGAACGTACACGTTTTTGTTGCTTCTGGGAAGAATATTCAAAGACCATTTGAATAGTCAAATGGCCCCAAGATTCTGGGCTCCGGATTGGTTACAGGAACTGCACATTACCGCCAACAAAGAGAGAAAAATTCATATATACATGGGACACTTGGCATCATCTTGTGAGGACGAGGTTCATTATAGTCGACGTGAGCAACACATCTGCTACCGTATAATATGAGATTACCTTTTGAATCATGTGGTTAGGTCAAGGGTAAGCAAGTCAGCTGATGCGGGTCGTTACAAGTAGTATCAGAGCTTGCACCAACTGAAAGAGTGGAGTGGGTCCCGTGAGAAGACGTGCTTGGGTGGACCTGACTAGTGAGAAAAGTTTAAGGTGCTTGAACCATATATCTTGTGGCTTTCCTTTTTAAGTCACACGTAATCGCTCCCAATCAACAAATGCCCACAAGCACGTTTGCACCTTGCTCAGCGTCCAGTGCTAAAAACAAGAGTTTTCATTGGCACGTCTGGTGGACCCTGATCGTCAAAAGGGTTTACAATGGGAAGGAAATGAGAGCAACAACAGGATCCACCCCGCCAGGGATCCCAACGCCAGCACCAAGTCAGCATCACACTAGGAGCCCATTCATGAGGAGGCCAATCCTCAAGTCAGTGCACAAACCCTGCATGACGCTACTGACAGCATAAAAAATTATATGTTTGTAGCCGGACGTGAAATCTCTCGTGAGATAACACTCTCCTTATATTGAATAAATATCATTTGCTACACGAGAAGTCTTGACAACAGAGACTCGTTTGAAAATTTGTACCCACAATTGTTCCAACCCTATGCATGGAAATTGGAGCAAGCTATAGGGATATAGGAATAGATCGATCATAGACCTGTTACTGCATTCATTCACCGTATTACTACGAACGGCTACTATTCTCTCCTACTAGAAATCCCGGCCATAAACACATCGGAAAAGTCACAAGAAAGTAGCTAGCTAGGATCAAATACTACTAGTACTTCAGATTAAAAACGCCTTTTCAACTTATAAAAAGGTCAAGAACTCAAGGCCCTCTTTGAATTATTCATCTGGAACAGTACTCCAATTTCGTCGGGCTTTGACATATTAGCATCCTACTCTATGAACCCACTTTATCTCAGAAGTGAAAAAAATCTTTTTAATGGCGAAGCTGTGAATAGTTGTTTACGGAGCCAATCACGACCGTCCAAAGCATGTTAACGAAACTTTTCCAGAGAAGAGCTAAACACTTTTGAACGATCGCGATTGGTTGCTGGTGTAAAGAACTTGTTCACGGTGGAGCTTTGAATAAGTTTCTCTCATCTCGGAATATACATTATGGATGGATAATCTTTTTGTTTGTAGTCTGGTGGGATCACGTACTATCTTATGAAAATTATATATATATATATATATATATATATATATATATATATAAATTTGTTGTTTATTCAACCAATTAGACGCTGCCTTATGATAATCTGTGAGATAATATGGTGGGCCCACAATGTTAGAGTTTGTCTCACATCGGTTAAATATCTCTTCCCAAATTAGTATATGTGTCTGGGCGGCCTCTTCCCTTCTTGCCAATTGATTTGGAGTTTGATGCTTTAACAACCCTCCCCTACGAGTGATCAACCGCAAGATAATATACTGCATAAGAACACTATCACGTGGTGCTTTAAAAACCTTTCTACCACATATCAATGTGTGATGCAAAAAGCTCCTAAACGCCACGTTGCAGTGCTTGAGGAGCTATTAGGCCTCGTTCCTCTAAGAAAAATAAGTTACTCATTTTTTAAATTAAAAGTGATTTATTGTGAGAGAATAACATGTCTCATAAAGAGAAAAATAAGTACTTAAAAAATAAGAACATTAGCAAAACGGAGCCTTAATAATTTTCTGAGTCCCACCCAATGAAACGTACGAGAGATGGGATTAGTTTAAAGCGTAATCTCCCGAATGAAACGTACGAGAGATGGGATTAGTTTAAAGCGTAATCTCCCGAACATGTACTTAGAGAAGATAAAATCTTCTTTACGGAGGTGTAAACAAGCATTTACAGCACTCAATCGTGACCGTCCAAAAGTGTTTTGGACGGTCAAGATGTTAATGAAACTCTTCTGAAAAAGAGTTAATTGTGACCGGTCATAATTGAAAACGAATATCAAGCATTTGTTACGCAAATAGGCGGCTGAAATTGCACAATCCCGTAAAAAAGTGTATCTCATTAGAGAAAAGTAGGAACACTTACCTATCCCAGCCTTCTGCTAAGACTTAGACTTTTCTGATCATCAGCGATAGTGAGAGTCATCAGTCATCCAAGGTCGCGCCCACGCGGTTAATTAAGAAGAACTATTCTCTATCGTCTTTTGAATCGATCGTCAAGCAACGAGTCTCATTAATGAAAAATGAGATGAAATTTTAACTTGCAGACAGGGGGGGGGTATTAAGACCATGACGTTCTCTGTACGTGCATCGGTCGATGTTTTGTTGGAAGTATTTTCTGGGGGTAGGAACTAACTTCCCAGCTTGACCGCAGCTATAGGGCACTGCTGTTGACGAAATGTCCAGGCCCTAAGGGGTACCCGAAAGGATTGGCCGGTGTTCAAGACTTGAAACTTAGCCGGTTGCTACATCCCAAGGTATCATGTTCCAAAACCTATCAGGCGCTATCAAGTTCATTAAAGTTTGTATGTACTCAGGGACGGATGTACATGGGGGCATGCACATGCCCCCCTCGAACGTGTGCCCCCACGTGAAATAAAAATATTTATGTATGAATTAGCATAATTATAAAAGTGTGTTAATTTATAAACATACACACTTGTATATATCCCGAAAATACACATATAGAATTAATTTTATGCTTGAATTTCATCATATGATGTATTTATACTTGTTACTTTACGAGCTGTTTGTCTATTTAGAGTTATTCTTTCTTGATTCTTTTTATTTTTAACCGTCTCGAAGAAATATTTTAAAATAAAGACATTAACAAAACTAGCTTGATCATTCTAAAATTTGGTGATGTTCATTTAAAACATACTTTAAAAAAATTCTGAGATTTTGTGCTCATTTTTATCTAATTTAACTCAAAGTACGCTTTATAAACTTTTGCAATTAGTAATGCATGCTTTAATTTTGAACAATCTTGCTATGGTTTACTAAAAAAATAAACTTTTGTCATTATAATTATTAGATGCCCCCACTAAGGAACATTCCTGAATCCGTCTCTGTTTGTACTGAACTTTGCTCCGACTTTAATTGCCCTCTCTTCTGCAATTGGGCGGTGGATTTTAGTACTCTAGCTATTTCAAGATGAAAGTGGTTGGGAGTGGTCCTGACTGTAAGAAGACAAGTCTCCATTGGAACATTCAATGAATTCATTACTGGACCACTGCATGCAAGTTGGAGCATAAATTGTTCTCAATTTCTTATCTTCCTTTGTTTTTTTTTAATCTGGTATGACTTCAGGTTGGTTCTGTGCAGTGATGTGCGCAGTATCGTGCTGCACACCTTCGAGCGAATCTCATCTCGACAATCAACTATTGAGAGTCATTCGTTGCCAAGATGAGATTCGAGCCGTCGGATACATTATTTGACGGCTCAGAGGTGCGCAGCACGGTGCTGCGCATACCACTGCACAACACCATCCCCCAATTCCTTCCCCAGTTTCGAATCTTTGATCAATTTTTTTTGTCAAGAAATGGAACACAAAATCGATCAAGCCCTCATCTATCTCTATTGAGCTAACTTTTTTTAGAGGTTATTCAAAATAAATTGAGTGGCTCCGATTATTCATGTATACGAATTGAATTTCACACAATCTGGTGTATATATGGAGTGCAAAAGTCCATTCTTTCTAACTTTTTTTATCTAAGATTATTTATGGTAATTTTTACTTTTTGTAATTTTGTAGTTTTTCGTCGTAATTTTTGGCTTAATCATTTGTCTCAACGAGTTGAATCAGGAAATTATAATAATATAGACCATTTGGAAAAAAATTAATAGAAGACGATACTATAGACCAAAAAAAACAACTGTTTTGTATTGTTTTTCATGTTAAGGGAACTTTTTTTTGCTTTTGGTCAATTTTTTTTTTTTTACTTCTTAGAACACTATCATCGAAACCGGTGATTAATCCAAAAATTATAGGTAATTGATTTTCACTTTTCTTTTTATGATCACACGCTTTTTTTCTCCTCTTCTGATAGGGGGATTTACAAAATTAAACTACTCAACTCTTCAGTTTCGTTCTTACGAATTTAGAAAACATATCTACACATATTTGTTTGAACTGATTTTTTACAGGGTCTATAAACAATTATTTTAAAATTTATAAGTATTTTTCTATATTTTTGTGGAACTCGGAGTGAGCCCCACTAGCCGTGCGGTGGACACATACGGTGGGTGTGTGAGGTGGTCCTAGAGTTTCTGTTTCAGAAATGATACTCACACAACACTCGAAACATATAATCTTTCATATACATGTGGAGTCCACACACATGAACACCCTAGTAATCCCCGAAATTCCTATTTATATTAGAACACCCGATCAATATCGTAAATATTGCCAAATTGAAGGCACCTTCCTAACAAATGTTAATTCCGATCAACTTATAATTTTTTATCCAGAAAAAAACATGCACGAGGTTTCTCTGCCCAACGAAGAAATCAAACAAAGAAATTGGCAACAAAGTCTTAATTTGTACCAACAGAAAGTTTAAGCTTACCGATCCAAAATCCCGATCGGAATCCCTACGTTCCACCGGGTATACTCCGGCCACCGGACGACCGATCTGAACTGTCCAAAAATTCTATAAAAAAAAAACCGAGTGGGCCTTCACAGGAATAAACGGCATCCGACATGTATAGATGGCCGATCCAAACAATCCATTTTTGTGTTTGGATCGGCCAAAAATGGAGTGCTTAGATTGGCCACCTACACAAGTTAGATGCCATTTATTCCCGCGAAGGCCCACTCTGTTTTTTTTTTTATGGACGGCTCGGATCGGCCGTCCGGTGGCCAGAGTTTCCCGGAGGGGCATCGGGATTCCGATCGGGATTCCTCCCGTCGGGAACTATAGCACCACTCTTGTACTAAAGGGGTTGTTCCGCCAAATGTCATTTTTTTTTTCCTTATTCAATTTCTTTTTGTATTTGTTAATTTTTCATCAATTTTTTATGGATTATTGCTTCGTCATAACAAGAAAAATCTAAAAAGTACAAAATTATTATTGAAACACAAATTATTTTGAATAAAGACGAAAAAATTGGCTTATTTTTGTCTTTATTCAAAAAATTTAGATTTCAATAGAAAATTTTTACTTTTTAGATTCCTCTCATGAAGAAGAATCAATAATCTACAAAAAGTTGACAAAAAACTAACAAACGCAAAAAAAAATTTGAATAATGACAAAAAAAAAAGGTCATTTGACTTATTTAGCCGAACAATCCCTAGGAAGTACTCACTCACATTTTTTTGTTTATTGTTTCTTTTGGTAATGCACGGTGTCCGGGCCAGCTTTGCGCGCATCTCGGACTAATCCCTCCAACTTCTCCCACAACCGTTTCAGTCAGCCAGTAACACCAGGAGTTATTGGTAAAAGAATTGAATCTAAGATCTTAAGATTGAGCAAATTAACATCTAAGTCCCAACCCTTGGGGTTACTCCCTCGCGTTTGTTTAGTCATTCTGTATGAATATATAGGATCCTTTGCGTATCGCGCTGAAGAATATTCTTCCTTTGGGTATCATCTTAGCGTTTGTAGTTCAATTCCTTGGGTTTGCCGTTGGGCTTAATTTGGTTATATACTTATATATATCTCTTTAGGTCTACTTAAGACTACTTTGTCGCCCTTTGGCGTCCACCGGAGTTTCGTCCCTAATATGATTTGGTTCTTCTTTGAGAGTGGCGTATGGATGCAGCCAACTCTTTATAATATCTCATTTTCCCCTAGCTACGTCAACGATCACCCAAGAAGGGTATGTATATGTGATAGAAGTAAACCATAAATTAATGGAGTGAAGAATATATTGAAAAGCCCTTAAGGAATAATCGCTCCAAATCTTCTTCGCCCTCTATTTTATTTTTTTTGGCTCAGGTCTTCTTCACCAACTCCCATGAAGAAAATCATGCCATGCTACGAAATTATAGTGTAGTGGGCCGAAATATCCGAAGGTTCAGGAGGCTAGGGTCAGATGGGTCAAAAGGGGTATGCTATGTTTAGATTCATCGTTCAGTCGTCTCAGTTCATCCACAAGTAGGGTTGCATCCTGACACCTCACAACATCCATTTCCCAAAGGATAGGTGGGTCCGGGATACTCTGCCGAGCTTCGAGGTCTTTTCCCGAATGATGTGGAGCTCTTTTCGTTCGGTAGCCATCTTTATCGTTCGGTGAAAATCTTCTACCTTTGGCCCTATGTTTACTCGGTTAGATTGACCTTGTTTGGAGACCGCTATTCCAGAACCTTCTAGAAATTCCCAATGATACGTGAGTTATCTTCTTTGATAACCGAAGTGACAACTCTGATTGATGTGACCTGTCTAACACTAACTAACGCGGCTCACCAGTTCCTGAGAAGTGGCGTTCATTAAATGTTTCTGACTCGTGATGTCATCCGAACGTGGCTAAGCACGTGGGTGGCAAAGCCAGCCTATTCAGCATTCAAACATCTTTGCCTATAAATAGAAGAGAACCCCTCCTGGGAAGAGGTTCCGATCTCTCAACTACACTTTTCTCTCTCCTAACACATTTCTTACTAAACTTCTTTCCTCCACCTTCACTTATTGACTTGTTTGTCGGAGCTTCTTCCCCTCCGGTTCTGCAGGTACACGAAAATCGTCATCGTTTCATCACGGTTCAATCGGACAGAAGAAGAGGTTCAGGAAGGTCACAGAGAAATCAGCCCCCCGCATACAGTAAATTGTTCCGCAAATCATGCACCTTTTTTTTTTTTGGCACAAGCCCTGTAATCTAGCCGATTGAACTTGTATTTTAAGAGTTTGAGATTGAAATACTTAGGATAAGAATGAACTCACCCTTCATGTGGGCCGATGCAGGCTGCAACACAAACACAAACCCAATTCCAAACCAGCCCGTGGTTCAAAACTGACCACATAACCTACTTGTGGTTTTGAAAATATGCGAATAGACCCTCTGCCGTCATTTTTTTCATCCATATTAACAAAGGTGTAACTCACGCGTCTCTAGAATGTAATCTGAGTCGTTCATAATGTATTAAATAAAGAATAGAGTATATCTGTAAAAAATCATCTCGATCAGGCATCAATAACCCAGTGATCTAATTTTTAGTAAATTCAAATTTGAAATTTTAATTTCATAACAAAATCAATTCGATCATGAGCTTTTCATTTTTTGATTGATTTGAATTTTGGCATAGTTGTAATACTCGTCAAAATTTACAATATCAACGGACATGATGAGAGTATATCGGTCTTTTAATGTTGTGTTTGTTAATACGGATGAAAAACATTACGGCATGGGGTCTATCCGCACATTTTCAAAACCACAGATAAATTATGTGGTCAATTTTGAACGATGAGAAGGGTATCCGTACATGGCGATAACCACAAGATGTCAAAAAAGAATTTGGCCTTTGTAATACTGTAAGTATTACGTTGCTAATTACCGTAATATTTATGTTTAGATTTCAAGAGCTAGCACTGCCCCAAGCGAAGCGCAACCCATGTCGAAATAGGCTTCACAACTCACAAGCCCAATAATAAAGCAAAAGCAAAAACAAACATGGCTGATCTGTGAGATAGAGTCGAATCTTTCTTTGTACAAAAAAGCAGTTGGCATGTGGGAAAATAAGAGGCCTTGAAAGCAGTTCGTAGCATGTGGAAAAACAAGAGGCCTTGAAAGCGGACTTGGGGGCTTGTGTCCGGATAGTAGAATTCAGAAGTCCTTAGTCTTATCGTTCGAAAGTGTTTTGAACGGTTTAAATTTAAAAAAAAAAAAAAGAAAAAGAAAACTTTCGGAAAAGAGTTTATTGATTGCCTAGTCAACGGATGATGAGATTAAGCACTGCTGAATGCTGCTATTCCTGGTCTCAAGTAGCTTGAAAGCAGTTAGGCCACATGTAAGCCGCAAAAACAACTGAAATGTCCCATCTTTTAAGAGAACCAGTAGACAAAGTGGGAATTGGAGAGAGACGAAAATACAGAGAGAGAGAGAGAGAGAGTAATAAAGAGAAAATTTTGGCTAATAAATCTGGTGTCTTCTGTCATGCCACCATCTCCACCTATTACAAAAACAAAACCAAAATGAAATGAAATGGTCAATACACACATACATACTACGTATGAAATAGCATTAGAATTAAAAGTAAATTAACAGCCACCTTGCCAATTTTTTTTAATCCTCGTTTTTTGTTTTTCATATTATTATACGAATTTCGATGTGAAAACAGCTTTTGCAAACTTCAAAATGTCCTTTTGTTATTTTCCAGAAGGTCTGTTTGTTTCTTAGAGAAGTTTTCTGAAATATGGTTTCAAAAATAATTTTGCAAAGTGGAAAGGAAATGGAATTTAGTTGGAAAAAACAAGAGTTACGTACAGACATACCACTCCGTGACAATTACACAATTAATCACCCACAAACATTTTCATGTCATGGGGAGAGACACAAAATTGACCCAATCAAAAAATGACTCGAAACTTTCTCACGAATATATATATGGGGAACGACAAAATTACGAGTCATGCAATATATGAGAGAGTTGTGATTCATTGCGCGACATCATGTATATACTCTCATGCACGCATTTGATAGGGATTCAAATCTCGCTAACTACAACTAACAGAGTCAACTTTTCTAGAGATCGAGAAAAAAATTACTTATAAATTGGAAAGGTGATGAGCATGGTTGATCCGACTTACCAGTGGAAATCCCATCTGGGGCGGACTTTGGTCATGTAGTTCTCGCCATGCGGGTAATCGGTCTCGGCCCGTTTGGTGTTTCGGAAAGCGCAGCAGCCGATGGAGTAGATGCCAATGAGCAGAACAAGCATGACTATGTTGAGAACCGAGAGCTTGTGCCAATCGTTTCTCACACTTTCGAGCACACCGGCTTTGCACGAGTTGCACTCGTAGCAAACCAAGTTCGGGGCGTTGCTCCACCGGTAGCAATCGGGGTCTTGGGCCATCACGGTTGCCCCGTAATCGCATGATGTTGGTGGCTTGCAGCAACCCGACTGAACATAATTTCACAAAAGTCATTTAGGTCCCGTTCCACTAAGGTTGTTATTACTGTATGTTTTTGCATGAAATTAAGCCAAATATTCCTCGTTTCTATATCAAATCCATTTTTAGCGGAAATAGATTGTACAATCTGAAAGGTGCTTCTTCTTTCTTTTTTTTTGTACGTTGGAAGATTGTCTCTTTTGAGAAAATATATCTCAAAAACAAATTTAGGAAAAAATTAATTATCAATTAAACAAGTATTCCTGGTCCTTGAAGCAAGGAAAAGTAAAGCGAAAAATCCAGAAGATACGATTTTTTTTTTTTTTACCCCATTTGGTTGCAATTGCTTGAAATTTATCTCGAAAGAAGAATATCAATTGTTTGCTTATATCTTATTTATTCTCTAGCAAAAACTATTTTTTGAGGCTCTCTCAAATAAAAGAGTCCGGAACTAGATACGTTCAAAGCCCATTAACCAACCGAGTTTTTTCCGTGTTTCTCAGGTTAGGGCTAGCATATGATTGTCGGGAGTTTAAAGAGTCAACATAGTCTGAATGATTTTCTCTCTTTGTATGATACCTTAATCTCTAATCCTTTTAATCTTTGTGCATATGTCTTGTCTGCATTTCTCATCTCTTTTATTCGACCAAGTACGTGATTAAATTTCTTTTTTCAATCTTCTCATCAAAACTCCTCATCTATATGGCTAGAAAATTAACTAAGGGCTTTTTAAATATGCAAAGTGACTCATAAAGACGTAAAAAAGTAGCTTGGCTTTTTTGTGCTTATTCAAAAAATTGAATTTCGATCGTAATTTTTTACTTTTTAGATTCTTCTTATCATGAAGAAACAATAATTCATGACAGAGTGCTTAGAAACACGTAAAAAATTGACTTATTGACTTATTTTGAGTTTATTCAAAAAAAATTAATTTTCGATCATAATTTTTTATTTTTTAGATTCTTTTTGTCATGACGAAACAATAATTCATAAGATTGATGAAAAATGAACAAGAAAAAAATAATCAAAATTACTTATTTAGCCCCACCAAAAAAAAAAAACCCTAAAACACCATTTCCTGACCTGTATTGGCGTCATGCCTCTTTGCAAATAATCATACGGCGTCCAATACAAGATCTTCTCACAAGCCTTGGACCCCACAACGCAACTCCTAATCGTCTCCCAGTTCCTCGCCTCCCAGTTCCTCAGCCACGCCGAGTACCTCTCCAGCCTGTACTCCCTGTACACCCTCCCCGCCACCTCGGCACCGCCGCCCCCGCCCGTCACCACGAACCCGAACATGGTCAGTCCCAGCAACGCCCCTATGAGGAGCAGCATGACGAACAGGTAGAACCAGAGCGCCCACGCCACGTGGAAGCACGCGCCGATGAAGCCCGCCAGGGAGATTATGAGGATCACGAAGCCGATGACGAGGAGCGGCGTCTGGAGGAAGGTCTCGCACGTGGCGCTGCTCCTCGCCAGCCATAAGCCAGCACCGATGATGGGGATGGAGGCTAGGAGTGTGAAGAGGTTTAGGAATCCGATCACCGTGTTGCTGAATCTGTACATCTCTCTCTCTCTCTCTCTCTCTCTCTCTCTCTCTCTCTCTCTCTCTCTCTCTCTCTCGACTTTCTTCTTCTCTCTGTGTAAGTGTTTGTGTTTCTGGTTGAGCTTTTTCGCTTTAGATGGGTGGCATGATGGCTTTTTCGTTATGTTTAAGTGTGCAACTGAAAAGCTTTGGGAATTTTGAATGACTCATTACCACCTTTGCGAATCGCTTTATTCTCTGTTTTTCACGGCTGATAAAAGAGAAGTAGCCAAAAAGTTGACTGTTTACGTACATGGTTTCATTTGAATAATTAACGAGTTTTAGAAATATATTCGTACTTAGCTTGTTTATAGGCGAGCTGATTTCAATCGTGTCAGTTACTATTCGACAGGGATACAAACGAATAGAGCTACTCGTGAGCACTCAATGCTCAAGTCGTATGTTAAGGCTCTACTCAGCTCATTTAATAATCAAGTCGAGCTCGAGTTGTAGTCTCGTGTAGTGAACGAGCAAAGCTTAATACTTTAAAGCTCGGCTTAGCTTGAAAAGCTCAACTCGTTTATAGAGGCTCTTTTTAATAAACGAACTGAGCTCGAGCTCAAATACTATAATACTCGGCTCGACTCGACTCGGCTCGTTTGCATCCCTACATACTATCGATTTCGAGTAACTTGAATTTTATATACTCCTACATGATAAGTCGAGTAATATCTTGTTCGAGTTAGGTTAAAAGTTAGGTAATCCCGAATAGGTTCAACTAGCACCTAAACGAACTTAGGCATCGGAGGGCTTTTGCCATCGAGAGGCAAAGGTGCGCTCACCCCTGTCTGTTTTGCAGATTAAAGTTCCGACAATAAATTAGGATTCTGGTCAAGAGGCACGAGTTGCCGTTGCATCAAATATACTGTTACAAGTACCATCGTTTTTGTCCACCTACAAAAAAAAATTGTTCAAACTCAATTTTAATTTCTTAAATGAAAAATTGATCTTAACTGACCAAATATAAACTTGAGCTCAGGCCTTGATTTTGACCACCGAGCCAACCCTAGAGTTTTTATGTCTAAATACTAGTAAAAGACAATATCGTACCGACATAGTGAAACATAACATCCTTATAATAAACATGAATTTGAGTAAAGCTTCAAGGGCTGAGAATTGAAGAATCCAAAATAATATGGAGTGTCCCAAAGCAAGCAAAGTATAATAAGCTATAAAGTAATTTAATAAGTGAGGGTAGGGTGTCCATTATTAAGATGCTCTTTGGGTATCGAAACCCTTTCTGCGTCTTTGTTAAGCATTAGCGGAACAAGAATTTGGTCATCTCCCGAGTTGTATGGATAGAATATTTTGATGCTTTCTTTCTTCCTTTATCTTCTCGATCTTCTCTTTGTTTATTGCCTTGTTTATGGCTCCACCAAGTTTTTTTTGGGAACAATTACCATAACTATCATACTATCGACAGTCCGAGAGTAGCGCCATGTGATACTCCGGAACACTTTACAATGACATTTATTTGGGATACATATACTTAATGGTAGATTCCGCTGGAATATGCGTAATTGTAAAGTGGTCTAGCATACCACGTGGCGATACTACTCCCGGACTATTGCATGTATAATTTCACTATATATCATGGGTACCTTATAAATTTCAATTCGGCCGTCACAATCGGATTGAGAGAGCGAGATTCGCTCTTCACAGTTCGGCCGACTAATTGGCTCCACCCCTGCATATATATTAGCTTAAGCCTGCGTCCTCTTGAAGTTAACTTAAATTGGACTGAAATCTGCGAGTTTTATCCTTATTTGAATTTTTTTTGTATTTTTTAGTTTTGAGTCTAACTTTTGTTAGTTATTGATTCGTCTCAACAAGAAGAATCGAAAAAGTACTTGGGTCAAAAAAAAGTTGCATTTTTTGCTGAAGAATGATTATTTCTCAAAATATTTGAGTAAAAGTTTAAAAAAAAATATTTTTCCAATTCCTTTAGTCGAGACGAATCAATAATCCCACAATAATAATAGTTCATCTCGACCATCTTTGAGTCTTCTTCTTAGTATTTATTATTTTGCTTGCAAATGAATCAATCTGTATTTCTGGTCTTCCCAAATAGCAATTTCCAGTGCTCCAGCAAATTAGCAATTGACAGAGCCACAAGTTTTCTCATGAATAGTTTGACAGTGGATTTAACAGAATCTTGTGTTTTTAAGTTTATCCTATTTCAAAAAGCCCTAAACTTTTAGTATTAAGGAACGTGAGCAATTGTAAACCACAAGGGTTTTGGACAAGGAACGAGAAAGCTAATAAGTATTTGTCAATAAGATTGCATATTCGCATCTCACGGAGGTTAAATATTTCAAATCTTAGGACTACTGGAGCGTTTCCCCGATCGTTAAAATTCATGGCTCCGAAAATAGTCGAAGTGCACGCATGCTGATCCGGACATTTAGTCATTAAAATTGAGAGAGAGAAACTTCCAACTTGAGCTTACATACATTTGCTAGGCCCACCTGTTATAGATAAATGGGTCCAAGCCGTTGCGTGATGCTGATACATCACATTCAAACCACTGCCCCAAAAACGTCAATTTGAGACAGACCACTAGACAAGCCCCACAATTACTTGGACGTTTTTGTACTATTCGATGGAGGATGAGGAGTAATTATTCAACAATCTGAGATCACCGCCGCGTGTTGTTCCAGATCACTCTAAAACCACACATCATATGGAGTTCATGCGTTTAGTCGTAGACTTGACGAGAATATGTGGTAGTAAAATGGTCCAAAGCACCACATAGCGGTGCTTGTGCCGAAGAGTTTTTCGGCCGTTGGATTTAAAACATTAAAAAATTTCACTATCTAACCGAAAATCTCCCGGCAAAGAGGCACAGAAATTTTCAAAACAGAAGAGATCGGACCCATGGAGTACAGGGGCTATTTCAGTGCATGCCCAAGTACAAAGAAAATGGGTATGTAAAGCATGAAAGCCCAAGGTGAAAACAGTGGATCTTTCCTGTGGGCCAAAATGGCCCAAAAGATGATTCCTTGAGTAACGAAAACCCCCCATGTGAGTCTTCATTGATGTGGACCATATTCGCGTGCTAGGTCACCTGACTCCTATATTTTTCGGCAAGACTCTTGCTTTTCATTTTCCATCCTCGCTCTTGTGAATTTCGTTTTTACGATGTCCCTCTCTTTTTTGAGAGATTTACCGGCCGGTCTTAAAAAGTGTCCAAAATTCCCATTAAGGATTAATCATATTTTAATTTACGTTTAAGTCTAGTTACCTCTACAAACGTAATTCACCTTCCATATCCCGCCGCCACCGTTGTACCTCGAGAACGCCTCCGTGTACGATCTCTTGAGGATTCCCTGACCGTCGAACGACATCCTGTAGGGCGCGGCTTGGGATTGTGGCAAGCTGTTTGACCTTACGTGACCCACTTGGGCAATTTGGCGACCACATATTCCTTTGCTGTTGAGCGGGAGGAGGTTGTATGATTCTCCTGCTGCAAGTACTTCGTTGTGTGGCAATGGTTTCCAGAAAAGATCATGGCTTCGAAAGATACCGTGGCCTGGGAACTCATCGGTAATGAACTCCACCGTTATTGGACCGTTGAACTCCATGATCCCGCCGTCGGATGTCACCACTTTGATTGCTTCGGTAGTTACCTCTCCCATGCCTCCGAGTAGGCAATTGCCCATCTCTGTCTCTGTCTCTCTCTCTCTCCCCTCTGTGCCAAAACACACACTCAAGTCTCGTTCTTGTTTTTGGAGGGTAATTAAAAGAGAGGGAAAGGCGTAGACAAGGAGCACGTCGGTGGGATTCTTTCTTTCTTTCTCAATCCCACTAGTCCAAGAAATAGAAAAATGAAGGGAAATTAAAGGAAATATTTGTGGGGTAGGAAATATGATATGCATATATTACCACATTTGATACGATTTCTATATCGTGAAATGGTCCAACTTTCCTGCCAAAAAGAAATACAAAGGCCACCTCCGGCCGGCAAGTTTTTCCGGCGACCACCTCCGGCCGGCAAGTTTTTTAACATTGAGAATGGTATATGACCTTGTTGATTAATACACTTCCAAACTTTATTCTAGCACATCCACAAAGGTGAATTTCAACATTGAGAATGGTATATGACCTTGTTAATTAACAGTGTTAAATGACCAGCTTTCTTTTCGAAAGCAAGGGTTAAAAGTGTGTGGTGTGTAAAGAAGAATAACTGAAGAGTGCAATGCAATTAATATTGTTAATTAATGGAGAAAGTTATATCATAATATAGATTAACAGTGTTAAATGACAGGCTTTCTTTTTGAAAGAATGGGTTAAGACTGTTAATCAAACAGAGAATGGTATAAGACCATGTTGATTAACAATGTTAAATGACCAGCTTTCTTTTTTACAAAAACAGAAGAAATCGTGAGGTGTTTGACCGGGGTTTCAATCGTCGTCCTCTGCGCTTTCCGAACAACAATCAAAAGTTAGGGAAAGGTATATCACAATATTTATTAACAAATTTAATTAAAGTGCTCAAAGGCATATGATAATATTGTTTGACATTGTTAAATGACCAGCTTTCTTTTCGAAAGAAGGGCATGACGAGTGTGTAAGGAATAATAACTGAAGAGTGCAATGCAATTAACATTTTAATTAATGGAGAAATTCTTTTATAGATTAACAGTGTTAAATGACCGACCGGCTTTCTTTTTTAAAGAATGGGTTAACACTGTTAATCAAACAGAGAATGGTATATGACTTTGTTGATTAACAGTGTTAAATGACCATCTTTCTTTTCAAAAGCAAGGGTTAAAAGCGTGTAGTGTGTAAGGAAGAATAACTGAAGAGTGCAATGCAATTAACATTGTTAATTAATAGAGAAAGTTATATCATAATATAGATTAACAGTGTTAAATGACCGATCGGCTTTCTTTTCGAAAGAATGGGTTAACACTGTTAATCAAGCAGAGAATGATATATGACCTTATTGATCAACAGTGTTAAATGATTAACAGTGTTAAATGATCGACCACCTTTCTTTTCAAAAGCAAGGGTTAAAAGCGTGTGGTGTGTAAGGAAGAATAACTGAAGAGTGCAATGCAATTAACATTGTTAATTATAAGAGAAAGTTATATCATAATATAGATTAACAGTGTTAAATGACCGACCGGCTTTCTTTTCGAAAGAATAGGTTAACACTGTTAATCAAGCAGAGAATGGCATATGACCTTATTGATCAACAGTGTTAAATGATTAACAGTGTTAAATGACCACCTTTCTTTTCAAAAGCAAGGGTTAAAAGCGTGCGGTGTGTAAGGAAGAATAACTGAAGAGTGCAATGCAATTAACATTATTAATTAATAGAAAAAGTTATATCATAATATAGATTAACAGTGTTAAATGACCGATCGGCTTTCTTTTCGAAAGAATGGGTTAACACTGTTAATCAAGCAAAGAATGGTATATGACCTTATTGATCAACAGTGTTAAATGACCAGCTTTCTTTAGGAGGTTGACGTGGTGGTGAGGGCGGCGGTGGTGGAGTGGTGGTGGTTTAGGAGGTTGTAGGGGCCAAAGGGTATTAACACTGTTAATTGTGGTGGTGGTGGAGTGGTGGTGATGGTGGCGGCGACGTGGTGGTGGTCATTGTGGCGGCGACGGCGACGACAGCAGTGGAGTGGTGGTGGCAGTGTGGTGGTGGTTTAAGAGGTTGTATGGGCCGAAGGGTACTAACATTGTTAATTGGGGTGTGAATTTAGACGAAAATTAACACCGTTAATTTAGACAAAAATTAACACTGTTAATTGTGGTGGTGGTAGAGTGGTGGTGGTGGCGGCGGCGACATGGTGGTGGTGGTGGTGGCAGCATTGTGGTGGTGGTGTTGGTGATGGTGGCGACGTGGTGGTGGTGACAGTGTTGGTGGTGGTGGCAGCATTGTTGGTGATGGTGTTGGTGGTGGTGGTGACAGTGTTTCAAATGTAAAATTGACATTGTTTGTAGTTGTATTTATTAATTTCATTTCCAAACACTGTCAATTGACATTGTTTGGAGTTGATTTCATTTCCTAACACTGTCAATTAATAAAAAAATGACAATATTTGAAATGTAAAATTGACATTGTTTGGAGTTGATTTCATTTCCAAACACTATATATTTTTTAATTCCAAGCATTGTTAATTTTGTCAAACTTCAAAATAGCTAACAATGTTATGCTAAAAAATTATAGTGTTGGTATTAAAAAAATGACAGTGTTTCAAATGTAAAATTAACATTGTTTAGAGAATAACAAAAAAATGACAGTGTTTCAAATGTAAAAAATTACAATGCAAAAAAAATAAATAGTTTTTTTTAGGTTCCAACTAACGGGAAATACCTCACCAATTGTCAAGGAATGTCACCGGCGTCGAGCTTGTCGACTCGCGAGGGGGAATGCTAATTTATTTGGTTCACAAATTCAATTCACAAATTCGCAGTGTTTTTTTTTTTCATTTTTCCAGCATTTTTTGGGGAAAAAAATCCAAAGTAAAACACAAATTCGCAGTCAAACATAAAATTGCAGTATTCAAACACAAAGAATCAGACAAAAAAGTGAACAAAATTCGAAAGAATCTTCACTTTCTCTCTCTCTTGATCGCTCGCTTAAACGCCACCTCGAATTATACTTCGGAATTGGATTACGGGAGTTGCTTGCATGGTCTAATATGAGATTTTCGACTTCTTTTTTGCTTCCGCTGATGGCGATGGACGAAGGCAACGAGAGCCGCGATAGCAGACCGGCGGATTCGAAGCAAAACCGACAGAACATAGAGAGAGTCGAAGTTTCTGTTTTCGACATCAACGGCAACGGGACGAGGAACGACGTAGGAGAAGAACTTCGAGAGAGCGATGTCGATCGGGAACGCATCGGCGTGGAGAGAGAGGATCGGGGCGGAGACGTCGTGGAAGCAGCGAAGGATTTCAGAGGCTGAGGGATCAGAAGGAGGAGGGAGGTGAGGTAGCGGGAGGCGGAGGAAGCGTAGGGTTTCGAGAGCTTAGAGTACTGTTGAGGAGGTGGAGTAATCAGTGCAGAGGAATCGAGTTCGCACGAGCGCGTGCTCGTTGAAGGAGGAAGACGACATTGAGGATGAGAGGTATTAATGGCATAAATCTAAGAGGAATCCTTAATGGCGCTTTTTAAAATTTTGCCAGACTTGGGCGTGCATTGGTCCACAAAAGTGGACCGGCCCGTAATTTTCAGCTCTTTTTTTCATATATACATTATGTGACTTAGTTGAAGTGGTGCGATCGGCTAAAATCAGTTTGACTAAAAAGCACGAGCTTAATAGAATTCTCTACATCCACCGGTGCTCTGTAATGCGATCCAATTGCCATAAATGTGCCGGATTATTAGTACTAAGTAAGAGCCAGTTTGGCATTATAAGCCAAATGGCTTAATTTTTGTCCTTAATTCAAAAAAAAATCGCATTTGTTAGTTTTTGTCAAATTTTTTAGAATTATTGCTTCGTTGTGATGAAAGGATTATAGAAAATAAAAAATTACGATTGAAATCCAATTTTTTATTAAAGACGAAAAAATTGATTTATTGGCTTATTTTCATTTTTATTCAAAAATTTTAAATTTCGATTGTAATTTTTTACCTCTTAGCTAGATTCCTCTCGTCATGACGTAGCAATAATCCTCAAAAAGTCAATGGAAAACTAACAAATGCGAAAAAAAAATTAAATAATTAAGGACGAAAAAATAAGTCATTTAGCTTATAATACCAAACTAGGCCTAAATTTGGGTACAAAGAATTTGAGGAGGGAAAACCTTGCAAATTGTTTAAACTAAGGAGGTTCATATAACTATTTTTGTGTAAAAACGTATTTATATAGTCAACTTTATTTTTGGGATGAATTGAATGGTTTTACATGCACACAGGTAGGTAGGTAGGTAGCTGAGGGTTTGGATTCTCTCCGGTTCAATTTTTGGAATAGGAGAGACGATCGATCCAAATTTGGATCACACGTTATATAATTAATGGTTTCGATTTGCTCAAAGACTCTAAGCAAATCGGAACCATTGATTTCAACAATGGACAATCCTTATTAGAACTGGACAAGAGAGTTTCTGAACAAATTAGAACCATTGATTGCAACAATGAATAATCCAAATTTGAACTGTCACATCTAGTCTAAATTATGAACCGTAGATGATCCAATTGCATACCCCTCAGAGTCAACTTATTAGGGGTTCGCCAACAAGCAATGTTTATCAATTCTACTTCATCAGTTAGAGAAATGAACACGGAAGGTGATATTCATCAACACTCCATAAAAAAATACTCCTTAAAATACTCATCACCTTGTAAAAAAACATACTAGTCAAACTTAATCCTACTGTGTTTTTTTTTTTTTTTCCACTCGATAGATGTATAGCGTAACGATGGGAAAGTGTCTTGATAAGCGGCATATGACGGTAAGCCTAACGGGTATCAACCACCACACTAAGTGCTTACGCTCCTGGCGAGAATCAAATTCTCATCTTTCATGTAAAAGAAATGAGAAAATATTATTGAGCTACAAACCCGTTGGCCGTATTAGTTAATTAGTCCAATAAAATACTTTATAATCAATGATCACCTTTCCCAGAATCCTACTATTGACGTTTGACTTATTGGAGGATTAAGAGAGCCCACGTTTGATTTTTCTAGTGACAGCTGCTTAACACTGACTGCTAATGCTAAAATAGGATTTGCCGTCACACAATCAAGTTTCTACTAATGATTTTTGGCATGATAGTATCAAGAGCAACCACACCGGTTGCTTCTTTTTCCTTTTTTTTTATAGAAAATTTGTTGTCTTTTTTTTGCAATGGCAACCAACACCCGCAAACTCAAAAATTTCTCACATATGGCAAATGCCATTTTATTTGCAATTTGAGGAAATATATATATATATATATATATATATGGCAAAGTTGCTATTTTTTTATTGAGAAATGGAGAAAAATGAGAATGGCAAAATGACATACAAGAGTATAGCCATTTGTTTGGCAAAATTATAGTATTCATTGGTCAAAAATGAGAATGACAAGAGTGCAATGGCAAACACCAGCCGGTGTAGATGCTCTAACTCCAATGACAATATTCACTGCCAAACTCACTATCCTCCTATTGCTAAGTATTTTTTTTAACATGAAATTAGGGTGCTTTGGGGTGAAGCTTTATAGGATTATGATGATTGTTGCCAAAAGTTGTTTCTGAGTGGAAGACAAGTTGTTTGGGCTAAATTCAATCTATTTAGGTTTTTTCTTCACCTTAAATGCATTTTTTTTTTTACTTGGTCTATACTTTTATACATATTTGATCTCTTTTATCGAGACAAATGATGTGATGTAGAATTTTAACTCAAAATCAAGTAAAGTTAAAATAAGTAACCAAAAAAATCATGCCAAAAAGTTCTTAAAAAGTTAGGTCAAATGTTCTATACATGTAGCCCAAACACGACTTTCTGCTTGCTCATAAAAACTATAAAATTCTTTGGAGAATATTATCCAAAGTCAAACTTAACTACATGTTACATTCATCACCAATTGAGCTTCCCAGCTAGCTCAATTTCATGGGTGCTTGTTTCAAGTTCGTATGAGCTTAGGTTTAGCTCTCTTAACCTCGACTAAACTCATTAACAGAAATTGTATGAAGTTTTTTCTTCGGAATTGATCGGTCTTGGTTTGACATGGTTTACGCGTTATTGATTCCCGGAAGAGTTAATATCACCATTAGCTAAACCCTTTCTTACTCTGCCTTTGGACTTGTATTTTGTTCGTACACAATTGCAATGAAAGCCTCCCCAACATATGTTGCAACGTCTTCAATAGCATGCTCTTAATTCGTCTTTCCCTTAATAAGTCATCAAATTTGGTGTTTTTTGATCCCCTGTTGCTATGGGGAACAAAGGACAAAACACAATCAATTCCTCCATTTAAGTGGTTCTCACTTCTCCTTGTTCCTGTTCCTAAGTCTTTCTCGGGTAGTTCCCAATGTTTGGCACTCTCCATAATTCATGGGTGCAAAATCAACAAATTCGCTCATCATTAAGTTACAACCTAAGATCTATGACCATATAATGTTAACTGTTCTGTTCGTATTTCATTCATTCCATCAATATGCTCCCAAGTACTTGTAATTGTAATCCGTTTGCCAGAACCAAGGGCTCTTTACACTCCATTTTTTGATATAGACACTCGATCTCTTTTTTAGATTTTAGTGTTGAAAGTGTATGTATTTTTTTATTTTTTGCTGAAAAACAAAAAGGAAAGTGTGGATATCAAAAAAGGGAGTGTAAAAATCAATTCCGTTCATGCTATCCTAAAAGAAGAAACTTCATGCACCTAGCTACTTTGACATATGGGTACATTATACTTCATTTGGAAAATGTTTTGTATATTACCCTAAAGAATAGAAAATGTTTTGTATTACTAATCTTTAGGGTAATGATTTCAACCCCTCTATTTGATAATTGCACTCATTTTTTTGTCTTTTAATAAAAAAATACAAATAAAAGTTTCATAAAAAGACAAAAAATAGAGTGCCATATCAAAAAAAGGGAGTGTGATCACTACTACAAAAATAGATAAAGATCTCGGTCATTTGGTGTGATCTTTCACTTTTAATCTCGCATTCAAAACCATGGTCTATCAAGGTGTAACTTAAAGTCCGTATCTTTTAACCACGTGATAAAAACCGTGATTGAAACTCATTCAAACCGTAACTAAAAAGTAAAAATTGTGATTAAAAATGACAAAACCGTGACCTTTAACAACTTTACGTCTCAGTTTTATTATAAAACTGTGGTTGTTTAGAGAGAAATAATCTCAGTTTTTTGAAAAATCGAGGTTAAAGTTGTGATTTCCCAAGGGAAAAAATCCCATTTTATTTCTCTTGTAGGGTTTTGAACCCAAGTCTCCTGAGTTTTTCATAGAAGCTTCATTCAACTGCACTACACACACTTTTCAATACATAATTGAAATATTTAATATATAACATGTGCGTTTAACATTAAAATATATTTCGAATGTCATTTTGAACCTTCAAATATTTAAATTAGCAATTTTGATAAACATGAAAGTTATAGCCCTTTGTGTTATTATTCAAACCCAATTTGAATTATCTCAATTGGAATTCTGAGTCTAGAGTTATACTTAAAATACATTTGGCGACAAAACGCAACTTTCATAAATTTTGTCATCAAAGGCACCGATTAAGCAACGAAATATATTTTCATTGTTGAATGTGCCCCATTTGGCAACGAAATCTTTTTTGTAGAATGGTTGAGAGTGAGAGAGACGAACGAGATTAGAGGATGGAATTTTGGAAGTTGATCGTGACATTTATTTAGTTGTATCGCGCGCAGAGTCTATTAAGGGGTAAGCGGTCTTCAACTTTTCCTATACAAGAGTTTTCATCGCAATCCAAATAAAAAAAATGTGATGTATTCTCTAACTTACGATTTCAATTTTTAAATGACTGAGATTAAAGGTTCTTTTTATCTCAGTTTTTCCTGAATGAGATATATTCTTTCATATACAATCTCAGTTTTCCGAAAACGAGGTCTATTCTTTAAGTTATAATCTCACTTTTATATTACTGAGATTAAAAAATCCTTCAATCTCAGTTTTTTCCAAAACGAGATTATTCTTTCATAAATAATCTCAGTTTTTTGAAAATGAGATATATTCTCTAAGTTACAATCTCACTTTTTAGATTACCAGGATTAAAAAATCTTTCCGTCTTAGTTTTTTCATATAACTGAGATCAAAACTATAGTCCATAACATTTTATTACGCTTTCTTAATAAGTGAGATCTTCTTAATTTTTGGACCGTGATCTTTATACCATTTTGTAGTAGTGGATAATCATTTTTCAATATTTATCCTCCATACCGGTGTAAATAGATTCTTCTTAATTTTATCTATCATTTTTTTAATACAGAACCAGTTACAACTATTCAAGCAAACAGTGTCATAATATGACAATGCCGATTTACATACGTTCTCTTAGAAAATGATGTTAGGCCCCGTTACGGAATGTGAAATAAGTATTTATTTTTTAAGAATGCAATTTCAAGCTCAGAAATGATAGGTTTATTGAAATCTAAAAATATGCAATATGGATCTTGTTTGAAAGATATCATTGAGATCTTTAATACGGTGCAAAAAAATCAAAAAATTATTTTTCAATTACATTATGTTTTAGTTTGAAAATGTGAAATAAATACTTATTTTTGAAGAAGATGTTCTGGTTAGTACTCTCTTTCTCTCTTTTTCTCATGCACTTCATTTTTCAAATAAATGTGATTTTACAATGCCATCCATCCATGTGAAAAATGAACAAATAAAACACATACGTGAATTTCTACTTCCTCCGTTTCCAAAAAGTTGGACACTTTTGGACTGCGTGCCATTTTCAATTGTCTATATATCTTTCAATGTGAATGTTAAAAAATATGTTAGATCTTTTTTGATAGGTTGCAATTTATTCTATTAAACAAAGTTTTCACAATAACATAAAACTTAACACCAAATCGAGAGATATAAGCAATCTAAAATGACACGCAATCCCAAAAGTGTCAAACCTTTTAGGAGAGAGTAGTTTATATTCTCTCTCTCTCTTCTCTCTATGTGTGTGAATTTAGTGGAGCAGTAATCTTTCGAGGCAAGCAAAGCAACCACTGGCCCGTTGGTGATTTCGCAACTTTCAGGATCCCTCGGGGGCAATACCATAAATAAATCAAAATGTAAGACTGTAAGCATTAAAAGGAAACCGTGTGGGACCAGAACTAATTAAATCCGGCAGTTCCAGAAAAAAAGCGACGGAAGGAATCACATGTTGCGGACGCACAAGAAAAAGAGTAGTACTGTAAGAGACAGTAGATACGCCACGCAAGCCCTAGTTTCGTGTCACGCGCTGGTTGGGCCTGTGGTCTGTCAGAACGTGGAGTTGGCACGTGTTAGGTTACGCCCCCGAGGGAGTCGTACGTGCAAGTTCACACGCGCCGCAGATGACGTAGGGGTTAGTTTTGTCCGATGGTGGGTTTTGACTTCGAGACATTTTTTCGATGGCGGGAAAGAGGCTCCTTGATTTCCGTAAAAGCCCTCACTCTGATGCATAAAATACTACTCCTCCGTCCCATTTTAGTTGTTCATTTTCGTTTTTTGTGCCGTTCTTTCAATGTTTATATCTTTCAATATGAATCTCCAAAAATATGTAATGCGGATCTTGTTTAATAGTTCTCGATTACATCTATATTACAAAATTTTCAAAATTTTGAAAAACATTGTAAATTGAGAGATAAAAGCGTTGAAAGAACGACACGAAAAACGAAAATGGACAACCAAAATAAGACGGAGGGAGTACCTCGTAATTACTTTTTCGATTCCTCTCGTTGAGACGACTCAATAACTCACAAAAATTTAGTGTAAAACTAAGAAATGCGAAAATATTCAAATAAGGATAACTTTCAGAATTAAGTTAAGTTCAAGAGAACGGGGTTTAACTCAAAAAAATCCAAAAACAACTTATGGTGAGTTTTCGCTAAATGTTTGTCCCGGTCAGTGACGTAACCAGGAATTAATTAACGATAGTTGGAGCACCTTTTAAACACACGTCAACAATAAAGGGATTTGATTTTCACATTTTATCCAATTGCACTTTTTTTTGTTTTTGTTTTGTAGTGACGTGAAATTACGTGATTACAATTTTCATGTGTGAAAATAAAAATATATGAAGGGTAGTTGGTAATTCTTCATAAATTAAGACAAAAAATAAAATGCACTTGACCAAAAGAGTAGTGTGTGAATCAATTTCCAAAAAAAAAAAAAAATATCGTAATAAGCAACACCAAAATAATAAAAGAATACTTGGGCTAATAATAATAATAATAACTAACGCATTTACTATGAGACGTAGTAATTCCATAAACTATCAAAATAATTCAATTGTTTGAACTATTTCAACAAATCAAGTCTAATAGCAATTAGATACTCAGTAGCTAAAATATCAAATATTCAGCAATCTCGATCCAATTACAAAAAATATTCTTTTCTTTTCAAATTTTATGCTTAAATCTCTAATTTCGTCATGCGCTATGAGTTCTATCGATCAACAATGACAAGAATACTTTCAAAATTGTGAATTATTATTAAACTATATAATGCATATAACCATGATTTAGTCACTTATAAAATTTGGACATTATGCATTGTAGAGTTTCAAATGGTAAGTGGTGGCTTTTTTTCCCATTAAATCTCACTTCTCAAGTGTAGTGAAATTGTTGTAATATTTGAAATAAAAAGTTGTGGATGAATGATATACAAAAGTGATTAAATAAAGAATAATTTAAGAAACCACTTGTCCTCAAGTGGCTCCGCCACTAGCCCCGGTTTTTCTTTTGCCTATTTTTTCTTTTTACAATTTTTTTTAGTTTTTCGTTGTAATTTTTGGGATTGATTGTTCATTTCGACAAGAAGGATAAACAAGGTATGAAAAAATGTGAACTGAAATTGAAAAAAATTCATTTGTGGCGACACTTCAAACAAATACTACTAGTTGTTTGATATTTTTTTCGTCTTAAGTGAATTTCTTCATGATTTTAGTCATAATTTTTTATTCCTTAGATGCATATCGTCGAAACGGATGATTAATAAAAAAGTGAAAATAACAAAATTTTAGACAAGGCAAGTGAATATATCAAAACAAAATTACAAAAAATAATTATTCTACACAATGAATGGTTCCGATTATTTGAGTCTACAAAAATCAAAACTGAATGAGACTAGATTGAAACCACAGTGGATAGGACTCTCTTCCGATATGGAATGACATGCTAAAAGATAGAACCTCTCTTTGACGATTAAACTAGTTGACTTTAGATTTTATTTCCCCATTTTTTCAAGTTTTAAAGGATTAAACTAATTCTTAGGTAGTGCCATTTGAGTTTATTATCATCAGTAGCCATACTACTGAAACTGAAAAGGGCAATTAAGCATGTCCTATGAAGATTCGTTAACCTATGGATCGTTTATTTGTTGTCCAAAAAAAAAAAAAAAACATACATCTCACCATGTGTAATTTACAAAATTTCGTCAATGTTTTTGGTATTTGCACAACAAACTCTTTGGGATTTGCCTACAAAAAAATTAAAAAAAAAACCCTCGATCGGATTATGTAGAACTCAAGGCATAATTAGATTAGTAGTCCACACGCGATGAGCTACATCAAAAGGTAGATAGATTTGGTACAATGGCATACTGTATATAACCGTCTTGATAAGTTCTCGTATCATATTCGCGGAATGAAGTATGAAAATATGCTACAACAAAAATTTAGAGTATATGTCATTAATATTCATTTGGGGAAAAAATCGAAATGGTCCTTGTAATTTAGTGTTTGTATCAACTTTGTTCCTATAGTTTGAATTTGCTCGATTTACACTCTATAATTTCTATTTTGTTCCAACTTGATCCAATTACCAACTGCCGTTAGCCTCCGTTAACCCTAGATACAAATTGGTCCATTTTCTAGTGAATTACCGGACCCTTTCTTCTCTAACCTTGCAGACCCAAAGCCTTTTTCTAAAAAGCAAAACAGAGTCTTTTTTTTTTCTTTCTAAAAACCAGGTTCTCTGGCCTGTGTTCTTTTTTCTAAAATACTTGAATTATTCTTCTGATATTCAAGAGGTGACCAGACACACTTAAACTCTATGCTCGATGGAGACTCTTAGTTTTATTCTAAACCCCTTTTGTGGCTCGAATTATGGCCAGACCTGATTCTCTTTTACCCGGAGATATGTAGGCAGCTTTATGAAAGCTCGGTCCCTTTTTAAAATAAAACCCACTTCATTTTATAAAATTCAAACATTTTTCGAAAATATCTGAACCCCTTTTATAGAACACAAAACTCCCCATTTTTCTTTTCTTTTCAAGAACCACGTCGCAATTCATAGGAATTAGATCACTTATTCAGGCCCTAATCCCTTTCACTCCTTCCCCCCGAAGGCGAACGAGACATGTTTCTGTCGAAGGTAAAATCCTGGGTGTGACAAATGAAGGATGGAAGTCATGAAAAAAAATGGAGAAGGGATCAATGAGTCTTTGTGTTTTGGTTCAGATGTATATTAGGGTAAGAAGAGAATTATAGATTACGATTTAACCCTAGAAAAGGGGCACATTCGTGTATGAGTTTAACGGAGTTTAACAACAGTTAATAGTTGGACCAAATTGGAATAAAATAAAAACTACAAAGTGTAAATTGAGTCAAATGAAACTGCAGGGACCAAGTTAACACAAATACTAAACTACGAGAACCATTTCCGTTTTTTTCCCTATTCATTTCAGATATGGTCTCTCTCACACATAAAAGAGCAGTGACAGAGGTGATGTAATATTGGATAATTAAAGACATGTGGCGGGGTAGTAATGATGTAGTTTGGGATGCCGGTTAGAGAGAGTTGGAAGGATTTTGGTTTATGTTAGGAAGAAGGAATAGGAGGATAATATATTGATAAGCATTCAAATTGCGAGGGTGGTAAAATAATTCTAATTGTGCAAACCTTTTTTGGTGCCCGATCCTAGGTGGATGGGAAGGTCCAATTCAATTTGTCAGAGTGATCGTCTTCTGGGGCGCATCTTGATGACTGAGACCGTAAGCTGTTTAGAACTCACTGAGAACATTAACTATGTCAAAATAATCGGATATCAACTTTCATTTTGATGGACATATAGGATGAACTGGCTTTTCTATTCGGTGTTGCCTATATATATATATATTTAAAAATAAATGTCTTTTTAAATTATATCAAAGATATTGAACATACGTCAAACATGGTAAATGTCTTTTCTCCATTGATGTTCCTAAGGAGCTCTTAAGATGCTCATGATTATTAAGAACGTGAAAAAAAGTGTCTTGAACTGGAGTCATGAACCGGAGAGAATTCAATCAAATACAGATGACAAATACTAATACTGGGATATTGTAAATTTAGAATCATGAGGCAATTTTTTTTCAAGAATTATTGGGAAAAAAAAAAAGAGAGAGTGAGTATGAAAAGTCAATCGTGTTGGCAATGTGCCTTGCTGCCTTTGGCCTAACTGCATAGAAAGGCGTCAAATTGCCCAAGAAAGAGCTCGTAAGCATTTTCAATGGGAGGAGTCAAATTCTACGTGGAGTTCTACATGTCTAAATTAACATCATAGCTCTCTCCAATCTTGCCCTCAAATGAAAGCCAAATTATAGTACATGGTTTTGAAGACAAACCAATTTGCTTCAAAATTGGTATCAAGTCTCAAATGTAAAAGTGGTTTTTTGGATTATCAAAACTACCATTTTTTTTAAAAAGATTTTAAAAGCATATTTGACATCATGATTGGAGGAACAATGTTACGAGTGTCAAATTACCACATCAGCTTTAAAAATTATATATATTGACATATTCAAATTTGAAGAAAAGGTTTAAGATGCTGTTAGGTTCGAGTAACTATTGAGTTATGTTCGATTGGTTGTTGTAATTTAACTTATTAGACAACTAACGCTACAAATGCGAAAAAAAATTATTGGCCTTGTTCATTTAACATATTTACTTTGTTTTAATATTGTTTTTCAATTATTACCCTATATATTTCTCCAATTATTATCCTATTTTTTCAATTATTAATTTCATTTATCTCTTCACTCATTACCCTTATCTCTAATCATTACTCAATTTTTCTCTCCACCCACTACCAAAACTAAAATACCCAAAGTTACCAAACGGATAGGTCAAGTTATTCACAAAAAGAAAGCGATATCAAGCCAATAAGTTTTGCCAAAAAGTTCTTTGCAAGTACTTTGCAATTCCAGACCTCAAGTTCATGATAATTCAATCTTTATGAACGAGTGAAAAAGAAAAAATGTAATTTTTTTAGGGAAATGATATTGGCACTCCAAAAATTGATGCAGACACTCCAAAAAACAAAGGAAAATGGCTTTGGAGTTACACTGATTTTGGAGTGCCTGCATCAATTTTTGGAGTGCCAATATCATTTCCCTTTTTTTAACATTCAATAACGTCAAAAGTACTTTGCAATTAGGCTTATGTACTTTTGTCTTATGAAGAGGATTATAAATTTATTTTTGACAAAAGATTATTTTTGTCTAAATTCAATTTTTTAATTGGTACATTTTTTTACTTTTTACTTTTTCTTGTTCGAGATGAGACAATAATTCATGTAAAATTAATGCAAAACAACAAAAGGCAAATTTTTTTTGAATAAAGACAAAAAAATCTTTTTAAATCAATAGCCAAAGGTCCAAAACACTTAAAGACAGTTTTAATTCATTCCTATCGAAAGTAGTGACTAGTTTGTAGGGCTGCAAATGTATCGAACTGCTTGAGGCTCGACTTGTTTACTAATCCAATGGAGCTCGACTTTGGGGCACTCCACAACTCGACTTGGCTAAAAAGGTAGATTCGGCTTGTTTAGAAAATGACTTGACTCAGCTTTGTAAGAACACGTCTCATTTAGCTTATTTAGTAAATGAGCCGAATTCGAACACAACAAAACTTAGCTTGTCTTGGCTTGTTTGCGGCGCTATCGGCGCGCCCAAAATTAAGGGCATTCATAGGGTTGATGGCCAAAAGCATAGCTAAAAAATAATCAAGGGGCGAGAGTAGCGAAGACAGAGAAGGAAAAAAAATAAAAGAGTAAATTAAAGTAAACCTCCCTCAACTAATCCGAATTTTCACTTAATCCCCTCTGTAGTTGGCCAAAAGCATAGCTAAAAAATAATCAAGGGGCGAGAGTAGCAAAAAGCGAAGACAGAGAAGGAAAAAAAATAAAAGAGTAAATTAAAGTAAACCCCCCTCAACTAATCCGAATTTTCACTTAATCCCCTCTGACTACAAAATCCAACAGTGTGCACCCTCTAACTATCCAGAATTGACACTTAACACCCTTTTGTTAGGTCTTCATAGGAAAAATGCATCGACGGCCGTCTCCGGCCATCGGCCGGCCGATCCGAGCCATCCAAAAATTTTAAAAAAAAAAACCGAGTGGGCTATCATGGGAATCAACGGCATCCGACGTGCGTAGGTGCTCGATCCAAACACCCCAAGAATTTAAATGGGGTGTTTAGATCGAGCACCTACCCACGTCGGATGCCGTTGATTCCCACGAAAGCCCACTCAATTTTTTTTTTAAAATTTTTGGACGGCTCGGATCGGTCGGTCGGTGGCCGGAGACGGCCGTCGGTGCATTTTTCCTACGGAGACTTAACAAAAGGGTGTTAAGTGTCAATTCTGGATAGTTAGAGGGCGCACACTGTTGGGTTTTGTAGTCGGAGGGGGTTAAGTGAAAATTCAGGTTAGTTGAGGGGGGTTTACTGTAATTTACTCAAAATAAAATAAAAATTTCTACCTCTTTTTTTTTTTGTTCCGATAAAAAAAAAAAAAACCATTTCGTTTTGTTTATTTTTTCCCCTTCGGACGCGAAACAAGAATAAACTCTGGTTGAGTACCGCCGTTGAGTCACAAACAATCTCTCTCTCTCTCTCTCTCTCTCTCACTACTCTAGGCTCTCGTTGTCCCTTATCGCCTCACGTGTTCTCTCTTCTTTCCCCCTTCTCCCTCTGCATCGAACCAGATTTCCCTGCGCCCCCAAAACCAAAGAGAAATCTACTCTGCACACACACAAGAAAACTCAACAAGATCAGACCATACCGACGGACACTCCTTCTTCTTCTTCTTCTTCTCCAAACCCTAATCCCCCTAGGGCACACTTCTTCCCTTTCCCCAAACCCTACAAATCCCCCATACCTCCTCAACCTTCGCCCTATCTTCTTCCCCGCGAAACCCTAGGGTTTCTTCCGTGATTGGCGCCGTGCGGTCGAATCGGTGGATTCTTGAGCGAAACCTCTCGTTTCGTTTCCTGGAACCCTAGAGACGTCCAGTTTCGAAGGTTTGTTCGGTTTGTGTGGTTTTTCGGTTGGATTGGGCTTGGGCTAGGGCTAGGGCTGGTGGGCCGATGCGATTGAGTGGTGGACTTTCATGCCGCCGGAGCCTTCGCCGTGGGATCGGAAGGACTTCTTCAAGGAGAGGAAGCAGCAGCACGAGAGGCCGTCGCTGGATACGGTGGGGCCCCCGTCGAGGTGGAGAGAGACTCCACCTCACCACGGCGGCGGCGGCGGCCGCGACTTTGGGCGCTGGGGATCGGCCGAGTTCCGCAGCAGACCTCTAGGTGAGTCAGTCCTTAGAATCGTTTTTTTATTAAGAGTTCTAGGGTTTCGTTTCTGATGGTGGGCCCGGTTTTTTTGGATTCGTGTTTCTCGACGGAAGCCCTAGAAACAGATATCCTAGGTATTTGACTTTCTTTGGTTTTGAAACATCTGTCGTTGTTTGTGGTATTTTTTGCCCAAGTTTACTTCTTTCTGATTTTGGGCCCAAGTTTCAGATCATATTTTTTGCTTATGGAAGCCCTAGAAACAGATATCCTGGGTACGTTAGACACATGTAGAGATGGGTTGATTATCTTTGATTGTGATGCTTTCCCAAATCTAGGGTTTTCAGTTCTTATTGTGGCCCCAATTTCAAAATCAATTTTTTTTTTCTATGGAAGCCTTGGTGGCAGTTTAGATTGAGGAATTATTTTGTTCTTACCCAGCTATTCTTCTTTTTTTCTCTCTCCTCATGCATGCGTGTACTATCTTGTGCTGATTTTGGTGGTTTGTTATGTTTTTTTTTACTGTGTACTTTTTGTTTCTGGGTAATCCTCTAGATCTGGGGTTTTGATGCTTGTATTCGGTTTACCGAGATCGAGGACTTTGGTTCCATGTGAAATTCCTTTCTTCTGTGGGTTATTGGAGAAGTTGTTTGCTTATGTGATGATATTGGTATCTTCCTCTTTTTTAAATTTGTTTCTTCGGATGTCATCTGTTGAAGGTCATGGTAAGCAGGGTGGTTGGCACCTCTATTCTGAAGAATCTGGGCATGGGTTCACGCGATCTCGGTCCAACGAGAAGATTATAGATGATGAGAGTTTCCGGCCATCTGATTCTCGTGGAGATGGTAAGTACAGCAGGAATGGCAGGGAAAATCGGGGATCTTTCAGCCAAAAGGACTGGAAGTGTCACTCTCGCGAAAATGGTTTGTCCCCAAACGGCCCTGGCAGGCCACTTGACGCGAGCGATCAGAGGTCAGTTGATGGTATAATAACAGTGAACTCTCATCCTCATTCCAACTTTGTAAACACATGGGATCATGATAAGACTGGTGGTGTCAATGGCTTGGGTACAGGCCAAAGATTTGAGAGTGAAAATTCACTGGGATCGATTGATTGGAAGCCTCTTAAATGGGCCCGATCGGGGAGTATGTGCTCCCGGGGGTCTGGTTTAAGCAATTCGAGCAGCTCAAAGAGCATGGGTGTGGATTCCAGCGACGCAAGGGCTGAAGCTCAGATGGGGAATGTCACTCCAGTGCAGTCCCCTTCAGGGGATGTTGTTGCCTGTGCTACATCTGCTGTTGCCCCATCTGAAGAAACAAGTGCCAAGAAAAAGCCACGTCTTGGTTGGGGTGAGGGGCTGGCTAAGTATGAGAAGAAGAAGGTTGATGGACCTGAAGATATTGCAGCCAACAATGAAGCAGGTTATTGTAGTAGAACCGAGCCTTTGCAGTTGCAAGTCTCAAACTTGGCTGGTAAAAGCCCTAGGATTGGGGGATTCTCAGATTGTGCTTCCCCTGCTACTCCCTCCTCGGTTGCTTGCAGCTCCTCACCAGGTAAAATGCATGGTTCATTTCACATCCTTTTTTGGCATTTTGTTTTATTTGAAGTTTTCTCTGCTTGACTGGGAGGAAGACAAATATGTGCAGACTGATAGCAAATCTTGAAATTATGAAATTTGTTATTTTAGACTCATAATTGACCTCAATTCTACTGTAGAACCTGTTATTTCCATCTAGTCAACATTAGTAACAAACTAGGCGTTGTTGCTTGGTGCAAAGGGAAGAACTTATTCTAGAAAGTTTGAAATGTGGTTTGAAGTTTAGATTATAATTTTGTGCACAGAAAGATTCTAGAACTTTCAATTTGCAGATTAATGTCATTGTTAGCTCTAACTGGACCTTTATTATACTGTGCAATATGGTTTGAAGTTCAATCAGAAATTGATTGATCAGGTTAGCAGACTTGTGACGCTTTTAGTAACAATTCAACCCTTGTTATGCCATATCCTATGTAGTTTATTTCATTAATCTCAATGAATCTAGTGGGCCGGTGGCTAGTTCTTGCTAAATGCCCCCTTTCTGTAATTCTGAGAATACAAATCTACCAGCAATTGGGTGACCACTGTACTAGTAGGTGTGATGCCCAAGTTGATTTAGAAAGAAGTCATTTTCTCCCGCAGGCCTTGGAAAAGTCGCACCATAGATGCTCCATTGTTGTATATTGATAACCTTTTTGCAAGATAGCCTCGTAAGAAGCAGCAAGTGAATAATTTTGCTTACAATAAGCTTTCAAAGTTTCGGATCCTAAACCATCATTGTTGGGCTGGAGGGGATGTTGTTGGTATTTATTGACTTTTTCTATGTTCCTAACTTCAAATCTCAATCTGACTCCCTGGCTGAATAACAAACTGTATAAATTCTGTCCAGTTAGCTGCATTTGATATTTTTGTTTCCCTCTCTGTTATAAGGAAAATGATTGTTATGAGGTTTAGGTAGTATACTGTGCAACTGGGAATCTGAACACGAGCTGTGTTATCAAAAGGATCATCTGTTTTACTTGGAGATGTTTTTCGAGGTGGATTTTATTAACCTCTTGGGCATCAACTTTTTGAGAGAAATAAGAATGAAATCACTTCTGCTTGTTTCACCAAGTTATTAACCCTAAAACACGCTGTAAATTTTGTGTTCTTCCTAGAATTGAAAATGCCATCTTTTTCTCTTTTTTGGGGGGTAAGTTATAATAAAACCAAACCCACCAAGGCACCAAATTGAAGTACAAAGCAACAAAAGAACAAGACAATAGACCTAACCACCCATTTCTGCATGGAAATGCAGAGAAGCAGAACCAAAACAACCTAGCGTACAAGGAAGCAAAAAACAGAGACAATAACTACTTCAATCCTGAAAAATTCCAGTTAGAGCACATCATCTGGTTCCTAGGGCTTGCTTAACCCTCCTTCATCTACTAAAGCAAGCCCTTGAGTCTGCAACGACCAAACCCAAGACTTATCGACTTGCCTTCGCACATTTCAAAAAATCCTTGCATTCCTTTGAAATCATTCATGGTAAATGGCTGCAGCAAATGCCAACTCGTATACAGAATGTTGGAAGGTCGCTCCACTCCTGTGATGACAAGCCCACTCAACTTCTTGTCCAGACCAGAGGGACTTCTAACTACAGCACAATTTGAAAATGCCATCTTGCCCAATTTGTCTTGTTGTCAATATGTTTAAGAGTAAATGCTGTTAACGAGTTGCCTTGCTTTTATGTGAGTTCATTGGTATTTGCTGTGGAGAGTTCTAGAAACTAACTGGTACAGATGAAGCAAACTAATTCCCCTCTTTTGAGCTCTCTCTCTCTCTCTGTCTCTCTTATATTATGGTGGATTTAGGTTTTGTTGAGAGTCTTTTTGTGGGCAAGCAAGGCAATGACTTAGATTTGTTCCAGCTTCTTTTTTTCTACATTATTCCATTTGGTGTCTTCAATATAGGGTTACTGGATTTTATGATTTTTTCCCCAGTCCATGAAGTTCTCGAGTTTCTTACTTTCTTTGGAAGGGTGTTGGAACATATCTCTAGTGCCAATTTTACTTTTCTCGCGACAATATGAGCTGTCTCTTTCCTATGTTGTAAGTTGCTGTAAATTTTCCCTTATTCTTTCATCTTTTGTTTCGACGGGCATGTCTTGCTCCTCAGTTGTGGGATATTTTTACCCGAGTATGGACTTGATCACTGGATATTACTCCATGTTATTATGAGTAAGTCAAGATATAGTTTATTTTGCTGGTGTCTAATGGAAAATGATTTCCTTAGTTGATAGCTGGTGTAACATGCCAGCGTTGCTTTGCTCCAGATATAGTTACAGCGTACCAACATGCTGAGTTACCAACTAGTATCTTGTTTGTCTGTTAGTTTGTTAGGCATCTGATTGTTCGAAGTTTTTGCTGTCTTGTAACAGGTGCGGAGGACAAATCTTTTGTCAAAGCGACCGGTATTGATAATGATACTAGTAATTTATGTGTTTCGCCAAATCTCCGGTGTCAGAGTCATCTTGATGGGAGGGATTTTAACTTAGAGAATTTAGCGCTTACTCCAATTTCTAACTTAAGCTCTTCAATTAGTGAATTGCTTCAAACTGATGATCCTGGTTCAGTGGGTTCTAGCTTTGCGAGATCTGCAATTATAAACAAGCTGCTGGTATGGAAGGGTAACATTTCGAAGGAATTGGAGGTGACCGAATCTGAGATTGAGTCACTTGAAATTGAGCTGAAGTCGTTAATGTCTGAATCTGGTAAGAGTTGTCCTTGTCCAGCTGCATCTAGTTCTCTGCTTGGGGAATGTGTAGCAAAACCTTGTGAAGAACTAGTTGCTGCCACCAATATAATTCCTCGGCCTTATCCCTTGCTGCTTGATTCTTCTGGAGACATGATTGTTGAGAGGGCAGATGGTGGCTTGGAAGACAAACGGGGTCAAGCTGGAGATGAGGATGTTGATAGTCCAGGTACTGTAACATCCAAGTTTGTTGGACTGCTTTCTTCAACAAAGGGTGCAGCCATGTCTGATCCGGTGACATGTGGTGATGTGAATTCAAGTAAATCGGGTAACTTTGAGATAAAATGCTCATTGCGTGGTTCCAATGAGGAAAAGACATGCTGTGCATCTGCTTCTGAGGTTGGTTGTCAGCTGATAGCTAGCAAGAGTTCTGCTCCTCCTCAAGTTGGTATAAGTTCACAATGTTACGGAGATGACATGTTATATGATCAAATAGTGGCGTCCAACAAAGGGAGTGCAAGTAGAGCTTCTGAAGTGCTTGATAAGCTATTGCCATCTAGAACAAGAAGCTTCTGTAGCTGGGCGAGTAATGCAATGATTCAAGAAAAGTTTGTAAAGAGGAAGCGCTTCTTAAAATTTAGAGAGAGGGTTATCACCCTCAAGTTTAGGGCAATGCAGCACCTCTGGAAGGAGGATATGCGATTGCTTTCCATCAAGAAAAATCGAGCCAAATCTCAGAAAAGGTTGGAACTAATTTTGCGTACACAAAATGGCAGCTATCAAAAGCATCGGTCGTCCATTCGCTCACGTTTTGCTTCACCTGGTAAGGATAATTCTTTCTTCACTTTCCTGTATACTAGTAGTCGTTTGCAACTTTTTAACCTATCATGGTCGTTGAAAAGATGATCACAACTTAATTCGTTTAGCTATTGGGATTAGTCATCTCTAGTTTAACTAAATCCATAAAGTCCATTCATCAGTCTATTCCGGTTGGGTTTTGTGTAGGCTTAATCAACTCAATTTAAGTTTATTTTGGCATCCCTTGCAAAAATATCTGATTCTCTTCGTCCTTCAAGCTTTCTTAACTTCTATCACATCTCCCTTTGATGTAAGGGTATTTAAGAGGGGTGTGTTTCGATCAAGATTATTAATCCCATTCCGTACTGGCCGGTACATACCGGATTGGCCTTAAACTGGTAATTCCGTTCCGGCGTCAATACCGGCGCTTACCGGAGCGTGCCGGGTTTTTTGGTGAATCTCGGCCGAGATGGCGATACCGCTGTTTGGTACATTTCACCATCTGATCCCTGCCGGTGGTTGAGAAAGGTGAAGAAATAAAGAAAAACTACAGAACAGAAGAAGATGGGAACTAAATGAGACTCCGATTGGTCTTCTCTGGCGCATTCTTGCAGCTCTTGTTTGTTTCTGCAAGTCTGCGACTAATTTCTCATAGATCTGTCGATTTGTCATTGCCGGTGATATTTCAGAGAGAGAGGAAGAGTGCTGTGGGTTACCAGTGGTTTAGAGCACACCGTTTGGGAAGGAAGTGGAATTGAAATGTGCATAAAACGTTATGAAGAAAAGTTAGTGTACAACAGAGCTCACTCTTTTATCCTACTTCTACTCTTTTTATAGTCTTATTTTTTTAGCCCACTACTTTTATTTAAGTTGCCAACTCCTCTTTTTTTTCTTTTTCCACAGTAATAGTGCTGGGTTAGACAAATTAAGTTTAATTTTTTAACTAGACGTAATTTTTTAATAAATATTTATTAGTAACGAGGGATCCGAAACGGTACCCGGTATCACACCGGTACTGGTACTGTACCGAACCAATAGCAAAAATGGTACCTTATCCGGTACGGTATTCAGAACCTTGGTTTTGATAGAATAAAATATCTGAAGGTTGTCCTCTAGTGCTCTTGGAGGGTAAGAAGTCTACATTGGTTGTTCTGCAGCCTTTTGAACGCTCATACAGTATGTGGGCATAAAAAATTTGTAGTTAAATTACTACTTGTATCCAACACTGGGATATGGAAAAATTTAGCTATTATGATTCATGCAGTAAAACTTTGAATCTTTTGTGGTTTAACAGCGGATTGAGCTGCACTACTACATCCTGTTTGTGATTCGCGCAGTAGAACTTTTTAACCTTTTTGTGGTTTAAAGGTGGATTGAGTAAATATATTGAACTCTTAACGTTTTAGGTTGAGAAGAATTGTGGTATGTTTCTTAATCTTGGTACTTGAAAGTTTTGTTGATATATTATGGCATAGGGGATGTAAAATTAATACGCATCTTGCTAGTTTAATTAGGTTGTTAGAGCTTGGAAAGTCGCGCTTAATTTCCTGCATTTTCTTCCTTTTCCATTCCTATCGTGCCACAATTTGGAATGTACGTGCATTGGACATGTGGTTATGCTCATTCGCATGCGAATGACTTCATCACCTTGAAATAAAAAATTTCCCTCCCTTTTCCCCTTCATTTCCACCCCCGCCAGCCCCCAAGAAGACCATAATAGACACAAATTTGTATTAAGTGGCTGCTTTTATTCCATGGATGTGTTGGTCATTGGCAGCCTTATTATGAATTTGTTCCCTCCAAGTTTTGCGTTCTAAATAGAGAGGTATGCTCCGCTACTTAAGACCTTGATTCTTTAGAGAATCAAGTATTGCCATGCCAAAGACATTGGAAGGTGTTAATTTTGGGTAACTGGTTCATTGTAGAACCTTGCCTATATGCCACCATTTTCATATTTACCAAGTTCGCTAAGCAAATAATTTTTCGCGAGAGTATTTTCTGAGTACTATAATCCTTCTGGAGGTTTTTATTGTTGACATTCTTTGGTGCATACAGTGATTTATGGAGGATTTATAATGATGACAACTCCCCTGTTTTCTCTGTGCCATCCCTGTCCAGATAACTGGGCTGGGAAGTGGTACTCTAAATTTGACCCTGCTCAGCCCAATTGCCATCCCTAATTTATGTTTTCCTTAAACATGAGGTCAGCATTGCAATTTTCGCTTCGATCTAAAGAGGGTGAGGATGCTCCCGTTCATTCTGTCGTGTTTATGATGCATTTGCTTAGGACTTGGGAGTCAGGGGAATATATTTCATGTCATCGCAAATGTGGATCGGCAGAGTTTGTCTGGAACTTGCTATTGTTCCCATACCGTAGACCTTTTAAAATCTTTTCTGGAGATCTGGTATGTGAGTATATTTTCTTTTGAGAGTCATGTCTGGATGGGCAAATAAATGGGCTTATCTGAATGCCCACTAAATTGTAAGGGATGGGGCAATGCCTGCCTTTTCATCATATAGAACTTGTTGGAAATGGTTTTGGAACTCCTATACCAGTTTACCGGTGCTACATATTTAGAATTTGATTGAGCTGGATAGAGCCATACTTTGGCTGTGGTAATATGAACATCAAGGAGCTCTAGAATTTTAATGGCACAGAGTAATGCATGCATTGCTGTTCTATTTTGATTGCTAAATGCTATTATGGCTTAGGCACATTTTTTTCTTAAACATATGTTGATTTGGAAGTGGATGGAAAAATGATTTTGCATAGCTGAATTGGCGAGGGAGAAAATCAATTTTTGAGGATGGTTGAATTTTCGTTGTTCCTAGTGTTGCTCAGATTCTGTGGATGTGTTTCTGTACGTTCTGATAAGCCATGTTTTTGGATGTTCTTTGGCTAATTGATCCAGCTGATGATTGGTTTTTCTAATTCTCTTGGGTTTTAATTGATGTTTGAGCTTATGATGTAACTTAGTAAATTTTGGTTCTATGTGCACAATAGATATGTTTTTAATAGACGGTTTCTGATTTATTCTGAAATTTTTGTTTAGTATGTTATGGAGTTAGATTTTAGCAGTGGCTTTGTTGTGATCATAATTTTGACTTTTTCCTTGCAGTGGGTAATTCAAGACTAATCCCAACAACGGAGGTCATTAATTTTACGAGCAAGCTGCTTTTAGATTCGCAGGTCAAGCCTTACAGGGATTCACTTAAAATGCCAGCATTGATCTTGGACGAGAAGGAGAAGAAATTTTCCAAGTTCGTTTCGTGGAATTGTTTAGTCGAAGATCCCGTAACCATTGAGAAGGAAAGGGCTATGATAAATCCTTGGTCATTGGTGGAGAAGGAAATTTTCCTGGATAAGCTCACTACTTTTGGGAAAGACTTCAAAAGGATTGCTGCTTTTCTAGATCAGAAGACGATTGCAGATTGCATAGAGTTTTACTACAAAAACCACAAATCAGATTGTTTTGAGAAAACAAAGAAGAAACCAGATTTTGGTGGGCAAGGAAAGTCCTACCCCAGTACTAACTACCTAGTAACCTCAGGGAAGCGATGGAATCGGCAGATAAATGCTGCATCCCTTGATATGTTGGGTGTGGCTTCTGCAATCGCAGCTAATGCCGATGATGGTGCTGAAAATCAGCAGAAATGTACGTCAAGATTTGTGTTAGGGCTGAGTTGTGGTTATAGAGCACCGCGAGGTGATGATGTCCTTGTAGAGCGGTCAGGTAGCCTTGATAGAGAAACTGCAGCTGCCGACGTCTTGGCGGGTATTTGTGGTTCCTTATCGTCAGAAGCAATGAGTTCTTGCGTGACGAGCTCTTTTGACCCTGTGGCTGTGGGGTCTTTGTCAAGACGACCTTTGACGCCTGAAGTTGCGCAGAGTGTTGAAGATGACACTTGTTCGGACGAGAGTTGTGGGGAGATAGATCACACTGATTGGACGGACGAGGAGAAGTCTGTTTTCATACAGGCTGTGTCGTCTTATGGTAAGGATTTCGCGATGATTTCAAGGTGTATGAGAACTAGATCAAGGGAGCAATGCAAGGTCTTCTTTAGCAAGGCTCGCAAGTGCCTTGGACTGGATGGAATTGGTCCTAGGCCTTCTGACGAGGAAGGAGTAGTGTTAAATGACAATGCTAATGGGGGAGGCGGGAGTGATAATGGTTCAGTTATCTGTGATGAGAAATCATCAGGGCCTAAAATGGGTGAGGACACAATTCTCTCTGATTTGAACATAAACCGTTGCAAGTCTGATCCTGCGGAGACCATGAACTTGCAGTCTGAATTGAACATGTCAGAGGATAACAATGGGAGAGGACTAATTGATTGTAAACTGGAGAAAGATGTTGTCGGTGACAGTAAGATGGAAAATGGTGTTGTTGACGAGTCTCTGGTTGTGGGGCCCCTTAAAGCTGCTGTTTTACCTCCTGATATAGAAGTTGAAAGTCATGAAGCTAGTGGAGATGACAGTTCTTCAGAACCAGTATCTGCTGAAGAGGTTGAAACCATAGCTGTTTGTCAGCATTCTGCTGATAGTCTTATACCAGAGCCAGTGGGGCAACAGCTGGCATCAGAGGACAATTTGATGAATGAGCACTATGAAAATGGGGATGCAAAAATTAGTGGTCCGATTGACTTGCATGTAAATGTAAATGCTTCTGATGTTGCTGCAGATGCAAATGTTTCCATGGGATTTGGTGTTAGCACCAAACAAGAGCAAGAAACTTCCGTGGAGATGGATCCTAAGCAAGAGCCTCTGCACGTTTCCCTGGAGCAAGAGCAAAATGTTTCTCTTGTGAATACCCATTCTGCAACCAAAGGTACATCGACATTAGATATTGAGAAGGTCAGTGAGAAGCAGTGTATAAAACCACCCAGTGTGGATGATTATAACCAGCATCAGTCTAGCCATGGTCAGATTCTCATGGGATATCCGATACCGACATCAACCAAGAGAGATGTAAATGGGGATATAAGTTCCAAGAAAATGTCCTTTCAAAGCGTTTCGAATGCAGATAGGAATTTCCATTCGGATACCTATTTATCGCAGGAATACTTTCTTCAAAAGTGCAACGGTTCAAAACCTGAGAGTTCGGTTGCTGAGCTTCCGTTTGTTTCCCAAGAACAAAAAGGCAATCATTCTAGAGCCCATTCATGGAGTTCATCAGATACAGGGAAAAAACCATCTGGGAATGGTGATGTGAAACTTTTTGGCCAGATCTTAACGCACACATCAACTCAGTCGAAGCAGAATTCTACAGGTATCCATGAAAATGAAGACAAGGGAATTCAAATTCAGCTTCCTAAGTTAACCAGCAATAATTTCAACCAGAAATTAACTGGGACTAACAGTGCAGATGCAAGTTCAGTTCCCAAAATGTTCGACCAGAACAATTATCGGGGGCTTGAGAATGTTCCCATTAGGAGTTACGGCTATTGGGATGGAAATAGAATACAGACTGGGTTTTCTGCCTTACCTGACTCTGCGATTTTACTGGCAAAATACCCTGCCGCATTTAGTAATTACTCTACCAACCCAACCAACATGGAGCAGCAGACGCAACTCCATTCGGTTGTAAAGAGTAATGAACGCAATTTAAATGGCGTATCCCTTTTCTCCAGTAGCAGCAACAATGGAGTAGCAGAATATCTTTTACACAGGAACCGAGAGGGTGCTAGAGTGCAGCCATTTACAGTCGATATACAGCCTCCGCCGGTGGCGGCAAGAGGGGTGGTGGGAATCAATGTGGTGGGGAGAGGAGGAGGAGGGATTCTTGTTGGGGGTGTTTCAGACCCGGTGGCAGCCATCAAAATGCATTACGCAAAAACGGAGCATTTCAATGGGCAAATGCCGGGCGTAGTCAGAGAGGAGGAATCTTGGAGAGGAGGTAAGAAGGGGGATATAGGCAGGTAGAATTTTAGTGGCGAATTTGTTTCTTTCTTTGCCGCCTTGTATCATAGTTTTGTAACAACTTCATTTGCAGCAGATTGATAGGACTGTGGACGGATTCTTCGTGTCCGTCTTTTTGGTTTAAAGAAGGATTCTCTAGGTGTTTGTAATATTTGCAGCAGCTTTGTATTTGTTGTATTTGATGGGAAATACAGAAATAATCTGTTGTGGAAGATTGGGAGGCAGTGGGTAAATTAAGTTTTTGATGTATTCCATCTTAGTGTAGTTGTCCCTCTAGCCCATGTTCCTTATTTTTGTTCTCATCTCCTTGAAGGGAGATAGTAGAAGTAAGTACTCAAACAAAGTTCTGTGACCTCTGTTTCTTTTTCTTGCTCTTTTGTGAATGGTTACTGAACTGGATCCTCAATCTGTTCTCTACTTTCGGTCTGATCACTGCTGATTTCGAGTTCGTTAGTTGGAATCTCAAGTTTGTACATTTTCATTCTGTACGAGGGAATGTCAGAAGAGTTCTTGATGTTTGAGACTTGAACCGAGCATCATCTCTAGTCAAAGGATCTTCTTTTCCTTCTTTTTTTTTTTTTTTTTGTGTGGCTAAGTAAAGGATCGTCTTTTTCAGTCAGTTGACTTTCCATCTTGATTTGAGGATTATGGTGGATATGAATTGATTCATAACATCCTTTGCGACAAGGATTAGAAAGTCCGATAAATGTAGCGAACTTGTGTTACTGTTATCTCTACAATTCGCAGAAAAGAACTTGTTCTTTGCGAAATCTCTGCAACAAACTAACCAGTAATAATCTCAGGCACATGCAGCATGCTAGGTCTAGATACGGTAAAAATTTGCACAGTAGCACATATTTCTTTTATTTTCAGTGCAACCATGCGTGTATGGAAACAAGAGGGGAGGTGAAAGTGGGACAATGCAACTCCTGTATGCTGTAGATTCTAATTCGGCTTGGTGGACAATACATTTGTAATGATTTTGGTCCATGGGTTCCGGTATTTTTTGTACTTTTCTCAGTAATAATTGTTTTTGCAATGCAACTTGTGGGCTGCTTCAAAGAAGTAGCTACATTCAGTAGTCCCTGAACATCAGATAACGAAGAATTGAAAACACAGTTCTACATAACTCGTTTGTTGAAACCTAAAGCAATCTTGTAGTTGGACAAAATAAAAAACCAAAACAAACGAAAGAGAGTCCAGTGCAGTTGCTAAAAAAACAGATTTACCGAGTTAAATGCTTGTGCTGGCAGGATGGAACAATTGAGTATGTTAACATACTTGATAATTGAATCAATGAATTATTTTACTATCTTATCAAGACAACCTAAGAAGCACGTACACGTCTACCCGCCTCACGTATCCGTATCCGACACGTGTTGGTCACGGAAACGACACTCTGCGGACACGTATTGGACATGCCTAGATACTTGTCCAATGATTTTATTATCTTTCTTTTACTTGCACACATTGTGGATACTTTAGAACATGTTGGCAACACTCTTGGAACATGATAAGGGCACATTAAAATGTCTCTGACATTTATATGAAATCAAAAAATACCTCTATAATACAAATACACTTTACATTTGACGTGTGCCCGACTGTGTCCTAATTTTCGGAGAAATGATGTGTCTGCGTGTCCGTGTCCGTGTCGTGTCCGTATCTCGTACCCTGTCTGTGCTTCTTAGAAGACAACACATCGCTGAATGGAAAATCTTCTACAACACAATATACTATGTAAAAACTGAAAAAAAGTCCTTCACCAAATGACCAGATGAACAGATTAGCGTGTAACACATTGAGACACGAGCAGTACAAAATGACAGAGAAACCAATGGACCTAATTGGAAGCATCAAACTTCATTTGCATGAGTGAAAGGAAACGTATTACTTGTATCTACAAAAACGGATTAAATCATGAGATGCAAAACAACAGGGAAGGTATACTAGGGGGACATCCATAACTGGAGACAAAAATCAAGACAAAAATCAATATATTGCTTATGTAGCTTATCCTTTAGACCTTTGCAACCCATACCTTGAACCTCATTCAATGGTACTTGTCTACCCCATACCCACATCCTTATCACTTTGCAAGATCCATCTTTTCCTTATACAACTTCAATAGCTCAGGAGCTTCCTCTTCGTGATAGCTCAAAACCTTCTCTAGGAACTGTATTTCAGGTAAAAGTAGCAATGTCGCCAAGCTGATATCTTTGGTCCCAATTTAACCTTTCGATAACAAATCCTGATAAACTGCACTCCTCGGAACAGCCCTCTTCTGCAAGCTCATTGAAATAAGAACTGGCTTTCTGGCCACAAACAAAGATTCCCAACCCATTTGATTGACAGAAAAATCCATCTCCCGATTTATCTTTTGGTCTGATGCGGCCATACACAGTGGATACTTTTTAAAAGCTCCAATAATATCATCATCAGTCCAACCCCATTTCTTATAAACCTCAACCTTCTTTTCCCACGTCAACTTAGTCATCCCCCTCAACGCATAAATGGCCACCACAAATTTTTTTTCCGAAGAATCAAAACCCATTTCCTTAACCTCATCCAAAGCAGTCCTAAACCCTTCGTTGCCCCTCGTCAATCCTGTAGGTTGTCTCTTCAACTAAAACCTAATATTGGAATTCGAAACACCAGCATCTCTCAGCAGCTCAATATTGGCTTTCACGTGAGTTTGCTCTGACAAAAGAAGCCCAGAAAACATTCTCATAGCACGAAAAGTTTTCTGCTCGGATTGAAACAAATCACGGGAAAAAAAATTGAAAGTTGGTATGATTCTGTTTTCCAAGCTTTTTGCCAAAAGAAATGGGGATGCAGATACCATTTTGGCAACATCTCCACTTGAAAGGCCTTTAGAGATGAAGAATTCGAGTTTGGGCAGAATGGATTTATCAGGGTTGCATAAGAGCAGGCGAGGGTGCTTCACTACGATGTTTGTGATCTGGGTCTGAGTGAATCTGTGTTTCTTGAAGAATGCCAGGACTGAGTCTGGCTTATCAAATTTCAAAAATTTTGATGCGGATAGAACTTTTTTCTGGAGTAAACCCAAATGATTTTGCAAGGTAACTCGCCCGCGAACGAGTGCTGATTTGGTGGGGTTTTGAGGGATTCGAGAGATGGTGAAAGTGCGCGGTTGTGACTGAGATGTAGATTACGGGAGGTGGTGAAGCCCCAGCAGCAGCAGCAGCAGCAGAGCTCTGCTGCTTTCATGGTGCAAGGATTTGGGGATAAATATTGATGAACTTACACATTGATGTAACATTGATGCTTGCTAAATTAGGTTAGATAATACCTTTGAGATCTTCCCGATTTTGAAAATCTTCCACCTCCAAGACGCTATCAGATGATGCTGTCAGAGCCTTTCAAGCTACACCGAAATTCAAGAACCCAGGTCTTGTGCACGGGGCCAAGGTCCATTTTGACGATTTCAAAACGACGCCGAACGGGTTTACAAGGGTACCCTTTTTTTGGGTTTGAATTGGACACTCGCAATTCGAAAAATTAGCAGTATTTGCGTATTTTTTTTAATTAAAGGTGATTTGTTTTGGAATAATTACTTGTCTAGTAAAACGAAAAATAAAGAATTAAAGAATAAGAAGGTTAGCGGAACATGGGCTAAAATGGTCCAAAACGACACCGAACAGCTTATATTTAACCTCTTCGTTGAACGTGCGAGCAGGTCGCGATCGATTACGTCAAAAGCAACAAGACATCAATTTTGTGCATTTATTTATTTTTTCAAAGTGAAAAAACAAAGCGTGCATTTTAAAGTTCGATTTTGGCCTTGCCTCCCCTCTTCTGCTGTTCCCGTCGTTCCAAATGACAGAGAGAGGGGAGAAATTCCCGTATGACGGGAAGACCCTCTCTCTCAATAAACCCGCTTGATGGACAAAGATTTTTAGAAGTTGAAAGAATCGACACCGAATAAAATAACCAAAACTCCAGGGTCACTTGTCCCTCAACATTCATCAATCAATCAATCAATCAACCTATACTATATATAAAAATGAATTTAAGCTCAAAAATCTCCAAACTCTCATCCCATAAATTTAAGAATTATGCTTTTCTTAAATCTTTTAAATTGAGAGAGAGAGAGAGAGAGACAGAGAGAGAGAGCCGACTCAGAGAGGGTATAGATCCATTTTTACCACTATTACACACGCCGGCCAGAGAGAGAGAGAGAGAGAGAGAGCCGACTCAGAGAGGGTATAGATCCATTTTTACCACTATTACACACGCCGGCCTACGCATCCGTTTGAAAGCAGTAGGTGAAAAAAAAATCCCACCAACTGCAAGTTTAAAAATGGGAGCAAGGGCTATTCTCATTTCTCACTTCTCTATCTACTACTATAATTTCACATGCTCTAAAAGTACCACAGCAACTCTAATAATGCTCTTCCGCGGTTTTCATGATCTCTCTTCATGGGTTTATGAGTAACAAGTTTACAGGATTTTGTTCACGGATTTTCTGATACTAAGTTCGGCTATTCCCACCGAATCAGGTAGAATCCGTTTTGACTCTAGAAAACCATCCATCCACTTTGGAACATCTCTTTTCGAATTCTTCTAGAGGTTAGTCTAGTGCCAACACAAGTTGATGATATGTCAGCAACACGTCAAGCTCTTGCGCCGGTGAAATATCTACAGATTGTAATCATCAGAAACTTTCCCATAAAAGAACATGAATAACCAGCGGGGCAATTTGGTGGGCTACATCCTCGGAGTTTTCTCCAACTCCTACTAAGAAGGGGAGTAACAAAGGAAATGTTGCGGATGAAAAAAAACACACAACGGAAATGTCATATGCCCGGAACAGTATACCCCTGGAAGTACCTAGTGTCGAAGCGTATGGTGGCTAAAATATACTTCAAACGATTTTGGTCCACGGGTCCTGTATTCTTGGTTCTTTTCTTAGTGTGGCAAATGGAAAATTTGAGATCTTTTTCCCCAATCCACTAAACTCCATTCGAATAAACAAAAACAAAACACAAGGAACAAAGAACATCGTCAGACCAATAGAACATAACCAGCCAATCCGAGCAAAAAAGAAGATTATTTTGGCCCTTGACTTCAGCCCGAGGAACTTTTGAAACAAGGCAAATAGTAGCGGCCAAATGGAATCTAGAGAATTTTCAACGGCAACTCTGAGAAGGCAGATTTACCCCCAAAAAATGTCTGAGAAGGCAGCATCTTGCTTCCCAGCCGGTGGCATAACAGGTATATAAGTCAAGCCCTATACAGATTGAAAACTTGAAGTAATGCAGTTTGAACAGCACAAGAGAAAGATTAGCAGCAAACACCAAAAAGAGTGAACAACAGATTGCTCTAAGTTATTCCTATCAAGAGGAGGAAATAAAACGAGATCGAGATCAATTAGCAGCAAACACCAAAAAGCCAACAGTCACCCATTACGTTTCTTTGTTCGAGGGAGCATTCACTAACCGTGTTAGTCCCAGCACCAACATGCTAAAAACTGAAAACTCAGCACACGAGGCTCCAACCTCTTCAGGGAAGGGTCAGATAGATAAACTCATAAACATATGCTACTGATAACTGTTTTTGCAAGCAACTTCTAGGCTGCTTCACTGAATTAAGTACATTCAGTAGTCCCTGAACATTAGAAAACGAAGAATTAAAACAACAGTTCTCCATAACTTATTAGTTGAAACCTAAAGCAATCTCGCAGTTGGACAAAAGAAAAAAGAACAAATGAAAAAGAGTCCGGTGTGGTTGCTTAAAGAACGTATTTACTGACTAAATGCTTATGCTGGCAGGATGGAACAACTGAGTACATTCTTGATAATTGAACTATTGCAGTATCTTATCAAGACAATACATCACCGAATGAAAAATCTTCTTCTGTTCAACATAAAACTGACAAACTGAGAAAAGTCATCACCAATTGACCAGATGAGCAGATTAGCGACATAGAGATACAAGCAGTACAAAGTGAAGGAGAAATCAATGCACCTAATTGGAAGCATCAAATTTCATTTGCATGAGTGGAAGGACTCAAACAACTTGTATAAACAAAAATGGATTAAATCGTGAGATGCAAAATAACAGGGAAATTGAATCATTTCTATGTCAAATTGGTACATTGTGAGGGAGGACATCCATAACTTTTCTACCCCATAGTCCCATACCCACATCCTTATCACTTTGCAAGATCCATCTTTTCCTTATACAACTTAAATAGCTCAGGAGCTTCCTCTTTCTGATAGCTCAAAACCTTCTCTAGGAACTGCATTTCAGAAAAACGTAGCAATGTCGCCAAGCTGATATCTTTGGTCTCAATTAAACCTTTCGACAACAAAGCTTGATAAACTGCACTCCTCGGAACAACCCTCTTCTGCAAGCTCATTGCAATAATTATTGGCTTTCTTGCCAGGAACGAAGATTCCCAACCCATTTGATTGACAAAAAAATCCATTGCCCCATTTATCTTTTTCTCTGATGCAGCCATACACATTGGATAAATCTTAAAAGCTCCAATAATATCATCAGTCCAACCCCATTTCTTATAAGCCTCAACCTTCTTTTCCCACGTCAACTTAGTCATCGCCCTCAACACATGGACGGCCACCACAAACATCTTTTTCGAAGAATCGAAACCCATTTTCTTAACTTCATCCAAAACCGTACGATTCCATTCGATGTCCCTCGTCAGTCCCATGGGTTGGCTCTTCAACAAAAACATGATATTCGAATTCGAAACACCAGCTTCTCTCAGTAGCTCAATATTGGCTGTCACATGAGTTTGCCTCAACAAAAGTAACCCGGAATAGAGCTTCATAGCACTCACAGTTGTCTCCTCGGATCCAAGCACACTACTGAAAAAATTGAAAGACGGTATGATCCAGTTTTCCAAGCTTCTTGCCAAAAGGAGTGGGGATGCAGATACCATCTTGGCAACATCTCCATTTGAAAGGCCTTTAGACATGAAGAATTCGACTTTGGGCAGAATGGATTTATCGGGGTTGCACAAGAGCACGCGAGGTTGCTTTGCAATGATGTGTGTGATCTGGGTTTGGGTGAATCCGTGTTTCTTGAAGCATGCCAGGACTGAGTCTGGCTTGCCAGTAGCTTCAAATTTCACACAGCACTTTGATGCCGATAGTGATAGAGCTTTTTCTGGCGTAAACCCACATGATTTTACGAGGTAACGCACCGTGAACGAGTGTTGATTTGGTGAGTTGTTGAGGGATTCGAGAGATGACGAAAAGGGGTGGTTTTGAATGAGATAGTGATAACAAAGTGGTGAAACCCTAGCACGAGAGCTCACATGGTACAGAGATTTGGGGATAAACTTAAGCATTGATGAAACTCTCAAGGCAAAGGGAGGAGGAGGAGGAGGAGCTTACCTTCGAGATCTTGACGATTTTGAAAACATCCCTCTGGCCTCTAGAAGGCTGAACCACTTCCTTGCTAAACCTTATCAAGCCCCTGTTCCGCTTTCTTTGTCCCGTTCAAAAGATCTCAATAAAATCTATCAAATAAGATCCATGTAGATAGAAAATTGTTTACGTAAACGCATAATTTTTGAGTTTAAAATAAACTTCCTTTTCTAAAAGTTTTTTTTTTCCAAAACTGAAACGGAGCCTTACGAGATGATGCTGTCAGAGGTTTTTCAAGTAGGAGTACTGGAAAACAGGGCCGCAATCTTATGTCAAAAAACACACGAAAATACAAGAACTTGGGCAAATTTTCAATAAAGCACATTTATTAAACATGATTTTTCGAGTTTCTTCCCTCCAAAATTAAAGATTTGGATTAGTTCTATAATTGGTTGAAAATAATCCAAAAAATTATGAAAGGAAATAGTTTATTTACTTATTCAAAAATGTGTATTTTGTGGGAGACTATCCAAATGGAACGGAAGAGTAATCATTTGGTGGTCTTTGGGCACTGTCACGCAGTGCCTAACACCCCGATCCACCTCACATTTCTATGAGATTCATATACTTAGTGCTAGACCCCGCAGAAATGTGTGATAAATAAAGCTATTGGGCCATCACGTGGTGGTGCTCCAAGACCACCAAATATAATGTTCGGGACGGAGGGAGTAATTAGTTTACTAATCATACAAAGAAGTAGGAGTAAAAGCAGATTTGATGAGATGGAATTTTGAAGAGTTACCTTTCTTTCTTCAAACTTGGAGAACTTGAGAGGGAGAGCTACACCAAAAATGACAACTACCTTTCTTGGAGTACCTCTTGCTGACATGAATTTTTAAAAATAGCTTAATTTTGATTTTCTACCCATTTGGAGATGCTAGTAGAATGCAAAAGATTGCTTTCAGATTGGACATCATCCCATGAGAATACATATAACCCTTTGTGTGAATTTCCAACTTTCCTTCTGCATAAGAAATACATAGAATAGTACGTAAGAAAAAGAGGAGGGTAAAGCCATCATTTGGTGTTGTGCATGTGATACAAACGCTGAGGTAGAACTCACCTTTGAAAACCAGCTTATAAGGGGAGGGTGCCCAAGAACATGCACATGGCTAAGTCCATACTTAGCCGATGTGAGACAATAGGATCGTAATATACCACCACACTCCGCAACTGACGTCCACGACAGCCCGCTCTATCGACACTGACCCGATGGTAGCTCTTTCTCTTTTTTTGCGGCTCACCCACCTATCACTATTCAATACTTTTAAGTATTATAATTCAGCCTATAGATCGCCCCTTTCGCGGGTCGAATTGCAACGTGGCGCTGGTATGATACCAATGATACAAATTCTTAGGTAGAATTCACTCTTAAAAATCGGCATATAGGGAGAGGGTGTTCAAAAGCTTATATGCACATAGCCAAATCCATACTTAGCCAATGTGAGACACTAGAATCGTAGCAGTGTGAAGGATGAACCGTTCAGTGAGAAATTCAAGAACCAAAACCGAGGGCCACTTAGTAAAGTTCACATATGCAAATGCCAAGTATTATAGGCCTTAAAAGACTTGTTTGTGTTTAGAGATAGAAAGGATATTACCTCCGTCTCATAATATTTATCAGGTTCGTAAAACGAAAACTCAAAAATAAATAAATTTTCTTGAAGAAAAAATTCTAACTTTTTCATAAATCAAAAGAACTTATCGATATTTTATAAATTGTTCAATTTTTTTTTGAAATTTCTTGCGAAAATTATATTATTTTTACATTCTCGTGCGTTTTGTGGACAGACAAACATAATGGGACGGAGTGTTACAAGGCTATGGGTGATAGTATATAAACTCCTTTGGGATATGCCAAATTTAAAAAGGAATCCAGTGTTTTATCTTGGTTTTTTGGTTGGATCGTGACATATAGGAGTATTTCTTAACTTATCCTTGTACAAATCACATGAGGACTAAATTGGAAGAACAAAACAACCATGTCTGTTACCTCTGGTTTGGAGAGGATACTGAGTCCCATCTCCCCACTCAAATTTTTATATCCGATACATAGTCTGTGTCATAATATAGTAATTCCCTCTTCAATGCAGCAGCAAACGTTGAATTGCGAGGCCTACAACATTACATATCCAGTTGGACGGCCTGGGTAGGTACCACGTGGTGTCCGCTCGGTGCATTCGAGCCATCCATTACATTTTTAGATGACTTAGACTTGGAGAGAGAAAAAGGAAAGAGAAATTATTAGGGTGAGAGGAGAGAGAGAGAGTTTTAATTCGAGCTGCCCAAAAGTATTATATTGAATGGCCCGAACCTAATGTGTCAAACAGGTACCACGTGGGATATACCCATCCAGCGTCGAAAAATTTCTCATCTTTCTTAGCTCTTCTCACTCTAATAAATTCAGAAGAATTGAAAAAAAAGGCAGAAAAAGGGGATCCCACACTCTCATTCAACTCAACGTCACAAAACGAGTACCCAAAAGAACAAGTGGAGTAGTCTTCTAGAAAACCCTTTTTTTTTCCTTCCTTTTTGGGCCAACAATTCTTTACTCCTCCCCTGCTTAACGCCTTAACCCCGTCCCTTCCCCATGGCCCATAGAATCTTCCATTCCATTTTCCTTTTTTGACCTTGAACTTAATCCTTCCCTCTAGAAGCCTTACCCCCTACGGAACCCCTCTCTCTCTCTCTCTCTCTCTCTCTCTCTCTCTCTCTCTCTCTCTCTCTCTCTCCTTGTGTGTAATGTGTATATATAATTGTATATAAACCCACCCAACCCATAACCATCCTCCCACAACCACTTCTTATCCCAAATTCACTCAACTTTCTCTCTCACTTCATCTAAACACTCTCTCTCTCTCTCTCTCTCTCTCGGACAATGGAAAACAAACTCAATACCGTCCCCGAAGACTTGTCTCAGGACTTCATCACGGAAACAGACGACGATATCTCTCTCTGCAATTTCGCAATCTCTGGTTACGAGCACGACGGCGTCCGCTCGCCCCGCGCCAGCAACGCCTCCGACAGCGAGTCCTTCGAGTTCTTCCACGAGGTGAACGAGTTCCGCAAGCGAGACTACCTGTGCCTCAAGTCGGCGTCGTTCCACAAGGCGCGCGGCTTCGAGTGGGATGATTACCACGACCACGAGGAGGGGAGGGAGTTGACCCGGTCGGGATCGAACCGGTGCCGGCCGAAGACGAACTCGCCGATCCAGAAGGTGAATATAACGGCGTTGACGGATATGTCTGCGAAGTCGAGGCGGAGGATGTTCATGTTCGGGCCGGTGAAGTTCAAGCCGGAGATGGACGTGGAGGCTATTAGGAAGAGGCGGAGCCGGCTCGGGCCGGTGAATATCCCGCCGATGCCGGAGGAAACGGAAATGAAAATAGTGAAGAGCGGAGGCGGAAGAGGGAAGAGCGGCGGCGGCGACGGAGGGATGCTGCGGCCGCTGTGGTGTAGGTCCCACCTGGCAACCGCGTTGGCCAAGTCGTTTGGTTGTGTTTCGGCTTCAATGGTTTGAACGTTGAAGAAGACGGTGGGTGCGTGGCGTGTGGATATTGTTTGATTTCTTTGTTGGTTTCTTTTGACTTTTTCGTTTGTGTCTTTTGACTTCTTGAATTTTCCATGTACATTTCAAATTGTTAAATGGAGATTTCATTTTTGTTTAGTACTCGTTATGCCAAGTTGCTATCATAACACACATTTGAACTAGCTCGCCCTAGCACGTACACAAAGTTGTTGAAAATCTTGAAAAAACACGTCGAGACTCTTCTAAGGTCTTCGTTTGCTAGGGAAATTTAAGGATGGGACCGGATATATAATAGCGTGTCCCCCACGAGTTCAGTGTTTAATGCGGCATCATAGATGTGATTAAATATTCCACATATCTTATATATGTTAACAAGATATAAAACGACAACGTGGGACAATCGGACAGGGGAGTGGGACAAAGGCAGTTGGACAGAGGATCCGCCGCCCCGTTTTCAAGCATTATGGTCCAAGTGACTTGTGTAGATTTCCGAGAGCTCCGTCTCCAAGCTAGAGTATCAATTTAGTTCACCATAGTATTCTAAAAGCCACTTTCCCAAATGATCTCTGAAGAGGCGACCGAATCCAGTTACCAGCAACCATTCGTGTTTAGTTTAACCCCAGCCGCGAATGGAGGGGAGGGAAAGGGAACCAATGCACTAGAGTGAACAATACCGTTACAACAAGATTATGTATTAGGTTGTAACTTTGCAAATGTTCCTACTATATGACAGTGGCATAGTTACGCAGAAAAAAGTTCATATTATCTAAACTTACTAGGAACCACCGAAGGTGGTAGCCTGGATGGTCTCTCTTCCCATGGGAGACTTGGTTTTGAGTTTGCCAGTGGCAAGAGATTGGGGGGTTTGTACTCCTGTCATCTTGTATCTAAGTAGTGCTGTGATGACGATTTGTCATTTCAAACATTAGCTATGGCTCAACCAGACATTTCACAGCTGGTCAGGAATTGCTAAAATGGTCCCTTTTTACTAATTAAAACAAAAAAAAAAATCTAGATTTACTGGGAAGAGGAAAATCACAATGATAAGATACCATAGCATGTTTAGGTGATATAATTAATGAAGTTCACAAAAAACCAAGAAGGGGCATTCCGAGAATTGAACTCGGGACCTCTCGCACCCTAAGCGAGAATCATACCACTAGACCAAATGCCCGTTGTTATGATCACTATTTCCTAAATTATATTTAACCCTATAAAATCTAAAACCCAATCATCAAACCCCTGACTCAGCGGAGCGAAGACCCGACACAGAAACCCTTGCTTCCGCCATCTCCTTCTCCTCATCTCAGCTCTGAATCAGATTTTCATTTCAGACTTTCATCACTGGAAAAAAAAATAATAATAATGACAAGGGCGTCCCTCCTTCACTTGGTCCGTTCGCACGCCGCTCGTCGTCTCAAATCCACTAACCAAAACTCCCTCTCAGGTTCTTTCCCGATTATTGAATTCTCTCTCTCTCTGCACGTGTATTTATGTATGTCTATGCTGATTTGGTGGATTTATGTTAATGGCTAATGTCCCAGACCTAAGATTCGTGAGAGGGAGGATTGAGAGCGAGAGTGGAGGGTCCTGCTGAAGGATTTTGTGAATAAGGAGTAAGGGCTTAGCTTTACCCTAATCGAGACAACTAAAGGATTTTGTGAGTAAGGAGTAAGGGCTTAGCTTTACCCTAATCGAGACAACTAAACTCTGTGTTCGTTGAATGCAGATTTCGAGTTTGATTTATGGTGATTCAGTTTAATCAGTGGTTGTTATATTGTTGAGGTTAAACCTTGTTCTTCGTCTGCGTGCTGCTTGTATATGCGATGGTTTGGTAAAGAAAATTAGCTGAAGTGTGGTGGTGGTGTACTCAATTTTTGCAGCTGAATTTTGTTTAATCAACTTGTCTCTTTGACATTTTGAACAGTCAAAAAAGTTTGTGAATTAATTTTCTTATAGAAATGGTTAGACCTGATAATTTTGGTATGTAAAAAAAAGATACAGAATTGAATCTGGCTGAAGTTTTGAGCTACAATCAACTCTGAGGTAGAAAGAGCTGGGTGATCGGTAAATATTGTGGATTTGACCAAGAAAAGTGGTGAATATTTGGAAACAATCAACTCTGAGGTAGCAAGTGATCCGAACTTGAAATGTTGTGCAGCGGGCAATGTGATGGGAAGTTGGCTGATTTGAAGAAGAAAAGTGGTAAAAGATTTGGAAACAATCAACTCCGAGGTAGCACTATCCAAATCTGAGGTTTCCCATCACAAAGATTTGGAAACAATCAACTCTAAGATTTGGAAATGTAATGGGAAACTGGCGGATTTGTTTCCAAATCTTTACCACTTTTCTTCTTCAAATCCACCAGTTTCCCATCACATTTCCCGCCGCACAACAATTTCAAGTTCGGATCACTTACTACCTCAGTTGATTGTTTCCAAATCTTCACCATTTTTCGTGGTCAAACCACAATATTTACTGATCCCCCAGCTCATTCTACCACAGAGTTGATGAGCCCAAATTAGCAATTTCCCTGAGCAGTTGGGTTTTTGAATCTGTCTTAATCTAGGAGCCTGGTTTTGAACGTAAAGTTAACCACATTGGAAAACTGCAAATGTTTCACTTCGGAAAAATAGGAATTCCTTACTGTTAAACCTGAGTTCACTGGTTCAGCATTGAAGGCAATGTTTCACTTGCACCAACAGCATTGATTAGTACTATAATCGTTCTAAAGATTTGAATTGTATTACCATTTTGTTGTTCAAGTTCACCAGCACTCTGTAGTTTCGACCATTTGAATCTGAGAAGTTACCGGCAGGTCCTGTATTATCTTGTGTACCTATAAGGCTAAAACTTGATGCCTTGGCCTGCTTGAATCTATGATTCTTGACCTGTGGATAGTTGGGAGGCAGAACACCCCTCTAGATACAGATTACTATCTTGTCTATTGCTTGTGCATTTTGGCTGAAAAATTGATGCTTAATTGTATTCTCCATCTATTTAATACTAATAACCGCCACCCCGACTGAAACATATATGTCGGTTCTTTTAGTACTATTGGGATTATGGATCTTGGTGCACTTCAATGAGCCAAGAAGAGGCCTTATTTGTTTAGATATTAATGAATCAGCTCCCCTGTAACAATGGGGTGGGTTAAATTTAAGCCGTGTCATACTTCATTGGACAATGGCAATGCCCAGTATAATCCTGCGATTCAGTGTTCGACTTTCTTTTTTCATTTGCCCACTACATCTGTCAATAAGTCATATATAGTACACACATCCATACAAGTGTCATTTTTTAAATTAGTATCATCGTAAATTCGTAATACTTATAGTCATCACTGTCATGATGATTTTCTTGTCCTTTGCTTCTTCCCTTACTGTACTTGCACCATGTTCTCGTACTTCTTCTAACCAAATTCAAAGATGCACATTTCATTATCATTTATGTGCCTCCTGTCAACAGTTTTTGCTAGTTCAGGCCATCATCAGTGGAGGTCTGGAACATGGCTACACTCACCTGTTGTCGAAACCAATCCTAAGTGTACCAATTGGCTCTCCATTGCCCAGAAAAGATGGTCTTCACAATCCACTACACCTCAAGATGACAGCAAGATCAGCATTGGACCTCAGAGAGGGGAAAAATCTGGGGACGATGATAAGGGCACAGGGATTATCTATTACGGTCCAATCTCAAGCACTGTAAAAAAGGTCAAACTCCTCTCTCTCTCCACCTGCTGCCTCTCAGTCTCTTTGGGTCCCGTCATTACCTTCATGACGTCTCCCGGCATGAACGTGATTGTGAAAGGGGCAGTGGCTTCTACAGTCATATTCCTCAGTGCTTCCACCACCGCTGCTCTCCACTGGTTTGTGAGCCCTTATATTCACAAGCTGAGGTGGCATCCAGGATCAGACAGCTTTGATGTTGAGATGTTGTCCTGGCTCGCAACATCTGTTCCCAAAACAATCAAGTTTTCTGATATCAGGCTACCGGAGACAAATAGGCCTTTTGTGACATTTAAAGCGAATGGAAAGTTTTACTTTGTTGATGAGGAGCACTGTCATAACAAGGCCTTGTTAGCGAGGCTGACCCCACAGAAGGTGACTCAAGATTCTGCTTTCAAGAATTTATGAACCGCAGCTTGTGATGGACGGTTATCAGCTTTGAGCCTCGTGAAGGTACTTTCTTCCCTTTTGGCATTAGAATAATCACGACACAGTTTTGGTAATGTGATAAACAAGCAGTGTATGCAATTCTCACTACAAATTGGATGAGTTTGAGATTGGGAGAAACACTTCCGATGTGCAATGTTTGTTGAGCTGAATACCTGCATTGCATGGTAAAACTCATCACTTTTTTTTCCCCCTGTTTTGGGCTGTCATGTTTCTGTTATTTTCTTGTGCATATGAGAATTTTGTGATCCATTTCTATTGTAGTGCCCAATATTGCTTTTTTTAAAGGCATGGGTCCCATATCAGGTTTACGTTGATCAAAACGCGGTATGTTAACCCTAAGTTTGATTCGAGTTGATATGCAGTACCCAGGTTTCTCTTTGAAGCTGTTGATGTGAGTTCGACTCTATCTCGTGATCCAATGTACTGAATACTTGTTTCACTTGTTAACTGTTGTACATCGCCCACGTTTATGCTATCCAACACTTTAGCAGATTTCCTCCTTTAGCAACCATCGCAGCGATATTCTTTTTCCAAGCACTTGGGGCCAAACACACATTAAAAAAGCGTACTGTTAATTAATAGACGTGTCTTGCTCTAGCCACCCCCTTAGCATTGACCCTTGATGAGTAGTGAAGTATCCCAGTTTACAGACTGATTTTAATACAGACCTCGGAAAACTGAAAAGATTACATTTGATACAATTGCCAACCGAGGAAGACTTGTGGGAAGGTTCTCCGGACTGTGGGTTTGAATGTGCTGCTATTTTAGACACTATTCTTCTACGTGGTTTGTGGGCCAATCTAAGACTCTTATGTGTGATGTGATATCACCGACCAGAGATACCTGCTCACATTGGGTTTGACATTTTCAGAGTGGTGTGAATGTATGAAGATTTCCCCTTTTTAATTCTGTTTCTAAAACTGCTAATTTTAAACTTGTAGCCCCTTTATTATACGTAAGATAATTGCTTGATCCTATCCTCATGTCGGGGGAGGAAAGATAGATCCACCTCACGCTATCTTGTTCCTGGTTAAGCTCCCATATATACCCGTACCCTGCTCCTTACTCCACACCTCTCCATAGAATTCTGGTGGTGTAGGCTATAGCTCTATGCAACTTGGAGGCACCATATTTAAGACTCTTCCTGGTTTATTGGGATATAGTATTCGATATTGTTAAGAGGAGTTTATTTCCTAAAAGATAACTCATATAATAGAGATTCTCCTATGTCACTGCTGATTTAAATTTTTATATAATTGAGATTTTCGTTGAGAATCAGGACGGATCTGAGGGAAGATACAAAATTCAAGTTTAAAGTATAATTTGTGTGAAACCTGGACTGATCAGACCGCTATCATCCACCTTTAGAGCCCACACCGCTATCGTGGCCAACAAAATCAGCAGTTTGAATTGTCAAATGACACCGTAATGAATAGTTTTATTTTGCGTCAAATGAGGAATCCTCTCAGAACTGCGTGTTAGTTTTGAGGGTTGGTTTTTGTGGCCTACAAAATCAGCAGTTTGAATTGTCAAATGACACCGCAATGGATAGGTTTTATTTTGCGTCAAATAAGGAATCCTCTCAGAACTGCGTGTTAGTTTTGAGGGTTGCCAAACGTCCCATTTCTTGGGAGAGGATTTTGGATGCTGCTGATTACTTACATACCGTGGCCTACAAAATGAATTGTCAAATGACACCGTAATGAATAGGTTTCATTTTGAGCCAATCCTCTCAACTGCGTGTAGTTTTGAGGGTTGCCAAAAATCCATTTTTGGGGAGACGATTATTTTGGATGCTGCTGATTATTTACTTATTGTGGCTTACAATTCATTTGACAATTGTCAAAAGACACCGTAATGAACAGGTTATATTTTTGCGTCATATAAGGAATCCTCTCATTTGAGAAGATCTTTACTCCCAATCCGGCGGCTCTTCCGCAAGATCAAATGACATGAGCAGATCTTTACTACCAGTCCGGCTGCTCTACTGTCAAGACCAGAGGACTATCATCTCCCCCACCTGTCTGGTTTGCTACTCATAAGCATTTCTTTTTTATTTTTCCTTCTTCTGAAGTCCATCGGCCATCGCTATCCACCTTCTCTCTCTACTCTGTTAAACTACTCTCACTGTTCATATATATGTAAGCTTATACCTCATACAATCAATTCTCTCTCTCTCTCTCTCTCTCTCTCTCTCTGCATCTCGCTCTCTCTCTCTCTCTCTCTCTCTCTCTCTCTCTCTCAAATCCACTAATGGAAGAAAATTGCTCCACCCCAGAGATGGATTACCAAGATGAAACAGAGGAGACCCTCTCTTTCTGTGATCTTCCGATCTACGGCAGTGAGGGAGCTAATTGGGAAAACTTGTTAAAAGAACATCAAAGCTTAACGTCGTCACCATCATCAATCTCATCATCCGATCAAGTCTTCTTCGAGTTCTTCAGCAAAGATTGTAGCAATTCAAGTAGTTACCCTGGTCAAAACATTATATTCTGTGGGAAACTATTTCCTTCTGAAAAACCGGTCCACATCGAAACTACCCATCCTCCTCATCCTCCTGAGGAGGAAAACTCAGAAAAACCCGATATTCCGTTCGCTTCCTGGTGGAAATTAAATTGGTTTTGCAAACAAGGAAACCCAAAAAGTCAACCAAAGATAAGATTTTGGAGATCAAAGTCGACGCCGACGAAATTAGGGAGTAGGTCGGGGAGTAGGGCAGCGAAGGATGGTAAAAAGTATGCGTTTTCATTTCGCGGATTAACGTCACTAGCATCGCAGAGGAAGTTGTTGGTACTTGGTTTTCGAGTTCCTGCAGAGATGGAACTGAGGGACATAAAGGACCGGCAGAGCAGGCAGGATCCGCCTGCAGCGTTGTTTTTGGGTGGCGGTGGTGATGAGAAGGTGGGTGGAGGGAAGAGGCTGTGGGCGGTGATTGGAGCATTGAGTTGCAGTGGTAGACACCGTTGGGATGCCATCGAGGAGGCTCAGCTAGAAATCCAGTTCGAGCGCAGTCGCAGTTGTGATTTTTGAGCGCGGCAAGTAGTGAGATTCAAGGGACATTCGCTGTTCTTTTGCCATACTGGACACGCTCTGTTCGTAGATTAAATTTTCCGAATTAAGATTTACCATCTAAGATGTAGTCTTTATTATAACAAGCGTACTACCCATGCCATGTACAGTTAAGACGCAGTCCTTATTATAGCAAGCGTACCTCCCGTGCGATGTACAGTTAAGCGATTCCTAGTTTTTGTTTTTTGTATAGCTGTTGTGTGTGTATATATGTATATAAGAAATGATAAGAAAATGAAAAAAAAAAAAACTAAAAAAATTAAGAGTCTAATTGGAAAGGAAGGTTGGAGGAGGAAGAAATTACCAATTGTACGAGCATCGTCTCTATTCTTCGTGAAATCTAATCAGTTAATAAGTTAACTATCGAGGCAAGGGTACATCAATAGTATATCTCTCTATACTAATTTTTCAAATGGACTAGCATGTGGTAGAATTTTGCAAACGGACCTTGCGTAAACATATCGGCTTGTTCGTTTTGGATTTTGAGGGAGGTTTTTGAGAATAATGAGTGGAGAGAGATGGATAGAGAAAATTTATTAAAAACCATGCCCAGGGGTTTTGAGACCCCTAAACGAACAAGGCCAAGTGGATATGACTGTGTGATTACTGCGAACCAAACTTTGATGCGAATGATCTGCGCAAACCAAACTGTGATGTGGATGATCTGCGCGACGGATTCTACGTGGTCAACACTCAAAATCATCGAGTAAATCGTCGAGATTTGTTAAGGCGAGCTACCAATCCATGCTGGGTGGACTCAGATCCCCTCTTATGATGCTCTTTTCTGTGATCAAATTTCGGACCTACTGCTAATGTATTTTAGTGTATCGAACGGACCAATCATTTTATAAAAGCATATGTCTATTGGACATCGATAAACAATGTATTTAGAGAAAAATAAACGGTGGAAAAATTGATTGATTATTTTTTTAAAGACAAAATGTGATTAATTTGTTTATTTATTTAACATTCGATGTTATCCAAAAAAGGACGTCACGAGATTATCAAGATAGGACCGGGAAGAGTCCTACTTTTAAAATGTTCCCCACTCCACCACAAATGTCAAAATAAGTAGTTCATGGTCAAGATGAGACCCGAGTCGTCGGATGCACAATCTGACGGTTCAGATGTGCGTAACATGGTGCTGCGCACACCACTGCACAACACGGTGCTCCAATTCCCATTTTTAATACCTCATCCAAATCAACTACTCCCTCCGTCCCTTATTTATGGTCCGGTATTCCATTTTGGGCTGTCCCTTAATAAGGGACTCAGGGGGCCTACTCTCCCCCTTGGGGGAGCAGCGTCCTGCTGCCCCCGTTTTTCGTGCCCGTCCCGATCTCGCTCCGATGATCCGAATCGTTCACTTTGTAGAGCTCGTCGAGTATAACGACTATGCAAAAAATCAGCTTAATTGGATATCATTAAGTGCTTGATCGGAGCCTTTTTACTTTGAAAAGAATGGATCCGAAACACTGGATCAAATCCATTATTCCCAATGGACCAAGAGTTATATAGGCTCCGATCAAGCACTTAATGATATCCAATTAAGCTGATGTTTTGCATAGTCGTTCTACTCGACGAGCTCTACAAAGTGAACGATTCGGATCATCGGAGCGAGATCGGAACGGGCCCGAAAAACGGGGGCAGCAGGACGCTGCTCCCCCAAGGGGGAGAGCAGGCCCCCTGAGTCCCTTAATAAGTGTCCATTTTGTAAAGTTAGTGGGTAAAAGTTGGTAAATTGTCTATTTTGTCCCCAAAAGTAGATTCTTTTTTAAAAAGTAAGTGAGTAAAAGTGTAATGATGATGGGTAAGTAGGGAAAGTGGAGGAAAAAGTTGATGTGAAAGGTATAATGATGATATCTTTTTAATAAGTTGGAATTACGAAGCAAGACACTTAAAAAGGGACGGAGGAAGTACTTTTTTATCCACCATCCATAAAAGTTACATCAATATGGGCACATCCTCCATAAATAATACCCCTACCATTTTATTCCCCATTCATAAATAATACCTCCAAATCTTGTCCTGCATCCAAACGGCTAGTATGTCAAAATAAGTTGTTTTGCTCCTATATGGCTGTCTGCCAGTCCCTTCAGTTTCAAGTACAAAAAACTATTTGGAATTCTTCAGCTTCAAAAGAGTTTATTTCAAAATCAATTAGGATTTTTTTTGCGTTTTTGGAGAATTAGAAATATGGAGTATATGTTTGTCCCAAAATTAGACAATAAAAAGGCCTTATTTAAGAAAAAATAAATGACTCAGTTCCCATTGAAACATGACGTATTTGATCAATGGTTTTCCCCAAAAGAGTTCTTTTTTGAGAAAAAAACAAATGAAAGTAAAATGAAACTTATAATTGAGTGCACACATATTGAAAATTACTTTGATTTTGTTTGAATAATTCAAATTTTATCTCACCCCCTCAAAATGACATAGTTTTGCAACACTGCTACGACCACCAACCGGCTAGCACTGACCAAGAACTGACGGGCACGCAGGGCCCACTATGGATCCCGCACGGATGATTCGAGCCATTCAATAATTTTGAGGAAAAAAAACCGAGTGGTCAATCCGATATGTGTAAGTACTCTATCCAATCTCTCATTTTTTTAATTCAGATTTCATATCTTAAAATCTGAATGAAAAAATAGAAGATTGGATCGAATACCTACATATATCGGATTGAGCTAATTTTTTACAGGCCCACTCGGTTTTTTTTAAAAATATATTGAACGGCTCGGATCATCCATACGAAACCCAACGTGGATCCCGCGTGCCTGTCGGTTTCCGATCGGTGTTCTGGCTATCGGTGGCCTTAGCATTTTCGATAGTTTTGGAACTGTTTTAAATAGGAACAAAATTTTTTTGCTGGTGCTGGTGCATGTGTGTGCATTACAACCAGAATCACAAGGGAGAGATTATTCAGTTATCTTGTCGCACAGCCTCGTGGTGTCACAATACCTCTCAACACCACAAATTTCTACAGAATCTATTCATTTTTAGTAGGGCTGCTCGCGATCCGGTTCGGTTCAGATTTCTAGGAATCCGAGGACCGAACCGCTAGTCACGGTTTTTACAAAATGAAATCCATGTCCGGACCAAAAGTCCTACGGTTCGGTTCCAATCCGATCCGTGACTCGCGGATCGGTTACAGTTTTGTCCACATATTTTAGCAAAAATAAAGCTCAAGCATATATCCCACAATAAAAGAGAAGAATGTTACATTCAGAATTAAGTTTAACACCACCAGAAAGTACTTGTTACATAAACTACTAAAGACTTATTTTAGAAATCAAATTCAAAAGAATCTAAACCACCAGTAGGATTGTATCATTATAGTACATTACATAACATAAAAGAACCGGAAAAGAAACAAACTACTGAAACTCAACTAAGATTACCCGTAATTTTTACGAAAAAACTACGATTTACTCCTTATATTTTATGTACATTTACACTATATCCCATTATTAAAATAAAATACTAAAATTGGTGGAAAAAAGTGTTAATATTACTAACAATTTATTATATAAATACACACACACATATATTATTTATATAAAATAAATATCTCACGGTCCGGTTCGATTAATTCACGGTTTCGTACTGAAAATCCGTGAACCGAACCGTGAGTCACGGTTTTCTAATTTTTCAATCCGTGTCCGGACCATTAATCCAGGGACAAAATCCAAAAGGTACAGATCGGTTTGGTCCAGACCGGTTTCACGGTTCACCGGATTTTTTGAGCAGCCCTATTTTTTAGTGATGAAACTCTACAAAAATTAATGGTGTTGAGGGGTGTTGGGGGATGGTGCCCAAGTACCACCCAATAAAATTTCATTAATCTGCGGAGCAAGGATGGGATCAGGAGGGGTCTAGTGGCGACGACCGCCACGACAAGAATTTTAGAAAATGCAATTATTATATGTAAAAAAAAAATTATGCTCAACTTATATAGTCTCGCTACTACTAGTTTTTTTTAAAATACATTTCGTCACTGTTAGGGTAAAATCTTGGTTCCGTCCTTGCTGTGGAGCAGCGGATAAAATCTGCGTTCACCTTTCATTCCAGAAGTGGGGATTTGTTCCTCGTATTAGCTGTTGAACAATAAATTTTCCACCGCAAGAGGGGTTGCCGTCATTTGGACTGCTGGAGATGTGGGACCCGAATCTAGAACCAACCCCCACACCTAACAAGCCTCCGGGTATGGTATGGTTGGACCGTCAAAGGAGAATCCAACTACTTGTAGCCTTCCCCCCACAAACATACACCAGGAAACGCCCAAAAGCTCTTGATCCAGGATGCTGCTTGGTAGCTCTTTATCGAGCAGGTGCAGAGCGATCGATCAGACCGTTCATTTTAGTAAAAACGGCTTGAATCAAATCAGAGCGAATGAATGGTTAAGATCCGAGCAGTCGATTGCCGAGATGAGCGATCGAATACAAGAAGATGTTTGGCAACATTTCTCATCCCAAAAGCATAACGATTTGCAACTTCATCATTTCCCTTTTTACTTCTCTCTCCCTCTCTTTGTAGGTTGTATCTTCGATAATTCACGGTGTCCATATAAAGTTGAGCACACATCGACTGATACTTGGGAAATCAATTCCACCATACATATTGCGGCACAATTAAAGTCGGGACAAAACTACGCATGACTAACTTCGTAAGAATTTAATAGCATCTACGAGATTTTGAACGTTAGACCTTAAAAAGTAAAAATGACATGGTTTAATTTGAAAAAATGGTGCGAGAAACTTTACGTCTAGAATAGAGATGTTTGCACAAACATATGCTATGAACGTGATGTTTGGCTTTGTTTAATTTTCTGGTTTCTATCACCAAAGTTGATCTAGAAAATGAGTAACTGTTCAATGGTCTTGGGTAACCGTCACGTGATGTCCCAGCACTCTTTCCTACCACACATTAATTTAGAATCCATATAATTAGCATTGGCCTCACAGAATATATCGTAAAAACAACTCTCCCTTATTTGCGCCTTTGTGGAAAGACCAATTTATTGAAAACCTTGGAAAATAATCGGATTCGGCTCTACTCCAGTAACTGTTTCGGAGAACTAAAATTTTGTCACCCTTCTAAGAAGAGCCATTTCCTAAAGCAATTCACTTCGCATCATTCAGAGCCAGTCACACTTCCTTTTGCCATCTACCCCCCTTGCTCTTCTAGAAGATGAACCACAACCAGAAGGTTATCCTTCTCTCTCTCCACACGCCACCTTAGATCTCCCTTTTCCACTTTTGTATTAATATTCTTTTCGTTAGTTACAATCTATCCTTTTATTTAATATATTTTATTCCTTCTGGAAGTAGTTCTCTATTTCAACTACTCTGTTGAACTGCGTACCACCTCATATATATTCTTCCACCTGTATATGTATGGATATCCCCAATTGCCTCTTCTCAATCTAAACTTCACCATTTAACTCAGTTCCCCTCTCTCTCTCTCTCTCTCTCTCTCTCTGATGGAAGAATACTACTCCACCCAGAAAATGGATGACCAAGATGAAACAGAGGAGACACTCTCTTTCTGCGATATTCCCATATACAGCAGTGAGTCTGCTGATTGGGAAACTTCATCAAAAGAAAATCAAAGCTTGTCGTCGTCCTCAACATCATCTTCGTCATCCGATCAAGATTTGTTCGAGTTCTTCAGCGAAGAATGGAGCAATTCCAGTACTTACCCTGTTCAAAACATAGTATTCTGCGGAAAGCTAATAATCCCTTTCAAAGAACCAGAAATCTCCACTGACACCACCCACAATCTGGAGAGGAAAAGCCCACAAAAACCCAGAAAGAAATTGGCGAATAAGGCGGCGAAGAGTGGTGGAAAGAACGGGTTTTGTGTTAGGAAAGTTTTGTTTTGGGGGTCGCCGGCAAAGTGGCGCTGGAATCTTTTGGCTTGTGGATTGGGAGCTAGGTTTCCGGCGGAGATGGAACTGAGTGACATAAGGAGCAGGCAGAGAAAGCGGAGTCCGCCAGCGCCATTGTTTTTGGGTGGCGGTGGCGGTGATAAGAAAGTGGGTGGAGGTAAGGGGCTGTGGGCGATGATCAAGTCTTTGAGTGGGCGCCACCGTTTGATCAGAGTCGTGGAGGGCTAGGTTGGTTGCGCTCCAAGTGCGTTCATGTGTTTTGATGCGGAGTAGTCTATCTGCATATTTAGTTTTTTAAGATGAGATTTTGTTTCAGTTACGGTCGTAGAAGAATTGTGTTTGAAATTTTGGATAGGTTTTGATGTACATATAGAAATATGGTTTCTTGGTTTAAGGACAAGGCTTCGATTACCTCCTCCTCTTAGTAACATGTTTTCCTTGACATAAATATTAAGGGCTTGTTCGGCTTAAAAAGCCACTGGCTTTCCCTCCAAAAATAAGCCAAATAAAGCCACAAAAAAACGAAAATAAGCCACTTGTTTCGTCTTTATTCAAAAAAAATAAAAAATTGGATTTCGGTCAAAAAATTTTACTTTTTCGATTCCTCTTGTCATGAAGATGCAATAATCCTCAAAAAATTGACAATAAGCCAAGTAATACGAAAAAAATTTGAATAAGGACAAAAAATAAGCCACTTTGGTTTATTTATCCGAACAACCCCATATATGTAGAGTGATTCATTAACAACGAGATAGATGTGATTTTGGAAATGGCCATTTGATTTAATTAGTGGTATATTCTTTTCTTGGTGAATGGATCGAATTGGTGGTAGGTATCCGTCTTATAAGATCTTTTCACTTCCATTTTTATTGAAATTAGCATTAGTTTCGTTTTATATAAATATTCCCCCAAAAGGAAAACATGCAATGAGGTACTTTTTCCTTGTACGTAGTACAAACAACATTAGCGTTGGGAGATTAAATTTCTTCAAACTATGGGTTTTCTACCGCCATTATTTTGAGCTCTACGGTGTGTTAATTGTCGATCTGGACAGTTTAACTTGACAAGATCAAACCGTTTGTTTTATAAACCAAAATTTAACTTTTGATTGATCTATGAATATCCAATCAAGCTGATTTTGTGTGTGAATATACTACACTATGAACCCTATAAAATGAGCGGTTCGAATTATAACAATAAATGCATGGTGGGTTCCACAATGGGCGGCTGTGAAAAATCCGCATTTTCCACCGCCGGTGGAAAGAATTTGTAGTCATGTACTTTTGTGTAATTGATTTTGTATGCTCTATTCTTTGTGAAATCCAATCATGAACGTTGTATAAATTATTATCGAGGCATGCTATATCACTAATGTATCGGCAAAAAATGCAAACTGGACGGGAATGAAAGAGAGCAAAACTGGAGAGGAGCCGGTTTTTTTTTTTTTTTATCAATCGACCTGTTTGTCTCTCTACTGTAGTTTTTGGATTTGGATAGGGACCATTAACACACACAAAAAATCCAAGAAAGGAATGACTAAGAGGGGCTAGGCTGAGTGAACCAGAGGCGTAACAAAAAAAGAAAAAAAGGAGGAAAATAACGGATGGGGCTTAGGGGGTGTTTCTACTAACAAAAACTACTAAAAACTTAACGTATTTTACCATCTTATTTTCACTAATAAAAAACTTTCAGCATTTTACTATCTTGTTTCTACTAACAAAAAATTTATCAACAAACACTATTTTTGTTATAATAACTTTACTCACAAATCATCAATAACTTATTCACTACCGAAAATAACTTGAAATTTATCAATGATTTAGTCACTATCGGAAACACACAACAACTTCTCGACCACAAATAAAAATCTATAAATTTTTCACTACCGGAAATACCCCCTTATTGTATATTATTTTCCAAAGGGAGGTGGGCGATATTTTAGAAAAAAACAGGGGAGGTCCCTGCTTTTATCTAGGGAGGTGGAGAAATTTTTCGGTGCCGAGTAGGTATATCTCACGTGGTACCCGTTCGGCATATCAGGGTCGTCCGATAAACTAATACACTTTTGGACGGCTCAAATTGAAACTCTCTCTCTCTCCTCTCACTTCAACACTTTCTCTCATATTTTTTCTCTCTAAATCCGAATAATCCAAAAACGCAATGAACTGCTCGAATGTATTGAGCAGACACACGTAGTACTCACTTGGCACTGAGAAGATGGTTTACCGTATTTTGGACTGATGGAGACGTGGGACCCGAATCTAGAACACAACCCCACAAGAAAGTGAACCTTCACCTCAAGTCCTCAACGAAGCCTCCGGGTATGGTTGAACCCGTCAAAGGAAAATCAACACGTGGAAGGAATCCGACAACTACTTCAGCCTACCCAACAAACACATATTCCTCTCTTTATTACATCACGGTTTATTTTACAACTTCATCCTTCCCCTTTCAGCCCTTCTAGTAGTACGTCTCTCCCACTCTCCCTCTCTTTTTTTCCCCCAACAAATAAAATTTTCTTTTTTTGCTAATTTAGAGTGCTCGAGTCAATTTACGCGCACCATGACTAATACTTAGAGGATCAATTTTACCAGCCTTAGGAGAGCCAATCAATTAATGCCGGAACAAACCACATGTACGCTAACTCTGTAAGGGTTGATAACATTGTAAAAAGAAAAAAGAACACAATTCAATTCTATTCAGCTTGAAGGGCAAAAAGGGCGTGGAGAATTTTACCGTTACAATTTCCATCATCGAAAAGTGAATATAGAACCCCCAAGGGGTTGGCCTAGTAGTTAAGGTTGGAGATTTAGAGGTTTTTCGAAATCTCTCAGTTGCTATCAACTTATTTGAGATGAGTCCATACGGAGTTTTACTTCTACTTTAATTGGGCTCTTCGCAATTGGGCAACAAGATTTATGATTAGTCCAAAAAAAAAAAAAGTGAATTTAGAAACACTCGCAAATGCCTTGAAAAGAACACTCCATTTTCCTTCTTTTGTTTTGACAGTTAGGGGTGTCCACGTTCATACGCGGTTCCACACGTCATCTTAGGTGGTCAAATTCAACACCCTAAAAAGGGGAAAAACAATTCTAGAACAAGAGGTGATTTTATGTTAGGTTTTTGTTTTTTTAACACTTTAGCCTTTTATGTTGTGAACACCAGGTAAGTCATAATTGTAACACCTAATACAGTTGCCCAAAACAAGTTACAAATTCTTAATGACACAAATTCTAACAATTGTCACATCTTATGTAGTTTGGCGGCGTTATTCGCACTAATATATGCAAGCAGAGTTAAGATATTCTTGAAACACCCAAGTAAAAATTTATAGTCATTATTCTCTGGACCAACTTATGCGCATTTCAACTAATCTCCTCTCCAGTCAGATCAAAGACAAACCATCTATATCGAGACTAAAGAATTTATAAAAAAATATATTTTTACTACGTGATTCCAAAAATCGAAACCTCTTGTGTGAAGTGCAAATCCACTCCCGAAAAAGCCTGGCTACTGCCTACACTCTATAATAGGGTTGGACTCCTCTCCCGTAATTAACGCCGACAATCTAAATTTCCTCGAAATACTACCTTTAGCCTTCTGGCCATTGCTCTTTCTAGAAGATCAACCAGAACCAGAAGGGTATCCTTCTCTCTCCACCTTAGATCCCCCTTTTTTCAATTTTGTAATATTCTTTCCGTTTGTTATAATCTATCCTTTTACTAGTTTTTAGTATTATTTTATTCCTTCTGGAAGGGTATCCTTCTCTCTCCACCTTAGATCCCCCTTTTTTCAATTTTGTAATATTCTTTCCGTTTGTTATCATCTATCCTTTTACTAGTTTTTAGTATTATTTTATTCCTTCTGGAAGTAGTTCTCTATTTCAACTCTGTTGAACTACGTACCACCTCATATATATATTCTTCCTACCTATATATGTATGGATATCCCCAATTGCCTCTTCTCAATCTAAACTTCCCCATTTAACTCAGTTCCTCTCTCTCTCTCTCTCTCTCTCTCTCTCATGGAAGAATACTACTCCACCCCGAAAATGGATGACGAAGATGAAACAGAGGAGACACTCTCTTTCTGTGATATTCCCATATACAGCAGTGAGTCTGCTGATTGGGAAAATTCATCAAAAGAAGATCAAAGCTTGTCGTCGTCATCAACATCATCTTCGTCATCTGATCAAGATTTGTTCGAGTTCTTCAGCGAAGAATGGAGCAATTTCAGTACTTACCCTGTTCAAAACATAGTATTCTGCGGAAAGTTAATAATCCCTTTCAAAGAACCAGAATTAATCTCCACTGACACCACCCACAATCTGGAGAGGAAAAGCCCACAAAAACCCATAAAGAAATTGGCGAATAAGGCGGCGAAGAGTGGCGGAAAGAATGGGTTTTGTGTTAGGAAAGTTTTGTTTTTGGGGTCGCCAGCAAAGTGGCGCTGGAATCTTTTGGCGTGTGGATTGGGAGCTAGGTTCCCGACGGAGATGGAACTAAGTGACATAAGGAGCAGGCAGAGAAAGCGGAGTCAGCCAGTGCCATTGTTTTTGGGTGGTGGTGGTGATAAGAAGGTGGGAGGAGGTAAGGGGCTGTGGGCGATGATCAAGTCTTTGGGTGGGCGCCACCATTCGATCAGAGTTGTGGAGGGCTAGGTTGGTTGCGTTCCAAGTGTGTTGTGGGGTTTACTACTCATGTGTTTTGATGCGGAGTAATCTATCTGCATATTCAGTTTTATTTGGATCACAACACATTGTATGAGAGAATTTGTTTTAGTTGCATGCGGTCATAGTGAAATTGTGTTGTTGAAATTTTGAGTAGGTTTTGATGTACATTAAGAAATATAGTTCCTCGTTTATGAACACGGCTTCGATACCTCCTCTTAGTAACATGTTTTCCTTCACATAAGTAGAGTGACTCAGTAACGAGATCGAGGTGGTCTTGGAAATGACCATATAATGCTCGAAAATTCTTAATCACCACACAACCATGGAAGATCCATGTATAGTAGTGGATTCTACATAATTGTGTGATAATTAAGGAACGTTGGAAGGGTGAAACGCCATGATCACCCTACTAAAGGCTCCTATATATTATGCATCGATCCCCAATGGAAAATGCATATAAGTAGCAATAATGTGTTATATTAGTAGCTGAGAACGCCTGAAATACAAATTGCATACTATAAGCAAAACAAAAGATTTTCCTAATAAAAACCCTTATTTTTTTGGGTTTCATGCTCCCCATGTGAAAGGTTAAAAGAAAAGGCAAAAGTCTGAGAAGTTTTAAGGCCCTTGATGAAATACCTGAAATGCATTCAGCATTCTAGTCTTGCATTTTGAGATATATTTTGCCAAGGAAAAAAAATAAAGAAAGTGATTTTATCGTTCTTGTATAATGTTATCCTCGCATTTTGATGTAAATTCATGTTTGTACTTCAAAATATGTGCAAGGAGATCTTAAGTATCTAACAACCGGTATATCAGAATGTGAAGTTTTAGCACTCCGCATTTAAGTCCTTAATCTAACGTTCCTGCATGGGACACCACGTGACCATGCCCCGGAAACGACCCAATAATTTTTCTTCACCAACAGGAATATGGCATTGTTGATGCTTCCAAGAGCTTCGGAAAAAACATGCGCCAAGAAAATGTTTATTTAATTTGTTTTCCTTCCTTGCTCTAGAACCAAGTATAAGTCATCCCCTTAGCAAAGAATTTGACTGTGTCATTAGGATATTATTAACAAAGCATGTCCCAGTTTCGAGAAGTGATTATTAAAACAGAGCTTTAGAAAACAGAGAGGAAAGCGAAGTGACTGATATTTACTAGTACCAACCGAGGAAGTTGTCAAAGTTGAACACAATTGGCTGTCTAGAACCCTTTTTGGAGCTACATGGGAAGGTTCTTTGGACTGTAGTGATGATGGGACCCAACGTGCAAATTGGGAGAGTACTCTTCTGTCACGCGGATTAATGTGGACTAATCTAAAAGGAGATAAACTTTTTAACGCGGCCTTCTGTGAATGAAGTTTACAAAGACTTATTTCAGCCGTTCAAAAGTATTTTGGATGATCCAAATTAAAGGCAAGTAACTAATTGTAAGAAATATCTATTATCGGTATTAATTTAAAAATATATCTCAACCGTTAATTGTCAAAATAGACCAAAGAAATTGCGCGAAACTATAAATAAATTTTTCCTCGTGTGTAGAATTTGAATGCATGGGTTTTACTCTACTGATTTGTAGTGAGAGTCTGTTCAAAAGCGCGTGGGGTTTATTCAGAGGACTCCTATATATGGTTGGGATTTTTTAACGGTTTAATTTTATTGTTAAACATGGCGAAAAGAGAGAGAAAATAATAGACCTGAACACTTTGAAAAAAAAAATTCAACTCAAAAAACACTAATTATACATACTTCCAATCATTACTTTATACTCATTAGTCATTACTCATATTTTCAATCATTATTTTCATTTCTCTCTCTATCTGTCTCTAATCATTACTCTCGTAAAAAAATTCTAAAAAACTCATTCAAACACAACAAGCAAAGTTTTAAAAGTCTTTCATTTCTTTCACTTGTTCAATCACGGTTTTATACTCTCTCGGTTCTCTTTTAAATGTTCACTACGGGGAACCGTGCATTTTTAAACCAAAAAATAATGTATATTTTTATATGTTATTTTATTTTATTTTATTTGGTACCAAATTGAAGTAGTGAGTGTATTCTCATGTTCTTTTTACGTCTTTCAATACACTCATTGAACTTCAAAGCATTGTCTAATAGACTGTGATTTGCATTTATCATTGTTTCATTGGCTACGGAGGAAGTAATGATATGGCTCAATGTATATATATTTTTTTCATACTCTCTCCGTTTCATATTGAGAGTGAACCATGAAAAATCATGTTATTTTTCAAATCACAAAATCAATTACTTTCGTGTATAATTTTTTGAACTTTTCACACCAAATTAAAGTACTAATTGAGATCTTTAATACGGTGTGAAAAAATTTAAAAAATTATGCACGGAAGTAATTGATTTTTTATTTGAAAATGGTAAGAAAGAGAGAGTGAGACTCTCAATATGGAACTGAGTTAGCAAAGGTTGTGGGATGTTAGACAATAAAGAACTCAAAGGCTATTCATAACCCTAAACCCCGACCCTTGTGGAGCTCGAACACTGACCTACACGGATGAAGGACAAGAACCTACCACTAGAGCTAGCTAGTAGTTCTTACATGCCTCAATATAAACAAACAAAACAAAGCAAACCAAATGATCGGATTCAAGTCGAAATGTTTTACGTTTTGACTGTCATGCTACCAATGCACTATTCTCCTCATTTACTTCAAATTTGCGATCTGAATCACATAATTCTTCAACATGTTCTACGTTCCTGTTCTCAATCTTCGCATTGCAGTTGCGCTCTCAATTTTCGCTCTTGTGAATTTTAGTAAGTTGAGATATGTTTCAAAGAAATTTCACGCTCGCACCCCCACTTACACACGCGAATTGTGTGACTTGAGTTCATTCTGGATTGGGTCCTTAAAAAATAAGTAATTATTTACAATTTCAAGCTTAAAAATAGTAAGTTTATTGAAATCAAAAAATATTTAATATGGATATTATTTAATAGATTTCGATGAGATCTATTAAACCCTGTTAAAATTAAAAAATTATTTTGTATAATCTATCCTTTTATTTAATATATTTTATTCCTTCTGGAAGTAGTTCTCTATTTCAACTACTCTGTTGAACTACGTACCACCTCATATATATTCTTCCACCTATATATGTATGGATATCCCCAATTGCCTCTTCTCAATCTAAACTTCACCATTTAACTCAGTTCCCCTCTCTCTCTCTCTCTCTCTCTCTCTGATGGAAGAATACTACTCCACCCCGAAAATGGATGACCAAGATGAAACAGAGGAGACACTCTCTTTCTGCGATATTCCCATATACAGCAGTGAGTCTGCTGATTGGGAAACTTCATCAAAAGAAGATCAAAGCTTGTCGCCGTCATCAACATCATCTTCGTCATCCGATCAAGATTTGTTCGAGTTCTTCAGCGAAGAATGGAGCAATTCAAGTACTTACCCTGTTCAAAACATAGTATTCTGCGGAAAGATAATAATCCCTTTCAAAGAACCAGAAATCTCCACTAACACCGTCCGCAATCTGGAGAGGAAAAACCCACAAAAACCCAGAAAACAAGTGGCGAATGAGGCCGCGAAGAGTGGTGGAAGGAACGGGTTTTGTGTTAGGAAAGTTTTGTTTTTGGGGTCACCAGCAAAGTGGCGCTGGAATCTTTTGGCGTGTGGATTGGGAGCTAGGTTTCCGGCGGAGATGGACCTGAGTGACATAAGGAGCAGGCAGAGAAAGCGGAGTCAGCCAGCGCCATTGTTTTTGGGTGGCGGTGGCGGTGATAAGAAAGTGGGTGGAGGTAAGGGGCTGTGGGCGATGATCAAGTCTTTGAGTGGGCGCCACCGTTTGATCAGAGTCGTGGAGGGCTAGGTTGGTTGCGCTCCAAGTGCGTTCATGTGTTTTGATGCGGAGTAGTCTATCTGCATATTTGGTTTTTTTAGATGAGAATTTGTTTCAGTTCCGGTTGTAGAAGAATTGTGTTCGAAATTTTGGATAGGTTTTGATGTACATATAGAAATATGGTTTCTTGGTTTAAAGACAAGGCTTCGATTACCTCCTCCTCTTAGTAACATGTTTTTCTTGGCATAAATATTAAGTAGAGTGATTCATTAACGAGATAGAGGTGGTTTTGGAAATGGCCATCTGATTTAATTAGCGGTATATCCTTTGCTTGGTGAATGGATCAAATTGGTGGTATCCATCTTATAAGATCGTTTCACTTCCATTTTTATTGAAATTAGCATTAGTTTCGTTCTATATAAATATTCCCCCAAACACACAAAAAATTCAAGGAAAAGAATGAGCAAGGGTGGGCGGGTAAACCAGAGGCGTGAGTATTTGCATTGTGTAGGGGTAATTTTGAAACTTCAACAAATATTTCCCATAAACATCAGTCATTCTGTTAAGTTATGAACTGGGAAATAACGAGGACCACTTTTAATAAAGTTGGTTGCTCATCTCCCTTCCCCTACCGGTGATTAGGGTTCAAGTCCCACGGGATGGCAGGGCTTTGGGGCCCAGAGCTATGGATAGTCTTTGGACCCTCCTATGCTAACTCTAATACCTTCCACTAACCCCCGTTAATGTATACAATACTGACAAAAATAAAAAACTGAGAAATAACGGATGGGCCTTAATGTATACTATTATTTTCCCAAGTAACTATAAGTAAGAGAAGTGAGTGATTTTTCAGAGAAAACAGGGGAGGTCTCTGCTTTTGTCAAGGGAGGTGAGTGGAATTTTCAATTGACAAGATTGGTTACCGTATTTTGGGCTGATGGGGAAGTGGGACCCGAATCTAGAACACAGCCCCACAAACCACCCCTCAACGAAGCCTCCGGGTAGGAAAATTTTTCAGTCATTCATTCAGTGCCGGGTGAGTATCATGTGATACTCGTTCAACGCATTCGAGCGAACACCATATGAACTATTTAGATGTGTCAAGCGGGTACTAAGTGAAATATACCCATCCGACACCGAAAAATTTCTCCTCCGAGTAAGGTTGGACCCGTCAAAGGAGAATCAACACGTGAAATCCAACTACTACTTGTCTTGTAGCCTTCCCAATAAACACATATTCCTCTCTTTAATATACATCACGGTTTATTACAACTTCATCCTTCCCCGTTCAGCCCTTCTAGTAGTACTTCTCTCCCACTCTCCCTCTCTTTTTTTTTCCAGCTGTGCTACGTGCACAGCAAGCTGTGCACAGCGGCTGTGCACAGCAGGCCTTTTCTTCCGCCTCGGGTCGCAAAAAGATGATCGGAGCCGCTCATTTTGTTCAAAATGCGTCGTTTAAGGTCTCTGTAAAAAATGAGCTTCGTTCGATATCGTTAGAGGCGTTAACAAAACACCCAAAATCACTTCAGAATTTAGGCCTAAATTCTGAAGTGATTTTGGGTGTTTTGTTAACGCCTCTAACGATATCGAACGAAGCTCATTTTTTACAGAGACCTTAAACGACGCATTTTGAACAAAATGAGCGGCTCCGATCATCTTTTTGCGACCCGAGGCGGAAGAAAACTGGCTCTGTGCACAGCTTGCTGTGCACAAAGCTTTTCTATTTTTTTTCCCCACAAATAAATTTTTCTATTTTTGCTAATTCAGAGTGCTCAAGTCAGTTTACGCGTACCTTAACTGGTACTTAGAGGATCAATTTTACCATCCATAGGAGAGCCAACCAATTAAAGCAGGGGCAAACCACGTGTACACTAACTCTGTAAGGGTTGATAACATTGTAGGAAGAAAAAAGAACACAATTAAATTCTATTCAGCTTGAAGGGCAAAAAAGGCATGGAGAATTTTACCGCTACAATTTCCATCATCAAAAAGTGAATATAGAACCCCCAAGGGGTTGGCCTAGTAATTAAGGTTTGAGACTTAGAGGTTTTTCGAAATCTTTTAGTTGCTATCAACTTATTTGAGATCAGTCCATACGAAGTTTTGCTTCAGCTTTAATTGGGTTCTGCACAAGTGGGCAACAAGATTAATGATTAGTCCAAAGAAAAAAAAAATAGTGGATTTAGAAACACTCACAAATGCCTTGAAAAGAACACTCCATTTTCCTTTTTTTGTTTTGACAGTTAGGGGTGTCCAGGTCCATACGCGGCTTCGCACGTCATCTTAGGCGGTCAAATTCAACACCCTAAAAAGGCGTGGAGACTTTTACCGCTACAATTTCCATCATCGAAAAGTGAATATAGAACCCCCAAGGGGTTGGCCTAGTAATTAAGGTTTGAGACTTAGAGGTTTTTTGAAATCTTTTAGTTGCTATCAACTTATTTGAGATCAGTCCATACGTACGGAGTTTTGCTTCGGCTTTAATTGGACTCTCCGCAAGTGGGCAACAAGATTAATGATTAGTCCAAAGAAAAAAAAATAGTGGATTTAGAAACACTCACAAATGCCTTGAAAAGAATACTCCATTTTTCTTTTTTTGTTTTGACGGTTAGGGGTGTCCAGGTCCATACGCGGCTTCGCACGTCATCTTAGGTGGTCAAATTCAACACCCTAAAAAGGGGAAAAAACAATTCTAGAACAAGAGGTGATTTTATGCTAGGTTTTTTCTTTAACACTTTAGTTTTTTATGTTATGAACACCAGGTAAGTCATAATTGTAACACCAAATACAGTTGCCCAAAACAAGTTACAAATTCTTAATGTCACAAATTATAACAATTGTCACATCTTTTGTAGTTTGGCCGCGTTATTCGCACTTATATATGTAAGTAGAGTTAAAGATATTCTTGAAACACCCAAGTAAAATTTTATAGAGTCATTATTCTTTGGACCAACCTATGCGCATCTCAACTAATCTTCTCTCTAGTCAGATCAAAGACAAACCATCCATGTCGGAACTAGAAAATTCATAAAAATATATATATTTTTACTACATGACTCCAAAAATCGAATCGGCTTTGTTTGGTTGCTTTTTCTGTTTAGTTTTAGTTTTGAAAACCAATCATTACCCTACTTCTTTCCCCAATTATTATTCTATTTTTTCAATTATTACTTTCTCATCTCTCTCTATCTCTCTCCAATCATTACCTCTATTTTCAATCATTACTCTATTTCTCTCTCCACCCACTATCAAAACTAAATTAAACTAAACTCTCAACTAAACACAACTGAAACCTCTTGTGTGAAGTGCAAATCCACTCCCAAAAAATCCTGGCTACTGCCTACACTCTATAATAGGGTTGGACTCCTCTCCCGTAATTAACGCCGACAATCTAAATTTCGTCCAAATACTACCTTTAGCCTTCTGGCCATTGCTCTTTCTAGAAGATCAACCAGAACAAGAAGGGTATCCTTCTCTCTCCGCCTTAGATCCCCCTTTTTTCAATTTTGTAATATTCTTTCCGTTTGTTATAATCTATCCTTTTACTAGTATTTAGTATTATTTTATTCCTTCTGGAAGTAGTTCTCTGTTTCAACTCTGTTGAACTACGTACCACCTCATATATATTCTTCCACCTATATATGTATGGATATCCCCAATTGCCACTTCTCAATCTAAACCTCACCATTTAACTCTCTCTCTCTCTCTCTCTCTCTCTGATGGAAGAATACTACTCCACCCCGAAAATGGATAACCAAGATGAAACAGAGGAGACACTCTCTTTCTGCGATATTCCCATATACAGCAGTGAGTCTGCTGATTGGGAAAATTCATCAAAAGAAGATCAAAGCTTGCCGTCGTCATCAACATCATCTTCGTCATCTGATCAAGATTTGTTCGAGTTCTTCAGCGAAGAATGGAGCAATTCCAGTACTTACCCTGTTCAAAACATAGTATTCTACGGAAAGCTAATAATCCCTTTCAAAGAACCAGAATTAATCTCCATTGACACCACCCACAATCTGGAGAGGAAAAGCCCACAAAAACCCAGAAAGAAATTGGCGAATAAGGCGGCGAAGAGTGGCGGAAAGAATGGGTTTTGTGTTAGGAAAGTTTTGTTTTTGGGGTCGCCAGCAAAGTGGCGCTGGAATCTTTTGGCGTGTGGATTGGGAGCTAGGTTCCCGACGGAGATGGAACTGAGTGACATAAGGAGCAGGCAGAGAAAGCGGAGTCAGCCAGCGCCATTGTTTTTGGGTGGTGGTGGTGATAAGAAGGTGAGCGGAGGTAAGGGGCTGTGGGCGATGATCAAGTCTTTGGGTGGGCGCCACCATTCGATCAGAGTTGTGGAGGGCTAGGTTGGTTGCGTTCCAAGTGCGTTCTGGGGTTTACTACTCATGTATTTTGATGCGGAGTAATCTATCTGCATTTTCAGTTTTATTTAGATCACAACACGTTGTATGAGAGAATTTGTTTTTGTTGCATGCGGTCATAGTAAAGTTGTGTTGTTGAAATTTTGAGTAGGTTTTGATGTACATTAAGAAATATAGTTCTTCGATACCTCCTCTTAGTAACATGTTTTCCTTCACATAAGTAGAGTGACTCATTAACCAGATAGAGGTGGTCTTGGAAATGACAATCTAATGCTCAAAAATCCTTAATCACCACACAACCATGGAAGATCTATGTATAGTAGTGGATTCTATATAATTGTGTGATAATTAAGGAATCTCAGAAGGGTGGAACGCCTTGGTCACCCCACTAAAGACTCCAATATATATTATGCATCAATCTCAATGGAACATACATATAAGTAGCAATAATCTGTTATATTAGCACGCTCAAAACGCTTGAAATACAAATTGCATACTATAAGCAAAACAAAAGATTTTCCTAATAAAAACTCATTTATTTTTTTGGGTTTCATGCTCCCCATGTGAAAGGTTAAAAGAAAAGGCAAAAGTCTGAGAAGTTTAAAGGCCCTTGATGAAATACCAGAAATGCCTTCAGCATTCTAGTCTTGCATTTTGAGATATATTTTGCCAAGGAAAAAAATAAAGAAAGTGATTTTATCGTTCTTGTATAACGTTATCCTCGCATTTTGATGTAAATTCATGCTTGTACTTCAAAATATGTGCAAGGAGAACTTAAGTATCTAACAATTGGTATATCAAAATGTGAAGTTTTAACACTTCATATTTAAGTCCTTACTTTGACGTCCCTGCATGAGACACCATGTGACCATGTCCCGGAATCGACCCAATAATTTTTCTCCACAGACAAGAATATGGCATTGTTGATGCTTCCAAGAGCTTCGGAAAAAACATGCACCAAGAAAATGTTTATTTAATTTGTTGTCCTTTCTTGCTCTAGACCAAGTAAGTCATCCCCTTAGCAAAGAATTTGACTAGGTCTCATTAGGATATTATTATAACAAAGTATGTCCCAGTTTCTACAAGTGATTTTAAAAACAGAGCTTTAGAAAACAGAGACGAAAGCGACTGATATTTACTGGTACCAACCAAGGAAGTTGTCAAGTTGAACACAATTGGCTGTCTAGAAGCCTTTTTGGGCTACATGGGAAGGTTCTTTGGACTGTAGTGATGATGGGACCCAATGTGCTACTTGGGAGAGTAGTCTTCTGTCACGTGGATTTAATGTGGACTAATCTAAAAGGAGAAACACTTTTTAACGGAACCTCCCATAAATGAAGTTTATGGACATTAATTTTGGCCGTTTAAAAGTGTTTTGAACGATTTAGATTAAAGATAAGTAATTAACGGTAAGAAATATCTATCATCAGTATTATTTTAAAAACGTATCTCAACCGTTTATTGTCGAAACAGACGAGTAAGATTGCACGAAATCGTGAATAAATTTTTCCTCAATATGTAGAATTTGAATGCATGGGTTTTTACTCTATTGATTTGTAGTGAGTTTTATTCAAAAGCGCGTGGGGTTTATTCAGAGGACTCGTATATATGATTGGGCCTTTTTAACGGTTTAATTTTATTGTTAACATGGCGAATTGTGATTCTTCGTGAAATTTTAGTCATGTGGTATTTTGCAAATCAGAGGTGCTAGAGGTACAACAGAAGCTGTACAAACAGCTTGCACATATCCATTTTGAATCCGATTTGGGTCCCACAAAAATGGTCGAAGCCGTTCATTTTATTCAAAATTTGTTTTTTTAGCCTAAATTCTGAAGCAAATTTGGATGATTCGTAAATGTCCTAATCGGATTGAGATAATTTTTTACAGGGACCTTAAAAAATAAATTTTGAACAAAATAAATAGCTTCAATCATTTTTTTGGGACTCGAATCGGGTCCAAAATGGATCTGTGCAAGCAGTTTGTACAACTTCTGCAGTACTCATATCATTTCTTTTTGCCAATGAAGAGAATCACCGGTGTCCAGTTAGGCCGTGCAATAAATTGATGACGAAAATTCGATGATGTGAAGCATTTTCTAGACAAAAAAACATTCACCAATCTGCCGTGTCTTGAAATCTCTATCAGCCAATAAATAGGGGTAAAAAAAAAGAGAGAAAAGAATAGAACTTGAACAGCTTGAAAAAAAAATTCCAACTCAAAAAATACTCATTACTCCTACTTCCAATTATTACTCCATTTTCAACTCAAAAAATACTCACCCCCACTTACACACGCGAATTATGTGACTTGAGTCCGTTCCGGATTGGATCCTTAAAAAATAAATACTTATTTACAATTTTGAAACTTAAAAATAGTAGGTTTACTGAAGTCAAAAAATATGCAATATTAATCTTATTTAATAGATTTCGATGAGATTTATCAAAATAGAATTTTATTTTTTAAATTTTTATTTGAGAAGGCGAAACGTAGCCTAGCTGGCGACCCATTGTGTGACAGGGTTGCAAAATGGCAGCAACTTCAGTGAGTGACTTGGGACTTCAGATAGCTAGGAGACTCATAAATTCCACCACCGGTTTTAGGCCCCACTCCCTCCAAATCCCAGTTACCGTTGGCCAAAGGCACCTAACCACCCCACCGCTCCCATCTGTTACTCTTAACTCCTCTCTCTCTCTCTCTCTCTCTCTCTCTCTCTCTCTCTCTCCTTCTCCTTCTAGGACGCATGTTGTCAATGTTTCTTTTCGGAGAGAGAGAGAGAGAGAATAGGAATTGCGGGGATCTGCATTCTGCACACATTCCCATTTGAAGGGTAAAAACTGTTGTGTTATCCCTTTATTTGCTGAAAACATAAAAGAATATAGTACAGTAATGTTGAACGTAGAAAGTTTGAACTGGGTTCCACCTTTTAATTTCCTTTTATTCCTTGTTTTTCCCTTTCCCTTTTTGGGAAACGCTAGTCTTTTCAGTTAGAGTGTATTCTTAGGAAAAGTGAAGCAAAGGTAAAAGGAGCTTCTTTTCCTGCATGTACTCTGTTCACACAGAATCCACAAGGAAAATTTAAAATGCCTCTTCTGTTTTTTTCAATGTCTATTTGGAGGTTGGTGTTCTACTGAGAAAGTACAAGTTGTGGTTCCTAGAAATTGAACACTAAGCCTATGAAAAAGTAAGATGAAAATTGGTTTTCCTATCATTCTCATCCTTTCCGGTTAACTGAATGGGGCCTCATGCATAGACCTTCAATTCATATCCTCCCTCTGTGTGCGCGTGCGCATATTGTGGTGGAAATTGGTTAGTTGGGGAATTCATAAACGAGGTGTTATGTTTTAACGTGTATACTGTATACTATGTTGGTTGGTTCTTTTCGTTAGTATTTTTTTTGTTAGTTCCAAATGTTCAAAATACATGAATGCCATGTTTGGTTCCGTTCAATTGTTATAAACTTTGTTTGAATGATTAATAAAATCTTTCTTTTGCCGGGAAAAAAAAAAACAGCAATGGCGTGCTACACTTTCTTTAATTTGGCATTTTAGCAAATGTGGCAAACTTTGGTCATGTATATACTCATGTTCTTGAATTGTGTTTTCACACATTCCTGTGGTGTTTTTTCAAAGACAAATTGAGTAGGAAATGGGGAAGAAAGGGAGCTGGATTTCTGCATTGAAGAAGGCTCTCAGTCCTGAATCTAAGGAGAAGAAAGACAAGGTTTTGGATGATCTTTAGTTCCCTTCTCTTTTGGAATTTTGTTGTGTTTACACTTCAAAGTAAATCCTTTGCATTCTCAAGTGATTGCTCCGGTTTTCTATTGTTGTTTTCTCGCATTCCATCGCGTAAACATTGCACTATTTTCTTAGCAGAAAAGCCACAAATCGAAGAGCAAGTGGTTCGGGAAACGCAAGAGCCCGAATTCGGGCTCTCCACCGGCCACTCCTACCGAGGAGGTGAAATTAGCGAAAGCCGAAAATGAGCAGAACAAACATACTTATTCTGCTGCCCTTGCCACGGCCATGGCGGCAGAGGCGGCCGTTGCAGCCGCGCAGGCTGCAGCAGAGGTTGTTCGGCTCAGAGCTGCAGTCCATTACTCGGGTAAATCGAAGGAGGAAGTTGCTGCAACTAAGATTCAGACAGCATTCCGGGGACACTTGGTATCAATTTTCTCCCATCTCAGGATCATTTTTCTAATCTAAAGTAGATCATAAAGTACGCATAATATACCTGTAAGATAAATAATACCATACCGGTATACGCAGCGGATCTTGGATCGAATTAACCTCTAACCATTGTTGTTCAAGTTGAACACCGAATACGCACGTATTAGATCTAGGTGTCTTTTAACCTATGCATGACTTGAGTGCCTTGAGTGATGGATACCATAGGCTACATATTCATGCTAGGATAGAGACCCTATATCTCTTTATAAAGACCTTCTAGTTTCCTTCCATCAAAGAAACCAATTAAACTAGTATAATGATATAATTGGGAAAACCAAAAGCTTATTAAAACCACCACTTCATCATCAATGGAAGTAGACACTTCCATTAATCACAATCTGACTAAGTGGGCTCTTAAATATTTCTTACATTCTTCCACTGGTCCACGAGACATTTGTATACTGCATTGGGCGATAAATACTTTATATGGCCATACAACTGAAATTGCCCATAACTTAAAGTTTTTAAAACCTTTTACTCCATTAGAAAATATCAATCATGAATCATAGCGGTAGTGCCGTAACTAATAGGCATTTCCTTCCACGTATTACAATGTGTGACACTTTCTAACGAGTACCAGATAAAACCGTATAAGATATACTTTATAAATGACTAATTAACAGTCATTTAGGGTCCTCTTTATTTATCCCAGCAGATAAACTTTATACGTACTTTTTACCTTATGTGCACATGTACGTCTTTATTCTCCAAGAACACTTATAGTGTGACAAAACCAGAATTGAGCAAGAAATGAGAGAAAACATTATAAAATGAGTTAACATGCCATATTTCACAACATGACATACACTACCGGCAAGCATTAGCTCAGTACTTTATGCTCAATGGTCACAAAAAGTGTTTTTCAAACTCTCTCTCCCTTAATGAGCTACTTTATGTCGATATACTCTATTCGGCCTTTTACTTTATCTTAGAGAAGAAAATTGCAGCCATAGTAAACTTAGTAATAATCTCACCCTAACATCAACAACTTGAGACCCTTAATACATGCTATCTAGTTTCATGCATAGCTCCCACTAATTTCTACATTCATAGAAAATAGTAACTTAAGACATAATCAGGATGCATGTAAATCAACTTAAAAATTTTTGGTTTTTTATAAATACCTCATAACCTTTATTTATAGCCATCTAGTATTTCATATCATGCTCACTTGGGTTCAATCCAGTAAACCTTCAACCAATATCCATATAGCCCAGAAAAATGTATATGCTCCCACTAACCTTACGGAGGATACTTTTTCTCTATTTATAAGCAAAATGACCATTTTTTTTTTTTGGTATAAACAACATGAATGGCTACAACAACCAAGAAATAATGATTTTCAATTTATATGTAAATGCTAACCTTTCTGTGGGTAGAGGTGCATCACGCATGAATTTACATCACTTTATGAATAAGATAAATGATCAAAATAATGAGAACAAATTCTCCATACCTGTGGGTGTAACGCCCCGATTTTCGAAAATAAAATCGGAGGTATTAAATATTGATTTCTAAAAATTTAGTAATTTAAATTCAAAATCCAAACTGGATAATTCTTCCTAAAGATTCGTCTATTACAAACCATTAAAGAAATACTGATAATAGTCTTCGTGGTAATAATCTAGACAAAATAACAGAGCTGTCTTCTAGGATCGATACGGATTCCAAGCGTATACTGGCTCAGTCTCCATCTCCGGATTCGTCTCTAGGTTGTATCGCTCTCCTTCAGGGTCCTGAGTCTTCCACTGATTTCCTGCAAAATCTGACACGGATGCCAGACAATCCGTGCCTAAGTGAAAAAGTTCACCCCGTAATGTAATCCAACCCAATCACCCCTCCTTACATTACAGCTAGTAGGTAACGATATATCATCAATGCAAGAAGGTAAAATACTCATAAATCTATTCATTATCGATCGATAGCCTAACAACAAGGAAAATCTAGTCATGCCCAGACCATAACTAGGGTTTGTCCATCTTAATCACCACATCAAAATCACCACGGGACTCCCTCCAATTCTATCATCACAAAATATCGCTGGACCACCTGCCAGGTTTTATCAAAACATCACTGGGCTTACTTTGCCAGGTTTTATCATCAGAAAACATCACTGACCAACCATCAGGTTTTATCATCGCAAAACGTCGCTGACCAACCGTCAGGTTTTATCATCGCAAAACGTCGCTGACCAACCGTCAGGTTTTATCATCGCAAAACATCACTGTCCAACCATCAGGTTTTATCAGCATAAACATCACTGGGCAATCCGCCAGGTTTTATCATCAGAAAGTATCACTGGACCACCGCCAGGTTTTACTGTCACAAAATATCGCTGGACCTCTGCCAGGTTTTATCATCGGAAAATATCTCTGGCCCTATCCGCCAGGTTTTATCAAAACATCACTGGACTACCCGCCAGGTTTTATCATCAGAAAACATCACTGACCAACCGTCAGGTTTTATCATCGTAAAACATCACTGACCAACCGTCAGGTTTTATCATCGTAAAATATCACTGACCAACCGTCAGGTTTTATCAAAACAACACTGGGCTTACTTTGCCAGGTTTTATCATCAGAAAACATTACTGGGCTTACTTTGCCAGGTTTTATATCATCACTGGACTCCCGCCAGTTTCAATTCATTACTGGGCTTACTTTGCCAGTTTCAACTCAACACATCCAACTCATCGCATCTCAACATCCTACCTGCAAGCAGACCTAAAAATAAACTTTCTAATTTATCCATTACTTAGCACTGTCTAAGTGAACTCTATTTGCAATCCACCCCTTGTCTCTAGGTTCCAATCTAACATATCAATCACAAATTGGAACAGTATACAAATAATCACGATGATAATTGAAATAAATAATAAGCGTAGAAATCACGTAACTTTTTATGAATGGGCTGTTGCCCTTAATCTTGTATGGCCAATAAGTTAATAATAATGCAAGAAACTTTTATCTAATAAAAGTTTTTATAAAAAGAATAAATCTAGGCTTGTATAAATTTTATTTAAGAAATTAGATTGGTTAAAAACTAATTAACTTAGGTAAAAATATTAGAATAATTATCATGACCTTAATAATAGTCTTAAAGGTCTTATGCAATATGTTTGAATGTCAAAAGTTGGGTTCGGAAGGTCTCGGGATTATTTTTAAATGAAGATGTTAAATAAAGTGGCTGAAAGGAAAGTAAATAGAAAATAAATAATTTACCAATTAAAGTATGCTGAGGTTAACAAGGTTTCATCTTTAGAGTGTAAGGAGTCTAAATAAAATTATTCAGAAATTAATAATAAAGTTTATAAGGTCGTAAGGTAATTTTGATTGGAAACACTATAAAAAATAATAATAAATAGTGAATAAAATAAAATAAATATTTAATTTAACAAGTTACCATCTTTGAGATTCTAAGGAGTCTAAAAAAAAATAGTTTGGGTGTTAAAACGTTGCTTCGATGGTCGTACTTATTTTTCGTTTGTAAACTTTGAAAGATAACTAATAAATAATTTAATAAATGGATAATTAAAAAAAAATATGACCTCAACAAGTTATGATTTTTGAGGTGTGAAAAGTCTAGGAAAAATAGTTTGGGGGTCAAAAACGGTGTTCGGGAGTTCGAAAAGTCGTTTCGAACCAAAACAGGTCAAACCGCAAGGTCTGACCGGTTGACCTTGCGGTGGAGCAGTCAACCGCGAACTCGCGGCTGGTTCTTGCGGCCCAAACCTTGCGGCCGCAAGGTTGAAGGCAGATTACGATTTTTTTGTTGTTTGGTCACGGTTTCGATGCATGGGACCATTTAGGCTATTGGGTTACGCATAAACATTAAATATACTTATAGGGAGGGTTGGGATGGATTATAATACCTCAAATCGGATCGAATTGATTTTTAATCGAAACTTGAAGTTTGGGGAAGAAAGCTTCGGGATTTTTAATCGAGGGATCTCGGGATCAAATTGGACGATGCTTGGTGATGCTAGGAGTTGTAGAAAGAGTTCGGAATAATCAAATCGGATTTCGGTTGCGTCTAGGTACTAAACCCACTTTTCTCTCTCTTTCTTTCTCTCTCTAGAACTCCATGGATTGGAGCTTCTTTCTCTTCAAATTTTCTCTCTTTTCTGGACTGGTGGGGCGTGAAAAATAATGTGATGAACCCTAGGGTCGGATTAATGGGGTATATATAAGGGAGTTTTGAGAGTTTCGATTAAAATTGAATTTAAAGAGGTTGTATTCTATAGGGCTTCGTAATGGACGAAAATAAGGGTGAAATATGGTCAGGGGAATGAATTAGAGACTGAGTAGGAGAGGGAGAGATGGTAGGATTTTCATGCATGCAATTTAAATAATTAAAAGTAGGATAATTAAGACTAAATTAATTTTTATTTGCATATATCTATTAGATAATTATGATTAAGATAATTTTATTATTACTAATAATATTCTTTAAATGATATTATTAATATTATTAATAATATTAACTCTATTTTTTTAAAAAAAAATAGGGTCAAAAATCCGGGTTGTTACAGTGGGCATAGGAAAAATTTATTCTCGACTTTCAAATGATTATCTTACTCAACTTAAATCACAAAAATAACAACCTCCTCGCAAGAGTTATTTTCATGAATTAACTTCAACTTTTGTGCTAATCTCTAACTTAATAAAGTATATTCAAACCGTCCTGTGGGTAAAGGTTGCAACACGCACTGAATCTACTTGACTGCAACAAGAAGACTAGCAAATTTCGAACATCAACATAAAATGCATAATAATGGGAGAAACTTCTGTGTTGATGTGGAATTTTCAATTTTGTCCCAAATAAACTGATAAAATTGATTATTCTCCCGTGGGCAAAAAATAATTAATCTTATCAATTCAAGCTTAATGGTAGATGCCATACACAGATATGTAGTCCAACGACCACCCCATATGTGATTATAATTAATATAGAACACCATAATATTTCAAGATGTTGTGCTAATCTCATAATAGTATGACGTTCAAGTCACCTCAAAAGACATCAACCAAACATTAGAGGAACAAACTCACATGCCTGTAACATGGTTCCAGATTAAACCAACTAGCTAGTGGCATGCAAGAGATACTAATCAAATGGGCAGGAGAAACTTAAGAATGCACAAACGGTTCAGTTGGAATTTGACCAGTAATGATAAACTAAATAAAATAGTGCTACCACAAGTCCACATTGCATTAAAAGCATTAGTACACTGAACCAATAGCTTTATGCCCATTTATCTCAATACTGTTATTTACCTCTTCGCATACCTTGATTTATGTCATGGAAGATCTCAAAGGTTGTCAAAATAATGCTAAGCTGCACAAGCCTTTTTTTTTTTTTATATATAACCCTAACAGAGTCATTAAGAAAATTGGGCTCACAAACTCCGAGATTAGTAACAGATTTAATGACACCACTATCATTACCAGATGTAAGCTATAAACCACATGCATGTATATCCATACTATATAGATGACATTTCTCTCTCATCGAAGTGGTGTATAGAAAGAAGTACTAGGGATCAAAACTGATTCCATAAATGTATGGACATAACAAGCTTCCGTTTTGATGCGGAAATCCCAATCGAGATTAACAAAAGTATTTATCTCCCTGTGGGTAAAAATAATTAAATTTGTTAATCTAACTACAAGGGTAGATGCCAAATATATAGTCTTATAACTATACTGGATTCCAGATGTGAATATCTATATACTGAAATCATACATCACTATTATTTAAGATGCTGCGGCTATTCTCAAATAATACTAATGCTCAACAACCTTTAAAATGGCATCAAATTATCCTTAATGTGGTGGTTCAAAAAAAAAAATCCTTAATGTGACATACTCATGCATCAACTGGCTCTTGATCAAAAGCTTGGACAGAATAAAAACATGTGACCAAGTCAATTCCAGCAACAAAAGCCTCCAAAATTATTTCGGTAAATTCCTCGAAACTTGAATACATCCATTTTATGACTATATGAATCATTATCGAACACATGAGTCACAGCAGAAACCTTCCTCTTTTTAAGAACCGATCAAATTCTGAATAAATTAGGCCCCTTGTCATGTCAAACATTAAATCTAAATCTTTATATAGCAATTAACATGGTAGGTCCATCTGATATACACACAGCTGATCGATTAAACTGGTACGATGATCATACTGATAACATGTGGAAACAATAAACAGAAATGGATGTGATCATGCTAACAGAATTATCCCTCTGTTATGAATTTAAAAGTCTGAAGACCAAAACATATACGTGTGAAAAAATAACCAAATGTCAAATTAGTCTTCTCTGTATCTTCACGGAGTAATACTGACAATTGATGTTAGACGTGGCTAGATCCAGAGATAGGACAAATGACTATCAAAAGGAAAATTAACCATGCATTAGACTTTATGCGCGCTAAGTGTGAACACATGGCATTGAGAAACTTCAGAGATAAAACTAGATATATACACCTCTTTAGTTACTGTAAAGTATGTCACTGAAATGTTGATCACAATATATAATCTTACCCAATGTGAAGGAACTTTACAACATCTAATTACTGAACAACATGAATTAGAGGTTGCTCTGATACCACATGTAAGATAAATAATACCATACCATCAAACTAGATATATACACCTCTTTAGTTACTGTAAAGTATGTCACTGAAATGTTGATCACAATATATAATCTTACCCAATGTGAAGGAACTTTACAACATCTAATTACTGAACAACATGAATTAGAGGTTGCTCTGATACCACATGTAAGATAAATAATACCATACCGGTATACGCAGCGGATCTTGAATCGAATTAACCTCTAGCCATTGTTGTTCAAGTTGAACACCGAACACGTACGTATTAGATCTAGGTGTCTTCTAACCTATGCATGACTTGAGTGCCTTGAGTGATGGATACCATAGGCTACATATTCATGCTAGGTTAGGGACCCTATATCTCTTTATAAAGACCTTCTAGTTTCCTTCCATCACAGAAACCAATTAAACTAGTATAATGATATAGTTGGGAAAACCAAAAGCTTATTAAAACCACCACTTCATCATCAATGGAAGTGGACACTTCCATTAATCACAATGTGACTAAGTGAGCCCTTAAATATTTCTTACAATACCCTCATGTTGTGAGTGTGTTTGTTTGTTGCCTGCGTTTAAGTCTGCTTTTTGTGCTAACCAATGGAAAAATCAGATACCATATTTGGGGATTATTCTAGTTAAGCGAAGATTTAGTAATGCCTTCACAATCGTAATTATTGGTAAAAAGTTATCAATGATCGATAGGAATCCGTTCAAAGTAAAGGGTACATTTATTTTCTTTCATTTTCTCATTTGATGTTGCGTTTGGGATCGAATTCGTTGTTTCAGGCAAGGAGTGCATTGCGAGCCTTGAAAGGGCTAGATAGGTTAAAGTCTCTCATAGAAGGTCCCTCTGTCAAACGTCAAGCCACAACCACATTACGGTGCATGCAGACTATGACTAGGGTCCAGTCGCAGATTCGGGCAAGGAGAATCCGAACGTCAGAGGAGAATGAAACTCTCCACAGACAGCTCCAACAGAAATGCGAAAAAGAGCTTGAGAAATTTAGAGCTTCTGTGAGTGATATTATCAAAACCAGTATCTTTGGTTTTTATCGGATTTAATCTGTAGCCTACACATTTCAATGTGTTTTGTCTTAAATTCAGAATTTGGTTATAATTTTTTTTCTGGCAAATTGTTCCTTGTCATGAGCGAACCGGTTTAATTTTGCGTATGTTGACCAAAGTTGAGGACATGAACCGATTCATATTCTTGTTGTTGGAGCACTGCCTTATTATGCTGTTAACTTTGATTACACTCTCTGAACGTGCACACAATTAGAAGAATTTTTTTTTTTCCTGTTGCATTAAATCTGATAATTTTAGGAATCAATTTGTAATAGGTGGAAGGAGATTGGAATGCCAGTGTTCGATCTAAGGAGCAGATTGAAGCAAACTTACAGAACAAGCAGGAGGCTGCTATGAGAAGGGAAAGGGCTTTGGCTTATGCGTACACCCACCGGGTAACTTTTATCCTATTTTGATTCTCTAAGTTTCACTAAATCGTTCTTTGTTCATGACCAGAAAATTTGAAAGAATCACACACCGATACAGGGTAGCAAACATTGTTAACAGCGTTTCATCTGTTAGAACGCACGTGTGACTAGTGAGTATCATCATATCCGAGCTATATGAATGGTGGTAAATTAGCCTTCTTCTACCTAATCTTTCTTTGCTCCTGCTTGACGGCTGACACTGTAGTGAAATAAGGGGAGAAAATTGAATTCAGATATTATTTTACCTAAGTCATGCATAACAGTATAAGATTGGAATGAGGCATTGTGTCTTCTATACCATCTTTACAAGGCACTTATTCTCTTAACAATTGTGGGGCAGAAAGTCTACCAGTTTTTTCTTGAAGGATTACATTCCTGTGTTGCAATCGACTACGGTGATTCTATGGAAACTCCATTTTCCTTATGACTTCAATGGGAGTAGGACTGATGAAGCTTACATCGCCTAGCAACTTCATAAGCATGAAAAAGTAGATTAAGTTTTTCCTATGCATCCTGGATTAAAGCTTTTTACTAGTTTTTAACTATGAAGCTGAAGAATGTTCTTTGTAAATCTTGAACTGAGAATACTAAAGGAACTCACGTGGAAATTTTACTGCAACAGCAAGTGTTGAAGAGCTCTTCAAAATCTGCAAACCACAAAACGTTCATGGATCCAAGCTATCCTCACTGGGGATGGAGTTGGCTAGAGCGTTGGATGGCATCCCGGCCTCGGCAAAACGAAAACGCCCGCGAAAGAGAACTGTACAGCGATCACGCCTCCATAAAAAGGGCAACAGCCCAAGCCTTTCCTGTCAGAGAACTCGGCAAATCTCGCTCTCATCGCGATTTTAACCTCAAAAACATCCGTTCTCCTACTGCATTAACTCCTAGCCGCCAATCACCTTCTACCAATGCTTCCAGAGCACCATCAGTAAGTTCCAAGGGTGGTGGCCGCAGTGGTGGTGGTGGTGAAGACTCTCGGAGCATGCTTAGTTTCCAGTCGGAGTGGTACCACCGGAGGCACAGCATTGCCGGGTCGTCAGCGAGAGATGAAGAGAGCCTAACAAGCTCTCCTTCAGTTCCGAGATACATGGGACCCACAGAGTCAGCGAAAGCCAAGACTCGGTCCTTCCGGATTCCAAGCCCATTGGGGAATGGAACACCGGAGAAGGGATCAGCAGGTTCTGCTAAGAAGCGGCTCTCATTTTCCTCCTCACCGGCTGGAATAAGGAGGCACCCTGGCCCATCCAAGCTGGATATCAGCGTTCACTCAGAAAAGAAACCAAGCAATGGAGGGGGACGGTAAGAGTACTGGATTTCGGTTCCAACATTATCTATCGGAGAAATCTTAGCTGCCTGTTGGAGAATTCAACGGTTCGGATGAAGGAAAGTCTGTCACACAAATGAAGCCACTCAATTTTGGGTACATGACTGGGATTTCTCTAACATCTCTGTTGGAGTTGGAACGCCGAATTTAGTGAACCCACATTCGACAGGTAGGGGGCAACGTAACGGAAATTCGATATCAGATTGGAGTGTAAACGAAGAGTGTAAAAAGAGGCTACCACTCTGGAACTTTTCTCTTCTTCAACAACTGCTGTTGTTTGTCGTACTTGTTCTTCGTGTAATCGTCAATCGTTTCCATCGAAGTTTTATGGAAACACTCAACTGTTTGGTTTTGTTTTGGGCATTGCATCTTTGTGTTGTATTCTTTTACAGTCTTCGTTGTGTTAAGCTTGTGCTATTTAAACGAGACCCTGTGCAGGCCTGTGACCTTCTTTGACTAATAAATCAGTGTGCTGCCACTTCAGTTGATGTTGTTTTCCTTTCTTGTGCTTATTGTGCTTCTTTCTCATGGAAAAAATCTGCATGTTTCAATTGATGCTTGACAATGTCGAACGGGGATGTCGACGTCTGATGTGGAGCGATAGTAATAAGTGCTATTCTCTCCCACAGCTAAGGCACGATTTCAAGCAACGGGTTTCAGTCTCGCTACGAAGAAAGAAATGATAGAGGTATCGCAGTCTATTTAAGCAGTAAAGCTAAAGTTATGGGCACAATCAAGTTCGAAACTTCTCAATTACTACTCCTATCAATTTTTTTGAAACCGGTCCACACGGAACTTTGCTCTGACTTTTTAGGCAAATGGGCATGCACTAAACAATAGGAAAACTTTCCAGGAGAGCATTGATAGTGTTAAATATAGTCAAGATCATGTACACCCTTTTTGTTGTACTGCTGTCTTGTGAATTGTCTCCATGGGTCATAGGATATGACCTTGATTCCACCAAGCCTGTGAATTAGCCTTTGCCGATTGTCAAACTGAAAGACCCGATTATATTTTAGAGCTCGTAGTAGGGGTGGGAATTTTCAACACGACACGAAATTAGCGGGTTGGATTTTCTGACACGAAAAGCTAACTAGGTCAGATTAGAGTTAAGAGAATTCTGACACAAACATGAGATGACACAACACGATGCGGGATTGGAATTTAAAGAAAGGACACAATAACACAATACGAACTCGACATGAAGTTAGAGAGATAGGGTCTCCTATTTTTGACACAAAACACGAATATGACACAACACGATTACACAAAAAACTAAACAGATCGGTTAGAGTTGAGAAAATCTTGACATAAATACGAGATGACAAGACATGACGCGATACCCGCTCCTAGTCTAGAAGATGAATAATAAGAACATCCACTCAAAAGAGACCAGCCTTGGCAGGCTTGGGTTAAACTCCAAGATCGGGCCTATCCCAGGCCCAAACCAGTCTTCGGACAGATTTGCTAACCACGGTTAACTGAACGACACACCCCGCCTTAACCAGAGTACACTTCACAGTCATCACTCGCCAAATCACTAGGGAGAACGAACCAAACTCGGTGGTGAGTCCATCTTCCACAAAACCCAGAAGCAGAACTTTCAGGAAATCTTTGATGCGAATTCAGTTATCTTCTTCACCCTCCGAATTACAGCAGAAATGGTGAGCAAAATCTCCTTTTTCATTTACTTCTGTGCATTTCACAGTCTCCGCCATTCGCTGTGCTTTCATAGTTTCATGCCATTTCTCCCTCTTTGTATTCCTTTGAGAACCCTTGATCGATGGTATCTTTGGTTTCCAATGATCTTTTTCAACTCGTAAAGCATGTACCCATATGGGTTTGGAGCTTGTTTTTTCTAATTAATTTCCCAATTCGGTGGGAATTGCAACTGCTTGTCCAGAGTCCTGAATAAATTTTGCTCATTTATTCAATGCTTCTTTTAATCCCCTTTGGTCCATACTTAGATTCAGCTGAGATTCCTAAAAAAAAAAAATTTTTTTTTTGTTGTTTTACATATTTTTGTTAAGTTGGTTTTAACCACAGGCTGTGATTTGCGTATTCCATTTTGGAAAACCAAATTGTAAAACATGCTTTTTGCTTGTCAATATAGGGTTCCCTTGTACTGATTGGATGCCTCAACGCATCGTTAACCTTGGATCCCCAAAAGAGATCCACTGTTATTGTTATGCTCATGTTCTTTCTTTTAAAAATTGCCATAGTGATGGAAAAACCTTGTGACCGATATTTAAGGGTCAAATCTTGGTGTAGTATTTTTGGGCTTTGGTTAAATGAATCCTTTCTGACATGCCTTTTTGAGCCTTGAGGCATGATTCGTATGAATAGTGGCCCGATTAACTTCTCAAGGTATATTCCTGAAAGCACAAAAGGAGAGAGATATAATTTACGGTAGGACAACAAAGCGCACTTATCATGCCCTGCACATTCTGAATGAACAATTCATTCTAATTTGATATCGTAAAGAAGTTATGACAAACCTTAGATTCCCATCAAGTTAGATAACCGTGCACCATTGGGGTCGTTAGAGCAATTTCAATTTAGACAGGAGGCTTGGTGTTTGAAGAGTTCATACTAGCTAAAGCTGTTTGAGTATCAAACACTTGGTTTGTCTTGTTGCATCAAGGTTGCTCTTGTTGTTGTTGGGTCTCCGGGACATGTATTAGGTTAACCGAAGTAGGTGCTATCGAACAGTCTTTTAGTGCATAATTCCTTAGGTTGTTGCCTTGTGGTCTACAGCATCTTCCATGGTAACCATACTCTTACCATTATCATTGAAAAGAAGTTTTTTTACACTTATGGCTTAGTGACTAAGCCGCAAAGTGCTAACTTTTTCTTTGTTACGTTCTTGTATTGGTGGGGGGTAATATGGTAAGAAACAGGTTTGCAGTTCAAAAATAACATCAAAGTTCAAGTTACATGTGATTTCTTTTTAACTGTCACTTCTTGTTCTTTTTTCAACCTGTTCATTTCTGTCTAGTTTGGATATTGGTACTTAAAAGGCATAGCATGTCTCTTTTAATGCGTTCCTTTTTGCCTAGTCATTTTCCTTACATGTTCAAGCCTTGCTATAATCATTGGTGTATTAGGTTTACCAAAAGGGGAAAATGTTTATCGAGCATGTATTCAATGCATGAAATTGGCTACTAAGTAAATTTAAGATCTAAAGGAAACTGGAAGCTTCTTGATCATGGACTCATGATTTACAGTTTGGGAATATATTTTGAATTTCCGCTATGTTCAAGTTTAACAATACTTTAAAATCTTTCTTGTCTGCTTTTAGGCTACTCCGTTTCTGGCTGGGCTTGCAGTAGCTGCTGCTGCTCTTGCTGGTAGATATGGTATCCAGGCTTGGCAAGCATTCAAGACTCGACCACCAAAACCTAGGGTTCGCAGGTTTTATGATGGTGGTTTTCAGCCTACGATGACCAAAAGGGAAGCAGCTCTTATCCTTGGCATCAGGTAACCATGACATCATTCTTAGGAAGACAATAAGACATGTTAGACTGAAAAATCACAAAATAGCATCTGTACTTCTAGCCTTCAACAATCGTGGCTTTGGGTGAACTGCTTTTCTGTTGGCTTTCGGAGCGGCACAAGATCCTCTGCCTTATAATATCCCTACCCCTTTGCCCCTGTACACTGTCAGCCGCACACTTATGCATTGAGATTCATGTGTTTCGAAATGTCAAACACATCGTGCTGCGAATGTGTTAGGACAAGGGGTGTTGATATGTTGAGCCCTATCAAGTAAAATATCATAACGTTCTTTACTCGTGTCCTTACACTTTAGTTTTAGTGTGGGGCTGCCCTTGCGTTAGGATAGAGGGGCGTTGATATTTTGAGGCCTATCTCTTACTGAAAAAATTGACCTTATTATTTGTCATTTCTGTTTGTGGTGACTGGTTTAACGGATGATAATTTTTGCATAATAAGTTGTCTGAATATTTATTGAATAAGAATGGAGATCTTGGTTATAGTAAGACTGCCAGAAGCATTGTTTATAATTTGAAAGATATAGCAGCACCCATTTCTTTCTTGCCATGTATTTTATGAAGTAATGATGAACAAGTTTGAACATAAGACGAGAGGGGAAAGTAGAAAGGAAGAAAAAGCATTACGTTTCATGACAATAAATTAAGCTAAAAAGGTGCTTCTGGTTCTATCTTCTATGCTATGCATTGGTTGTGTTTCTTTTTAAAACCTTATTTTGATCCTCTTGATCAAGGTATTATGATTGCATCTCGTGTTCTTTCCTCCCCCTCTTCCTTTCTTGCTTCATTTGCGTTATATATTTTCAAGTCTATATTATTAACAGGGAGAATGCGACACCAAACAAGGTCAAGGAAGCGCATAGAAGGGTAATGGTTGCAAACCATCCCGATGCGGGGGGTAGCCATTACCTCGCTTCGAAAATTAACGAAGCAAAAGATGTGATGCTTGGAAAGACAAAGGGCAGCGGCTCTGCCTTCTGATTTTCTTGAACAACTCTAACTGTTACCATTGCCGATCCATTAAGCCATGGTTGGACTGGATGATGATGACCTTGAAGAGCAACTACCGCGACAGAGAATTCTAGACGAGATGGAATTTAAGCTCTAACCATGTTCTTTACTGTCAAAAGCTGCGATGAAATTAAAAGTTTTGCGTTTTGTTACTGTTTTCGAGAAACAGAAATTAGAGCTTGTTCTGGCGTTGATGGCTATAGCCTATAGCAATCAATGTTATGAACAATATAAGCATTGCACTCTTTGATGTCGTGCGAATGCATCGACTGTTGTAGACATAATTGGCCTTAGAGAAAGGATTGGCATTGCTGCTAACTGCAACTCTCCTTACCATGTTTCCTTCCTACCGATTGTGTATGTACTCGTTTTTTCAATTGGCTGTCTGGATTAGTTTTGAGCATCTCTTTCTAATTTGAATACTCTAGAGTTAACGACCCGATAATCATCCAATAACTCGTGGTTTTTTTTTTTGGTGAAGTTAGTGGAACCTGTGAGCTTGGAGAGTTAGCTTCTTGTTGTCATGCTTCAACTCGAGTAACCCCTTGGGTTTAACCGAATAATGTTAGCTTCTTGTTGTCACGCTTCAACTCAAACGTGAAAGTTCGGCCTGGCCCGAAGATAAATTTAATAGGGATGTAATGAAACGTTTGTAGTATTAAGTGGAACAAAGAGTAATGTATGTTTCGTGGCATCGTGAAAGATCATATTACGGCGGAAAAATAATTTTCCAAACGGAGACTTTGTTTTGGGTTATTGGTTTCACCGTTTCAGTTACAGGTTGAGGGGTTACTGTGGAGTGGACGCAAACTCATTGTTAAAATACTACGAAATAAACGGTTTCACTAACCTTCGCCCATTAGGCGGAGAATAATATACATATAATTTCAAACAAATTCGGATATCGATACATTTCTTACGGATATTAATATACTTTCACAAATATCAATATACATTTCTCAGATATCAATATACATTTTACCTATTATCCTATACTTTCTGGGCGGATGTTAGAGTAATATCCCTAAATAAATACTCCATTTAAAGTTGGTCGTGGTAATAAATAATTCTAAAGCTAGAACCATATTCACGGAAAAAAAGTCAAAACAAAACAAAATAAAATGGTTTATGGATCTAAGTCACAAAATTCTTCAAATCCTCCACTTCCTGTTAGGCCAACAGAACAAACAGCAAGAAAAAAAACGAGCAATAAAAGACGAGACATGTGATATACGTGATTCCAACTTAAGCAATTTGTCTAATCGTACTCCATGAGGTGCTGGGGGTTTATGATAAAAAGATGAACAACATTATAATGAGAGGCAACAAATTTTGCTTTTATAGTCCAAGCAAACTAGCACATCAGAAATCCTAAAAAACACGCTTCTCGCGTAATTCCGCATGCCCGGTGGTCTGATCCGGCTTCACCATGGTCTGGACGAGCGTCACCATGGTCCGTCCCAGAATCTCCCATTTTTCAATCATGTTTCGCGGTGGTTCGAACCAGTCTCACAGTGATCCAGACGAGGGTCACAAAATTGATCCGTCTTCACAGCCTAACACTTTCGATCTCAATCCTCACACAATATTCGCGCTCTCAACCATCGCACATGCAAATTTTAATAATTTGGAATGTGTGTTTTTTTTTTTAAACTGCAATTGGGAATGTGTTTTAAAAGATGCTTTCACATTCCCGTTAACGCTCCCATTCATGAATGCACACATAATGACCGAGGTCTGTATAAACGAGTAATTATTCTATGCCCCTGAGGCACCGCCACGCACTGTCATAACGGTGCCCCAAACTTTTCTTCACCACCCATTTTCATGCGCTCTACACATTTTGTGGTCAATTAATTTCCGTGGATGAAATGAACCCTTTGGTAGATTGGAAGCATCTGTCGGGTAGGGTGGCATCATCCTGCATGCGTTTATTAATCCAACGGCTGAAAGTGTTGACAACATCAACCCCTTGTTTTGGATAAACTATTGGCTCTTTCGGACACGTGTTGGCTTGTATTTTGTAAGAACGCTAGATACAAAGAAAACCTATCCCAAAAGTACACCGAAAAAAGTAATTAGTGGTTGAGAATCATTTTGATGATTGATTCACACGCATCAAAGTGAATCTCAACCATTAGTTGCTCTTTTCGGGATAAATTTTCTTTGTGTCTAGCATTTTCCTTTTTTTTTTTTTTTTTTGTTGCAAATGGAAAATGGGGATCACGTACGTGTTGGCTTGCTGAACTACATGTTTCTACTACATGTCAGCCTCCGTGAGCCACTAAGCGGACGCACACAGACAACCAATTGGACGCCTGTCATTTTTTTTCTTCCTAATTACTTTTTAATTTTTTTGTACTACATGTTTTTCCAATTTTTTGGTTTTTTGTCAATTTCCGTCTCTTATTAATGGTTAAAGGGAGAAAAATATTGGAAAAGATTAAAAGTGTTTGGATGAGTTTTTGAAAAAATTTGAGAAATTTTGTAGGGTTATGAGTGGAGAGAGTAATTAATTATTGGAAATAGAGGTAATGATTTGAGAGAGATATAAAGATAAATGAAAATAATGATTGAAAATAGAAAAGTAATGATTAGAAGTAGAAGTAATGATTATTTTTTGAGTTGAGAATTTTATTTCAAAAAGCAATCCAAACAAAGCAGTGCAATTGAAATAAATAGAGCACAAAGTTCGAACTATTTTTATCAAGCCCGAGTTAATTTTTTCACTACTACGTCAGTACTTCGCTAAACATTGACAAAGTTGCTTTTGTGAGTGCCATAAGTATATTTTTTTTACCTTAGAGAGGAGTAATTCGATAGTCAGGCCTTCTTTTGCTAAGATTCTTATTTTTTAAGTACTTATATCTTGTTTTACGAAACAGATTATTCTTCATAATACATCACATTTTATTCAACAAACAATTTCCTTTAGTGAAAAGGGACCTCAAACTAAAAATGACAACGACTCGAGGTTTGACCAACCATGAAGATGCTCTTATTGGCTCTAATGTTGTTAATTAATGACAGATAGCTAAAGTCATTTCCTAAAAAATATATCTCTCCCTGGTAGTCTAATTAATTACACGACTTTAACTCTTTAAAAATACTGATAATTAAAAAATGTGAGATATTAAATATCTTAATATTTTCTTGCAATGAGCTAATATGTTTGCATAATCTCAGAGCCTGACGTTTGGCCTGCTTCCAATGTGATTTCGCATCTAACCCACATTCCGTTGAAAATGAATCTTAATACTTTATAGAATAAAAATCAAGAAATCTTCTAAAAATGTGTGTTTTGGTGATGATATATATGCAAGACACGTATGGAGCTTGAGATGCCAAAGTTGGCTCGTACCTCTAACATTATTCCTTTTAAACTGTTGGCAAATCAAGATCGAATCTCGTATGTTGAACGAAAAAAGAGGCGGGTTTTCACTTGAGCCAACCTTCCCAAATCATTGATTGATGAAGCGGCGTTAACATTCTTTTACGTAGTAACGAAGATACATAATATTTTATGGGATTTGTATAAAAGTTAATAATTTTTTTTCGTTTGAAAAACAAACAAAAAGGTAATTAAATTCAAAAATTGTTTCCAGTAACCCTTGGAGTTATAAAATGGACTAAATACTTAGATGCTTTTAATAGTCACAGGGAGAACTGGAGAAGTCGTGTCTAAAATGAAAAGTAGCATTTTGAATAAAACGAAGTTAGTATGGCTTAAAAATTGTTGGAAGAGTCGAGTTTCCTAGTTTACTCGAGGAAGAACGTATAACCAAGATCATCATGTTTAAGTTACTGACTGAGTTATGATTCTCTATTGTACGATACAAAATACAGTACTCCCTCCGTCCCTTTTTTTATAGTCCGGTATTTCATTTTGGGCTGTCCCTTAATAAGTGTCCATTTCGTAAAGTTAGTGGGTAAAAGTTAGTGCATTGTCTATTTTGTCCCTAAAAGTAGATTCCATTTTGAAAAGTTAGTGAGTAGAAGTGTAATGATGATGGGTAAGTAAGGAAAGTGGAGGAAAAAGTTGATGTGAAATGTATAATGATAATGTCTTTTTAATAAGTTGGAATTACGAAGCAGGATACTTAAAAAGGGACGGAGGGAGTAATATGTTTGAAAATACGATCGCCTCAATATTGGGTAATTGTTGTGCACAAATTAATACAAATGTGGAATGTGAAAATTATTAGTAGAAAAATGCGCTGCAAACCGAATTTGGATAAAAAGATTGGATCCTGAGATTAGTAAATGCACTTAAATTGACGTGTCCTAAATGACTCTTAATCAGATTAAGTTAATCTTTCTAGGTCCATAGCAATAATCTTATCCACGAAAAATAATTGAGTGATCTTGCAGCATTGACACGTAATGCCATAAACGACTCCATACATTTTTGTAGGGTTCAAATCACACATGATGGTGAGAGCTTTGAGACACCACAAGAAGATGTCCTAAAACCAGTGAATAAGTTTTTCTTATTCAGTTTGAAAGGAATAATAGCCCTGCTATTAGGCCCAATTTCGCTAACAAAAAATAAGTATTTATTTGAAAACAAATAAATACTTATTTTTTGAATTGAATGTGATGTACTATAAGAGAATGACTTGAAAATAAATACTTAAAAAATAAAAATATTAGCGGAACGGGACCTACATGTATAAAATCTGTACTTGCTAGCACATATAGACGTAAAATCTGGATCAAGATTGGACGTATCGTCAACACCTTTATCGATATCCGATAGATATCGGATAGAGTTGAATTTTTATAGCAACACTAAACAAATTGTTAAAACAAAATTAGCAGTTCCAATTATTTTTTTTACCCCAAAACGGGTCCAAAATAAGTGAGTGCACATTTCCATTTGTACCATTATCTTTTCTGGAAAAAAAAAAAAAAAAATTACTCCTTATCCACAGACACACTCTACCCATATATATATACACAACTGATTTACCTAAAACCTAAAATGAAAAAAAAAAAAAGATTTCTAATTTTTGGTAACCGAAAGATAAAACTGAATTATCAAACAAAAAACACTCTTCTTCTTCCTCCTCTTCTTCTTCTTCTTCTTCTCCTTCCTCACTTGCCACATCTCTCAAGAGCCTCAGATTTCTCTAAACACAGCAAAAAAAACCCCCAAAAAAGAAAAAAAATCCTCATGTGGGCGCTCTAGATTCAGCAGGTATTCTCTAATCTGCGAATCGAATTCCGAGTAAACTGTACAGTTTTTTCTTCTCCATTCTGTGTATATATACATATAGAGATATGTAAGTATATGTATATGTATAGAAGCTTGCAGATTCACCTCGCCTTGGATTGCTGTCGCTGTGACTGTACGGACGGCGACAGTTAGGGTTTGTGAATTTGGTTTTTTTTCCTTCCATCAAACAGATCTCGACCTCACTGCCTGAAAATTCTCAGGTTTAGTTGAAGAAACTGTAATTAGCTGATCAAGGAGCTTTGTTTTCAATGAATTCGTGTTGGTTTTGAACTTGCATGTGTTGTTTGATAGTCTGTTGAGAACTGATATATACAACAAAAGGGGAAAAGAAGTTATATATATAGGGATAAGGTTGGGGATTTAGGGATGGTGTCTGGGAATGAATGGGTGGAGTCCGTTTTTAATCCGTTTCAACTAGTTAAGGACGTGTTTACGCCGCTTGAGTCTGGTATAAAGAAGGCGGCGAAAGACATTGAGCGTTGTTGGCCAGGTTCGAAGAATGGGGGTAGTAATAGCCTTGAAGTGGTTACGGCACAGTTGACTGGGGTTGGGGTTAGTAATGGGAATAAGGTTCGGGTCTCGTCTGTGAAGAAAAAAAGTTGTCAATGCGTGGTGGGTGATGAGAAAAAGAAGGGTTTGTCGATAAAGGTTCCCATTAAGGCGTTCTTGGGTATCTTTACGCAAGATTGTGGGGGTCCCGGACATAAGATTGACACATCGAACAAAAAGTTGAAAGAGGAAGTTGTTGATGTGGATGGGACTTGCCCGAAATGCTTTCAGTTTGCGGTAACGTGGTCGTTGCTGCTTAATGGTTTTGTTCAGGCTTTTCCGGTTTCCTTTAAAGCTGGTAAAAAGCCGGATGGAAAAACGGTTGGCGAGGACAATTGTGCAGATACGTATGCACATGCGTCCAAACCGAGGGTTTCGCATGTCGTGAAGCAAAAGGAAACAAAGGATCATTTTGATGCTACTTGTCGGAAGGAGGATTTAAAACTTAAAGAAGGAAATATTTTGTCGATTGAATGCTTTATAGGTTTCGTATGCGATCAATTAACTCAAAATCTTGAGAAGTTCGATTTGGGCATTCGAGAAAGTGAATGCAAGAGTAGTGTTTCACCTCTCACTCCTCACCCTACCAATCCAGTCAATCATTTGAGGACAGTCACGAGTATTTTGGAAGGTAAAAAGGCAGATGTAGATTGGTTTTTGAGAAATTTGGGGTTTGCCAGGGTGGGAGGTGTTCCATCGAGTATCGTGGAAGCGACTTCTGTTAATGAGGAGGGTGATGATAGTGCCGCTGCTAGCAACAAGGTAGAAAGTGGGGCTAGTTCTGCACAGAAGCTGGCCAATGGATTGCTTAGTATTCCTTTGTCAAATGTTGAGCGATTAAGATCTACTCTGTCAACTGTGTCATTGACAGAGCTAATTGAGCTTGTACCCTATTTAGGGCGACATTCCAAAGATTATCCTGACAAGAAGAAGCTATTCTCTGTCCAGGATTTCTTCAGATACACAGAATCCGAAGGTATGTTTCTCAAATAGCTTTTCCTTAAATTTTGTTGATGCAACGGATCACATTGAGTAGGAAACCTTTGTTATGTAATATGCTTTAAGAGTTAAAGTGCAATTTCCTTCTGTTATGTGGTTACCTTCACAGATGATCACATACTGCATTAGTCCTACCACAATTGAATGTGAGGACAAAGTTTTGTGATGTAATGGGACAAAATTTATTGGTGCTAGCTAAGTGTTTCCATTCATTTGTATAATGCGAATTCCCGACATATTTTATTGTGCCTAATATTCTATAGTTGCCATGTTGCAAACTGGCTTCCTGTTCCAGGTTTTTTTAATTTTGTCGTGGCTAATTCTGGAAAAACCAGTTCCAGGTAATAGTAAAAGCCATTAATTTTTCTTGGGTTGGGGTTTTGGGTTGTGGGGTTCGTACAAGTTCCAATGGATATTCCTCTCCATTTACCAAATAAACAAGGTCTTTGGGTAGCCAAAGAGTAGGAGAAGCGGGAAAGTGGAAGAAGAACTTATGGCTTACTTATTGTGGACTTAAGCCATCAAAGTCACATCTACGGGAAGTCATGGCTCTCTTTTAACAGCCTGCAGGAAGTTAATGGAATGACATTTCAACAAATTTAGAGTGGTTGTGAGTCTTGTGACCTCATGTAGTCGTGTACTGTACTGTAGATATGATGGTGGCTGAATGTAACTTCTCTTTAGCACGTACTGATGGCGTATGAAATCCTGAAATCTGAATTTTTTCGTCTGTCAATGCAAATAGTTTTATGGTGCTTTTATCCTGCTAAGTTTTCTCAGTATAGTCATTTATGAGGTTTTGTGAGATAACAGAGATTTCAGTCATGTCTTTAGATGATATCTCTCTGTCCCGCTTCTCTCAGAATAGTCATTTATGGGATTTTCAGCATTTGTGATTTCAAGAGTTAGGGGGCAACTGAGTGGTGTGATGCAGAGTAGGGATTTGCTGGAGGGTTGTCCAAGTTATTTGTTTCGATTTTCAGATGGGGCAATTTTTCTCCTTGTTTACTTCTTATTCCTCTGCCTTTCTTTGTACAAGGTGGTGCCATCTTGGCACTTTCTTCAATACAATTTGTTAATTTATCAAAGAAGGAATAATATCTCTTTAATGAAACTCTCAGTTACCAAATAAAGAACTAGATCTTTAGACCTTTGGCTCCTATGACAATTATTGCAATTTTGGGATCGTGTTAATGACCAATATAATATTTATGGAACCACTCTAAACTCCATGGCAGCAATTTTTGTCCACATTTTTGAACAGAAACATTTCTTTTGCAAGAAAGTACACACAAACTAGAACTTGTAGCCAATGAACCTCAAATAAAATACTAAATTAGACATGATTGCAACCAAAATTTGATGACAGAAGTTCCTAAGAAATCTACGAATGAGAGTGCAAGTGTGCACCCTTTTTTCTTGAAGTAACTAAATCAGAAATTAAGGTGAGGAGGCTGGAACGCATCGATAACATCGGGAAGTTTTCGCCAATCAAAAAAAAACCATTGGAAAGTTTACCTCTATTTCGTTCTTTCTTCTCACAAAGACTCCCTTGTTGGTACATCTATTTCACTTTAACATGTCCTTTGCTAGTACTCTGATGTGGGAAAAAAAAGAGTAGTGATGTTTTTGTTTGGTTCTAGTTTTTGAAGGTTTATGCTGCCCTATCTAAATCTTGCAATTATACAGGAAGGAGGTTCTTTGAGGAGCTGGACAGGGATGGCGATGGTCAAGTTACGCTGGAAGATCTTGAAATTGCTATGAGAAAGAGAAAACTGCCACATAGATATGCACGTGAATTTATGAGCCGTACAAGACGTCACTTATTTTCAAAATCTTTCAGTTGGAAACAATTCTTGGCCATGATGGAACAAAAGGAAGCAACCATTCTACGAGCTTATACTTCTCTCTGTTTGAGCAAGTCTGGGACTCTACAAAAGAGTGAAATCTTGGCGTCACTGGAAAATGCAGGACTTCCAGCAAATGAGGATAATGCTGTTGCCATGATGAGGTTCCTGAATGCAGACACAGAAGAATCTATTTCTTATGGACATTTCCGAAATTTCATGGTTCTACTTCCATCTGATCGACTTCGAGAAGATCCCAGGTGACATATTTGTTGTTCTTTCAAATAGGATGTTCAGGAATTTCAGATGAACCTCAGAGTAACCTGGCATTGACTTGTTTTGTTTCATGTGGAAGTACGACATTTACAAAAAATTTGTTGGGTGGGGCTCATGTTCAACCTTTTTAGAAGAATGGAAAATTGATTGGAAATTTAGTGTGCATGTTTTTCAAAGATACGATGCTCCTTTTCTGGTTGCTTCAAGATTTTAATTTTCAGAGTTTTAAATTGATTCGTCGGCCTTTCTTCGAATTAGCATCATTGATGCCTTATGGATGAGTAATGTAGTCATCCAAGGGGAAGCTATTGTTGTTTATTAGCTGTAGAACTAGAATGCCTTCAAATTTTTTCCTAGCTTTTCCATCTTAGCTTGTGTAGGATATCAATAACGTTTCTGATATCAACGGGAAAAAAGAAGAAGCTCCTTTCTTATCATTTTATGAGCTTATATAAAAAATGTTATGGTGTCAATGTCTCAGACAATTTGTATGCACCCACAAAAAATCAAACTAAGTCTATGGGAGAACTATTTGACAACTTATGCACATCAATATTTTGGATGAATGGAAAACTATTGTTAATGAGAAGTCGGCTGTACATCCATTGATTTTGTATATTCTATTCTATTGTTGTGCATTATAGAGATTCCGAGCTGAATATTCTTCAATATCAGTGGTTGATTCCCTTTGGCGTTTATTATTTTGCTTATAGAAGATGTTGAGAAAATCTAGTAAACATGCAAAACTTTTTCTGGAGTTGGTGTATAGGAAACAACATGATAACTCATGTACATAGTAAAACGTATGTTAAATACCCTAATACCCTCTCTAATGCCTTCCGGCTTGAACTCTCTTAGAGCAGCCACATGTGCATATATTCCAAAGATTAGTCTGTTTCCAGTTTTCTCCCGCCCATACTTTGTTGAAGTATCTCTTTGCTCTTGCAAGCATGTCTGAATGAGTACGTTTGCGCTCGCGCATGTGTTTCTGTGTGGTATGAGAGAGAGGGGGTTCCCGTGAATAACTTTGAACGGGAGGTAAAAAAAAACAATAAAGACCTCCATGTTTCTGTGATGCCGGTCAAAGTCCTTGAAGTCATTGAGTCAATCGAAGAGCCGATTTAAGTTTCTAGGTGTCTTTTAAGTTCTTAAGAAGTCTTCCTAGTTTTTTGTAGGCAACTCTCTTTATTTTCATTTAGTTCTAGTCTAGAAAATCTAAGTTCTACTCTAGAAAATCTAAGTTTATGTTTCCTATGTTTAGAGGGATGTTCCAACAAATGATATATAATCTGTTGATATGAATGAAATCATTAGGGAGTGTGTTTTGAATTAAAATAGCCTTTGGCTTGTGAGAAGTTTATCTTCTTGTTTACTCTTATCTCTTAGGTGGATTCCTTAGAGTGGCGAGCATATCCAGCCCTGTATGAGTGCCTATATCCCTTGTTAAATCCTCAGGTGGTGTCAATCTATATCCCGTTGGGTTCCTAACTTGATGGTGTGCATCTGTATTTCCGTGTTTACTTCCCTATGTGTTAGGCAAATTATTTCTGTCTTCTGTGTATTAGGTAATATCCTTCTCCATGCTTTCTTTATGGGTCTGCATTTTGGAATATACTTGACCTCAAGAAGGGTTTGTACACAAGGTTGCTCTTAACTGAGTAATTTAATGTAATAAAACTTGCAGGAGTATCTGGTTTGAAGCTGCTACTGTTGTTGCTGTTGCACCACCTGTGGAATTGCCTGCTAGCAGTGTTCTTAAAGCTGCATTAGCCGGGGGCCTGTCATGTGCGCTGTCTTGTTCGTTGATGCACCCGGTTGATACAGTAAAGGTATACTGAACTTAATACTGTTCATTTCTCTCTCCCTCCACCAGCACCACCCAAGGGTGAATTTTCCATCCTTATACTTGTGTAATCATGTCCTCATGTCTCCTACTCATATCTTGAGTCGCATAGTCCGTTGATATGTCCTTAAAAGGGAAATGTGTGATGCTAGCCCCAACGGTCAACCTATAATCGATGCGAGAATGCCTGTTGTTGTTACTCTTATTATTGATAGATTTTTACTATAGCATGATACGCATTATTGGGTCCATCTCCTAACAGCTTAAGCTTTTGGGACAATAGCTTTCTTAACATGGTATCATAGCTTAGGTTGCGAGAGGTCTTGAGTTTAAGTCTCTCCGTTTCATTTGATCCCCGTTTTGCATTATGATTCTCCTTTGCATTCTTTCGCAATATTGTATGGATGTTGGCATCTTCACTTGTAAGATAGGGTTGCCGGTCAGTAAGGGTGTTAAATAGCATTATATATGTTGTTGGGCCCATTTTCTTACAGCTTAAGCTTGTGGGACAATTGGTATCTTAAAAATGATTATTGTTGTTATAGATATCATTTTGAGTTTGTAAGTATATAGAAGAGCATCAAAGAGGAAACAACCCTTGGACATGAATGTGGGACAATGCACTTTCATGACTTATTAATCATTTGCTTCACTGATGCAATCTCAAAATTTTCAGATGGAAGCCATAGATGATATTGCCGTTCTGAATAATCCTTGACTTAGTGCACGTCTAATATTCATAATGTACTCGTGAAACTGTGGTAGGGAGAAAGGTCTCGTTATATGACATATTGATTAGGACATTAAAATCAAATTAACACATTTTCGTGGAGGGAAAAAATATTGTTTCTGTAGAATTGTAGCTTGGCAGACGGACATAATATTGATGGAGGATCTTTCTGCTGTATGAAGTTGACCTGCCAGAGTTCTATGCCAGGTTTATTTGTCGTAGGATTTCATCTCGTTCTCTCTTCTCTTTTGCAATTAAGAGAAATAGACATTCACTGATATATGTGTAGATTTTATGTTTTTCCGAAGAAGCATAGTTGTGAAGAAACTTTGAATAAATGAGAGACATTAAATTGTGCTAATCACTAGCAATTCCTCTGTAGTCTCTGCTTAATGGGGGAATCAAACTATTCCGCGTAAGCTTGATGACATTTGAGTTAGTCGTAGGAGAGGACTGTAGTGGTACTGATAAAGACAAAACCATGGAGAGCATATGTAAATAACTAAAAACTTAAAACAAGTTAAAAAGATGTTTTGCAAAGTTGGTCTTGTATAGCATTGTTTCTTCTCCGGTCTTCCACTCAGACATTGAGAAAATTTTAATGGTTTCTAGACTCGAGTGCAAGCATCAACACTTACCTTTCCTGAGATTATTTCAAAGCTACCAGAGATTGGAGCCCGGGGGTTGTACAGAGGCTCCATCCCAGCAATTCTTGGACAGTTTTCGAGGTCAGTATTTTCCCCCTTTATTTGGTTTGGCTTAGTACTAATCTTTCTTCCCTGCCTAATATGTTCTTCTGACATGCCAGCCATGGCTTGCGAACTGGAATTTATGAAGCAAGTAAGCTTGTGATACTAAATTTTGCTCCAGACCTTCCAGACATACAGGTACTTCCTATTGTAGTATTGTTTTGGTGGCTCTTTTATGGATTGCATTCTTTCTCTTTTGCCAATATTTATTTTAATTGTAGAGCGGGCTCTCTCTCTCTCTCTCTCTCTCTCTCTGCTTGCGGTTGTGGTCACTCTTTGAATAAGCAATGAAATTTCAATATGCCATAATCTGTTGCTCCTAACGTTTAGGCTGGATATGTGTTCTCCTTGTGTAGCAAGTGTCGTCAGTCGCCGAGGCAGGAATTTGCCAAAGAGGTGGAGTGGATGCAAAATTAATTAGAATTTGGAGGGACTATGGTATTATAACTTATTTGGAAGGGGCTAAAGTAAAATGATAAATATTTTGAAGGGCCAAAAGACAAATTTATTTTCAATACCGAGAAATGCATGGGGAGAATGAGATCAAATAGTTTGGGGGCTGTAGCCCGTCTGCCCCCACTGGGGCACCTGTGTCTACCACTTTGTCTCATAGAAATTACTTCTGATGAAGTACCAGATTCTTACTTTACCCATGTCCTTTCTGTCTCCAAGTTCTTCTAAATGGATATCGTGAGGGCATCTGACGTTCCTTCTCCGATGCATCTTGGCCATCTATTTGGTTCCTTTATCCCCGTTTTTAGTTCCTTAACCACTACTTCCCCCTATCGTAGTCTTGGATTTTTGGATGTCCCAAAATACTTGTCTATCTTGACGAGTCAAAGAGGAAAATGGGATACATTTCCTTTTTTGTCCTTGCTCTTTTGAAGTGGAATAACAACTCCCTATTTTCAAAATAAAGGGCAACTTTGAAAACCTGTTATTTTGAAGTGTAATGATGTTGTCACCCTAAATAGTTGGATTTCCAGAGGGACTAAAATTATAGGATGGAGGGAGTACTATTTTGTTTGGAGTTTATTTTTTCTATAAACTTAGTATTTTTCTCAAGTCTTTTCCATGTCAATCTTGCAGTCTCCTTTGACTTTGTTTGATACTGCATCTCTGTTAGGCACCCGCCACTCAGGTAGAGCATAGGTATGCTTGCCAGGGTTGTCTCAACATCTTTCCTCACCTGATTATTCTGGTTGCATGCAGCCACTTATCCTAAAGCACATCTTTATGACAAGCTTTTCTATATTTCTAATTCATGTGGATGCCTTTATTCTTTCCAGTTAGTAGCAATAATTTTGTGAAGGAACTCATGTTTTTGAGTAGTTGTTGTGTCCTCATTTCCATAAAAATCTTTTCTTCATAGAAAGTAGATCAGTGATGTAAATCCAACCATTTGCATTTCACCTTTATTATTAGCTGTTCACACAGACATTGGGAATGGTACTTGCACTGTCACATGCTGCTTGTGCATTCCTGGTTTATGATTATCACGGGAAGGGTCACTGTGTGGCACATCACAAATCAAATTTGAAGTATAGTACCTCACATTGGTTGCTAGATGTAACTTTGAACAGGGATATGTATGAGTTTTCAACATTGATAGAGGTTTGAAGCAGTGTAGGAATTACTTTCTATTTCCTGTTACGTAGGTTCAATCCGTATCATCATTTTGTAGCACTTTCCTGGGGACAGCAGTGCGGATCCCCTGTGAGGTATTGAAACAAAGGCTACAGGCTGGCATTTTCGACAATGTGGGGCAGGCAATTGCTGAGACTTGGAAACAAGATGGTCTTAAAGGTTTTTTCAGGGGAACTGGTGCCACTCTCTTTCGGGAGGTTCCATTCTATGTTGCAGGCATGGGGCTCTATGCTGAATCCAAAAAGGTATGGAGTCCACATAAGAGCATTGTAGTACTTCCAACCTTTACGTTTGATTATTAGCATCTTATATACATCTACTTTTGTGGTGTTCATGGGTACTGACTAACATGCACACTCAAATCAACATTGAGGATGACCAAAAAATACGATAGGTCAGAGGCGACGCCAGCGGAAGTGGCCTGTGGGTTCAAAGCCAAGTTGTTGGTTATCATGGAACTAAATAGTTTAGTCCAACTGTTGCAAGGAAGATTTTTGCCATCATCATTGGTTGGGCACAAACAAGTAGTTTTGTTGTACAATAGAGGACCCACTGGGTATTAGACAGCAGTGGCAGTTACCTAAGCAGCACTGCTGATGTCTGATGGAAAGGCAAGGAATAGTCATTCCATAGTCATGCCTCACAATTGTGTGTCAAATGCTTGTTTCTCAAGTGTTACAATAGGTTAGTTGTCAATTCATCTAGAGGCCAATTATGTACTATTGTACGTAGACAAACTCAGCCTAATTATACCTCAATAAAGTAATTATACCTTTTCTGTGTTTTACCAGAGGCTTTGTGGGGTGATTGGTTATTCGTCTCTGCCTTGATGGTGAATAGTGTCTAGCTCCACCCTCCCCAAGCTCTCTGCAAGATAAATAAAAGCGCCTATTGGTCAGAATTGGGGCTGGTGGGCACTCCAATGCCTAAGTTAATCCCTCTTTTAGGGATAAGTGGTCAGCAGCTGAGACTGAGAGTATAGTGTGCCTTTCGGGTTTTGTCACTTACTTTGTATAGAGAGTGTAATTGGACCACCTGTGTCTGGTATGTTCCCCATGACTTCATTCATAACCATTTTCCAAAGGATGTCATGCATGAAGGAGCTTAAATGAAGGGTACGTGCCGCATTGATATCCTGTTTTGTGCTGTTTTAGGCCGCCCAACACCTTTTGGGACGGGAGCTGGAGCCCTGGGAGACGATTTCTGTTGGGGCTCTATCCGGTGGACTAACTGCTGTCATTACAACACCCTTCGACGTTTTGAAGACCAGAATGATGACTGCTCCAGGTGGACGCCAAGTGTCAATGACACTGGTGGCCATTTCTATTCTCCGCCGCGAGGGTCCCCTGGGATTGTTCAAAGGAGCTGTGCCCAGGTTTTTCTGGATCGCGCCGTTGGGCGCCATGAATTTTGCCGGTTATGAGCTTGCTAAGAAAGCCATGGAGAAGAACAAAATGTAGAGCAGATCTCTGAAAAGAAGTTAGCCAGTTCTGCATAAGTTCTCTTTTTGGGTAAAATGAGAAGGGTTATCTCGGATTTTGTTTTTTTTTTTTTTCGAATCATAGCATGAGAATGCTGCCAGAAATTTTGAACTTTTTCCGAATTTTGGTAGCTCATTTGGTTCTAATTTTATCTGTCGACGTCTCTCCGCTTCCTTTTCAGACAAAGCAATCTCTTTCTTCTTTAGTTGTTTTCACTTGTGAATTGGCTGTAAAGGCATGCACATATGTTCCTGGTTTAGTTTTGTATTGCATTTTGTATAGCCATGTACAGCTTCTTGTCTTATTTCCTTATTCTGGCAATGAACTTTCAATTCTAAGTGCTGTGATACTCTCTTCTGGAACCAATCTTGTAGTAAACGTGATTGGACGAATAGCCGTTGGACAACAGATTGACGAAAAACAACTTATTTAGTTGGTCCAATCGATTGGAACACGAGATTTAGTTTGGCTTCGTAATGTATTTGCTTGAATATGGTTAGGAGTTCACGGGAAAACGTGTTCCGTACATGTCCGAACGGGAAGCCGAAGAATGGAAAAAAATTTCAGTGCCGAGCAGGTACCACGTGGTGCCCGCTCGGCAATCCGAGTGGAGAGAGAAAATGAGAGAGAAAGTGTTGGGATGAGAGGAGGGAGAGCGTTTTAATTTGAGCCGTCCAAAAATGTATCGGACGGCTCGGGTGCGCCGAGCGGGTGTCACGTCGGCAATACCCGCTTGGCATTGAAAAATCCCTCCGAATAATGATAGTATGGCAATGATAACCCGTCCTCTCCGAAACGAAACGAGTCGAGTGGAATCTGGTAGGATTGACTAGAGGCATTTTAACTTGTGTTCGAGCTTAATTGTTCATTATTCTACGTTGATGTTAGTTTTGTTTGAGCAAAGCTTTAGGTTCCGTTTATTTGGACGTAAAATGTTTTCCGTTAAAATATTTTACCTATTTTTCTGTATTTAGTTGTGTAAAAAATGAGGAAAGTAAAATATTTTTCATTAATTGAATGAAAATGATATACTTTTAAATCTTCCGTAAGTTATTTTTTGAAATGAACTCGCTTACCTCTACTGCAATTTTCATTGCTCAGTCTCCTCGATTGTCGGTCCTGACTCAAATTCAATTATAATATTTTCAGATCTCTCCACCGATTAAATTCCCTATTATTTTGTCATTTTCTGAAAATAATTTCAAGTGCCAACTAAATATCAGAAAATAAAACTTTGAAGTTTGTTTTCAGAAAAAACATTTTACATCAAAATAAACAGAGCTTTAGTGTGATAATATTAGAATTTGTTTTCTTAGATAAAACAAACTTTGGACTGTATTCGAACATGATTACGGTATGCTGATCACTTCCAAGTTCCAACCTAGCAACTGTCGGGAATAGTTATAAAAAAAAGAATATGTTTTCTTTGGAAGATACAGTGGGGAAAAAAAAAAAAAAAAGAAAAGGGTTCGTTTCCTTGACGATTTTTTCCAACCTTTTAAGTGTTATGTTTGGAAAATATAAGATATTGGTTTCACTTTCTCTATCGTCAGTGAAAATTAGCTAAATCAGCTAGGACAAATAATACTAATAATTCCATAAAGTTTTTAATCCACAAAGCGTCAACTAAGCCTTTAGGCCCTTTCTTTCCGACTAGGGATCGCAATGGGTTGTTTGGAGTGGAGTGTAGTGCAGTTGGTAACTACTTTATAATTCTATGCACATGGGCAAGATTAAAAGATTCGATTTCCGTAAGTACACGTCCTCTCTCCCCAAGTTCGCTAGTACTGGAAAGTAGATTAGAATTAACCAAAAGGGAAAAAAAAAATAAAAAAAGAAGGAATTGAAACCCAATTTCCAGTATAGTACCGTCGTACCGATATAGAGTGTATGTATAGGCTGAAACCAAGGAATTGAAGCAGGGTCTGAAATGGGTTCTTCAGCTGAAGCTCTGCAATCTGCTACGAAGGTGTATCGTCATCTCCTGAAAGCCGTCAAGAAACACGTTGGCAAAGAAGATCACAAATCTCACTTCGTCGATTTCATATCCCAAGAGTTTCGAAAGAGCCCTCAACAGTCGGACCTCTCCGCAATTCGGCAGAAAATAAAGCTCGCCAACGATTACACTTATCTCCTGAACAGCGTCCACCATCACCAGGTAACGCCTCCCTTCTGTACACCCACAAAAATATACCAAAAACCGATTTTTGTTTTTGTATCTTTATGTGTGAGATGTCCCAATTTGATCTTTAGCTTCATCTGGGCTTCCTCTTCTGGAAATCATAGAGAATCCTGTTATATAAAGTAGTTTACAAGCTAATTTTGGTCTAATCTGCCTAATTTGCTCGTGTCAATCCCAAAGGGTTTGGCAAGGTGGGCATGAGAAAACAGTAAGTACTAGTCCTCCATGAGCTCGCATGTTTGAAACCCACATGGGCCAAAATTTCCAACCTTGATACCACTAGAGGGTTTGCCCGGTCGTTAGCTTCATGGAGTCGAGGTGCGCTAGCTGGCTTGGACATCAGGTTATCATGACCAAAACAAAAAATTACACTTTTGTATCCTTTGGCAAATTGAGTCATAAGTTGGAAACTGTTTGTTTTAAGTTTGTGGGTTTTTTTCTTTTCTAGAAATCGTGGTGATTTTTTTGAAACTGAAAACAAGTTTACAAGCTAATTTTGGTCTTATCTGCTTAATTTGCACTTGTGTAGCCTTTGGCACATGGAGTCACAAATTGTTGATTTGGTATGTAAGTATGTTTTGTAGGATCCATTTATAAGAGCTAAAGCTATTGGCAAATCCTTGTTTCTGACATGGTATAGGAGCTCTAGTTCCAGGAGTGTAAATCTTGTTAATCGTGTCACACATGAGAGAGAATGTTAGCGTGATATATGTTGTTAAGCCTCTAACGAATTGAGATAGTCACCCAGTATGGCGCGTGGATATATAAACTAAACGATGTTAGTTTGGGGAGATTATTCAGTTCCCCATGCCTCTCTTATACCACACATTCCTGTGGGACCCACACATTTAGTCTTGGGTCCCACATGAATGTTTCTTGAGGTAGAAGCCTGGGACACCACGTGGCAGGCTCTGATTTTTTGCCTTTTTTCGTTTGGGTGTTTGAAACCATTCTCTAACAGCTTATGCTTGCCACTTGTCTTGCATGGAGAGGCAATGATAAGAACAGATACCAAAATGCACAATAGCACTGGTGCTCAATAGTAGAATAACATGATTTGATACTATGTTGGACCATCAATTCCCAAGAGCTTTTTAAGGAAATGAGTCAAACAATGAATTTCAAGCTAGCAGAGTACAAGGAGCTTTATTTTCCAGTTATGTTTGCTGATCCAATCAGAAAATCCATGGGTTTATAATCTTCAAAGCACATTTTGGAGGGCTTGTAAAGCGAATTCCTGCTTTCTGAAGGCATAAACTTGGTTTTGTTATAGGTCTAGGGTATCTTTTCATTTCAAGGTAGGTTGACATTGTTTGATTTGTCATCCTCGAGAGAAGAATCAGAACAAAATGAATCCTCTTTGTTCGATCAGTAGTTCCATGTTTTTAGTAGAGGAAACTACTTTCTAAAATTTTGTATAGTTCCATGTTTATTTTTAATTGAATGACCTCCGGGTTTGTGCAGGACTTGTTGTTTTCTTACAACATTGCTGTAGACAGATCGGAGGAAATGAAAAAAGTACTTGGAAAATCTGCTGCAAGTGTGGGTCTTCAACTTCCAGAAGCTTATCAGCCTTGATTTTGTTGGCAAGTCTTGTGTCCTTCCCTTGTTCTTTTGTTGAGAACTCTTTCCTTTGAGCTAAATAAAAATGTAACTTCTGCCCATTCGGTTGTCCTATTCCACCTTTGCAGGGATGGGAATAGACCAAACCCTTGTCCTTCCCACCATGATAGTTAAGGACTTAAGGTTCTTGTTGTATTAGGAGGGGCCGGAGGGCTGTTGGCACCTCCCAGGGTTCAATCATTGTTAATTGTGATTTCTAAGCTGTTGCTGTTTTGAAATAGCAAGATTGGACAAAAAAGTCAAATTTGTGGTTACAGAAGTACCTAACTCATTGTCATTTAACTATACACCCTCCATGCTGTCCTGGTGAGTTTTTTGTCCATTGACGTACACTATAATCTTTATTCTCGCTCTATTGCAAATCATATTTGAGTACCTTACAGTTTTAAGGTTTCGTGTAGTTAACTTAATACTGATCTTGTTCCAGAGATAACAATTTGTTTTGCTAAGTTCACTATGAACTTTCTGTATTCTACATTTGTTTTTCATGGCTGCAAACACCATATTGAACTCTTTTTTAATTTTTTTTGAGCCCCACCTAGGTACTGCTCTCTTGAGCCTACTCTTCTTGAATGATATATTGGCTCTTGGAACGCATACTAGGAGATATGCCCAACAGTTAGGTGTAAGTCTTCATGAGGATCTCTTCCACATGATCTAACATGACTAGCCTACAAATAAAAGAACCCTTGATGACATTTTGTGACCCAGATTCCCTGCTTTCCAGCTACCATTAGATATTTGTTGCTCAGGTTGATAGTTTCTCGGTCTCTATTACACTTGCTTAACTTCCTCTATACTTCTGAAATTGAGACCATAATAGCCGTCCAGAGGAGTAGTAAGCTAGATAAGCCTGTTCTTCAGGAGGCATTCCCCATATCCAGTCTAATTGAGTCTTTTTGATGGTATCGGAAACAGTGAAAGTAGACCCCTATACGTTTGGCTCTAACGCAGTGACGATGCCAATTGACAAAAGAAGTATGTCATGTCTTTAAGTCTTTGGTATTTAATACATCCATGTAGAATTTGGGTTCGAAGCTAACAGTGAGTTGATTAAGGCTGGCACCTTTGTGTGATTAGGGTTTGGCCCTCAAGCCTCATGTGCTTCCTTTCTCACACTTTCTCCCTCACATCCTCAGCATTCTGCATCACTGGGATAGGTCAAGCTTTTGGAGAAAATCTTTCTTCTTTGTCATTTCAGAATGTTACCACTAATAGGTTTCAAGGACGTGGTAAGCCACATTAACTTTGAGTATGCTAAAATAAGTAGCTATGTAGCCTGGATACGTACACGACATGGACACATGATTTCCAAAAATGGGGACATGGAAAAATATATTTATTTTTAAACCAACAGAAATATAGTTATATGTAGAAGCATGAAGGATCAATATATATGTACATACAAGCATAATATGTCTATCATACTAATCTTTTAACCCAAAATACTTGAATTAACACACATTTACCCCCAAAAAAACCTTTTAAAAAAATTGCGTATTTGACCCCTATTGTGTCCCCTTATGTTCTTCCCGTGTCCCTGCTTTGTCCGCCCGAAAAAATAAAATTAAATAGGTTTTTTGCAGTGCCCTCAGCATGTCAGACACAGATACGAGTTGCGATGACCTCCAAAGAGTGTCGGTACTTCATAGATAAGGAGTTTTGTTGACAATGTTGAATGTCAGTTCTTATACATTTGGACAAGACGAGATTTTGCAGAAAAATAGACCAGGTTGTCTTGTTTTGAGACGTAAAGAAGTGTAATTCCTCAACTGAAATTAACATTATTCATTTCTTGGTGCCTGGGGTGATTGGTACCGGTTTAGGGAAGTGTAGGAAAAGTTTCCCGTGTTCGTTTGACACAGGATTTTTGAAAGAATATTAAGATAAATTTGTTAAACAGTGGAGGAAACTATTTTCCAAATCAGTTTCCCGCAAATCTAATATTTTTGGCGAAGGAGAAGTTTCCAGACAGAGCTCTAATGAAAAAGTTAAAGATGTGGGTTGGGTTTTTCTGCTATGTCTGAACAAGTACATGCATGAGCGATAAAAAGACAAGTACTTGCAAGAAAGTTTGATATTTCTCGCACATCCCTTTTGTTTTCTGGTAACTGAACGGGCTTAATAGGTAGAACATTTCACTGGAATCATCTGTGTTGTAGCTTTAATTGGGCGTCTGAAAGTGATGGTTGGTTTGTGATCGTGTTTTAAGACTCTCCTTAAATTGCTCGCCGTACTTTGCAAATATCCCTCCGGTAGTCGTTGAGGGCCTAAATGTCCATGGCTTCTAATAAATTTTTCTGCCCTCCTTATTTTTCAGATAGGAATACAGAATACTAAATTTGGGACCTAGAGCCTTAGCTAATAGTGGAATGCTAAGTTTGTGATCATATGTGTTTGTAACGATCATTTGTAGTTGTATTCCTCTGCCTTGATAGTTCGATGTACAAGAAAGAGAGTCTACCGATCACATTGACGGACACGAAAATACTCGTACCTTTTTCTTATGAAAGGTAGGACACGGATACGTTTGATCATATATATTCAATTATAATGCGCTGTCATATATTTATGTTGCAAATCATGTAACGAAAAGTTAAATATCGAAGAATCTAGACTTACACGGGGTGCAAGAAATTCTCAAAATAGAGCATGAGCACAGTTGGGAATCCTCAAGAAACCCTTCACGAGTTTCTCTACAAATTTTCTCAGATTTAAGAAAGAGAATGGACATGGAAGAAAGAGTGTCGAAAAGGTGTCCGAGGTCATGTCCTCGCGCCTTCATTACATGTCGGATACTGACACGTACACACGTACTTCTTAGTTGACAAGTACAGAATCAGCTAGACTAAATTAGAACAACATCGATTCTGGAAATGGACCTTGTGCATTGTTTCTTCCATCCACCGTTGAGGATTCCCCACTAAAGGGGGAGTTATGATTGATGACCAAGTTAAGTTGGCCTGATTTGCTTTCCATTCAATTCTTTCAGCCTGTTTTCGAATCATGAAGTTAGAGAGATTTGAAGGAGTCTGAACTTGTAGTTCCATTAGGATTTAACAGAGAACACTCTGTTGTCTCTTGGCTAAAAACTGTTTAGGATTCATGCCCGGTTTTCTGGCCATGAATCCTTTTGACACCACCGCGCCATGCCGTACATTTATGGGAATCTATAATGAACCATAGCAATGTGTGGTGTGATGCTGAAGCCTGAAGGGGTTTGGGGTTTTGTGACGCCCTGTAACGCTGCCTCATACCCGCTTCATAACTAGTCCTACTTGCTGGCATGCTCAGCAGTGCTACGCTCGATCAGAAATGGCAATTCTACATCGACATGGACCTTCAGAGTCCTAGCCTGAAGTAGCCATGTGCTATGGACCTTTTCTTCTATGTCTTCTCTGTGCTTTTAATGGATGTAGATTTAAGGGCATATGGTAGCAGTTTTCAGTGTGGAGTTGAAGCAATTTCAAGTAATAGCTGAAAGGTTAAATCACACTAAACTCCCTTCCGTACCCCACCAAACTCACCTGTTTTGGCTCCATCTCGGAGTAAAAAAAATATCCAGACCAGTCATCCCGTAGCTCTTGCATTCTAGAATGTGTGCGAAAAATCATCTTTGATGGAAAACTGCCGTCAGTATAAAAATGACAGACTTAATCTTAAAACAACATTCTTTGTCCATTGTAAACAATTTTTTTTCATACATCTATCTATCAATCTTTTATCGAGCTGATTTTTCGTTAACTTGTGCATGAATGCGAGAGGTATGAGATGAGCTGATTGGATTTGATCTTTTTTTGGCCCGGGATGGAATCAAGATAGTTGAGTTTGGTTGGGCATGGAGGATAAGGGTAGAGAGGGAAGCTTACCCCAAATAACTGACATTCTAAAGCTTATTTATTTATTTTATATTTTTCTACCATCTTTCCTTTCTCTATTCATCTCAGCCCTTGATGAAGAAAAGCTAAAGGTAAAATTTTGCATACCTATTTCTAGTACAAGTAATAAAGTTGAAACCTGTAAAGCATTCATATGATAACCTTGAAAGTAAAAACAAACTCCCACAACTCAAATCATATTAAAAACAGAGTAAAAGATCTGAATAACAGTCCAGTCCCCTGTCATCAGATCAGATCAGATCAGATCAGATCAGATCACCAACTTTGTTTAGGTTAAGTATGACAGACAAGCAGACCTAATTTTAACAGCCGAAACAGTAACCATGAAAGCGGCTTTGCGGGCTCCGTAGCAAGAAACTATACTAACCAACTAATACATAAATTGCATATATGATCCCTGGAATGTACCCCAACAATGTCAGCAACAGACATATCCAGAACTCTACCTGCAAATACCATCACCACCAAACGGATTTTATAATACTACCAGAATGGGATATATATATATATATACACACACACAACGGATCGAGTGAGAGATCCCTCATTTTGTTAGGGGGGACTTTCGCCCCGCACCTCATGCATGGGGGCAAGGAGCCGTGCCACATGCACTGGCGCCCCACTTGGTATTATATCAATTCATCAACTTTACTAAAAACTGAATTTAAATCTTTGATGGAAAGTGAGTAATTGGAGATCGAGTGAGAAAGAAGAAGATTACTCCGCAGCCATAACGGAGGAAGACCCCAACAGGTGGTAGCAGGATTGCCAAGATCACTTCCACAAATGTCTCTGACCCCATGGTTTATTACTCTTATTTTAGTACTCCGGTAGTTAACAATGGTTGGATTGGATGGAGTTGGGATTGAAATTGGGGAGGAGTGGGAGGGCTGTGTTTCTGCTATGAGAGAGAGAGAGAGAGAGAGAGAGAGAGAGGTGTCAGCGAGAAACGCGGCTAAAGAGTTGAAGCTGTGTGGGAATGCCACGTGGTTGAGCATGCTACATGTGGGGGTTGTGTAGCGTTGCAGCTGTCCCTGTCAGCCACGTTCTCCTTAAATTTTTGTTTATTTTGTTTTGGTGTTTTTTCGTCTTTCCGAACTTTTGTTAAATCAAGTATTAATTGTTTTTGGATCAATTATCTGTCTCGAAGACGAGTCTAAAAATAAGAAACTGGGACTAAACGTATAAAATGGTTCAGTAAAGACAAAAAAAATACTACTACCAAATAGTTGGTATTTTTTGTACTTTTGTCGGCTTATATGAATATTTTTCAACTTTGATCCCCATTTTTGTTTATTTTTTATTGTTCTTGTTGAAACAAATGATAGATAACAAAAATTGTGAGAAAAAGCTAAATAAAAAAAATTACAAAAAGAAAAATGTTGAGAGAAAAAAACTAGATGAAAAGTTTAGAGAGAATGGGGCTTGACCTTCACTCCCACTCACAATTTTCGCTCTGCGCTTGCACTCTCAATGTTTACAATCATGAATTTTGGTTGTTTGAATTTTTTTTGGAAAGACGATTTCACATTCTCCAAACACCCGCCCATGCATTATGTGACTTAGAGCCGACTCCCACAATAAAGCCCCCGAACAATTTCTAAGCATTATCATTTGTGTCATTTTTGAGGAATCAACAAACTCTTGTTCAGCTCAAAGAGACTTCACTTGGACTAGCTCTTGGGCCTTGGCCTACTTTTTCCCCTCAAGATATAGTAGTAATAGTCTTATCTTGATGGGAAAATGACGGCCAATAACGTGTTTTGATAATTAATATCCGTCAAGAATATTTTATTTATTAACAAATGTTCTTAGCATGTTCTTAAAAAGTATTAATTATCAAAATACGTGAGCTGTCATTTTCCCTATCTTGATTTGTTAGCTTCTCTAAAATAGTCAAAAGTGAGATCACAGCACAAATGGACCCCAACTTCTTTATTTACTTTTGGCATCCCAAATGAGGCCTCAGGCCTCAAATGACATAGCATTAGTCATAATACTTTAAAGCTCATTAAATTTTAAGTCAAAATAATATAGACTATTAAATAATTGACAGTAGGTTTGAAGTGATTGCTAGTATCTTTATCGATAACAAAGTAGTACTCCAGTAATATGACTAATATCTTTCAGCCATCGATTCATTTAATACAACAGTACTTGATTAGCTCCGAGCTTGATTGGGATATTAGGCCCCGTTTCGCTGAGGTTATGATTTTTTAAGTACTTAAAACTCGCTTTTCAAAACAGGTTATTCTCTCATAATATATAACTTTTAAATCAAAAGATAAGTATTTACTTACCTTAATGGAACAAGGCCTAAGTTCATTCAGCACAAAAAACCAAGGCTGGTTCCAGCTCAGCTTATTCTCATTTGAGACTTGAGAGTGACTTTTTCCGTTGAAATTATCTTGCATAGCAAGTATAAAACTTGAACCATAATCTAAAATTTTAAGAAATTCCTGTTCAGAGATCCCAAGACAAGCAGTCACATCAGTTCTAATACATGAGATCAAAAGATAATTGAAGCTTACATCCGTTCTAAATGCCGAATATGGGGAGTGCTCCTAGGCATCGTCACGCGGTCCCCAAGTCTCTTTTGGGGTCAAAGACAAAGGGTTTAAAAAAAAGAGGGGTCTGGGACACCGTGTCCTAAAGGCACTGCATAATCACTCGTATCTGTGAGAGATTATCAGCAGGATCAATGTTTCATCCGAACCACTAACCAAACATCGGATATAACCCCTTTTGGAGATATTCTGATAAAACAAACAAGCTCTAGAAGTTAGTGCCATAAACCTTCTAAATCAGCCCTAGGCCCTAATCCAGCAAAACAGACTTGAAAGCAGGCTTCATACACTTCTACAAGGTTCAAATGCAGAAGTAGTACCATATCTTAAAGACATTTTATCATGTTGCAAACCACTGTTAAATGCGACCCACCATTTACTTCCACATCAAAATAACACTGGCTTTGTTTTCCAAGCACTGTAAAAAGAATATAACAATCAAATGGAATTTTCAATGAATAATGGCCAAAACTCAGAGCAGGCAACTACCTGTCCAAGAACCAAACCTTACCCACATACTGAGCCATAACTCTTTGAATCAAAATGGCCAATGCTTTGCATTCTTATCCACAGCAGCACAAATCATAATCTTCTGCCATGAAACTAAGACAGCAATATCATTCATTGGGCCGACAGGCACAGACAACTGCTAGGTATAAAGAACAAAAGCACTAATCATCGTTCCCGTAATTGATCAACTCATATGATGTACATCGTGGATAGGAACTCTCAGGAAAGGTCAATTAATAGGACAACATCACACCAAGCAAAGCATGGGAGCAAAGTGACAGCATGCATAGTTAAACATACAAGAGTAGGAGCCCTGAACGAAAGGAATTTAGAAACATATAACCAGATAATGGAGTCTGGTTATCTTCTTCAGCAATTCATGCGGAAAAGAGTGTCGCCATAGCTCATCCTCTTATCAGCCCCTATTGACCACAAGAAAAATCAATCATTCAGATGGACAATATTTCACATAGAGAAAAAAAGAACTGAACAGAAACATCCAGTGCATCATAAAAAGGCGCAACAAGTATTACAGCATGGGTTCCATATTTAAATGTCCTTTGTGTTTTTAGGCTAATTGATTTCCCAATATCTTCTTCATGTTTCCAAAGATGTTGATCTAATGTCATTTAGGTACATTGGATCCTCTGACTTTAAATAAACATCACAACCAGATTTAAGGGGAAACAAATACATTGAGAAAGATGAGGCATCTACTAGCATCATAGCGAACTAGCCAGATGTGGAAATACCCCAAACCACTTCTAAAATAACGGAAACAAATGATTCTCCTCAATGCAGACCCAGGTTTACTACAAAGACAACTACCAAACGGTAAGACTAGACACGTAAACGTAGTTCAGATACTTCCACACTAGGTATGCGAGATGATCCACTAACTAGACCAAACATGCACTAAAGGTATAATAAAACTAACTAATCATTCAGCTCACAATATGGAATGATCTAAAAGGTTGGATTTATAAGAGCTGGGTAATGACAAAAGAAAGATCTCCAATTATGCAAAAGGCGAGCCTCTGCATCGCCAAGCATTGTGCAATATATGAAAATGTTCATCACTTCCAAGCAATCCAACGAAGGTAAGAGAAAGCCGAGCCTTTATGTGAAGAGGAAAATAATAGAGAAGAGCTAAGGGAAGAAAACAAGCCAAACTGGGAAGAAAGAAAGAAGCACAGATAGATAGTATAAAGAGCAGAAACATACAAGGGAAGAAACTAAGAGCATCCTTAGTGGCCTAACCAAAATTTGATAATCAAAAGTTGCCACATCAGTTTTTGATTATCCATTTAAGGACTTTAGCAATGTCAAGTCCCACATTGGTTATTTTTTGCCCATAATCAAAATGAGTTGGCAAAAATTCAAATCTAACCGTCAATTTTTTGTCTTCTCAATCTAATGGTCTAGATTGAATGGCATTCTAGTAAAACAAGTAAAAGTGGATAGCATTTGTTAAAATCCATAAAGTGATTAACATTGTTAAAAGCACAACCACTAGCAAGTGAGTTTCACCTACCAATAAAGCATTTACTTTATAGAGAATGGTTTCACTTACCAATGATGGTTGTACTTGATTGAGAAGATATGGGGTCCAATAAACTTGGTCATTGGCAAAAGGTTGCTAGTTTTTATTATGCCAAAATTTGATGAGTTGCTAAGTTTGGTTATTCCAATGTGAGCTCTTTTTTGAGCAAACGTTGCTCACTTTAGCAACCTTTCAGTTTTGATTATTCCACTATGGAGGCTCTAAGCGTGACATAGAGAAGGAAATCCAGCCACCACCTACATGGCTACATTAGTTTTTCTCATCAGCCAACCACCAACATGATTTACTACAAAAGGTTGTATAGATAACAAAGAATAAAGAATACAATACATAACCTCTACCCTAATAATCGATACACTAGTCAATGCTTCATCATTGTACTTACTAATCATGGCAACATATAAGTAAATTGAACCGAATTCTGTAGAACTCTCAATACATTTATCTCCTAGGGATGCTATCATGTAACTGTGTTTTCTAACTGAATTAGATACTCTATTGCGGTCTCTCGTTTTGTTGATTTTTTCATCAGTCATTCAAGTAATCTGTTGTGCATGTCATTAGAGGTACGAACTTTCCGGTTTTCACTTTTTCTAACAGGCCCATTTCATATCCTAATACACAGTACCATTATTTAAGCCGTGTAGTTAGGATCTCCTACTAATTCAATTCAATTCTAAAATGTGTTTTCAGCAAGCATTTTGCTCACAAACTGATATATTTGCATAACAATATGATCTAATCTCAAACGCGTGCTTCAGAAAGGAGATAAAAACTTAACTAAAATTAGACAATCGATTTTGTTTCTCCGACGGATTCCACATTTCCCACATGTACACTATGAAACGTTATACTTCCGTATTATCAAGAGCCATATGAAACTGCAAAAAAGAACTGCCTGAATAAATCGTCCATTCAAATGGAGTAAAAACATTACCAGAATAGATCTTCAAACAGAGACATCAAGTTGCATCCTCTAGGCCTTGTGCTGTCGCAAGGGGAAAGGTTTCAAATGAGATTGACGGTGTATAGTTGAGCTTTGACGGTGTATAGTTGAGCTGGTAATTAACTGTCACTGGCCCAAAAATGTTAAATGTCCCAGCGCTACTGAGAGCCACTTGTGCATCAGAACCTCTCTTAAATACCACTCTGGCACGGCCAGTCTCCACATCAACTTCAGTTTCAGATTCCTTTAAAGGCCCAAACCGCCTAAATGTTCTTCCTAAATTCAGTACAGAAGGAACAGGATCTCCCTCTGAGAAGTTCAGTAAAAGTTCTGCTGGGGACATATCTTGTTTCACCTTATCAATATACGCGTTTGCCTCCTCTGTTTCCGGCTCATAGTTTGCATTAGAAAATCGTTTCTTTCTAGAGTAAGCCCTACGACTCGATTTATGGGGTTTATTTGGATCAAAGGCCACAAGCTGATATTCACCTTCTCTATTCTTATTGTCGCCAGAGGGTTGCTCTTCCGAATTGTTTTGAATACTCATATCTGTCCAGTAAGAGTCATTCACATCGTCAAACTCAAATTCTTCTGAATGCCCAACACCATGGGGTTTTTTCTTCCTGCCTCCACCTACTCTTCCAAGAAATGAATTCTGCTTCCCAGAGTACCGACCCAAACTAATGGAATTTCTAAAACCGGTGAAGAAGCTGATAATGGTAGTTGGTAATCCGTATCCTTTCATAGGATCCTTAGCTTTCAAGTTAAGTTGTGATAGCATCTCATTCAAAGATGAGCAATCCGTGGTAAAATTTATCCTTCCACTTTGGGAGTTGTCAGGTACCTCACTGCTTCCGTCTTCCACCTTTTGAACCTTTTCACCGTTACACTTCACAATTGAGGGAGGGCCTGTCAGTTGGCTTGCTGCTCGGCGAATGTATTCACCAATCTTAAATGATGGCTTGGGAATTGAAGACACAGCAGTAGACACTTTCGCAGGCCTATCTTGAACGTCGGAACCATCAGAAAGGAAATCAACACTCTTCCTTTTCTTGCCAGAGGATGACGAAACCAACTTACTTGAAGCTTTTAGATCTGACTCATTTTCACCATCTGAAGAATTTTCTATATCACCAATTAATTCCGACAATTTCTTCTCTTTCTTGCTAGGGTACTCAATATCCTTAAGATTGTGTTTACGCTTATGAGAAGAACTGTTTCCGATTTTCATTCTCCCCTTAAAGGAGAGAATTTGATCATCACTGAGCGAATGGCCAATCAACTCACCTAACTCTGGATTATTGGCATTTTTCTCCGCAAAACCTCCACAAAACTGCAATCTGGGCAACCAATAATAACCCTTTAACCGATTGACAGCCAGCAATTGGGCTTTGGCAACAACAAGATCCAGTCTATTAGCCTCTCCAAATGGGGACCGTGCTAACGCTCTTACATACCCTAATAATTTAGCAGGTTGAAAAGAACTCACCCCCGTAGATTTGTCCACACCATTCCTTCTACTGGATTCTTGACGGACCCCGGTGTTCTCAAAAACCTGATATTCAATATTGTCGTAGGTGTCTTTTTGTATGCAAGAACAAGCCAACCCCAACTCAATCCGTCTAGAAACCTCATCCAAAGCACAGCTGACAGCACTTTGGAAAGCTTCCGAATTGCTCTGCTTCTCTATCTGGGAGAAATTTGACCAAAATGGCTTTAACAGAGATGGTTCATTCCAAGCAAAAGTTCGGTCCCCAAAATATGCTACCAAAAAGCAGCAGCCCTTTTTGTGATATTTCATTGCCTCTTCTGACGCATCTGCGGAATCAAATATCTGTCCGGGCCACCACGGATGGCTCTTCACTTTGCCCCAGACTAAGTCGGAGAGGGAAAACTCACCTTCGTTTTCTGGTACCAGAAGATAATTGCCTTGATGCACCTTTCCAGAGGTTCTAGACCTCAGAGTTGATCGTCTTGAGCTTTTATCTTCTACATTTTGTCCGTCTTCTCCCATTTCTACTTCTAGCCCCTCATTTTGATTTAACAGCCCAGCGCATTCCTGAACTTCCACATCCTGCCTTGGACTGGAATCATCCAAATAAAGATCACCAATTGCACTCCCATCTACACACTCCGAGAATCCAAATCCTACATTGCCTTCCACAGCTTGAGTATCATCTCCAATGTGTTGAGTCAGTTTCTCATCGACAATCAGCGTATTCATGCTCTGATCCCCGTCTTCCTCAAGAGTAGGTATATCAGCTAGGTGAGGTATTGTCTCTTGTTTTCCATCTTGCAAGGATATTTCGTCTTCAAGACTACCGGAACACGTTGGAATAGAAGTACCATGATCCCCTATTTGAGGAGAATCAACTCCTGCGGAAGTATCTTCTACTGTGTTCTTTCCCAAAGTATCAACCTTCAAATCTTCATCTTTCTCTGAAAGAAGTATATTATCAACCAAAGGACAAGATGCTGGAACCTGAACAATCCCTTGACAGTCAACAATTGAAGATTCCTCTTTCTTATCAATTTCATTTTGTTCAACAGATGCCTCAGCGTCAGCTTTTCCTTGTAAATGACCTTCTTTTCCCATGCTTCCACCTACAGTCAGAGTGTTCAACTCTTCATCTTTCTCTGTGTATGTATTCTCATTCAAAACTTCAACCATTGCAACTTCACCTTCAATATTTGCTACCACTTCAAAGTCCATCACTGCAACATCCTCTGTTTCAGCAACAAAAGCTTGCTCATTTGAGAACTCAGCAATTCCACATGCGTTCTCATACTCCATAGTCTGATGATCATCTGAACAAGCCACAGTCGCAACCGCATCATCAGTTACTGGAATTTTCACTTCGTAATTTGAGACACTGCTTTCTGTCCCTGAAGCTTCATTGCCACTGACAACTTTAGTTTGTTCATAAGAAGAGTGGGATTCAGTACGTACAGCTATTTCCCTTTCCGAACCCCCACTCACGTTCTCAACCTTCAACTGTTGATCCTCTGCATAATATAAGTTTTCATCTGAAGCACTGAGCACCCCGTTATCAGCTGTCAAAGGCTCACCTTGACCGCCAGCTTGGATTACAGTGCGGGAGATTGAAGTCATGCTCTCACCAGCTACCGAACAATCTGCTGCAACTTCGGCTTGCACAATACACGAACCTGAATCTGCACACAACTTAGCAACTTCTCCAGCTTCCACACCAATCTCACCAACAACACAACTTTTTGGAGCTCCAATATCGGGACACAAAGAAACTTTGCCATCCGTGACATCTTTCTCCTCAGCTGTACCGGCCTTTTTCTGCTGATTATCTAAAGTGCCTTCTGTGTGCAAAATCTTTTCCTCGTTCATCACCCCTACGTTCCCACCAACAACACCTTCAACTTGTTGATAAAAAAGTTCAGCACTATCAAGAATAGGACCTCCTTTATTGGTCACTTGACTGCGATTGTTTTCTGGATCATTTGAATGACCCTCCTCAGAATGAACAACCGGAATTTCATCTTTGCACTTCAGAGCCTCCTTATCGGCCGTCGCATCTACTCCAACATCAACAATTGGGGTTTGTAAACTAGAAGATTCCAAACCAACTGAAGAACATACAACTGCATCTTCAATTTCAGGATTCCACAATCCATCATTCAACGCACCACCTCTTTCTGTCACCAATTCAACCTGATCCAGTGCACCACCCCCTTCCTCAACAGCATTCATACTTCTCTCCACACCCTCGTCAACCGATTCTCTTTCCAAAATCTCCTCACCAACACCAACCTCCTCTACAACAACTACTTGCGCTGAATTCGCTAAAGTAACTCCCAGCCCTGTCTTAATTTCAGAATTCTGAGCTTTACTATCCAAAGCACTTGCTTCTGTGGCACCACCAACCAATGGATCACCTCTCTCCGAACCCCCCTCCTCACTTACCCTCATGGAAACTTCCTCAGCAGCAACAACATGAGTTTGTTCACCCAAAGACCCCACAGTTCCCTCAAGACCTTCAGCCCTAGTTTCCGTATCAGAATCCAAGACTTGACCTCCCAAATCCCCAACTCCCTCACCTTTCCTAGATTCGATTTCCCTCTCCAAACCCTCTTCCACCAATGCACCGCCGCCCACCTCCCCATTCTGGTCCCCCGCAACCCCGTGACCACCAACCCCATCAACAAACACATCAGAACCCACTACTTCCACCATTACCTCCTCCCCACCCAAACCCCCCTCCATCCGACCCTCAAAGGCGAAATCTTCCACTAGGGTTTCATCAGCTACAGACCCACCAACAGGACTCACACTAGATTCAGAAGCCATAATTCAAAGCATCAGACTATATTTCAACTCAATCACGAACCACTCATCTGAACTCAAAATCCTTGCGAAATCGATTAAACCCTAGCAACACATGATTTTGAAACCCAATTACTGAGCCGTATATAAACGTGTATATATCTATATATATATATATATATAGAAAGAGAGAGTGAGAGAGAAACAGAATTATAGAGCAAGACAAAAACCCTAGATTGTACTTTAGAGGAGAGAGAATAGCGTACCTTATTGCTCAGATTTTGTGTAGTGGAATGGGAGAGTGTCGAAGAGAATTAGTTGGTCGATCAAAAGAGCCGAACCCAGTGGCCTTCTGTTTCTTTTCAATGATTTGGCAGCTTTTGATTGGGTTGGAGAAGTGATAAGGTGCGCTCAGTTCTGAAAGGATTCTCAAGCTGATCCAATATCCGGAGCGCACGTTTACTAGGTCACACTCGTACTATGCCGTTTCTAATGGAGGAGAAGTTTTTGGGTGCCGGACGGTACTCACACGATACCCTGTTGACGATTCCAGCCTTTTAGAGAGAGAAAAATAGGAAAGGGAGTGGTCGGATGAGGGAAGAGAGGGGGAATAAATTTGAACCGTTTAAAAAATATTTGGACAATTGAATTGCCGAAGAGTACCGCTACGTGGTACTCTGTTGCTGATTCCAGCCTTTTAGAGAGAGAAAAATAGCGGAGGGAGTGGACAGATGAGGAAAGAGAGGGAAAATAAATTTGAACCGTTCAAAAAATATTTGGACAGTCGGAATTGCCGAAGAGTACCGCTACGTGGTACTCGCTCAGCACCCAAAATTTTCTCCTAATGGAATAGTAGAATTTGTTCGTATTTGAAGGAGTAAATTACCGTATTGGTCCATGTAATTTTAGTGAGATCAATTTGGTCTTGTCACTTTGAATTAGGGTGAGTTTTTCTAAACTAAACGGACTAGGGGGTGTTCGGATAAATAAGCCAAAGTGGCTTATTTTTTGTCCTTGTTCAAATTTTTTTCGTATCACTTGGCTTATTGTCAATTTTTTGGGGATTATTGTATCCCTATGACATGAGGAATCTAAAAAGTAAAATTTTTTGACCGAAATCCAATTTTTTTTAATAAAGACGAAACAAGTGGCTTATTGGCTTATTTTCACTTTTGAATTCCAATTTGTAATTATTATTATCATTATTATTATTATTATTATTATTATTATTATTATTATTATTATTATTATTATTATTATTATTATTATTATTATTATGTAATTTGAAGATGTAAAAAGTGCATTTTATGACGAAAAATACTTAGGAGTGTTTTGGCAAAAAAATTGATCAAGGATTTTTGGATTATTGAAGTCCAATATAGAGATTGTGACTTTGTCATTTTACATATTAAAAGGAGGTAAAAAAACAAAAAAAAGGTACAGAATAAACAGACGCATATATAGCTGGCTATCTGGATAAAGAGATAGTAATGTTTGGAACACAACTCTGAATTCAGCTACATCCAAAGTCGTTTGATGCAAGTGAATTCACATACATCAGATGGCTCCAAACACAGTTGCGTTTGGTCCGGGAGTTGTGTTCCTAAACTTATTGGTGAACATATGGATTACAAAGCTTAGATTTCTCTACCAAAGACCCAACTGAAAGGAACAGGGGATGCCTTCCCAATGCTACTCGCACCTCTCTCCTCTATTTTCCTAATCCTCTGAGGCAGGCCACAAACATAGTCTTGCGCTCTACGTCCCTCACTTGAAAGCCCTGTCAACTTCTCCACATCCCATCTCCCCACAAAGTATTCCAAGATATCACAGTAGTCCCTGGTAGTGTAAACCCCGAGCCTCTGGGCCACGGCAGAGAAGTGCTTGAACAGGTTCTCGTCCCGGCCGTCGTACATGAAGTGGGCCGGCATCATGATCCGTTTCCTCATCATGTCGGCGAGAGCCAACATGGTGTTGTTCGGGTCGATCTCGAAGAGCTTCTCGACGATCTTGGTGTAGGCGGTTTCGTGGCGCTTCTCGTCCGCCGCGATCGTGCCACAGATCTGTGCCAGTTTTAGGTCTCCGTGATGCTTGGCAGTGTTCCCATGAGAGATAAAGGTTGCTCTTTCTTGAAAGGAAGTGTAAATGTAGCAAAGATACGGGTTGTTTTCAGTTTGGGGATCCTGATACATTCATGGGCACAGTCAGTAATTTTTGTCAGTAGGGTTGAAAAGTTCTTATCATAAGTTGTAGTCATGTACACGACAAATTGTAGGAGTATGTACTTGGAAAAAAGGTTAAACTGTATCAGACTGCTATCAGTGGTGGTATTGGTAGCTACATTTTGGTTCAGTTTGGGGTGAAATTTTCGAAAACCGATTTGGTTTGGTCCAAATATTTTCAGGACTGATCCCGACCGAAGTTGAGTTTGGTTCGGTTCGGGGTGGGATCAGTTCGGTGGGGAATTTTGGAGATTTCGGTCTGCCCGAAAATATAAAATTTCCATTTAATTTAAAGTATACAGATATGTAAAATATATTTATATTAATATTTTATATATTTTTAATGTAAAATATATAAAATATATAGTCGATCGGTTCGGTTCGGTTCGGTCTAGCAAAAATTCCAGGAAACCGAGATCGAACCGATTTCAGTTCGGTCCGGAAAAATTCCGCCATCACCCTGACCGAAAACCGAACCGATCGGTCGGTTTTTTCGGGGGGTTTTCGGTCCGCCGGGTTTTGTAACACCCCTAGTACCAGTGCGTGCAAACCCTTTGAGGGTCTATTTTGGGCCTCAAAAAATAATCGGAACCGCTCATTTTGTTTAAAATAATTTGTTTACGGTCTTTTATGAAAATAAGGTCAATCCGGTATCGGTTAGAGCGTCTACTAAACATCCAAATTTGTCCTATAATTCAGGCTTGAATTCTAGAGCAAAATTAAATATTTTGTAAACACCTTTATCGATAGTGGATTGAGCTTATTTTTCGTAAGAAACAAAAACAAAGTTATTTTAAACAAAATGAGCTGTTCCGTTCATTTGTTTGGGACGCAAAACGGGTCCACACTGAATTTGTACGTGCTGGTACAGATTTGTAATTTGTACCATTATCATTTCTGAAACTGTATAGCCATATTAACCCGAAAATGAAAATGAAAGTGGATTTAAGTTGAAGTTTGGAGAGTTTACCATTCCCGAACCTATCAAGTACTGAATTGTCTTCTCAGTCTGCCTCATGTCAACACGCCCAGAAAGGTAAAGATACTTACTAAGAAGGTCGCCATGTCTATTCTCCTCCGCGGTCCACCCCCGCGTCCAAACAGCCCAAGAAGTCGGGCTCGCTCCCGTCTCATCTCGGACCCCATCTAAAGTATTGAGAACCGTTTGGTACGTCGGAAGCGCTTCCTCTGTGATCATGTCCCCAACCAACACAACAAAATAGTCGTCGGGAATTCCCTTTGCTCTTTCCCTCAGCTCTCTCACTTCCTCGTCGAATCCTTCGGAGCTCGAGTCGGGAAGAAAATCGCTTGGCTGCCAATTTTTCTCGACGTGCTTTAAGTAAATCAGGATGTTTTCCTCTGCCCATTTGTCTAAAGATTTGAAAATTTGCATTTTCTCTGGAGGCATGGAATGGGTCACTTGCGCATGCGGAGCCTCTCGCCGAGGACTGAAAGGCTTCTCTAAATTGATCTCAACCTTACTGCATGTTATAACAAAATAAAATAAAATAAAACGTGGAGTTTAGAGTACTGGCACACACATATATACTGTACTCATCTAGTATTTTTTTAGCTTTCGGTGGTGATTTTTTATCTTTTGAATTCCTCTCATCAAGATAAAATGAAAAACAAAAAAGGTGAAAAATCGACAAAAATGAAACCAAATAAATAATTTCGTCCAATGGAAACCCAAATGTTCACTAGTCTAAAAGTTTTTTGGTTCAAAGAATATCGAGGATTTAAGTAGTGAATGAGCTCAAGTAATTTACAGATTCTTGGAGTATCCACGGTCTAAGTGTTAAAGTATCGAACTCCAAATCAATTGGCAAGGAGTGTAGAGGTCACTGATCAGGCTCGTATATTAGTTTTGGAGGAGACAATTAATTAATCGATGGGGGACAAACTCCAACACTAAGAACAACTTTGACACTCAAATAGAAGTGGGGTGACGATATACTCCTAGTAGTTTGTAGGGACCAATTTGAAAATCGTTAAAGCTTTAGTGAGCAAATTGTGAAATTTACTCAAAACATTTTAAAAAAAACTCACCTTGGAGGATTGTTAACAGTTGACGCCAGGCAAACTCTGCGACTTCTGAGACTACCGGGTTGAGTTAGAGGCGGAAATGCCATTTGGTTTAAAATCAGAGCCATTATTTTTACTAGTATTTTTCAAGTGTCTCTCTCTGTTAGCCTTTCCCAACTTCCAGGGAGAGAGAGAGAGAGAGAGAGAGAGAGAGAGAGAGAGAGATGCAAGACTGCAGTAGTTAGGAAACTAAAATATATAGCGGTTTTGGGTTCTTAAAAGAGCAGATAAATTAGGGCCGTGCAATATGTAACCACTAGTGTGCATTTAGGCATTTATATATCTTTGGTGTGGGGAATAATTACGAGTATGTGCATGGTTGAGCAGAAAATGAACAGAGACCTCGAAATGGCTCAGATTATCTGATTAAGCTGATTTTTACGGGACGAAACAAAAATTATCATAAAATTAACTAACAATTAAATCATATGTATGAGACCTCGAAATGGGCCTATCCGTACTCATAGGGCCTGTTTGAAGACATATTTCGTTTGGGGGCGGGATTCGTAATGCATATAGTGGGATTAAGATTAAGATTGAGATTGATAATGAAGTGAGATTGTTAATGATGAGATCAATCCTTTATTCGTGTTTGTTTCGCACAGTATTAAATCATGAAATTTTTTTTATTTTTTATTTGGTGAGAAGAAAGCTAATATGAATTAAAGTAGAGTTCTGGGATACAAGACCCCTACAGAGTCATTCTGAAACTGAGATAGTACAATATAACATTTAGAATACAACTAAAGCTAATAAAGTCGACTAGAAAGTCTACAGGCATAGCAATCTGTGTACAAATTTTTATGTGGAGCCCACTACGGGTCCCACACAAGTGGTTCGAGCCGTTTATTATGTTTAAAACATTTTTTCAAGGGCCTCCGTGAAAAATCAGCTCAATCCAATACCTATAAGTACTTGATCTAATTGTCTAACTTTTCCTTCTCTAAAAACTTGAATGAAGAGTTAGATGATTAAATCAAGCATTTATAAGTGTCGGATCGAGCCTGATTTTTTGCGGTGGCCCTTGAAAAATGCTTTAAACATAATGAACGGCTTGGATCACTTGTGTGAGACCCGTAGTGGACCCCATATAAAAATATGTGCACAATCTGTGCACAGATTGCTGTGCCAATAGACTGGTTCAAAGTCGACACCACTACTGAGAGCAATAGCTGTGAGAGAAGGTATAGATAGGAATTAGTCGTAGGTGCGCGCAGATTGATCCGAAATACCCTACATTACTAAAAAAAACAAAACAGCATTTTATATATATATATATATATATATATATATATATATATATATATATATATATATATACACACACACACGCACACAGTACTATGCAATTTTGGTTTCGTTTGTCATAAATGATCCAAAGAATAGATTCATAAGAAATGATGCATCGAATCATCAAAATAGAACCCCTGGTAACATACCGTACCCAACAATAATATCCACATTTCTTCTAATTTTAAATTAGGAAATTCAAAAATTTAATGAAAAACAAAAAAGGTGAAAAATCGACAAAAATGAAACCAAATAAATAATTTCGTCCAATGGAAACCCAAATGTTCAAGAGTCTAAAAGTTTTTTGGTTCAAAGAATATCGAGGATTTAAGTAGTGAATGAGCTCAAGTAATTTACAGATTCTTGGAGTATCCATGGCTTAAGTGTTAAAGTATCGAACTCCAAACCAATTGGTAAGGAGTACTGTAGAGGCCACTGATCAGGCTAGTATATTAGTTTTGGAAGAGATAATTAATTAATCGATCTGGGACAAACTCCAACATTAAGAACAACTTTGACACTCAAAATAGAAGTGGGCCGGGGTGACAATGTACTCCTAGTAGTTTGTAGGGACCAAGTTGAAAATCGTTAAAGCTTGAGTGAGCAAATTGTGAAATTTACTCAAAACATTTTAAAAGAACTCACCTTGGAGGATTATTATCAGTTGACGCCACGCAAACTCTGCGAGTTCTGAGACTACCGGGTTGAGTTAGAGGCGGAAAAGCCATTTGGTTTAAAATCAGAGCCATTATTTTTAGTATTTTTCAAGTGTCTCTCTATGTTAGCCTTTCCCAACTTCCAGGGAGTAAGAACCCAGAGAGAGAGAGAGAGAGAGAGAGAGAGAGAGAGAGAAATGCAAGACTGCAGTAGTTAGGAAACCAAATATATAGCGGTTTTGGGGTTCTTAAAAAGAGCAGATAGAATTAGGGCCGTGCAATATGTAACCACTAGTGTGCATTTAGGCATTTATATATCTTTGGTGTGGGGAAGTAATTACGAGTATGTTGCATGGTTGAGCAGAAAATGAACAGAGACCTCGAAATGGCTCAGATTATCTGATTAAGCTGATTTTTTACGGGACGAAACAAAAAATTATCATAAAATTAACTAACAATTAAAATCATATGTATGAGACCTCGAAATGGGCCTATCCGTACTCATAGGGCCTGTTTGAAGACATATTTCGTTTGGGGGCGGGATTCGTAATGCATATAGTGGGATTAAGATTAAGATTGAGATTGATAATGAAGTGAGATTGTTAATGATGAGATCAATCCTTTATTCGTGTTTGTTTCGCACAGTATTAAATCATGAAATTTTTTTTATTTTTTATTTGGTGAGAAGAAAGCTAATATGAATTAAAGTAGAGTTCTGGGATACAAGACCCCTACAGAGTCATTCTGAAACTGAGATAGTACAATATAACATTTAGAATACAACTAAAGCTAATAAAGTCGACTAGAAAGTCTACAGGCATAGCAATCTGTGTACAAATTTTTATGTGGAGCCCACTACGGGTCCCACACAAGTGGTTCGAGCCGTTTATTATGTTTAAAACATTTTTCAAGGGCCTCCGTGAAAATCAGCTCAATCCAATACCTATAAGTACTTGATCTAATTGTCTAACTTTTCCTTCTCTAAAAACTTGAATGAAGAGTTAGATGATTAAATCAAGCATTTATAAGTGTCGGATCGAGCCTGATTTTTTGCGGTGGCCCTTGAAAAATGCTTTAAACATAATGAACGGCTTGGATCACTTGTGTGAGACCCGTAGTGGACCCCATATAAAAATATGTGCACAATCTGTGCACAGATTGCTGTGCCAATAGACTGGTTCAAAGTCGACACCACTACTGAGAGCAATAGCTGTGAGAGAAGGTATAGATAGGAATTAGTCGTAGGTGCGCGCAGATTGATCCGAAATACCCTACATTACTAAAAAAAACAAAACAGCATTTTATATATATATATATATATATATATATATATATATATACACACACACGCACACAGTACTATGCAATTTTGGTTTCGTTTGTCATAAATGATCCAAAGAATAGATTCATAAGAAATGATGCATCGAATCATCAAAATAGAACCCCTGGTAACATACCGTACCCAACAATAATATCCACATTTCTTCTAATTTTAAATTAGGAAATTCAAAAATTTAATGCCTTATTCTCTTTGGTTTTCAAAAAGCATTTTTCAAAAAATACCCTCTAGATTCCTCCTAGATTCTTCCTATTTTCAACATTTATTTCTCTATCTCTCTTCATTTATTACTTCTACTATTTTTCAAAAAAAATTTCAAATCCAAATCTAAATTCAAACACAGCATAAATTTGTAGAGTGACTCCCCGGCAGGAGTAGTACTTTAAATCAAGGGCTTTCTCCATTATACCCCTTGCAGGTTTAGGTGGGAGATTTATAGTATAGTACACCTATACTTTAAAGTATATTAAATGAAGGACTTTCTCCATTATACCCCCTGCATGAGTAGTTAAATCGAGTGGAGTACTTTCTCTATTATACCCCCTGCATGAGTAGTACTTAAATCGAGTGGAGTACTTTCTCCATTATACCACCTGCAGGTGTAGGTGGGGTGGGGGAGTATTTTATTTTTTTGATCCGCGGTGGGGGAGTAAAATCAAGTACTTTCTCCACTGTACCAGTGCTGGAAAGAAATTATTGGCCTGGTTTGTTTTGATGCTTTACTTTATTTTTTAATTATTATTCTATATTTTTTTTAGTAATTACATTATTTATTTAATTATTAATTTTATTTTTCTCTTTATCTCTCTCTATTCATTATCCCTCTCTCTAATTATTATCTTATTTCTTTGTTCACCCCCTATCAAAACTAAAATATTCAAAGTTACCAAACGAATAAGGCCATTATTATTATTATTATTATCAAAAGAAAGAAATTAATGGCAGCAACCCCTGCTGTACGTGGGAAGATAGTAGCATTTGTAGAACATGCACGGTCCTCGGATTCCACACACGATCCGAGTTGTTTATTAGGCCCCGTTTGATAAAACTTTTAGGAGATGAGATTGGATTACTAAGACGAAGGTATTAACAATACTGCGTTTGGTTTCCAAAATTGGTTCGGATTCGTAGTCCAATTGGACTATTAATACCCCAAATTGGGGGTATTAGTAATACCAAGTGGGACTTCGTATTCCCAATCCCATCCCAACCCTGCTATTGCAAAAGTACAAAACTATCCTTGTTAAACCAACTGTCTTCTTCTTCTGACCTTGGGCGAAAATTTCCACACAAAATATCTGTGGGAAATTGCTACCGGAAAATCAAAGTGGAAATTGTAATTGTTCATGACAAATGGAGCCCAGCTAAAAAAAGTTTTGAATCTGTTCAAAAAAAAAAAAAGTTTTGAATGCCAAGGACAAAATTGGCAATTCATTTTCTGAAACCCATCCTAACATTTGCAAACAAACATGAGGTTGGTACTATTAATCCAATCCCATCTTTTAATCCAATGCAAAACAAACAAACAATTTATCAATCCCATCTCACTACCAATTCCATTACCTTACCAATCCCATTGTGGCTAGTCGGGTTATCAAACGGGGCTAAAAGGGGTGTTTCCACTAACAAAAACTACAAAAAAAAAAAAAAAAAAAAAACGTAACGCATTTTTTCACTTCGTTTCTACAAAAAACTTTAAGCATTTTCACATTTCGTTTCCACTAACAAAAAACTTATCAACAAAAACTGTTTTTGCTACAGTAATTCTACTCACAAATCATTAACTTATTCACTATCGGAAATAACTTGACATTTTCAACAACTATTCACTACCGAAAACACCTAACAACTTTTCAATCGCAAATAAAAATCTACAAATTTTTCACTACCGAAAACATCTCCTAAATATAAAATATTTTTTCAAGGGCTCTGCATTCGAAAAATTAGGATAATTTGATACTCCCTCCGTCCCAATTTATTTGTCACTTTTAAAAGTTCGTGCCACTTTTCAATTGATTATATCTTGTAATTTATAATGTTTTAGGTGATTTTGAAAATATTGTATTATAGAACAAATCGAGATCTATCAAACAAGATCCATAGTGGATATAAAATTCATTACCAATTTAAAGATATAACTAGTTTTTTTATCCGGTTAGAATATAACTGAGACAAGTAAATTGGGACGGAGGTAGTATATATAGATACTTAACATAATTTGATCAACCACCGATAGGTATCGGATTGAGTTAATTTTATCACACATGCCGTTAAAAGAAAAAATGTTTATTTAATTAATGAACAACTTAGATTATTTGTATGGGATCTAGAGTGAGCTTCACACCGTGATCTGTGCACAATTACTGTTCAGTTAGACTTTCAGGATCCTTTAATAGCATGATTATAGTACTTGACTTGGAATTAATTAAGTAATAATATCCTATATGCCAAATAATTAAGCTTAATTAACTACTCCGTACGTAGTTAACCTACTTACTGAATTATTTGAGCAACAGTGCTACTTGCACATATGTTTTTTGCACATATCTTGCATATATATTTTTGTAAGGCCCATATTGGGGTCCCATAAAATAATCAGAACCGCTCATCTTCTTTAAAATATTTTTTGGAGGGTTCTTGTAAAAAATAAACTCCAACGGATATCGGTACGAGCTTTCTTAGAATTCTTAGGACAAAACAGAATGATTTGTCCTACAATTTCTGAAAAAGCCCTTACCGATATCTTTTGGAGCTAATTTTTTACATGAACCCTCTAAAAAATATTTTAAAAAAGATGAACAGTCGGATCATTTTGTAGGACCCTAATATGGGCCCCCACAAAAATGTATGTACAAGATATGTGCAAAAACATATGTGTGAGAATCATTAATGTGAATAATCGAGTTTTCATGAACTTGATGTGTGCCTAATTCTAATTGGTTATTCACTTTACCAATACCAAAATGCCGCTGGTACAGCAGCTTTCTGCACAAATAGCGCGTACAGCGCCCGTTTCGGCCCGTCTCGGGTCTAACAAAGATAATCGGAGTCGCTCATTTTATTCAATATATTTTGCTTAAGGTCCCTGCAAAAAATCAGCTTCATCCGATATCAATAAAAGACTTTGCGAAGCGTCCAAAATTGATTTGAAAATTTTCTAAAGCAATTTTGGATGTTTTGCAAACGTTCTTATCGATGTCGGATGGCGCTGATTTTTTGCAGGGACCTTAAGAAACATATATTGAACAAAATGAGCGGCTCCGATTATCTTTGTTGGACCCAAGACGGGTCTAAACGCGCATTGTACGCGCTGTCTGTACAGAAAGCTCTGTACCTGTAGCAGCATTCTTACCAATATGATGTGGGATTTTCAGATGCGGATTTTCACAGAGTCCTGTACAAGTTTGTGAAAATTTCTGTTAAAAAACTTGTCAATATATCAACTTCTCTTAAAATATTTTGTCAATTGACACATCTGTGTCCATATTGAGCAGAGCAGCCTTTGACTTCACAACGACATTACCATTGCGCCTCATGCATGCAAAGAGCGCTGTTACACAATCTCATGACACATGCCATTGGCAATGAACTCTAGTGTCAAAGGCCTCTTGGCCGCCAATTTAAACATTGCTTGAATAACTCGTTTTAACTAAACAGTTTCAATTTGTGTTCGAACTTTATAAAAAGAGGCGCCAAACATATCTACAACTTAGTTTAAGTTCTATTCAAAATTTAACGATAAAAGCAGGATTAATAATAGGGATTCATGACTTTAATAATCATTTTACATATTAAAAGGAGGTAAAAAAAAAAAGAGGGTACAGAATAAGCACATAGCTGGCTACCTAGCTAGATAAAGTTACAGTAGTAATGTTAGGAACACAACTCTAAACTTAGCTGCATCCAAAGCCGTTCAATGCACGTGGACATGATATACATCAGATGGCTTCAAACACAGTTGCGTCCAATCCGGGAGTTGTGTTCCTAAACTTATTGATGAACATATATATCATGTACCTATTAGCTACTAGATTACAACGGAAATGTTGGGGACAAGTCTTTCGGTAATTCCCTAGACACTCCTCTCTCATAGATAGTGGGCTCTACAGCTTATGAGTGGGCTCTACTGCTTGTGAGTGAGGAGTGTAGCTCACTTTCTGTGAGAGAGGAGTGTTCGGGGAGTGGTCGAGCGAGAGAGGAGTGTTTAAGGAGTGGTTGAGAAGCGTATTTGTAGGATGACTGAGATTACAAAGCTTATATTTCTCTACCGAAGACCCAACTGAAAGGAACAGGGGATGCCTTCCCAATCCTACTCGCACCTCTCTCCTCTATTTTCCTAATCCTTTGGGGCAACCCACAAACATAGTCTTGCGCTCTACGTCCCTCACTTGAAAGCCCTGTCAACTTCTCCACATCCCATCTCCCCACAAAGTATTCCAAGATATCACAGTAGTCCCTGGTAGTGTAAACCCCGAGCCTCTGCGCCACAGCAGAGAAGTGGTCGAACAGGTTTTCGTCCTGGCCGTCGTACATGAAGTGGGCTGGCATCGTGATCCGTTTCCTCATCATGTCGGCGAGTGCCAACACGGTGTCATTCGGGTCGATCTCGAAGAGCTTCTCGACAATCCTGGTGTAGGCGGTTTCGTGGCGCTTCTCATCCGCCGCGATCGTGCCGCAGATCTGTGCCAGTTTTAGGTCTCCGTGGTGCTTGGCTAGCTTGGCAGTGTTCCCATGAGAGATAAAGGTTGCTCTTTCTTGAAAGGAAGTGTAGATATAGCAAAGATACGGGTTGTTTTCAGTTTGAGGATCCTGATATATCCATGGGCAGTTGGCAATGGCACAGTCAGTATTCTTTGTCAGTAGGGTTGAAAAAAAATCTTATCAAAAGTTGTAGTCATGTACACAACAAAATTTTGTAACTTATGTGGAGTGCTCTAGTGGGGTTAAATTTGTAAAAATAAAATAAAAATCCAAACTTATGATTGTAATGGGGATTTCAAAACAATTAAGGGTGTTTTTGGCCAAATAATCCATTTGAATTTTTTTTTCCTTATTTAAATTTTTTTTCTCATTGTTTATTATCATGAATTTTTTTATGAATTATTATTTTGTCATGACGAGGGAATCTAAAAAAATTAAAAAATTAACATCAAAACCCAATTTTTTTGAATAAACACGAAAATAGGCCACTTATTGGCTTATTTTTGTATTTATTAAAAATAATTTGTGTTTCGACCATAATTTTTTATTTTTTAACTTTCTCTGGTTATAATGAAGCAATAATCCACAAAAATTAAAGAAAAATTAATAAATACAAAAAATAATAATAATAAGGACAGAAAAATAATCCAAATAGATTATTAAGCCAAAATGCCCTTGAGTGGGTGATCATTGACTTCACTTCCCTCCCACCTTGCAAATAAATTGTAGTCCCTCCAGCCCTACTTAAATGACCATTATTCCATTTTGGATTGTTCCAAAATAAATGTCCACTTTGAAAAGTTAATTGGTAAAATGGAGGATAATTTTGGAGAGTGGATGTAAAAATTGATGTAGAAAGTATAAAGTGGAGGATAATTTTAGAAAGTGAAGGTAAAAATTGATGTGAAAAATGTAAAATGGAGAGAAAAGTTGATGGAAAAAATGTAAAGTAGAGGTGGAAGTTGACTCCTAAAACTGCGTGTTTTTCAAACTGTGACATTTAAGAAGAGACGGAGAGAGTGTGTATTTGGAGAAAAAGGTTAAACCGTATATAGGTATAACCTAAAATGAAAATAAAATGAAAGTGGATTTAAGTTGAAGTTTGGAGAATTTACCATTCCCGAACCTATCAAGTACTGAATTGTCTTCTCAGTCTGCCTCATGTCAACGCGCCCAGAAAGGTAAAGATACTTATTAAGAAGGTCGCCATGTCTATTCTCCTCCGCGGTCCAACCCCGTGTCCAAACAGCCCAAGAAGTCGGACTTGCGCCCGTCTCGTCTCGAACCCCGTCTAAAGTATTGAGAGCCGTTTGGTACGTTGGAAGCGCTTCCTCGGTGATCATGTCCCCAACCAACACCACGAAATAGTCGTCGGGAATTCCCTTTGCTCTTTCCCTCAGCTCTCTCACTTCCTCATCGAATCCTTCGGAGCTCGAGTCGGGAAGAAAATCACTTGGCTGCCAATTTTTCTCGACGTTCTTTAAGTAAATCAGGATGTTTTCCTCTGCCCATTTGTCTAAAGATTTGAAAATTTGCATTTTCTCTGGAGGCATGGAATGGGTCACTTGTGCATGTGGAGCCTCTCGCCGAGGACTGAAAGGCTTCTCTAGATTGATCTCAACTTTACTGAAATAACAAAGATAATGTAGAGTTTAGATTGGTACACTGGTATATGTATACTCCCTCCATTGCTAAACAATTTTTTTTGAATGGCGAAAAAGAAATTTTATTAACTTTTAAATTGTTACAAAGATTAATAGGACAAAAAAAGAACGAAAAGTCCAATCCAAGACACAAACCCATGATTGGCAAGATGGTTTACTAAATGATAGCGTACAATTATCAGACCGAAAAAATTAAGTACTAGCTTCCATGCATAATTAGTTAGATTTATTGAGACACCAAATTAAGTTAAGTGTCTTTGATTTGGTGTCAGGTGTCACTAAAGGTCGGTCTATAGTTACGTTTGTGGACGATTTAGCCATTGCTGGAGAAGCGTCTGGCAAGGCGTACAGAAGTCTACACCGGCGGCAAAAATGCTGCAAAACGAACCGTAAGTATAGATAACATTATACCAGCGCTTTTTCGTTATACCAACACTTGCGAAAAGCGCTGGTACAGTGATGCAGCGATGGGTATCTGCATCTCCCAACGGTTTACCCAAGCACTGGTATAGATCACGATCATCACGTGAGCGTCTTGCAAAACTTTTGGTATCTTGCCGCTGGTATAACTCCGGTTTTGTCTAGTGGTGAGCGGTGAGCCTAGCTAGGACCTCCAGGTTTTTATCTCAAATTTGGGTTCTACATCGAAATAACTTTTAGCGTGGCTAATAATCGGAGCCGTTAATTAATTCTGAATAGATCAGACAATATTCAAATCTTGACAGTTTGTTTTGAGCCCCATAAAACTCAGAGCCGGCCTTATAACTTTCAACATGAACAAGAAAGATGACAACCAAGTCAACTAATACGGTATGGTATTGTTGAGATTTAGTGGAAGTTTAATTTGGTGATACCCACAAAACACACGTACTGAGATCCAATACTAAAAGGTATTATCACAAAGAAAAATAAGAGTGACACAAGACTATACAAGAGCTTTACGTGATTCGACCCAAAACCAAACTATTCCACAGAAGAGATTACAATTATTGTGAGACACAAAAAATACGTACCCGACCCGACACCGTTGCCTGAGCCCTGTAGTTATACACACTTCTCCACTCACCTAGTGTCCATGAGGCCCAAATGTCATGGATTATCCGATCATTGGTATTTTTCTTTTCCCTCACGGTGTGTTGGTGCTGCCCCATGTCCCGACCTCTCCATCTCTCTATTCATCCTCTACTCTCCATATATGGAACTATATAAGAGGCGGACCAGGAGGGGTGCAAGTGCGAACCCAGGTCTCCGCACCCCTCTCAATTATCTCATTATTTTTGCTATATTTTAGGTTTTCGTTTGTAAAAACTATGTAAAAAGGTCCCTTCAAAATTTTGTTATTTTTATATAAGCATGACATTTTTGCTCGTAATATATGAAATTATGAATACATGTGATTAGTTCCCAACTGACTCTATCTACACAAAAGAGGAGAAAGAATTAACAAAACTACGAAGTCCTCAATGGAGGCTACACAAGGGCTGCACTGGTGCCCAAAATATCTCAGCCAAATCTTTGACCTTGGGTCCTTGCACACGTGTGGGGTTGATTTCCAACAGGTACAAAATATCTCTGCCAAATCTTTGACCTTGGGCCCTTCCACAGGTGAGGGCTTGATTTCCAACAGGTACGAATGAATATTGAATACGAATCCTAATGGTATGAATTTTGGCATAGGGGATTTGGTTCGGTTTGAGCGGTTTTCTACTATATATGAACCGTTCAAACTGCAACGGAATTGAACAATACTCACGGAGTGCGGATGGAGAAAATGATAGTCTGTGCAGATGGAAAAAATGACAAACCGTGGCGAGCGGTTCGATTTCGAAACGGAACCAAACCATCCGAAACCGTCCGCTAGGCAGCCCTAAAAATGACAAAAATGATCGCTATTTTCTTGGGAGCCTCACTTATGCCTTGTTCCCTTCGCGATTCAAAAAGAATTTTTCAAAAAATTCCCCAGATTCCCCCTACTTTTCACCTTTTTCTCTCTATCTCTCTCCACTCATTACCCCTACTATTTTTTAAAAACACTTTTCAAATCCCAATCCAAACAAAGCATTAATAATTAGGGCCATTTTGGAATTCCATTGGATGCTCCTAAGAACCACTTTGACGCCCAAATCGCCGAGAGGTGACAATATAAGGGGGCAGATGTTAACGTCGTGAGGACCAAAAATGGAAAATTTCAGAAGGTGATTGACCAATTCGATCTCAGATTTACTAGTACAGTAATTAACAACAAAAGAGCTTAATTACCTTGGAGCATAAGTTGACGCCATGCAAACTCTGTGAGTTCTGAGACTACGGGGTTGAGTTACGAGAAGAGGAAATGACGGAGGAATCTTGTGAGACTGGAAGGCTATTTGGTTTGAAATCAGAGCCATTGTTTGATTTGTACTTTATCAACTGTCTCTTTTCTCAGCTTCCGAGTAAGAACTTTGAGAGAGAGAGAAGAGAAGTCAGAAGAGAGAGAGAGAGAGAGAGAGAGAGAGAGAGAGAGAGAGAGTTGGTGAGATTCCTGAGGAAGCCATATGATATAAATATATAGCAGGCCTGAGAAGGGAGAAATTTTTCAGTGCCGGTGGGCACGGGCCACATGGTGCCGTGCACCATCTCGGCCGTTCAATAAAGTTTTAGACAGTCCAAATTTGTTCGGTTGTTTTAAAGTGTAAAATGACTAAAATACCCCTCGACAGCCGAATAGATCTGAGCCGTCCAAAACTTCATTGGACGGCCGAGGTTGGTGTCAGGCACCACGTGATCCGTAACCACCCAACACTGAAAAATTTCTCCCAAAAAGAGAGGATCGTCACATTGGTGCCCATTATCTCCATCAATACACTTTCGGCCGTCAGCATGCAATTAGTTTAACCTAACTTCTACAAGGTTCGGCCGTCAACATGGCTTTTTTGGTGCAGTCTTTTTTTTTTTTTGGGTTTCCTGCTAATTTCTTTTCTTTTCTTTTCTTTTTTACGAAGGAATCAACCCATAGGGGCCGAGGAGCCCCTACTTGTTGAATGTGGGTATTTTGTGAAAATCACCAGAAAAAGCATTGAGAATTTGTTTAAGTCGCCAGAAAAGCACTGTGAATTTTGTGAAAAGTTGCTGGAAAAAGCACTGCGATTTTTGTTAAAGTCGCCGGAAAAAGCATTACGAATTTGTGAAAGTCGCTGAAAAAAGTACTGCGAATTTATGGTCGCCGGAGGTGGTGGTAGTTGTGGGGTGAAGATGGGAGGAGGTGGTTGTATTTATTTAATAAAGGGTAATCTTTATATGAGGTTGTACTTGGAAGTAAATAAAAAATAAGCTTATCCCAATCATGACTACATGGTTTGAGTAGATGCATAGTGTTACGGAATTGCTTAGTAGCCTTATACAATTTATTCATGAAATAGAGCCGACAGCGTGGTGAAGGATGAGGCCGATTACTGGTCATATATTGAGGAAAGCCTCATATGAGATCGTGAATTTTTTTGCTCTACTTGTGATTACTGTTGATTATTGAATTAAATAAGTCACTTGGCTTTTCTTTCTTTCTTTCTTTCTTTTGTATTTAGTCAATTTTTTTGAATAAATTGTGATCCAAACTCAATTTTTTTTTCTAACAAAGCCAAAAAATCTGTTTTTTTTTTTTACTGATTTTTTTCTATGTTCAAAAAAATTTAGTTCGGACCACAATTTTTAAAATTTTCGATTACTCTCGTCGAGACGAAGTAATAATCTACAAAAATTCAATGTGAAACTAACAAATGCGAAAAGGAAAAAAAAAATCAAGTGGCTTATTTAGCCAAAGCACTCCTAACTTAGAGCATTTCTCCTCTTGTCGTATTTTGTACTTTCAGATTTAATTTATTTTTTGGGTAAAAAAAAGATTTTAATATATTTCATAGGTGCAAAGCAAGTTCAGTGGCGAATTGATTGGAGAACATTATTCACTTGGTGACGTTTATTAATTTAGCAATTATTCATTATACTTGAGGATTTAGAACTCATCATTATTTTGCATCTTTCTGATAGTAAAAAATTTGTAAATTTTTATTTGTTGTTAACTGTTTCCGGTAGTGAATAAGTTACTCTAGCAAAAAAGTTTTTATTGAAATTTTTTTTTATTAGTAAAAATGAAATTATAATATACGTTAAATTTTTAGTATTTTTTGTTAGTGAAAACGGAGCCTAATGTCAAGTTATTCCACCGCCTTTTTTTGAAGACCCTTTGGTTGGCTTCATTTACTGCGGAGTACTAGATTGAGGTTCCCTGCTGGTGTAGGTGGGAAGATTTTAGATTTTTTTTTAGTATTACCTCCGTCCCAATTTAGTTGTCACTTTTTGGAGTCCGTGCCACTTTTTAATTGATTATATCTTATAATTTATAATATTTTAGGTGATTTTGAAAACATTGTATTATAGAACAAATTGAGATCTATCAAACAAGATCCATATTGGATATAAAATTAATTACCAATTTAAAGATATAATAAGTTTTTTCATCCGATTAGAATAGAACTGTGACAAGTAAATTGGGACGGAGGGAGTACTACTATAGATATAGATATAGCTATAGGGGCCTAGATATAGATAGAAGAAGGGCTTTCTCCATTTTACCCGGCAGGCCGTGGTCTAGGGAAGGTGGAGGCATAATTGCTAGTATATCCTGTATATATATAGGACGTGCGCACCACTTTTTCTTACGCCCCTCCTAATCCTTTAATAGCAAGATTTAACCCCTTAATAGCATGATTTAACGTAACTTACAATCCCATTCGTTTTGAGATTTTTTATTTAAATTTGTAGATAATGAATATAGAGAGAAATAAAGTAATAATTGGAAAAAAATAGAAAAAAAAATGAGAGTAAAGATTGGAGAGAAATAGAATAATGATTAGAATTCAAAATTCAAAACCCTTAAACGAAATGTGGCTGCCGTGGGTCAATCTGCGGCGTTGCGGGTCTTGGGTCGGCAAGGCTAGGTTTCTTTGGGTTTCTAGGTTTTGAGCTTGGCCCATAGTTTTTTAGGTTCTTGGGTTTCAGCCTATCTGGCAGTTTTAGGCTTGTTCCAATAGGTGTTTTGAACTTGAACCATTAGTTGTGTAATTCTGATTAAAACCCAATAATTACGTTTTGAACTTGACCCATTAGTTATGGAATTCTGGCTGAAACCCAATAATTACGTTTTCAACTGGACCCATATGGTGTGGAAATCTGGCTGAAACCCAATAATTACCTTACATATGTGAAACAAATACTCCTTCATATACCTTTAGGCCTTGTTTGTTAGCAGGTTTAGAGATTGGGTTAGGATTGCGAGTCATATGGGGACTCTTTTAAATTCTTGTTTGGTATTGGCAACAACCCAAGGATTGGTAATACCAGAGTCCAAGGGATTACGAATTCCACGGATCCATGGGATTACCCATCCCTCCCATAGGAAGGTTGGAAAGACAAGTTGTTTACAATCCTTTTATATCATATTCAATACAAACATGTTATTTACAATCTACAATCTAATACTGTGCAAAACAAATATGAATAAATAATTCATCTCCTAATTAATAATCACATCTCATTATCAATCTCAATCCTAATATTACCTTATTACTACCCCAAATGAAATATGTTATCAAACACACTCATACTTTTATCTTATTAGTAGTGCAGAAGCACTAACACTCTTATCAATAAATATAAATAAAAAATAAAAAGACGCACACTCCAGCTCTTTAGCAAAGTCGACTTTTCATTCTCAGTTGGCAGATGAGGCAAGATCAGGCTGTCATCTGCCAAAGCACAAACAAAACAATAAACCACGAGGATTTGCTCACTTCTAAGGTTTTAGATCCTAAATATTTTAGGTGCTATCAATTCTTTCATGGCTAGTCCATACAGAGCTTTACTCTTAGTTTTAATTAGGAGAATCCCTGCAAGTGGGCAATAAGATTGATCTCTTAGGATTACTTGAAGTGCATGTAAGCTAGCCTGGACACTTTATAAATAAAAAAAAACAAAACAAGACATCAGAAATTCGTCAGGAATCATTATCAGTTTATCACTACTGAATGCACACCAAACCGGAGGCAGCAAAAACTGATGCTAGATAATTCTGTTTTATAAAAGGTTAAATCATAGAAAAAGAGACCAGATTAATTCAGATATATTCAACTGGTGAGTGCACCAAACAACCTCCCATCACAAGAGAAATACGCCGACCAAATGACAAACTTCCAATTTCGTAAATCTAGAGTTCAAACCCTCGCGAATATAAAACTTACATGACCTTGATAACATTAGCTAACTATATAAATTTGATGCCATGAGCATTGATCCAACTGTTGGAAGTACTTAATTATGAAGCTGTAAAAGGAAAGCCGAGTCTCCCTAATTACGCCTTGAATGGGAGATACAATGACTCGCCGTTCCTCTTCCTGCAAAAACGTACCCGACCTGACACCGTTGCCTGAGCCTTGAAGTTATACACACTTCTCCACTCCCCCAGTGTCCATGAGCCCCAAATCTCATGGATTATCTAATCATTGGTATTTTTCTTTTCCCTCATGGAGTATCCCACAGCACCAACCTTTTGGTGCTGCCCCATCTCCCTACGTCTCCATCTTTCTATTCATCCTCCACTCTCCATATATGGAACGAATATAAGAGGCGGATCAAGAGGGGTGTAAGCGGGGCTCGGGTCTCCGCACACCTCTCAATTATCTCATTATTTTTATTACATTTTAGGTTTTTGTTTGTAAAAAGCAGGGCCCAGGTCTCCGCACAACTCCCAATTATCTCATTATTTCTATTACATTTTAGGTTTTTGTTTGTAAAAATTATGTAAAAGGGTCCCTTCAAAAAAAATTTATTTTTATATAATATATAAGCATGACATTTTTGCTCCTAATATATGAATACATGTGATTAGTTCCCTCGGTACATGTGTCCACAACTGACTCTATATACACAAAAGAGGAAAAAAATTTAACAAAACTAAAAAGTCCTCGAAGGAGGCCACACATGGGCTGCACGGTGCCCAAAATATCTCAGCCAAATCTTTGACCTTGGGCCCTTTCACACTGTGTGTTGTTGATTTCCGACAGGTACGAATGAATACGACTCCTAATGCACGAATTTTGGCATACGGGATTTGGTTTGGTTTGAGTGGTTTTCTAATATATGAACCGCCCAAGCTGCAACGGAATCGACAATCGAACAATATTCACAGAGTGCGGATGGAGAAAATAATAATCCGTGCAGATGGAGAAAATGACAAACCGCAACGAGCGGTTCGATTTCAAAACGGAACCGAACCACCCGAAATCGTCCGCTGGGCAGCCCTAAAAATGACAAAATGATCGCTATTTTCTTGGGAGCCTCACTTAATAATTAGGGCCATTTTGGAATTCCATTGGATGCTTAAGTCTAAGAACCACTTTGACGCCCAAATCGCCGAGAGGTGACAATATAAGGGGGGTAGATGTTAACGTCGAGAGGACCAAAAATGGAAAATTTCAGAACGTGATTGACCAATTCGATCTCAGATTTACTAGTACAGTAATTAACAACAAAAGAGCTTAATTACCTTGGAGCATAAGTTGACGCCATGCAAGCTCTGTGAGTTCTGAGACTACGGGGTTGAGTTACGCGAAGAGGAAATGACGGAGGACTCTTGTGAGACTGGAAGGCTATTTGGTTTGAAATCAGAGCCATTGTTTGATTTGTACTTTCGCAACTGTCTCTCTTTTTTCAACTTCCGAGTAAGAACTTTGAGAGACAGAGAGAGAGAGAAGAGAAGAGAGAGAGAGAGAGAGAGTTGGTGAGATTCCTGAGGAAGCCATATAATATAAATATATAGTAGGCCTGAAAAGGGAGAATTTTTCAGTGCCGGGTAGGCACGGGCCACATAGTGCCGTGCACCATCTCGACCGTTCAATGAAGTTTTAGACGGTTCAGATATATTCGGTTGTTTTAAAGTGTGAAATGATTAAAATACCTTTCGACAGATGAACAGATCTGAACCGTCCAAAACTTTATTAAACGGCCGAGATTGGTGCCGGACACCATGTGGCCCGTACCCACCCGGCACTGTAAAATTTCTCCCGAAGAAGAGAGGATCGTCACATTGGTGCCCATTATCTTCATCAGTGCACTTTCGGCCGTCAACATGCAATTAGTTTAACCTAACTTCTACAAGGTTCGGCCGTCAACATGGCTTTTTTGGTGCAGTCTTTTTTTTTTTTTGTTTCCCCCTAATTTTTACAAGGTTTGGGCCAAAGTTTCCAAATTTTTTTACTACGTCATATCCATCGTCTCAGGAAAATCAGGAAAATTTGAAAACTTGAAAACATATACCAAAGTTAAAGAAAGTTCATATAAGACAATGAAAAACATCCAAAAAGTCAATTTTATCGTCTTTTATGAACTTTTTTTCTATGCAAAAAAAACATGATACAAAAATTTAACCTAAATCTCTTTTCTTTTCTTTTCTTTTTTTTACGAACGAATCACCCCATTGGGGCCCGAGGAGCCCGTACTTGTTGAATGTGGGTATTTTGTAAAAGTCACCGGAAAAAGAATTGAGAATTTGTTTAAGTCGCAGGAAAAACACTGTGAATTTTGGGAAAAGTTGTTGGAAAAAACACTGCTATTTTTGTTAAAGTCACCGGAAAAAGCACTACGAATTTGTGAAAGTCGCTGGAAAAAATACTGCGAATTTATGGTCGCCGGATGAGCCGGAGGTGGTGGTAGTTGTGGGGTGAAGATGGGAGGAGGTGGTTGTATTTATTTAGTAAAGGGTAATCTTCATATGAGGTTGTACATGGAGGTAAATAAAAAATAAGCTTATTCTTAGTGGAAATTAAGTCTTGATTTTCTAAATCCACTAGTAATTTATCCCAAATATGACAGCCATTGGCACCTCGGGCCGAAGATGCCTCGCATTCAAGGATGAACAGCCCGAGGTCCCCAATCATGACTACATGGTATGAGTAGATGCATAGTGTTACGGAATTGCTTAGTAGACAAATATTTTAAATCTAATGAACGGCTTGGATTTTTTGTGTGGGACTCTTAGTGGGTCCCACATCGAGATCTGTGCACGCTTTGTCTGTGTCAACAGACTTAAGCTAGTAGCCTTATACTCCTACAATTTATTCATTAAATAGAGCGACAGCTTGGTGAAGGATGCGGCAGATTACTGGTCATATATTGAGGAAAGCCTCATATGAGATCGTGAATTTTTTTTCTCTACTTGTGATTACTGTTGATTATTGAATTAAATAAGTCACTTGGTTTTTCTTTTTTTTGTTTTTTGTCAATTTTTTTGAATAAATTGTGATCCAAACTCAATTTTTTTTTCTAACAAAGCCAAAAAATCTGTTTTTTTCTTTACTGATTTTTTTTCTTTGTTAAAAAAAATTTAGATCGGACCATAATTTTTAAAACTTCCGATTCCTCTAGTCGAGGTGAAGTAATAATCTATAAAAATTCGATGTGAAACTAACAAATGCGAAAAGGAAAAAAAAATCAAGTGGCTTATTAATTTAGCAATTATTCATTATACTTGAGGATTTAGAATTCATCATTATTTTGCATCTTTCTGATAGTGAAAATTTTGTAAATTTTTATTTGTGGTTAAAAAGTTGTTAGGTATTTCCGATAGTGAATAAGTTACTCTAGCAAAACAGTTTTTGTTGAAAAAAATTTTTATTAATAAAAATGAGACGGTAAAAATACGTTAAATTTTTAGTATTTTTTGTTAGTGAAAACGGGGCTTAATGTCAAGTTATTCCAGCACCTTTTTTTTTAGACCCTTTGGTGGGCTTCATTTACTACGGAGTACTAGATTGAGATTCCCTGCTGGTGTAGGTGGGAAGATTTTAGATTTTTTTTTTAGTACTACTATAGATATAGATATAGACATAGATATATATATATACACAGTCCTTTTCAGGTCCGGATGCCTTACGGTCAGGACCGTCCGGACCTCCCATTTTCCGATCGAATTTCGATGATCCGAGCCGCTCAATGTGATCAGAACGTGATTTTAAGGGTACCCGCGAGAAATCAGCAAAAAAAATGATCGGGAAGGGCTTGATCTGAACTATTGAACCGTTCAGTAAAAAACTGCTCGGATCAAGCCCTTCCTGATCATTTTTTTTGCTAATTTCTCGCGTGTACCCTTAAAATCACGTTCTGAACACATTGAACGGCTCGGATCATCACAAATCGATCGGAAAAGGGGAGGTCCGGACGGTGTGGACCGTAAGAGGAGTGGACTTGAAAAGAATTGTGTGTGTGTATGTATATATATATATAGGGGGCCTAGATATAGATAGATGAAGGGCTTTCTCCATTTTACCTGGCAGCCCCTGGTGTAGGGAAGGTGGAGGCTAATTGCTACTCCCTCCATCTCTTTTTAAATGTCCTACTTCGTAATTTCAACTTATTAAAAAGACATCATCATTATACTTTTCACATCAACTTTTTCCTCCACTTTCCCTACTTATCCATCATCATTACACTTTTATTCACTAACTTTTCAAAATGGAATCTACTTTTAGGGACAAAATAGACAATATACCAACTTTTACCTACTAACTTTACAAAATAGACACTTATTAAGGGACAGTCCAAAATGGAATACCGGAGTCTAAAAAAGGGACGGAGGGAGTAGTATATACTGTATATATATAGGACGTGCGCACCACTTTTTCTTACGCCACTCCTAATCCTTTAATAGCATGATTTAACGTCACTTACAACCCCTCGTTTTGGAATTTTGAATTTAAATTTGTAAATGATGAGTATAGAGAGAAATAAAGTAATAATTAGAAATACGGGTAATAATTGGAGAGAGATAGAAAGATAAATGAGAGTAAAGATTGAAGAAAAATGAAGTAATAATTAGAATTCAAAACCCTTAAACGAAATGTGGCTGCTGTGGGTCAATGTGCGGTGGTGCGGGTCTTGGTTCGGCAGAGGCTACGTTTCTTTGGGTTTTTAGGTTTTGAGCTTGGCTCTTAGGTTTTTAGGTTCTTGAGTTTCAGCCCATCTGGAGGTTCTAGGCTTGTCCCAATACGTGTTTTGAACTTGACCAATTAGTTGTGAAATTTTGGCTAAAACCCAATAATTACGTAACGTATGTGAAACAGATAGTACATAACCCAATAATTACCTAACGTATGTGAAACAGATTGTACATACACCTTCAGACCTTGTTTGTTAGCAGGTTTAGGGATTGAGATAGGATTGCGAGTCCTATGGGATTTTTTAAAATTCTTGTTTGGTATTGACAACAACCAAAGGATTAGTAATACCGGGGGATTACGAATTTCACAATCCACAAGATTACCCATCCCTCCCATGGGAACGTTGGAAAGACAAGTTGTTTACAATCCTATCATATCATATTCAAAACAAACATGTTATTTACAATCTTACAATCTAATCCTGTGCAAAACAAACATGATTAAATGATTCATCTCCTTGTTAATAATTCCACCTCATTATCAATTTCAATCCTAATTTCACCTTATTACTCCCCCAAATAAAATCTGTTATCAAACACGTCCTTAATTATTAGTAGTGCCGAAGCACTAACACTCTTATCAATAAATATAAATAAAAAATAAAAAGACGCACACTCCAGCCCTTTAGCAAAGTCGACTTTTCATTCTCAGTTGGCAGATGAGGCAAGATCAGGTTGTCATCGGCCAAAGCAAAAACAAAACAACAAAAATCACAAGAATTTGCTCACTTCTAAAGTTTCAAATTCGAAACTTTTTAGGTGCTATCAATCCTTTTATGGCTAGTCCACACAGAGCTTTGCTCTTGGTTTTAATTAGTATCCCTGCAAATGGGCAATAAGATTGATCCCTTAAGATTACTTGAGGTGCGCGTAAGCTAGCCCGAACACCTGAATTATTAAAAAAACAAAAGAAGACAACAGAAATTCCTCAGGAATCATTATCGGTTTATCACTATTGAATGCACACCAAACCGGAGGCAGCAAAACCTGATGCTAGATAATTCTGTTTTATAAAAGGTTAAACATAGAAAAAGAGATCAGATTAATTCAGATATATTCAACTGGTGAGTGCACCAAACAACCTCCCATCACAAGAGAAATATACCGACCAAATAACAAACTTCCAATTTCGTAAATCTAGAGTTTAAACCCTCGCGAATATAAAACTTACATGACCTTGATAACATTAGCTAACTATATAATTCGATGCCATGAGCATTGATCCAACTGTTGGAAGTACTTAATTATGAAGCTGTAAAAGGAAAGCCGAGTCTCCCTAATTACGCCTTGAATGGGAGAAACAATGACACGTCGTTCCTCTTCCTGCAAAATTTAAACCGGTGTTGCCCATTCAATTCAACTAACAAGGTAGTATTAAAGTTCAGAAGGAATCAAGAATTCCAGGGTGGAGGAAGTTGACAGCACAGATAAATAGAGTAACAAGCAACACTTTCACCAAAAAAAAACGAGTAACAAGCAACACATCTACCCTAGCACAATTTGAATGCTGAGGGATAACCTCCCCAATGGTCAAGTCTAGCCGTAGGTTCTTGAATAATCTCAGGCTTCTCAGCATGCTTCACTTTCAATTTAAACAAAGTCAAACTGATACTACCAGCGGTCCAGCACAATAGGGCAAACTAGAAGTTCAGCATTTGTTTTTCAATTTTATCCTTGGGTAAATGTGTCACAAAAAAAGAAAAGAGAAGAAAAAGAAACAAAGACTCCACAAAAAAATAAAGCGAGGGCACCGTAGATTCATTTCGCATTCCAGTAGTAGGAAAACAGGGGGAGATGAAGAAACATAAAATCTATTCTAAGATACAATGGGAGAACCCAAGTTGGTGACCCTTTTTTTGAAGCCCTGTCATGTATTTTCATTTCCAGAATTGTACACAAAAGAAAAAAGATTCACCCACAATTAAATTCACAGAGGAATTAATTGGAGGGGCATAATAGACAAATCATTTGCAAGCTTATGAAGTTTAAGATAATTCACTCTGTTGCCCTATTTAATGAATTGTATGTCTTCTCTACCAAGAAGTCATCAAGAAATGTTTTCATACCTTCATGCTTTCCCCTACAAATGAGGCGTCAAAATAGGAACGCTACATAATTAATAGTTTTCTTTCATTTCATAAAGTGAGAGTCAACTTTGCTCACTCACATGATGTGACTAGTACTTGGAAATATTAATAACCCCGAAAACATTCATTCGTCTACATGTCAAGTCACACTCTAACATGACACTCATATTGGACATCTAATACACCAATTGAAGTATTGATCATGCTTAATATTTCCCGGACCTCATTAACATATATTCCTACAAAATATGAATAAACGAAAAGCCAATTGCATTATACTGAAGTGAAAAACAATCTCTATCCCACTCTTTTTTCCACTATAATAAACCAACTTTTTAAGGAGACAAGTAGAATGTGCTTCATGCGTTGACAGTCAGATGAGTACTAACCCCAAAAACTATTCTTCATTTCACACAGTTGTATTCACACACTTAAAAGGACAGTGGTTAAAACAATAAGATTAAGCATCTTAACATTCAAAAGAAAGATACGGCACATGAAGAATAAAAAAACAAATAGTCCAAGAAAACAAACTTCAGGGAAATAGCCAAATGCTCAATCATCACATATTGATTTCGGATTGCAGTAAAAATTGCGTGCATGCACGCGTGTGCACACACACACAGAGAGAGAGAGAGAGAGAGAGAGAGAGAGAGAGAGAGAGAGATTTACTTGGCATTCACACTTGGTAATTCACATAGGTCATTCCTTGACCAAAAGAATCTTGATGAGCATACTGCCATATTTATGCATCACAACAGCAAAAAACAGACCAGAGTCAACAAAAGTTGGTGAGAAGTTTATTTCAGAAGATCAGAAGGATGCTGGTACTCAAACCCAAGAAGTTAAAAAGGTTTCAATAATAAGCGAAAAAGAGGCTCTTTGCTGCCTTACCTGTGCATCTGGAACAAGCTGAGCTCCCATTGCATCTTTTTTAGATGATCCATCTCCACTCCTAGTAGATCCCTTGGTGTCACCCTGTACAAGTTCAAGCTTACTAAGTTGCTAGCTCCATCAGTAATGAGTCAGAAGGAATTAATATGCTCTGCGAAGGAGAAAGTTAATGTACCTCTAACTGCACGTGATGATTATGGCACAAAATCAACCAAGCCAGGAAAAAAAACGTTTGTTAGCTTCAACTCAAAAGGATCATGCACATTAAAAGCACCATACACATGATAGTTGCCTAGTAAATCATAAGGGAAAATCTAGAATCTCCAGCCAAAGGCGCCCAAAAACAAACTTGGCTCACGCAATTTTCTTAAATAGTTTAGAGATCAGCACACAAAACTTAGGGCATCTCCAGCCCTTACTCAAATCAGAACTTAGAACAGACTAATAAACCTCCTCAATCCTTCTCCAGTCCTTAACTAATACGCATATCAAAACATGTTTCTCATTTTTAATCAAAAATTTTGAAGGCTACTTGGTGGCTTTCAAATTTTACCACCCTTCCACTAATGTATCTTTTGCTTAAAGGTTTTGTTACATCTGGGTTTGCTCGTTGGTTTTCATCATCTCAAATGAAGCTTTTAATCAAATTTTCACTTAAGTAAAGTGAAAATAGTGTAAATGGTAGATATATGTTAGCACAGCTGCACAATAGCAAAATCCCAATCAGCCTTCCTTTCTTTTTCCCTATTATTTTAACAGAAAAACAAATATGTGAAATAGACAGACAATCAAAGGTGGAAGGTTACCTCTCTGTACCTAGTTAGGTAAGACTTGAGCGGATCAATGTAATCCTCAAACCCTAATGTTGCCATTGCCCAAAGCAAATCATCTCCATTGATTGTCTTCCTCTTCTCTTTCTGACACTTATCACTCGCCCTACACAAAAAAAGCCCCAGTCACATTTAGAACCATTTATTTAACACACAGCCTGTAAATTATCTGTCACTACAATAAAGAAAGGAACACCCTTCTAGTGTGGAAGTCGGTTTTGAGGCTGGCTCACACTTTTTTTTGCTATACTCCTAACTATTCAAAGAAACTACCAAGAAAAAGAATACCCCCAAAATTCCTCTCCTCTCGTTTCTACTTCCACGTCCCAGATTTCGTCAGTGTAATCGCCATTCAAATGTTTTCTCCTTCCATCTTTTCATAACACGTTTTCTTCTTTCGCATCCCAGATTTCATCGCAGACTAAGGTTTTATAGAAAACATGAGGAAACATCGAGAAAGCAATCTTTTTTGGTTTCAGCCCCACCATATATATAGATTACGGGAAGTAGAAACATCTAAAATTTTAAACGGATCAGTTGACCTAATCGGCAAATCTATTCTAACTATCAACGAATTCCTTATCTATTCAAAATTTTCCTCTTTTAACATGACTTGCACACGCATCGTGTATGCCCGGGCATCTAATAATACGTATATACTAGACATACATATACATATGTGTTAGTATATCAGTATTTATTACTCGCTTGTGACAAACTTATGAAGGATTAGGGAAAGTAGAAACATTATAGATTAAAAACGGATCAGCCGACCCAGTCCACAAATATATCCTAACTAACAACGAATCCCTTTTCTTGCACATCGCGCATGCCCGGACGTCTAATTACGCGTGTACTATACATACATATACATATGCGATGCGTTTGTATATCAGTATCAATTATTACTCGCTAGTGACGAAGCTTATGAACTCAGATACGCATTCCTGGACAGTATCTTTGGCGTCCTTAGCAATCTTCCCGTTAGCCGGCAAGGCCTTCTTCATGATCCGGCTTATGTTGGCGATCGGGAGGTACCGGTCCTGCTCGCGAACGTTGGACCGGGGGCTCTGATCGCCGCCGCTCTCGTCGAGGGGACTCCCCGGAGCATCCGCCATCGTCGCCGGAACCCTAGGTCCAGAGAAAACATCGTCAGTCGCAACCCTAGCTTTTACGAGTAATACTAGTAATAAAATTCTAGAGAGGGAGGGGGGAGGGAGGGAGTGGGGAGTATTGTTACCTGTTGAGGATGAGAGAGAGAGAGAGAGGGAGATTTGTATTTGGCGCGCGCTTGGAGGATTGATGGATGGGGTTTGTTTTAGAGAGAAAAGGGGGGATCGGACGATTAAGAAAGAAGATGAGAGAGAGAGAGAGAGAGAGAGAGAGAGAATGGGCTTTTGCTTCTTCCTTCTTTGTGAAGAATCTGACGGTACAAGAATGCACAATTGATAAATTACAAATTGTCCCTTTAAGTATCCTCCCTTTTCTAGTTTGGACCTCTAACTAATGACACTTATGTGTTGAGTGTCCACTAAAGGGGCAGAGCGCCGGAGCCATGATTTGTGAGTAGTGGGATCAAATACCGTCGACCAATTTGACTTTGACTCCTTTCCAGAATGATATATAAGTACTTATTTTTTAAAAAGGCAATTTCAAACTCAAAAATCATGTGTTTACGCAAATAATTTTCCTATCAATATGGATCTTATTTGATAGATCTCATTGAGATCTTTAATACAGTGCAAAAAAATTTTGAAAAATTATTTTGAGTTTACATTATTTTTGAGTTTAAAAATGTGAAATAAGTACTTATTTATTAAGAAGGTGTTCTGGAACGGAACCTTTGTGGAGGGTGCAATATTGAGGTGGTGAAGATGAATGTAGCTAGGTCTTGGTTTTAAGTGGTAGGATAATGGATTTAGTTATTCATGGGCCACAATATCACCAAATAATTCGAACAGTATTGTCAACTGCTATGTGAAAAAGATAAGTCACACGATAACGCTTGTTTAGTCTGCATTAGTCTAATGGTGATTAACCAGAGGAGTCATAACATTAGAGCTTTGCTACTAGTCCCTGACATCTCGAGACCAAAAGAAATCCTAAATATGGAAGAGAAGAAATATTGATTGAGGGATCTCAATCTTTCAATTCCTCAGGCTTTCATAAGTACACCATACATAATCACCTTAAAGGTATGCGCTATATAACCTTAGTTTATAGAGCTTTGCATACTTTATTACTCCCATCTAACTTGAAATACAAATACCACTAGGCTTTGGACTTGTTTTGCAGGAACCTTCGGAGCTCTTGAATTATCCATCCAAATTGTGGCACCATAAAATTACAGAATTTTAGAAAATCTACTTGTGCATTTCGGTTATTAACTTTGATGATAGTTAGCAATTGTGTTGTGTTCGATAGCTATGAAAATAAAAAGGAATTAAAAGAGCAATTGAAGAGAAATTTAAGCCTGATTCCAAATACAGTGTTAGTCGTTCAACAGGGTAAAGGCCCATGTGAGATTTAAGGACTAACATGAAAAAATAATGTCCTTCTAGGGGCCAAATGTGATCAAATCCAATAGTTATTGGTGTTTCTGCTTTGTGCTCGTGTGATGGGGGTCCGGTATTCTTTGGAGAAAGTGGCTTTGGTTCTCTGTGCTCAGCTCTAGTGGATGTAGTAAATCTTGTCAAACGACCGGACAATTCTAGTAGAGGTGATTTCGATTTGGTTCGGAGTGAAATTTTCGAAGACCGATTCGGTTCAACCCAAATATTTCTAGGACCGATCCTAACCAGAGCTGAGTTCAATTCGGTTAGATTCGGGGTGGGATCGGTCCGGTCGGGAATTTCGATTCGGTTCAGCTCTAGTAGTATGAGGATTGATGGGAGAGAGAGAGAGAGTAGTATGTAAAAACGTATAATCTTAATGGTTTAAATTTGTTGAAAGACTCATTCCGAGAAGAATCTATTCTCGGAAAGAATCTTTCTAAATATTTCTTTTTGATAGGCAAGACATTTATTCAAAAAAACTTGACAAAATAATACATCAAGTTAGGAGAGGGAGATCCAACTAAAGATTGGAGGAAAAAAACAAACTCCTAATGGGACAAAGTCCAACACCACCAAGTGGGCCAAGCCCAACCATGAAGCCCAAAATCTAACCCTAACCAATCTAAAACAAGCTTGTACCGCCGCTGCTGCCCCAAGAGCCGCCGTCCACCACATCCCGGCAGCCACCACAACCCTGAGCAACCCACCGCCTCCCCATCTCCCCGGGATGCCTAGTCGCTCCAGCTCACACATACCAACATCATTGAAAGAAAAGTGCAAGATTATGTTTGCATCAATCAACATGTGAGGAATCAACACAGAAAGTTTCAATCCTGTATTCAATTTTTCACCAACTCATGGATTTTGTTACTTGATGGCACACCACCACATGACCATCTCTAGAAGTACAGAAGCACAGACCCCACGAGAGTATATATTATACAAGTAGAAGCATAATAACATATAATTTGCATATATAATGATTGGTCGATGTGCTCTAAATCAAAAGGCGTGTCAAGTACTATCGAAAATGCTATTGCGATGCAATTCTAAACTTCTGTGTGAGGTTCCGTATGCTTGGAATTTGCCCGTGAGAAATAACCAATGAGTGGAGTTTCCATTTTTGCGTCACCTTGCTAGAAAAGACAACAAAGATGAAAGCGCCCCCATCATACTTCAAATGAAGTAACTCCGTATCCTTCAACACCAACTTTCTTCATGATCTCCCGCTGCTCAAGAGAAATGTAGCAATTCGGTCATTAGTTTACATCCCTGTATCTTTAATGACTATCAAAATGAGCAAAAGGGAGAATACATGTTAGAAGACGAGGTTCATATAATCGCCGGAGTTCTGGCAAAATATTATAGTTTGAGGCTTCGAGCAAAAGGAATGATTCACTATTTGATGCATGCACTATACCTCCATGGAATTAGTATATCAGTAGAATATACTCAGCTCTCCCTCTGTTTCAGAATCATACATGCGTGTGTGTGTGTGTGTGTGTGTGTGTGTGAGAGAGAGAGAGAGAGAGAGAGAGAGAGAGAGAGAGACCTCCCCTATATTGGACCCGTTAAGAGAGAGAGAGAGACCTCCCCTATATTGGACCCGTTAAGAATAAAGTTTACGCCATGGAAACATAGAATACTTACAAACTAAATAGAAATTGTTAGGAAAAATGTCTTAGTACCCATTGCAATTGGGTTTGGCTTAATGAGCTTTTTATTTTGGCTTTCTTTCAGAAAAATAAAGAAGTTTTCCACATAGTAGCTCACACATTCAAGCCTGTATGAAGCTCATTCAAAAGGTGGCATTGTATTAGACATGCCCTCGCTTTCCTGAAGAGGGTCCTTTCAAAAATTTAAATACTCATGGGTGCACATCCTACTTCCATCACAGTTGACAACATAAAAGATGGTGCTAGCAAGGAATCTTGTCAATTACCTGGATCAGTGCCGTAATCTTCCCAGGGGCTTCCTGTTATCAAACAAGAGAATCATCAAAAACATGACATCTGATGGCAGGTCAAAGTCCAAATTATTGTTACCATTAGAGGTTCATGTACCCTGAATTGTTTCTTCACCCACGTCACATCCTTCTCTGATTCTGATTCCAACAGCTTCCATGAAAGAGGAACTTGAATTGACTCCACATGCTGCAAAATCCTCAAACTACCTGGAATAGAGGTCTACTTAAATGGTTAGTTCCATAAGGCTGTGTTTGGATCGTGGAGGGACAAGCATATAGCTTCACAAGTTACTTTCCTTGTACAAATCCCTCTCCCCCCCCCCCCCCCCCAATTCCAAACTCCGCTTAAGTGGAAGTAATAATATGCAAAGGCAGCCGATAAATAGTACATCCTCATACCTCTGCGATTTCATCATCCACGACAACCGTTGCATCATCAACGGCAACCAATGCGACACCAACGGGAGCCACTCCCTCAGCAACGGCATTGCGCACATACAGTTCTCCAACGTTTTCATCAGCAGTATCCTAACAAGTACATAAACAATAGGCAAAAATTAAAATAAAACACACAAAAATACAAGATAAAAACCAGAGAGGGTACTATAGAATCAGATATTAGTATATTACCATTATCAAGATGCAAATTCCCAATGGAGTGCCAGCTCCTCAAACGTATTCGCAAGATGGCTGGAAAAGAGCTTCGCCAAGGCGCGGGCATCGTCCCACTTTCTGAACACGGCCACGAAAGCAAGAGCCGTTGTAACGCCAAAGACATCCATCCGACAACCCGATGTTTCGAGTGAATCATGGCTTTCCATGTCAGGTGGAAAACCAACCTCACAAGGTAAGCCTTCCACCGGCCTCCATCGCCCAAGACACGACGGAGACCATTGATCAACGCCGTCAAGCCACAATTCACTCTAAACATCGGGTTGTCGGATGGACGTCGTCAGCGTTATTTGCAGTGGCTCTTGCTTTCGTGGCCGTGTTTGGAAAGTGGGAGGACGCCCGCGCCTCGGCGAAGCTCCTTTCCGGCCATCTTGCGAATACGTTTGGGGAGCAAGCACTCCATGAAGACCTAGATGTCGGTTCTTACGTCTTCATTTCATGGCGAATCTGCATCTTGATAATGGTAATATACTAATATCAGATTCAACAATACCCTCTCTGGTTTTTTATTTTGTATTTTTGTGCGTTTTATTTTAATTTTTGCTTGTTGTTTATGTACTTGTTAGGATACTGCTGATGAAAACGTTGGAGAACTGTATGCACGCAATGCCGTTGCCGAAGGAGTGGCTTCCGTTGGTGTCTCTCATTGGTTGCCGTTGGTGACGCAGCGGTTGCCGTTGGTGACTACCGAGTAGCGAGTTTTAGAACCCTGCTGAGACTCCAAGACACGGGCACTGTCCAGACACGAGTTGGAAAGGCCTCAAAAGGTGCCTAAATGTTTGTTTATTTGTTTGCTTCGGCACTCACCCTGTGGTGCACATCAGGTGTTGGAATGAAATTTTCAAAGTCGTTCGCAGGTCAAAGTGTGTTATGAAAAACAGAGAAGAAATAACAGAAAAAGAAAAAAGTCTTCTTCATTGCGTTCGGCAAGCCTAGGCAAGAGGGAAAATGAGGAAGGTCGATCACAAGTCAGTCTCTCTCTTCGTCTTATTCTTCTCTAAAGTAACGACTACTGTGAATATGTGATTTGTGCAACTGTTAGAAAAGAAAAATCCAGGTCATTTATGCGAGTTCTTGCAGTAATCACGATTAAATTCTATGTTGATAGAGACTTTGTTGATTAGACCCCTCGCAAAGGTAATCATGTATCTTTGAGAAAATATTGGGGAGGAGTCAAGGAATGAAATTTTTACTTGTAATGAATGCTTCTTCCCACAATTCATTCCTTGACCATGACGATGCTACTTCTCGAACTGGTATTCCATTGCTTGAGCATAGGCTGCCCAAATGAAAAATTGTCAGCACTTATTGAATATCTTGCACAAACTAGTTAGTGATGGGGAACGAAAAGGAGAATTCAATTGCCCCACAAGTTGTTCGTATATGATCCTGGAGGGTATGTTTTTGTTTTGGTAATCAACCATTTTATTAGAGAACAGAGAAACAATCCTCAAGAGATACAATGAATCAAAGGCATGAGCCTATACAAGGAATGAAGGAACAAGCCAAAATTAATAAATTACAAAACCCAAGCCTCCACAGTAGAAAAGGCCTAGAAAGAATTGTACGCACAGCTGAGAGGATAGAGGAGTAGGCTTGATGCTCTTGCTTTGGGAAGCTTTGACCCTAACTTCATATCTGACCTGCCCCATAACAGCTGAAGGAGACCTATGAACCTTTTAGAAAGTTTCCATTAGTAGTTTAAGTTGTTATTTATCCTATTTTGAGTCTAGGTTAGGTTTATTATCCTTGTCCTTTTATCCTATTTTGAGTCTAGGTTAGGTTTCTTATCATTATCCTATATCCTATAGTTATCTTGGAAGAGCCTATTTAAGAACTCTACATATGATGTTTAAGTTAGTTGATGAAATACATGAGTTTGATTATGGTTCTAATACAGGGATGTCTAGGAGTCCTTAGGCTTTGGATGGCTATGGTTTTATCTTCCTTCATTTATTTTTGTTAATCGTCCTGCATCACCAACATAAATACCTTCAATACCAACATGCAGTATGTAGGGAAGCTAGGCAAGCTATCTCATTAAGAATGACTTCCCTTCTCCCCGAACCCTTCATACTTTTGTATGTGTAAGTTATCCAACTTGTGAGCCTCCTCTCCAATCTCTCCACCTTAAAGTCCCAAAGTACTTGAACTTTAGAATCCCAACCGACTACAAGGCCAGAATAAAATGTCAGAAGGAAGCTCACCTGGCTCAATTCTTATCCTTTGAAAAACAATAAAACACCATTTCAGGGCACAAGACATGGGTTTAATTCTTTTTCCCGATAACACGGTCAATGAGTTCATATCCAATTTAAACTCTAGAAGAAGATCCAAGGCTCAAAGCCACATATCCCAAGACTTCTTCTACCACCATCCTAAATGTTGAAAAGTGAGTGTGACTTCAAGGAACGTGTCTACATGCTCTATGGAAAGGATTTTCCAACAGAATCTAGAAAGATAAACTTGCATATTTGTTGGTAGATCAGATAAGATTAGTTCTACTGTTAAATTCAAGCCACAACTAACAAGGAGGATAGTTATTAAGATTAAAAATGAAACAAGATCGGAATCGTTGATTCCAAAAAGAGTGAAGTACTTACTCGATGATTACTTGGCGCATGACCCCTGGAAGGACACCATCCCTGATGGGCGCAGTTTGAATTTCATAAGGATATGTACTAGAACCATGCAAGTCTTCGCCTGTAGCATCGGGGCTACTTACATTGTGATCCTGTGAACAAGTTTCAGAAAGCAGTCAAAAACTTATACTATTACAAGAGCAAAAAATGTATGGCATAGATGTATCATGTATGCACACAGAACTCAACAGACATCCAATGAACCAAACAATTGTAAGGGTTCCATAAGCCTGGCAATCTTATTTGAAGAGTCCGGCAACTGGGAAACAACGACACAAAGTCTGCGCCACCTTGTCAAGTTTCTTGATCGTACGAACCTTTGATAGTATAAGCTGGAATGCTAAGAAGTGACATGGAAGTAGCAATACTACGGCCAAAATATCCTCCCTGACATCTAATAACCAAGAGTTGGCAATATAGGAAACCAAGTATGCAACTTACAATAACCAGTACCATACCGTTAATGCTTTGTTGACTATTTAACTGTGTCTAAATTATAATCCCTGCGCCCTCCTGTTTGAAAATTTGTACATCAAGTTTTACCTATCTTTTGCATACTTGGAAATGTCTCAACAAAAAACTTACTGCGCTTACAAATTGAAAATATAGAGAACTACACTATTTTATCTAATGTAAGTTTTTGAAGTACAAGTACCAATATTTATTGAAGTAGTTATTACCATTGGTTCGATAAATTCAACATAACATGCTGCACTTCATGAGGAGAGTTACATTCTGGGGATGGTTAATAAGCTGTAATTTGTATCTGCCTTGCCTTTCATGATTTTCTAGGGAGTTTCTTGATGTACATGAGTGACTCCTCGGCGTCCTTGTATATACAGGTTTTTATGGATCAATTAGCATGTGTATGTACAGACAAAGATGAAAATAAATTGAAAGGCAAGAGTAAGGAAGAGGGGTAGCGAAAGGGAGGGCAACTTACCCAAGCATTATTAGGTTGGCTGCCTACACATTTACTCCTAGTCTAGTCTTGACCTAGGCTTTGAGGACTTTTCTTCCCTATTTGAACAGATTAAGGAAAGAATGACATTTTCGTCAGCATATGAGATGATATTAGTTAGCCTCTTGAAAGCAGAGATTGCCTTCATTCACATGTCTTCTGTCTCGAAAAGCTGGGTGAAAATTACTACACTTATCGTATTGAGTTGATGAATTACTATAAAAGCAAAACATGGGTATATCCTCAGTCTCTCTATAGATCCATAATTGGCCATTAGAAGGAATAGCACAGAGAATATCCTACTAATTAAAGAATATCAAGGTGAGCTACAGTTAGCTCAGGTCAACCACTAATGGTGCAGCTATATCCAAACTCAAACTGAACCCAGCCCAAAACAAAATCATGTAAAACAGGAAGGGCACGTAGCAGTCCAATTGGCAGTCATATTGTAGGTGGTAAGTTCACAAGCAAGACTCGTGCCATTTACCTATATATGTGCCGTTAGGGCTTTCACATAACATACTATTTTCTCAAATCAAAGAGCCTCTCTTCAAAAAAGCGGCAGGCGCCAGAAACTCTAGCTTCCTTTGCCACAAATAATCAAAGTCTTTTCTCCTTGCTCCTCATGGTTGGCTATTTATCTCCCTGTTTTTCCGTTATTTTGATCAGATGCTTCTTGCCATATATCAAATCTAATTTTGATTACTTTTGAAATTCTCTATCAGATATATGCATTACTTAACTGATTGTTACTTCAATTTGCATTAGAACTATACGTTACTTTTCCAATTGTTACTTTATTTTCTTTCAGATCTACTCATTACATTATCGATTGTTAAGTTAAGAAAAATGGTAAGTTGTCATGGATGGAAGATGGATCTGAGTTGAGTAACGCTAAGAGGCCAAGTTGGGGTTGAGCTTTGAGGGCCTCAGTCCTATCGCATCCAATGTTATTTGTATTTGGAATATTAATGCAAATGAAGCTTTCCTTCTCATTATCTTTGGTGAGAGTTTGATAGGAGGCACGCTCCCTATCAACTACTTAGTAAAATATTTGCGCAAGTTATTTAGAGAAAAAATTTTACGCGAGTTTTCTATTTAAGATAGAAAAAGTCAATATCGTTTATTGCATCGAAGGTTCCCAACTTCATTTTCTTGAAGATTCTTCAAAATCCTTTTCTTCATATAAAAATAGCTTGTTTTCAATTTCACGTGTTCCCAAATTTCGGACATAACTAATTAGTAAGTTTAATTTTTTTGCACGAAGGCCTAGCTTCAAAAGGCACCAAACTTTTCCTTTTCTCCTTTTCTTTTCCCCTGTAGGCATGTTAACACATGATGCAAGCCCTGACAAGGTAGACGACATGATTGTCGTTCATCGTATTTCGTGTAAAGATAATTCGTCGACAATGATGCACAGTAAGAAATGAATGCACTGCAGCCTGAAATGAAACACATTGTTTGCTTTAACTTTTCCCATTCATTTCGTTTATAAGTATCATGTATAGGTTGTCTTAAAAATGTACAACTGCAATAAACCTCCCACATAGTAACATTCATGAAAAACGAAAATAACGCGCATCCAGCCATCTGCTTCCTAGGTAGGTCTTGCAGTCTTTTATTCAAGTGTAATGACAGCCAAACAACACAAAATCTCATCAAGAAATGAAAATTACACTCTCCCAAAAGCAGTTCCATAATGTCAAATAATACAACTACTGTATACTTACCTTGCGACAAACAACAAAAAAGTTTGTCACAGAACCTTCTAGTATCTGATCCCCGTCATTTGACAACAAGAGCTCAGTAACCAAAGGCGGCCGCAACTTCTCCAAAGACTTCCTGCGCCTACCAAGAAACAAATTCCAACAAAACATACCACAAAAATCATCAAATTGTTAGGGACACCAAAAATGTGTACAAAAATCTACTTCATACTTACAATGAGCGTGGATCCCATATCTAGTATGTGGGAACATAATCCAATTGAGCCAATGCAGAAGATTTTTCAATATATCTTCCGGTGTCCGTAGCAAAAAGCCCATAAAACACACACGCATGCACTCTGCCACAACATTTTAAATAACATACCATCTAGAGTACCACTCTTTTACTCGTACAACACGTACCAGTACCAGTGACACATCAGGTACCTTTTCAAATTTATCGCTACTAGTGTTATTTTTTCACATAAAAACTATTTTAACCTAAAATATGCATTTACTTATAAGGAAAATAATATTAAAAATAATTAGGTACCGACCGACCTGCATTGGCCAGTATCAGCACTTCGATGACCGATATCGACCGGTGTTTAAGCCAAAACGGTATTACATTAAAGAGGTACCGGATTTGCTCAGAACTAGTACATACCAGCCGGGCTGCCCGGGCCAGGCCGGTACGGCATCAAAATGTCTGCTCTACAAACACAACTTCAAATAATTACCTAACCCAATCCGAATACTTGGCATTAGCAACCTCCCTCCCACGGCCCACCGCAGCCAACCGAGCACCATTTTCTCGAACACCAAACACAGGAGGCACATACATTCCCACATGTACACACACATCAAGAACCCTAGAAACCCTCTCCTCGTCTAAATCCTCAAATCCACATGTATTCTCCAAATTGCCACTCACGAGAACTGTGATCGCCAGTTCCTCGCCACTTTTCCTCTCTCCCAACGCCACCGGCAAAGCCTTGCTCATCGACTCATTCACGAGCGACTCGATCGCCGATTCCCACCTAGGGGATCGAGTCCGTCGAGGTGAAAACGAGTCGAGCGAGTGTGGGGATCCGAATAGAAGACTAGGGTTTGCATTGAGGAGAACTCGGGCCGAGTCGGCGAGCCGACGTAAGTGCCGGTCCCAGAAGAGGACGAGCGAGCCGTCGCCGTCGGTGCGAGTGCAGGTGTACGCGCCTGAAATTGTTTTCCGTTTTTATCGGTTGTCAGTAACAGAATCTGTTTTTTCGAAGAGGAGATTGTGGCGGGAGAGAGTACCTGGGCGGGATTCGAGGAAGGCAGAGACCGTCGGAGCTGGGGAGGAAGGTGAGACGACGCCGTTGACGAAGAGGAACCTGTTGCTCGAAGTCGACGACATGTTTTTTGAGGCAAAGAAACAGCCGGATCCCGAAAAAGAGAAAAACCAGTTTTTACCGCGCTCAATCTTATCCGTCTGAGAGTTTCAAAAGTGTTTTAGACGGTTTAGATTTTAAAAGAAATCTCTCATCTGGAAAGGGTTTTTTTTTTAAATCATGACCATTGTCGAACCCGAGACAGGCAAATGAGATTACGCACCTCCGTGAATAACTTATTATTCACGACTCCTCTAAAAATAAATTAATCCCCCAAAAATTACACTGATTTATTTTTTAAGATACAATCAACTGATACATCCAAATTGATATTCGCACTGTACTTTTTATTGATGACGCTTCACTTTGTTTATGAAATTACTAGAAACTTCACGTTAAAATTGAAACGCCATCAATAAAAAAGTGGAGCGCGAAAATCAATTTCCATCCAATAAAACTGTCATTCTACACATCGCGGCAACACACTCAAACCTCATGGGTCACGGTCACGCACTGAAACTTTGCGGCCGCACTCTCAAACCTCTCTGCCATGAACCCTGAGTCTCTAACCCTCCTAAACACTAAACACTGATGGAAAGTAAATTTTCCCGTATAGCGCTTACCTTATTTTTTCTCATAAAATGTGAAATTTTATATTCTAGTGACTAGTGAGAATCAACAACTAAACCATGACTTCCTTATTTATTTTCTTCCCCCCACGTTTTCTATTCTAATTTTGGAACATAATATAACTTTCTTGCAATTTTTTTTTTCTGTACACTGAATGTATGGACTCCACAAGAATGTGTGGTTGTAAAGTGGTATGGAGTATCATGTGGCGGTATACCCAAACTATTGAATAATTAATCTGCTTGGCATCTTTGGTAGTAATTGGCAATAGAAATCCAAATCTTAGAGAGAAGATTAATTCAATCCATATTTATTAGGTAGCTAGCTCAATTTTGTTATTACTACAATATATAAATACAATAATTCTCCCTAAAATGAAACTCTTCTCCCTCATCAAACCCTACTAGTCCTGTTCCACCGTCTTCTTCAACATCAAACCATACATAAAAAAGAAAACGATTTCAACAAAAAGGGTCTTGGATGGAGGAAGAAAGAAGAAGAGAATGGATTGTGCAGAATCATCTGCAGCTTAAAAGTAGTCCCTACTATTTTATCAATCATAAATATGCTAAAAGTTACGAAGTGGAAAAAGAGAACTCTTATTATTCTTCTTCTCGGCCAGGGGCGGCGGTCTACACTTCTCATCTGCCAAAGAGGGTAAACACTCCTTAGCCCTTCCTGTTATCCTGTTGTTATGTACAAGGTCGGTCCAAGAATTTTTAGTGTTCAAGGTCTAATAAAAAAAAATGTGCTCTTAAAGAATTAATACTTAATAATTTTTAAAGCAACAATCACAACACAAGAAAGCCAAACCAATATAAAGTTCTACTAATCATTACATATGAATACGAGATCGGCAAGTTTTTGGGGTGGGTTTGTGGGAAAACGATTTTTGGGAGGTATTATTCAGTGATTTTGGGGAAATGATTTTGAGGATTTAGTGGTTGGGCATTTGGGCTTATGGGATAGTGGATTGGACTGACTCATTTCTCTAATTGCCAATTTTTTTTATTCTATTGGGCTTAAAAAGAGTCCTACTCAAATCTAAATAGTAAAAATATTAAAGTGCCCCTAAAAATTGGACTATGTTGGATTCCTAAGGCCCAGGCCTCTTGGGCCTTGGGTTGGGCCGGCCTTGGTTATGTAGAGTGTAGGAGGAACTTTGGTAAAGACTTTTTTTTTTTTTGGCTGAATTTTATGCCATTTGTGTACGTGTTTATTGCATGGCATGGTTCGTGAAGGCAAAGAGAGAACTACTTGGACGAGTGGACCGGATTAGTCAATTGCCAAGGGAAATCCTTGGTGCCATTCTGTCTCGCTTGACCCTCGAGGAAGCCGGAAGAACTAGTGTCCTCTCGCGCAGCTGGAGACCCCTGTGGGCATTTCTCACTACCAAGCTGAATTTCGGTGCTTGGAAATCGCGCGACGAAGGGGTAAACATCTGCAGTCCTTGGTACGCGAGGCGGGTGAATCGAGTTCTAAAGTTACACCTGGGTGCATCTGTTTTAGATGAATTTATAATCCGCTTCTATCCGGAAGAAGAAAGCAGCGCTGCTTATTATGGCGACCTCGACAGTTGGGTTAATTTTGCATTTCAAAAGGGAGTAAAAAGGCTTGAATTGGACTTGGCAAGCAATGGGTCGTGGTTGTACCGGTGGTATGCTTTTCCAAGTGTGGAAAAGTTATGCTCGAGGACTTCAAATACTCACCCGCAACTGTTCGGATTTTGTCACCTCACAACCCTCTGTTTGAATTGTGTTAACATCACTGGCGAGGTCATCGAGCACTTTTTGGGCAACTGCCCCCTCCTCGAACAGTTGCAGGTGATAAGCTCCGACCATCTTACGAACCTGAAAGTTGCTGGTCCATCACTCAGATTGAAATGCTTAGAGATCTCCAGATGCTATTTGGAAGATTTGGATATTTCTGCTGCAAATCTTGCATCGTTGTCGTTGATGTATTTTGGGCCAGCTTCAAGGGTAATTCTTAGGAATGTTCCCGTTCTTTCGGAGTTATGCATCAGTGGAGATTATGCCGAATCAGTCATTCACCAACCCACAGATCATTTGAGCTATATGCGTCAACTGGAAAGGCTTAAATTAACGCGGCCTTTACTTTTTGGTCAGGGTGTTGGGAGGTATATAGCGTTCCCCCCTACCTACCCTGAACTACGTTGTCTCAAGCAATTGGAATTGGAATCGCGCAAAGTACGCGGAGAAAACCTCATTTTCTACACTCCTTTGGTTAGGGCGTGCCCTTTGTTGTCCACATTTACGGTGCGGGTGAGTCTTTTTACTCTGCTGTGTGCACCCGGTTAAATTTACTGATTTGGTGATCTAGTTATATGGCTGGTACTAGGATATGTTGCACATAACATCATGTTTTTGTTGGGTTTTTTGCCTATGTGTGAATGCATTAAAAGAAAAAGAGAATTTCTGATTTGATTTTCTTTATGGCAGTATCAATCAGCAATTCCTCCTTGCGATCAATCGGAAGTAATCTCGGCGACGCCCATTAACGATGATAGATATGCGAGGGTTGCTCCAGAATATCATCACCGATGCCTTCAAGTGGTGGAGTTGGTTGGTTTTAGTGGACATCCGGATGAAGTTGAGTTTCTTTCGTACTGGCTTGTTATGGCTGTCTCACTCGATAAGTTGGTTATCAATCCTCATGCCCCCTCTGCTGTTGCAATGGGCTTAACTTACGAAAACAGCAAAATACGAGCAGCTAGAGAGTGTGCCCGGCAGCTACAAAGAAAGGTACCCCCAAGAGTAAAATTAGTAGTACTCTGATTATGGCTGGACCCTGCATGAATGGTGGATTGAGGTGTTGGGGCATTATTGACCAAGGAAATGGAATAAGAGAAATGTTAAGTGCGAAAAAAATTTACCCGAAAATTATCCTGAAAGGGCAAATCAATGATACAAATTCACTTTGAAGTGCACCTGTATCATTGATTTGCCTTTTCGGGGTAATTTTCGGATAGATTTTCTTTGTACCTAGCACTCCTCATGGAATAAGCTCTCCTATGACTGAGGGGAGCGTATATATAAGTTTTTTTTTCTAGGTTGGGAGCAAGATTGTTGGAACAATGAAAGATTTTAATAAAAATAAATTTAAATACTTATTGCCTATCATTACTTTTCCGTTACAATATTAGTGCATAAATGTTGTCAATTACAAAAACATAAAAGTGATATTTATTCCTATCATTATATATATATATATATATATATATATCAATAAATGGGTCTTAATCCAATAACCTCTATATATATGGGTTTTTGACAAGTGTGAAAAGGTGTGGAAGCGAAGAAAGTATTTGGAGAGTATACATAGATAATGAAAGAGGGTTTTTTAGAATATTCTTATACTATTTTCTATAGAATTGGGCAACTCGGTTCGTGACTCGTTCAAACCTCCCGGTGGTCGTGAACATCGGGTGAAGAATGCTTGTGAGCGCTTGGGTTTAATCTTGGGGCTAATACACTCCGGTAGAACCTTCACGAGGGGAGGAATATTAGCCTTAAGACAGTGACTACACGACTCTCAATCTCACAGGCAACATCTTTCCTACTTTCACTATTTTCGTACTCTCATGTTTTTCTTGTTTGTGTTTCTATGTTCATGTGGTGCAATAATTCTTGTTATAAAATGATATTTGTGAACCTAAGTTTTAACAAGGCGTAGGTATCCTGCTCGGAATGGTCATGTCTTTGACCAAGAATCATTCTCAGTTATATGAATTCGTGAAATTATTATGTGACATTTTTATGACATCACAATTTGACTTCGATCTACTAGGTTTTATTATAAGTTTAATTTATATCTGTAATTTTAACTTTAAATAGTTCAGGAAGATGATACCTCTATTTCAAGTTAACCGGGGTTCAAAATCCAAACCAAACCGTATCATAAGCGTTTGGATCGCTTTGGTTCTATAGATATTATGTGCTGGTTTGATTTTCAAATTTATAGTCTGTGGGTTTGGTTAGATTTTGGGGGACTCTACCTTATACCGAGGGGTTCAAGGCTTCAAGCGAACCCATGGGTTTGCCTTGTTTGGTTTGTATTTTGAAAAGTTTTTTAAAAAATAGTAGAGGTAATAAGTGGAGAGAAATAGAGAGAGAAATGTTGAAAGTAAGAAGAATCTAGGTAGAATCTAGGGGGATTTTTTGAAAAATTCTTTTTGAGAAGCAAACCAAACAAGGCAAAATTTTGTAACTATGATTGCACCTGTTGATTGCATTTCAACAGGTGGCAACGGGGGCGGTGGACTGGGTTTGGGTTGGGCAGGGAAGCGAAAAGAATTTCGATGGGAAGATGGTCGTCAAGAAATTTGAATAAATTCTTTACACCGTTGGTGTAACAACGGGACTAGCACGGCACGACACATCACAGCTAGAAATGGACTTGATATAGCATGACACGATTAATAAATGGACCAGCACGACATGGCCCTACCCGTTTGACAACTCTAAACATTTGCACACATTTTTAAAAGAGAAGCAAAAATTTGACACACACTCATGTATCGTGTTTATTGGTATCGTATCGTATCTTGCAACTATAAAAGTGGCAGTCCCTCACAGTTTTTTTTCTCCCATCTAACAAGTTTGGCTCCAAGTTGTGTTCAGCGGAGAGCACTTGCCAACCGCCACTGAATTCGTGATCAACGACCTCAATTGGCCAGGCCTTACACTCCCATTCTTTATGAGTACCCCATATACTTCCATCATAGCCTTGAGAGAGAGGCTGAAAACTGATCGGTATAGTCTATGCATTGGGTCATAATGATGAGCATTTTTTTCTTGTAATGGTACCGAATAAAAGGCGCTTGAAGAACCATCTACATCCCATCCCAAATAAACAATTAGAAATGGATGGATACAATCATAAATTGGTCAGTAAATTTGTGCAAGATCGAAACCCGCAGTCAGTAAAAGATCTTGTTGAAAAGGGCAACATATTACACACTAAAAGATCTCTCGCTCAGATCAACTCACGAAGAACTGCTCATGTGAGCAGCATATTTTCCCCAAAGGGTAAATATGTCATTCCAGTCCAAATCTCACCCAACCCAACAATGTACGCACTACGCAGCTCCTCTCTCTCAGTACTCCCACTCCCCCTCTCAGATTGACAGTTTGCGGAGAAAGTTCGAACCGGAAAATGGAATGATTTGGACAAATCATAGCTTAATCAATGGGTCCTTCAGGTTCATGGAGAGAGAAAGTGGGTTCTCAAAATTCTCAAATTATTTGTTCCCTAGCATTTTAAAGATACAATAATTGCTCAAAATTCACAAACTGAAATTTGCGTTTGTTAATTTTGCGACAAGATTTTGTAAATTATTGATTTATCTCGACAAGAGGGATCGAAAAAATAAAAAGTTATGAATTTGACCCAACTATTTTTAAAAATATCCAAAATAAAGCTCAAAAGGCTCAAAAAGTCCCAAAAGCCGGCTTCATCTTGGATATTTCAAAAAATATTTCAGTAAAATCACAATTTTTTACTTTTTTGAAATCTATAAAAGTTAGATTCAAAACTAACAAGCACAAAAAAAAAAGATGAATAAGAACAAAAGCCCAAAAATTCCAAAAATCCAAGCGGAACGGCGCCGTAGTATATTGTTACTACTATAGAACACCCTTCCAAAATTTTTTGGAGCCGCCACCGAAATTTCCGAAGCCGCCACCGTAGGGATTTCTACGGTTGCATGATGCACGTCCAAGCTATGCTCTTCACAAGTTTGAATAAAGAAACTGATGCTTAATAATCTGACAAGCCATGTGGCGTGCTCAACGCGTATGGATCGAAACAATTTCAAAAGAGAGGCTACAAAATATGTGGTTCAATAGCAAACCACAAATTCTATTTTGAACTAGAAAAAAAAAACAACCGAAAAAATCCAAATTTCTGATAGATAAACGAGAACACGCGAAAACGGAACTCCAAATCAGAGGCCGATGGTTGTTATCTCCAAAACACAACGGTTTGTTAAGGTTGAATCGGTAAATAAAGGCCCAAAAAAATCTCTAGTTATTATACTTAAAATTACTTACTGCTATTCAAGTTCAAAATTACAATAAAGAAAAAACAAAATACACCAACTAATGAGAACAAAGAACCACCAAAACAACAACAAATAATAGGCTCACCATCCACCAACGAGAAGGTATCTAGTACTGCTCGCATACCATCTGAACATCCTCATATACGCTTGCATTGACCTTGTTGAGCCTATACCTCAAAGGCCCATATTGTTGTCCAAGTCATGCGCTCTTCTCAACACACAAACATGATCCGTGCTTTTTAGAATAATCGGGCGAAGGAAATTCAATCTCCTCATGAACCTTATAATTTGCCACTTCAAGTTGTTACATGTGGTTATGGCTCCTTCCAAAGTATCTTGCGCGTGATGTACTCGATCGGCGGTGACTGCGACTAGATGAGCATGATTCTGCATTCCATGCATGGGAGTGTCGGCTTGAAGCTATTCCAGCGTTGCTTGAAATTCATTCAAATTGTTCTGAGCTGCGTCATGTTCAAGTGCACAAGTTTCGTATTCTACAACCCGACCGACTATGCTACTCCATGGAACCCGAGCAGGCACTTTGGTTGCATACCCTTTGAACCTCTTCGTTTTCGTACGCCCTTGCATTGATGTTGCCGAGCCTATACTTCAAAGGCCCATATTGTTCTATGAACCATTCACACGCTCTTCTCAACGCATGAACATGATCAATGCTTGTTAGAACAATAGGAAATCTCTTCATAAAACTCTATAATTTGTCATTTCAAGTGGTTATGGCTCCATGCAAAGTACCTTGCGCTTGTTGTACTCACTTGTTGATCCGGCATTCCATGCATGGGAGGGTTGGCTTGAAGTTGTTCTAGCGCTGCCTGAAAAAAATTGTTCGTGAACTATAACCCGATTGACTATTCTATTCCATATAACTACATCAGCCAAACGAAGCACAATTACATGCACTTACAGACACAAGCCTTTAATATTGGGTAGACAAACATTAAATATTATTATCACATATGATAAGTGTTGAATTTGGATACATTAAAAATACTATTATTTTATTCGTCCAACAATCACTAATACAATAACTTATACAAATGCACACTCACACAGAAGCACATTCTTTGTTTTTATAGTCATTCACCTCCTCAATAAATACTAGTAATTAGGATTATTTTAATCCAACGGCCCACATTATCCTTCTAGAATCCTTCTAAAAAATATCTTTTTCATTCACCTCCTCAGTAAATGGTAATTAGAATTATTTTAATTCAACGGCCCACATTATTCTTCTAGAATCCTTCTAAAAAATATCTTTTCTTTTTCACATCTCCACACTATTCCAAAATTTCTCCACGCAAATCTGGCATATAGTAGAATTTTGATTTGATTCATCGATCCGGAAAGGAATTGTTAGTGTAGTACTAGTAGTAAAATTACTACACTCAACGGCTAATACCTTTTGGTTCCTTGCGGCTTTTTAGTTTTTCTGTTGTATTTTTTTTTACTTTGGATCGTTAGTGTCCTTTTATTAATATATGCTATGTTTCTGCTTTGATTAAAAAAAAAAAAAAAAAACCGGCTAATTCTTCAATGCCCCAGCTGGCGTATGGGCCATAAAGGTCTATGGGCCCACCTCTGCGCTAGCCCAGGCATATATATTGCGTGTTGTCATTCGAGAACAGAAATTGCTCCATTGGGAACCGACCATAGAGCCTTGCCTCCTCTTTTCACGCCAAATAATAAAGGATAAAATGTACTCCCTCCGATTTCATTTTGAGATTCTCATTTTCTCTCTCGTTATTTTTTAAATAAAAAAATTAACTACTTTCGTGTATTTTAAATTTTTTCGCACCGTATTAAAGATCTCGATTAGTACTTCAATTTGGTGCAAAAAATTCAAAAAATTATATATGGAGGTAGTTGATTTTTTGATTTGAAAAATTGCACGACTTTTCGTTATGAACTCTCAATATGGAACAGAAGAAATAGTTTTTCAAGCCTTTTCTCCATGTATATTTGTATGCTCTCATTTTATTTTATTTTTTTGTATGCTCTCGTTTTAGATGGTTATGTATTTGTAATATATTCTGTGACATTTATAACATCACAGTTTGATTCTGATTGACCGCGGTTGAACCAATGTTCCATTTGCCCGTCATGCCTGGTCTATTTGCTGATTTGCTCACTGGTCCAATTTTCAAAACATTGGCTAAAAGAGAATGTTGAAAGTGAAAAGTCTATTCGGCAGCTATATATAATCAATATATAATCAATTAGTTTTCTAATTTAATAATCCAATCCACCGCCCTATTCCTTCACGGCCAAGACTAATTTCCCTAGTTTTCTATCCAAGTCATTTAATTTCCGAATCTAATAGATTTGGTTTTAATATAAGTTTAACTTATCTTTGTAATTTTAAACACTTTAAATAGCTTATAAAGATGATACTTCTATTTCAAGTTAACCAGGGTTCAAAACCGAAACCAAACTATATTATAAGGGTTTGGATTGATTTGGTTCCTATAAATATTATGTGTTGATTTAATTCTCCAAATTCATAATCCGTAAATATTAATTTGGTTCTTGGCGGGGCGACTCTACCTTATATACCAAGGGGGTTCAAGCGAACCCCATGGGTTCAAACAATAAACTAAAATTTTGTAGTTTTTTATATGCAATTTGATTGTTCTCCAAAATTGTCGGCACCGAATTACTCTTACGGAGCCAAAATAAACAAAAAAAAAAATTCCCCTAAATTTGCAAATATAAGTAGATAATATAGCTCACCAATTCCAAATAAACTAGGCCTGCTAAATTTCCAGCCAAAATAAATGTTTATTTTATATAAATTTCTCTGTACATTTTTGTCACCACTACAAAAATCCTAGAACCGCCCCTAATTCTTGGTATACTATAAAACTGAACCAATCCAGTACATCATACATGCTCACCTTATGAAACCTGAACATATGCCGACTATTTTCTCGTGAAGTTTCCAATGATACTTCGTAAGCTAGCCCATCAAAGAAAATGCAACAAGAAGAAAATATTAGAATAATACACAAGATAATGTCGAATCCCTTGGATTAATCATGTAGCAAATGTAGCATCTATTCTAACACGTCAAATGCTGACTTCCGCTGAGAAAAAATAAAATAAAATAAAGCATGTGTACCATGCGACTACATCACGTATATTAATCAGCAAAAGTGATAAAAATTTCCGTCCTGTAGAAACCACATATTGCAAAGTGAGTCTCAAAGAGACTCCAAAAAAATCACAATATTTCACACCCAACCGTTCCTCGTATATATTGACAAAATATATATTGGCAGTTGAAAAAGTTCCAGGTAACCCAACACACACACAAAACATTGTTGAAACTCATTACCACCCAATATGAAATAACCCTCCCACAATTGACTCCACAAAAAATGCATACCTATATGGATTATGAAGGAACACTTGAAATTAGGGTTCGGACCTTTGACGATGCTTCCAGGAAAAAGATGGAAAGAAGACTTCATTCTCGTAGTGGGTGAGATATCCATGGGATATATACTCCAACAGATTGTTGAATAGAAGTAGTTGTATTTACATCAACCTAATGGTGCGAGAGAGCTCAGGGTGCCAAATCAGTCGCTTACTCTCTAGCTTTGTATGTTCAAAAGACCTCACTTTCTTCTTCTATAATAGAACCCAGCACCTGTAAAATACTGATGGCGATGACGTGATCCAGGAATCCTCTTCACGTCCCTGTTGGAATCCACACTTTGCATCCAGCTCGTTGGTTGGGTTTCAAAACCACAACTCTCCTCTTCCCTCTCGTTATATTCCAAGACTAGCCTCTTGATGTCTTGTCTCTCTTCAACCTCAGCTGCTTCTCTTTCTTTTGCGCTCCGCACAAGGGAGCAATCGAGCGGAAGGTATAGCTGTTTCGATCGTTGCTTGTTCCCACGCTTGACGAGAACTCTGACACTAACCTCCTTCCTGCCTTTTGTTCTTCCTCCTGCTTCCTCATCTAATGTCTCATCACCGCTTTCTAACCCTTTTCTTCCATGAAGGTCTTCTGTGGGCCCCACAGACACGTTCATAGGTATTGCCATGTTCAGTGAAAGCCGGGAGCGCGGTTCTAGCTTCCGTGAATCCAAGCTCTCCTGCATTCACACTTCAAAAATGAGCATCAACTTTTGACAAAAAGCCCTCAATCTGATTATAGTAGCTTCACAAGAAACGCAACTCCAACAACAATCACCAAATTGGAATACTTAGTGATCACGTTATGTTCCAACTAAAAGAAAAGGTTCCCTCTGAATAAATGAGAATTTCAAACCAAGGAGTTTGACATTATTAGCTTAAATTAACATTTGATTGTTCACATGTTCTTTGCGTATTTGGTTTGGGAAATTTATCATCCTGGATGTGAAATAAATATGAGTTCAGAGTGATTTGAACTAAACCTCTTTAAATTAAGATTTGATGGTTCAATGATTTGAACTACAATTCATCTTCCGCTCTAGTTTCACAAGCCACGTATAGCTAAACAGCCTAAACCTCTTTTATATTTATGTTGAATCAAACCACAAATCCCTTCAGTGGAATTCCATAGATGTTGGAATGAAGCCTCAAGGTTGGTTGACAACAACTGAGATAAAGCTAATAGAGATCACAGATATCTGTCTCTTTGCTTCACTAGATATAACCAATTTGAATTCGCCTTCAAATGGAGTAGAAAAGAAACAAATTTGGACTGACCCATCAAAAACGTCTTATGATTAACAAGTCCCTGCACCATACCTGCATCAGAGACCTAAGTTCTCTGTCAAACTCAGCTTCCTCCTCAGGATCCACATCCATCACCTTATTCTGCCACACTTGAACTTCTTCATCTTCATCAATAGCAAGAGCACCTCCATCACCATAATCATCCCCACCGTTGCACACATCATCATGATTCTCTTCATGCAAACCTTCTTCAACGCCATGCCCATTTGGGTCAATGGTCCCACTTCCTGAATAAATGTCACGATGCACCGCTCCATTTTCCTCAAGAGGAAGGTTATGTCCATTCACGGAGATGGTGCAAGAAGTATTCCCAAATGGAGGTTTTCCCATGTCTGAGTGCTTCTCACAGTTGGCCTCATCAATGGATACAATCCGCTCATGCTCCACAAATTCAATTAAAGCATCATTGACTTCTTCAATTGATGGATATCGCATCATGTTTTGGCGTAAATCCGCAAACAAGTCCTGCAAAATGCTACAATTTGCAGGGTCATATCACTTAGAAAAGGAGTCTGTTCATAAACACCAGATGAACTAAGCCTCTGCATAAAACCTCCAAGAAGGTAGCAGCAGAGAGGCTTCAAGCTACTGCACATAGAAGATTACCATGTATTGTAACACAAACTGATGTTTAACGGCTTGTACCATAGTACAGCTAGGGGCCCTAGGAATTTATGCCTCGAACTTGGAATTGGCCCCCTTAGTTGAAGTTGAATTATTACAAGCTACATTACTTCATTTCCTGGTTAGCTTGTTCTAGTCCAAAGATCATCAAGAAATCCCCAAAAATTTATGATAAAAAACACAGGGTAACCTAAACCTATCAAGTCAACTTCCAATTAGCAGAGAAAGACATCCCCTTCTGTTGTTAAATAAAAAGATCCTGGGGAGAGATGGAGACCTTGAGGTGGCCTTGCTGCACATAGGCATATTTCATCCTACTGGCCCAAAATTACCAACTAAGTAAGAAACACGGGTATGGAGACGGTACATGACTACAAACAAAAAAGGGGGGCGAGGGCTGCCAACTCCTCTGATTGTGTAAGTGGCGCCAAGATGTCGATTTCTGTCCACTAAATAGATGGTAGTTAAGAATTTGAACATTGACAACAATTAAACAATTCCAATCAAACTGAGAAGAATTTATTTAGGGAGGAAAAATGGGAAGAGGTACAGATCTTAGGGAAAAAGTGTAATTTATCCACATTAACATTTGGGCTTCCACAGCCAAGAATTTTAAGGGTATTATAGAACTTCTGGGTTCAGGACATCATCAAAGGTTCAGAGAGATTGAACTGCCATATGGTCAAAAATTTACTTCTGTAGGTTGATTTAGACTGAGAGCATCTTAAAAAGTGCACACAAAAAAAAGACTCAATGGGGAATAAGTTCCCGAAAAATTTTATGAACTACCCAACAGCATCTGGAAAGTTGATTTTCTTAGTACAATTTCCGCAACCTTCTGTAACTGGTTTTCTCTAAACTTTTCAAAAAGTTTGCCCATTGATTCCAGTCATCAAAGCATTTTTTTTAAAGCAACTAGCTCTGAGGTCTACAACATTATACTAAATTTAAGTAGGAGAAAAATATATGTACAACTGACCTGTAAGTCAAATTCAATATCCAGCGGTATTGAACCTTTGCGAAGAATGTAACTCTGGAAATGAAGTAAGAATTCATCAAGTTTTCTCTTTGACGAGCCTTGATCAAAACAGTGCCCACACGTATGGAGGAGTGTAATAACCATCCTGATGCGGAAACAATCTTCCAGTGGGTCCAACACATCTTGCTTAAAACATGAAAAGCCCAAATAGTGTACAACTTTAGGCCTTGGGAAACACCAAACTAGTTATTGAACAGAGACAACCAAAACGCATACGGAAACTGAAAGATGTCTGAACTCCCAGAAAAATGCTATGAAAATGGTATTTATTTCTTTGCATAAGAAATTGAGTAATTTAAGTTCATAAGATATTCCTACTTCCTAGCACTCCCTTCGTGAAAGTGATCTCTCCATACTCAAACAGCAACTGGAGACGTCATCATGTAGTGAAACATGTGACTGGAATACAAACTTAAACATATGCATCGATATTATCTGGAGAAGTATCCACAACCATAAGAAAAATAGTGCCCCATGGAATTATCATGGAAGTGATAAAGGCTTACACCTTGGTGTCACTCTCGTCCTTTATGTAAGGCATGTAAGGGTGCGGGAGTCTCAGGTAAAGTAAATCAGCACCTCTTTAAATGGAGAAACAAGGTTCAAGTGATGTTTAGTAATCAAGTCCTAGTCGAGTTTGAGGGCTTCATTGAAAGACTCACTCACCATCAGCAACTAAGTATATCAGAAGAAAAGTGATATTCTAGAAACAAGCATGAGAAACAGTCTGCTAATGTCGATGATTGTTCCCTTGGAAACCTGGGACAAATGGGACAATTGGCATCCTTGAAGACTATTATACATGTCAGTGACCTCCCGGATGTAAACTACTTGTTCTGATGGACAAGAAGGAAATCTTATAACCATTAAACCCTGCATTTGACTGCTCTCAACTATGCCTTTCTCTGAAACACATGGGCTTAAAATGAGGAGGGCTTGCTTAATGGTGCCTGAGAGGAAGAATTGTGTGGTGCCACTTTATTGTATGCTTTAGGCTTTTGACACTAGAGCAAGATAGATTTCCCATTATCAATGATAATTTATGATACTTGCAACCAGTCAAGGCATGACAATTCTGCCCTTCCTATATTGTTGGATGTAATCCTTTAAGGTGGGTACAGGAAGTTAACAAAATTTACTGCCTTTTCTTTGAGAGATCCGATTGCCTAGTTATTATTATTATTAATTTATTATCCATCAACTACGCCATATAGCACACACACCAAAAACCACTATAAATAGTACTGTAGTACTGTAACACAAGAAAACAAAAGAAAAATAAGCAAATAACTCCATACCTCTGCTTTCCCATGCCCAAAAAAGAGAATCAAATAAAGGGTATCAAAAACGACAGATGAATTTAATTGTTCATAGTTGTATAGCTCCCCTAAGAACCGCATGTGTGCAATGCGTCGTTGCTGCATCCCAATGCCGTTCAATTCTAGCCCCACCCTGATTTCTTCCAAGACCTGGAAGGAAAACCATTGACAGTTACAGCCTTAGCAGAAGTTAAAATGGCAAGAAAAAAGTGAATGCAGGGGTGCATGCACTCACAGAGCTGCACACAAAATGCCAACTTTATATATTAAATAATCACCACTAACATCTCCTCACAGAAAAGAACCAACCTCGTCAACAACAGCAACTGCAAATTCTTCATGGTAGTGACTCAAACCAGCAGTAAGTGAAGCAATTAAGTGAATTTGACCATACTTTCCCTTGTGAACCTTCATAAAGCATTTTAGAAGATAGGACTCACATTCACTCCACGGTAGTCTATGAAGTTGTTGCAGCACATGGTCAGTGGAAGACTTGTCGAGATCCGAAAAAAGTAGTTTTCTGATGTACTAACAAGTCCATCATATAAAAGAGATAAGTGTTAGCTGGCGCCTTGTCATATTATTCAGCAAATATTGAACTATAGCATGATGGATACCTGATGTAATGGAGGACGAACTTTAGGGACGCGTGTGGATCGCTTTGGTGGTTTGCATGCGTAATAAGCATTTTCTACGATTGTTATGTGATGAGGATCCAAATTTTTGGTGTTTTTTAAGCGCATCAATATCTCCAACATGTTAGCTATCCGTACCGTAGTTTCCGGAGACCGGTAAAGAAAACGGCCACACGTCTCAAGAAGATTGCAAGCAACTTCGATATTATGATGACTAAAATCATCTAAACAAGCCTGGTAAAGAGAGAAAAGTGACCCCCGTAAGCAATATTAGCAACTTTAATAGCTGTGTAAATCCAAACGATAATTGCTTTCCAAACTCATGTTAATGGCATGACCTCTCAATTCATTTTCCAACTAGAAGCCAATACACAGCAAGATCTACTTCGGTAAAACTTACATGATGATTACTAGAGCAATAAATTGAGGACAAACTGAAAGACAACCAGTAAAAAAGTGTCTACTTCGTATTACTCAAGCATGCAAGAAAAAATATAACAAAGGTTGATTGCACATCCAAATATCTGGGGTTTGGACGAACTTATTCTAAAATTTCAAGATCATGGGAAATACGAAAGAAGGAGAACCAAAAGATCAGAATTTGTGAGAAGATTACTACACAGCCAAGCCATCTATGACTACTTCCCATTCATACCTTTAAACAATTAAAAACAAAGCCAGCAGAAGCAATTCTGAATTTGCAAAGTTCTCCAATGAACCGAATATTCCTGATCTTTGTTTGAATTTTCACTTCATCCTAGAAGAAAGATGCATTTTCACCCAAAAAGTCAATGCTGGGCAATCTTGGCTTGATGAGGAATAAAACGCAAGAAACCATAGGACGCATCCAATCGTATTTACAAGCAAGTGTATTGAACTAAAAACATACCTTCTTAGTAATCAGTAAGTTGAACGCTTCCTCTAACGACTGAAGGAGCATGGAAGAGACATCCTTCATATAAGTTGACAGTGTTGCAACCATTCGTGAGTAGTATGGCAACAGACATGTCCTGGGCACGTTAAACAATGCCCTCACAAGTTTTTTCCGGTTTGATTTCGAATTTATGTAACAAAATTCAACCTGGAAAAATAACAAAATGTGGCAACAAGATCCTCAACCACAAGGTGCATAAGATACAGGAATAGAACCACCACAACAACGATAAACGCAAAAGAATCAGCAAGCATAGGTCATTACAGTTAACTGATCAATCTGGTCACGGCTGACACAACACGGAAGCCTCTGCAGAAGACCATGCAAATTTGTTCCTTCAAGAGCTTGAATTTTATGCTTTCCTTTTCCTCTTCTTCCAGTATCTTTGACTTTACCTTTCTCTTTGTCAGGATCTTTGGACTTCTCTTGATCTTTTTCATCTTTCTCAAATTCTCCTTCCTGTGAAGTAACAGAATCCTCTGCAAAATCTGGTGTAGCCATCTGACCTTGGTCTGATTCGGATGCCAAACCCTTTGTTTGAAGGATTAAATGCAAGTTAAAATACAAAAAGAGATGATATGTTGAGAAGTTCAAAATTTAATAAATCAACTCCCACACATTAAGTCAAGGGTACATGTTATTTGAAGAAGTAAAGGGGGTCAACCACTGCACTGCAGAAGCAGCACATGTGCAACAATACGTACAGAGATAATTCAAAACATAAATTCGGAAGTGGAATCTTATGCAACTTAAGTGAAAAGGAAGAAGCTAGCCACACAGTCCAGCTGCACTTGGGGGACGTCGACTCCAATATAGAAAAAACTGATTAATATATAGGAACAAAACAGAGTTAATACCGTCTGTGCACCTGGTAATAGCCTCTGTTACGTAAAGAAGCTATGATGAATGGGAAAAAGGCGATGATATAAACAAGATGAACATGAAATGTCAATACGAAAAAGTGATATTCTAGAGCAAAAACAGTTTAGGAGGTGAAGCAAAATGAAGGATAAGAGGTTGCAGTGAGGACAAAATGATCAAGCATGCTGAGACAGTCGATAAAAGATGCTTTCAGCAATCGAGGTTGAGGGAAAGCATAAACTATGACTCGTGCTTATGGTGCCAGAGATGTGTTCTATAAAAGGTTAAGGTCAACAGCACTTGTAGTGCTTTAACTGTGTGTTCTCGTAGAAGCATGACATTTAATGCGTGAAAAAAAACAAAGGCTGCTACAAATAGCGTACTTAACCCCGTGATGTACCTTAAACTTAAATAAAGATAATCTCAACAGCCAACAGAGGCTTGGAAGGTTAGGTCTTGACTATACAACAATCACAGTAATGACTATCTGTATTCTGCGATTCAGGTTTTTGTCAGAAAAAAGAAGTTTTCCAGAGGTATGTTCTAGGAAAATCTTCTCTCTTCCGAAGCAACCAAAAATTTTGAAGAGGTGAAAATAAAGTCATTGAAAGAGTACTGATCCACAACATCTAATCAGGTGGGGGACCCACTTGAAGTCCATGCCTGGTTTTGTGGCTGAAGGGGGTGATGATTGAGCGCCAAAGGGTAGGAAGGAGGCAGCACCTGGCATCCGCGAGGTATATACCGGCATGTGGTGAGGCTGGTGAGGTACGAAAGACAGCAGAGTACATGGAACTTTTGGACATGGGGAACATAATCCAAACACTTGGTGGAAAACAACAGGGGTGAAGCCAGTCGAGGAGGATAGAGGGACACATAGGAGCCAGGATCAAATTTTCGCTAGTATGTTTACTTTCGGCAAGCATAGAAACAGAGAAGTTGAAGAAAAAATTAACCAAAAAAGACAAAAGTTTGAAAATACAAGAAATGGTTAGAAACATTAACCTAATATTAGATTAGCAAACACATCCACGTATGGAAAAAGGGTTAGAAATTGTTTTTTGTGAACAAGAATAAAATCAAGATGTAAACATTACTGTTAAATAAAAAGTCTCAAAGTATCGTAAAATAAATTTCAAACCTGTGTTGACACAACTTTTGATTTGCTATTCCGTTGTTTCTTTATGTATTACGCAACGCAATATTCTGCTCACTCTCGTTGCAAACAATGGAACTCTATAATTCCATTATTGGCCTCATTTCAGTCTTTTAGAAAACCACAACTTTTGGACGGTTTCCCATAATTTTGTTGATTGGGGGGAAGAGGGGGTGGTTGTTTGCGGAATTTTGATGGCTTAGCAATGGTTATCTTTTGGGTTGAAAAATTTTTAAAATAGAATCATTTTTTCCACGGGCCTGGGTGGGACATGGCTGGCCCTATGCATTTGGAGGCCCAAGGCAAAGTCGGAACACAGGGCCCCATGTTTTTCTAGGAAAAATTTAAAACCAAATTGTTAGAATGTATAATATTAGTGGCATTATTTTTCTTGTTAGTTTTATCTAATTTGAAGTTGTAAAAAACTTAAATGAAACATTAAGGTAAAATTTTTATAAAAAAAAGACTATATAACAAGTATTCTTGCATTTCTACGTAGGAAGTGTTGCTATAACGATGTGTTATTGTGAAGAATTGTAAGTATTGTGAAGCTGGCTTTGTGGTACCAATGGAAGATAGAATAGTTTGGGTTTGGGTTCAAATCTTAAGACGCCAGTTCCCATAAAGAATACACTTTTTCAACCACTTACCAATTAAAAAGGAAGATACAGCACCCAAGGCTAAGACTGGAGAAATTGCCCGAAGGACACAAGTGCCTTGCCACTGGTACACAAGAGTGGATTGGCAAGTTTTAGGCTATTAATTATATATATATATATATATATATATATATATATTCATTCCTAATCCTGACTTGGGGGCCCCATTTTGGACCCCAAAAAATGGAGGCCGAAGGACGCAGCCTCTTGGGCCTTGCCCTAGGGCCAGGTTTTGGAAGGTGGTTCCTATAACGGGTTTTAGAATGATGGTATGGATAAAATTTAAAAAGCAGTGGAGAATCTGGATCCACTCCACCGTCGAAGAACCTCCTACTACATGAAGTTGACACCATGGGAGTGCTCATACTAGTCCCAAAAGGGTCTCCAAAGCAATGTGGAGACTGAAGCCCATTTTCAGACAAAAGAGGAGTGGTGGTGGATCGGGTTATGCGACTAGTTGGTTCTCCAAAATAGCTCTCCGGTGCTGACAAGGGGAGGAGATCTGCAAATCATAATCCATTAGGGAGGAGGAGAGATGTCTCTCACAAAGCCGCTAGGGGCATTCGGGCAGGGCTGCAGGAGTACTAGAAAGGGGAAGAGGGAACGCAGATGTGGATTAGTAGATTAATAAGTGGGGAGGAGTCTTTGGATCTCCTAAATTCTGCAGAGTTGGGCCGAAGTGGAGTCAGGCTTGCAAGCAGATGCGAAGGATCAGAAGGGGGGAAACTGACCACAGTTCTTATCGAGGAAGACCAAATGAGTGTGTTTGGAAAAAATTAGGATCCGAGCAAATATTTTTGGTTTCTTATTACAGATTGTTTGAATGAGGCTTTTGTGAACTTCGTGCACAAATCAAAGGTTAAGGCTAGAGAGGTTTGTTATGAACATTAGAACCTGGGGTAGGGAATTGTGGTTTGCTTTTCCCTTCTGTCTCGTGGCACTTTTACCTCTCTTCTTTCTTCTCTCTATTGGATGGGGGTGCTGACCCTTGGCCCAAGTCAGAACCTACAATAAAAAGTATATCACCTATCAATGAAAAGTAAAAATCAAAGATATGTGCTAAAAAGAGTAACATGGGTTGCCATCCCAGAAGTAATTAGGAATAAAACCTAGATGATACACAATAATTTGCAGATACTAAATAAAGTGGCATAAAAATGTGTCATGCCGTACGAGAAAGTCAAATTATTAGCAATGTTTCTACACAGAAGCAGCTACTTTTTCGCAATGTCTGTGCGAATGAAAGAGTTATCCTTACAGGGAAAGCAAGACAGGTTCCTTACACTTGGTTGCTCTTGAGTCGTCAAAGATTGCTCATGCACCTCGGGTCCTGCTTCACCAAGTAATACTCTGTGGGGAACAAACACAGTATCTTAATGACCTTCGTGTCGGTGAACTACATTTCAAGGAACCAGCGTCTACAACACTATCCCACGCAAAGAAATTTATAATGGCTTAACATGGAATCACCATGGACGTTAATAATGCAACAAAAATAAACCTGAGATCTGGTAAGCATTCGTAGAAACCTCTAGTATCTTCATCATCCCATAGTGCTTCAAGAATAGAGGAATCTATTCCAGCACAGTCCCCAGTTGTCACCCTTGTTATGTGACCATTCTCCACCATCACTGGAGGTTCGATGTCAAGAGCTTCAGCTAAACTATATTGCACATAACATAGAATTATCAGTGGAATCAATGAAAATGGAATTACGGAGAGAATAGAAAGGTAGACCTGCAGAGAAGTGCCTGCAAACAACCCGAAACCACATAAACCTACTGGATGTTAATCTATCTGATTATAAAGGGCAAAAACGATTTCTTTCCCAAAAAGTGAAGCCATGTAATACTTTTACGGTTCTAAAATTATCACTACTCGACAAGATGCACACTGTAACTACAGTCTCCATCTGAGCAACGGAAAGTCAAATATAGGAATGTCATCATTTGTGGATACCAACAAGGAGATACACCTAACTTAACAAGGACGGTCTCAAATGTCAGACCCTAAGGCCAAAAGGGGATGAAATTAATATAAGAAATGCAGAATATCGAACCAAAAAAACATCGCAACCAGAGTAGATGTGGCTTAATCGAAAGAAAGAAAACTCAACTTACGATGAAACACCATGGTACAGATGGTCATAGGATTTCCGCAGCTTTTCATACAAAGAGGCGTTTTCATCACTCACGATCTCTGCATTTTCAAGCTCCATTTGGCAAAGTGACTTGAATTCAGTTGGGGAAACAAAAACAATTCCATCAGCTACAAGCCTACTAGCACATAAAAGGAAACAAAAGTATACACGGAAAAAGATTGAATTCTCCACCCAAACTAGTATAAAATCCCAGTGATGCAAAGGACATTGAATCAATGAAACAAAGGTCTACCTAAATTCATCAACATGCACAAAGGGGTCAAAAGTCTTACAGTATGTTCTAACTGAAGTAGGTCTGTTGCGGCATTATAATATGAATGCAACGCCTTCGTGAAAAATTCCTTCTGATCCGCTGAGATGTTTAGGCCCTTATAAAACTGCAATAGTATGTCAGAAAGCATAGAATACTGCCTAAACAATAACAGGTACAATGACCCAAGTTTTGCATAAACTATGCCGTTGCCTAAGTCTTTCACAAAGCCTTGAATGTTATGCTTCGTACTAGGGAAAAAAATGCCAACGTACCAGAAATAAAACAAAGAGGAATATCAGCTTTAAAGCTGGGTGTTATGTGCATGGTTAAGAACTTGGGGGGTGGCCCATTACCAAGGTGCTGACGCGGATGAACAGACACACAAATATCATTCCCATGAATGCAGTTCCAGGGATAGCGTGTATCCGAGGTTTATGCAACCCTTTGCTATGGTCTTGGTTTGTCTTGATAAGAACTTAAAGGCAAAACTGCCCATTACTTTCATAACCTGACATTGTAGTACACTTCCCTGTACAACCTCCCTCTCATGTACACTAGCCATCCCTAGGTATTCTGCTCCGATACCGAGTCAGAGCACCAATTGTCCCCTACACTTAAAGCTACTAGAGAACTGGCCCAAGAATGTATGTCCAATGCCTACACACAAGATGTGGTGTCAAGTTCCTAGTCATCAACATGTACGGTTAAGCTAACCCAAACTAGAAATTCCGATGTATCAAAAAAAAAAGAATCTAACCCAAACTGGCAATCATCAAGGGTCATCAATAATCTGAGAGCGGTAAAATCTGAGAAGCATGAATTCTAAATGTATTCCCAAAAAAACTAACAGGATCTGAAATACAAAGCAACTGAAAAAACACAATCCACGAAGAACAGATGATAAATCTCAAATGGATAAACCACAAAGACTCTCCATGTTTGTTCAACAATATAGAAGGGAGAAGCACTTAAGCATAGGAGGATTGAAAAAGGGAACATTAAAACAAAAGAATAATGGTTTCACCTCGTCAAGAATTTCATGCCCAGAAAGTGGAAGTCCAAGGAAAGTCTGCCCTTGTCGTGCAAAACTGGCAAGAAGAGACAGGTTCGTCTGAGTTGCGTCTCGGTCCTTTAAGTTCTCTACGCTAGTAAGATCCTCAATGATACTTATGAAAACATCACCATCGTCCACAACACCAACAAAGTAAAGTTCCAAAAGGAGTTTTAAAGTGATGCGCTTCTTCATGGCTGTTAAATTCCTGTCTGCCTCCAACTCATCCCCAGTTTTTCCAGGAAGGAAAACTTTCAAAAGGCCCTGAGTCAGAATTGCCGAAAAGTCTGTGTACCTTTGGTGAAGCGAAGAACAAACCTACCATGGAAACCAAAAGGGAAAACCAATGATAATGCATGAACTAAAAACATAAAGAGGAAATAAAAAAACAGGCACAGTAAAGATAAAAGTATTCTGCTAATGCAATCAATAATTTAAAAACGGTTTGCGTTAGTTTCCCCACACAAACATGTACCATACATGACAGTCCAAAATATCTAACAGGTAAAAGACAATACACAACAAACAAAATATTAGCAATGCCATCAGTCAACATTTTTAGAGTGTGGCTACTACTAAATCAACTAACTTTCATTCTCTTCAAATTTACAAGGTAAACCAAATTCCTGCAGTGAATCAAAGTGAACTAACAACTGCTAAAGCACGGTCATTCTTGTAAAAGGAATGAAAATATAATGTCGTACAGAATATGCATTACATGGTGATGATAGATGGGTAGGATAGTCTAGATTAAATATTAAAACCTTCTTCTTTGTAGCGATACAAAAATGAGTGTGAGAGAGAGAGAGAGAGAGAGAGAAATCAAATTAATCTAGGAGGACAACAGTAAATCGTTTACCAGTGGTACCAAAACTCCACCTTCCAAATTTTTAGTCGATTACTTGTGATTGTATTAGAAAACTTCGGGCAATTGCTTTAGATCGCTAAATCCATCCATTGTTTATGAAAGGAGAGCTGCCATTAATTGGACCATGCATTTTAGAACGTAAATTGCTAGTGCATTAGTATGCTCTAGTAACAGAAGTTAGCCATTGAGATAATTTCTTCATGAAATAACTAACAAGATAAGCTATCAATAAATTAGTTAAACGAGAACCGAAAGACTCGAAGGAAAAGGAAAGATAACGAATAAACAAGAAAAAATAAACCATATGAAGTAGTGCTCAAGCCTCAAATACATCAGCAAATATCAAAATCTACCTGAACTGCTGCTTGTAGGTCCGAAGATCTAAGCTTGGCATCACAAATAGCAGTCACTGCTTCACCGACAAATTTGCCTAAGTTGACACTTCGCAACTCATCCATCAAACTTTCTATCTGTGCTTCATTAATCTGCTTAAGTTTCTTAATAAGTGCAGTTTTGTGCTTAATGCTGGAATCTAATGTCCTCAGAAAACGCGAGTCTGGAAGAACAAAGGATTAATATCAGTGCAAAAGGAACCGGTATTCTAAAACTAAAATGGCAAATACTTCACTTTTTGAGTATAACGACCAAGACGAGAGTAACAACCTCCCTCCATCCTTGGCCATGTAGCGTGAATTTTTGTGTATCTTGAATTTTTTATGGAACAATTATTAGGAACCAACAAATAGGGCTCTTGCATCTCGTGTACAACTTAAGGAAACAAGCTTTAATCCCAATTGCTTGAGATCAAATACATAGGTCTGTCAGCCAACTTTTTTCCCAAGTCATATCCTCAATCAAACTGCAGGCAAGGCAAATCTGCATTTCTCACAGCTCAACCATCTGCATTCTCTTTAAGCATAGGAATCACACCTATACTTAAATGCATAATCGTATCCCACTCCCCTACACAGTCCAGGTAACATCGGATCCAGGAAATGCAATCAAACTCAATTGCGCAACCCAAACATAATTTCTGTTGTATTGTCCAGTTTCGCCCTCAAATTTTTGACAGTATGATTGCTTTCTTATTCCCTACAAACCTTGTTGCTTTTAATAAACTTCCCTGCAAATATTTTCTTTACCTGATATGTAAACTTAGGTAGCTGACAGCCAGTATGCAAAAAAAACCCGTAAGATCTTTATGACATGAAGATATGAGTATAATGAATTTGTGTGAACAAGTGGCCCTTGACAGAGCTCAATGGAGGAAACGGATTCATGTAGCCGACCCCAAGTGATTGGGACGTAAGGCTCGGTTTGGTTTGGTTTGTAAACTTCATACGTACAAGGACACCCATTTACAAGGAAGGAAAAGCACCTCTTAAGGGTAGTAGCGTCCAAAAGGGAAGCTTAAAATTTATAACTGAAGAAAACAGAACATTCAAGGTAAATAAATAAAAAAGAAATGCCATGATTACCAAAACTATCTAGAAGATCCCAAGAGTAGTATAGGAATTGACAGCATATATGGATTATGGACCAACTAAATAACACATCTAAAGGTTATTTCATCATGACATTTGGGATCTAGAACCCCTGAACCCGTGTTTAAATATTATAACGTTCTATTATCCTAACATCAACACTTGCCAAGGGATGGAGAAGTCTTTACTTTCACAAATGTGATGGAGATGTCATCTTTTTATCTATCCTGCATTCCACAGAACAACACGTCATTGGCTCAATAACCCTCTCATGAACCTGCAGACCTACAGAAACTAAAGTACTTCCTATCTTTTCTCCATCTTGCCCCAATTTTACATACAAAAACCTTTGCAATCTTTTTAATCAGACTACCAAAAAGAACCTCTTAACACCATCTTCATCTACTAGTATGCTAGTAGCACAATAGTTTGTCTTACCTAAGATTTTAACTTCTTGAAAGAGATCGTGTATCTCGCAGAGTGCCACCTCCAATTATTAACTGGAGACACTATCTCCTATTGCTAATTGAAGAAGGTGATTTACACCACAGCCAATGGAAACAACAAATAATTCCTATTGCCTGAAAATTTAACTACAAACAACTTGGCAAAGAAGCTCTAAGAACAAAACAGTTTTTTGAGTATGCCAAAGCCTTGCACAACTTTAATCTTCATAAGAGCATTGAAGTCACAACAGTCGCCTAGGGGGGCACCCCACGATTTTAGGTCTTATTCTCTCAATAAAGAGACTCAAGTTCCAGTCTCATTCAAGTTTTCAACTACATGAGGAAAATAAGAATCACTAAGGTGCAAAATCTATTAAACATTCAAACACAGAGTCGCTATAATTCCAGCTACCCCCAATTAGTTTATTGACATGATATCAATAAGTTAGAAATCCGTAAATTGTTCTGCAAATTAAGGTCATATTAAGATAACATCAACCATGTCTATGGGTATTTCAATCATGTCTATGGATATTAAAGTTATAAAAACCAAATCAAGCCTTATGTCCTAGGAAATTGAGGTCAGGTACTTGAATCGTTTTCTGCCATCCCACACTATCAAGGCTACACGCAGGTTAACACTAATAAATCAAGATATAGATAAGTAAATTAACGCTATTAACTTCATACAAAGTTGTTGGCTTTATTTTTTAGATAACAGTAATGTTGTTCCATAAGAACTAGGAACCATTGAGACACCTGTTCAAGAGAATAAAAAAGTCGCTGAAGGATTTTGGAAATATGAAAGCGAACAGAAATCAATTGAAGCTGAAAAAAAAAATGCAACAGCTACTTACCGGGCCTTTCAGGGTTCAAGTTATTGTGACGAAGTGCCATTCTCGCTGCCACTAACTTCTTAAATTCCTCATCACGAGCAACAGCTTCCTAAAACAGAAAACCCACAAGAAATAGCTTCTTTTAGAGATGAAAATCACACATATGGATGCAGCAAAGAAATGCATAACCTATTGTTATGTCATCTAGAACAAACTAACTTGTCATGTAAACCAAACCAAACCGAGCCTTATGTCCCAACGAAAATGAACTTGTCATGTAAGAGTAAGATATATTCATTTTCAATCCCATATAATCTGAGCCACAATGACTGCAAAGTGTAGCCCTTGATACATAGTGGCCAATCTGGTAAATGACCTACTTGTTTTTGGAAGTCCGTTATAATTCAAACATGAGAACTGAGAATCGGAGAGATTGGAATGAGCAGTGAACCAAGTAATAGGTGAGCATTCAAGCCATCTCATAAGATATCACGTCAAATGCACCAAGCTCACCTCATTATCTTGTTTTCCATGAAGTTCAACTCCAACCCGGCACTCATCATGTGGATCATCCATCTTCCTACTACTAAAGGAATATCTTTACCTGCAAACAAAAAGAATGAAATTAAAAACTAATGATCAACTCCAGTCCATAAAAGAAAGACAAGTAATGAACCATCAAGTTCTAATTCCTTGAAAAACAAAATCTAGACACTAAAGCCATTAATGCCTTGTTTGTTTTAGTTTTTGAAAAGTATTTTCAAAAGATTCTCCCTAGATTCCCCTACTTCCAATTATTTCTCTCTCTATCTCTCACCACTTATTACCCCTACTACTCTCATAAAAAAAATTTTCAAAAACTAAACCAAACAAAGCATAAACTTGGGGAAAAAAACACCCAAAGTTACAATGAGTCCCACAAATCGTTAACGATAAAAAGTCAAGATAAGCAAAGCTGCGCATCAAGTAGCATTCAAACTGCAAAAACCAAATTAGTACATCCAAAATCCTAACCTCACAGAACTAACCTATACAAACCTAAATGAATTGCCAGCAAGTTGGTTGCCCTCGGGGCCTCACCCTGTTGCACTTAGTGAGTATGTCATATGTGAGATGTTAGACGAATACGGTATAGCACTGCACCACTCCCTTTGCCACTGTTGTATTCTTCCTTGGAGGAAATTCTCGGTGGTCGTCAAGGAAGCGCGAGATTTCTCCCAGCCCTTGTAGGCATCACAGCTTATATGTGACAATCATAGACTTTCCTCATTGTCTTTGGGCATGCTTCGAAGTTCTGTAATTTTGGTCTACGGATGCTTTATAGTGTGGATTATTGCAAATTTCAATTGCAAATACATACAAAACCTCTCCAGCTTGCTTCTTGAGGTCTTCTATGATGTTTCCCATCTAATTTCCTATTAGTAGGGAATCTTTCAACAAACTGGAGAACAGCCAACTCAGGAGCGAGGACTTCATCTATTAGATGCTGAAAATCGACCACTCTTATTTCTTTTTTAACTCACTGCAGATAGCACAAAAAACTTTAAGTGGATTACTCGCTCATGTTGTTAATTATGTCAGCAATGGCACCCTAACGCTGGATCTAGTGGATATGTATGCAAAAATGTACAATAGTAAAAAGCACAAAGACGTCAATACTAGATTTACGGTGTTGTGGACGTAAACCATAAAGTTACTACTCTCACTAACAGCTTAAGTTGCTACGTGAGTTGATGGTTAACGTTCTAATATCATATCAAAACAAGCAATAGATCCTGTGTTTGATCCTCACCGATAGTTACACGTGTTTAGCCCACAAACCCTATGTTTCTCATATGTCTTTCACTCTAGTGTGAAAGCCTCTCGAGATTCAGCCCATCATCCACTCAGTCAGATCTTCTTGTTAGCCCACTTTGATTAGCCTTCCTTTAACGGATCCGATCAGCATATCATGCCTACAGCCTTGCTCAATTCGACCTTTTATCTGCTGGTTGGGTAGCTTGGATAGGTTTGAGAAGCAACTAGAAGAGTTGGATCTACATTTTGTTTTACTCAATTCAATTGCAGTCTCCAAAGTCCTCATTGATTGATGGTCCCCACTAGAATTTGTGGAAATTGGCAGTCTCCGAAGTCCTTGATCGATAGTCCCCATTATTAGTACAGTGCTCATTATTACAAGCACACAGGGCTCTAACTGGCTACAAATGGGAGGGTGTGCGAGGATATAGATAATACAGTTTCCCCTCTCTCTAACCGCTTAAGCTTTCAGATGGTGATAAACAATCTAATAACGCACTTGTAGTGATAGGTTGAGCTTGTTCTCATTGTATGATGCTCCTGTTTGGTTTGAGCTTGTCCACTTTGTTTACGCTCCCTGGTGTATTACTATAGGGTTTCTTTTTGTATCATTATCATTAATGATAGGTCAACCTTTTTTGCTGATAAACTTTTTTGCTGATCAAAAAAATAATCCAATAACGCGGTTCACCAAGTGTGGGTTACGTCCACGGCCATTGCGGCTGTGTTCACCCGTTATAAAGAAGAATGCAATAGATACATCAGAATTGCGCTACGCTACGAAACTAACACCATTATCAATATTAATGCATGTTGGTGAAAGAAAAGATAACACGATCGGCCATTATCTTTGTTGCTTTGAGACGCAACTACAGTAAAACTTACTGAAATAACATAAAATACGACTTGGAAACACTCAATGATTACGATGCTAATGTACATTTTTTACTCTGTCCTCTGCTTCAATGAGTTCAACTTGCTACATTCTCGTTCGATACTCTTAAACCCTATATCACAAGGGATGATGAAGAAAGGCTGAAAAAAAATACAAAAGTATACACATGCAGAGCATACAAGGTAGAGAGAGAGAGACCTGGAGTGGAGAGTAGAGGAAGAGAGACCTGGAGTGGAGAGAGAGTGTAGGCATTTAAGAAGAACGAAGACGAAGAGCGATCGAACTGTAAACCCTAACCATTAGACAATGGGGGTTCGACACTTCGACTACTGCCAACGGATTCGTGATCGGTTTTATAGTAGAGCTTTTCTCTAACGGACTGTAGAACTGTTTTGAGGAGACGTTTTAAAAACTGATATTGAAGTTAAGAGGAAAACATAAAAAACGGGCATCTCCATATTTTCTCCGGCAGCCCGTTAAAAATTTTCAATTATACTCGACAGTTAGTTATCAAAATTGAGATACAATTTCACAATTACCGAAATATATTTTTTTTTCAACAGCTATTTACCGAAAATGTATTTTCGGCAGTTATTTACCGAAAATGTATTTTCGGCAATTATTTACCGAAAGTTGGAAATATTTTCATGTAGTTATCGAAATATAATCTTGTTTTCAACAGTTAGTTATCGTAATGTTATGTATGATTTTTAAAAACTACTTACCAAAATGTAGTGGGCTGTGGAAGAAAATACAGGCTGCGAATAGTTTCCTTCATAAAAAACTATGCCCGTTCACTAGCGTTCTTATTATTTAAATATTTATTTTTCATTTTATGTGACAAATTATTTTTTTATAACATATTATTTTTTATTTAAAAAATAAGAATTTATCTAAAAAAATATGTACATATTTTAATTGGTTGAACTACTCCATCATTTTTGCATCCTCAGGTTAATGGGGAAGTCACTTCTCTTTTCTCCCATTTCATTTTCTTTGTTTGTCGAAAAAAAAATTATGGATGATTAGTAGTTTTTGGAATCAATTATTTGTCTCGATGAAAAAATAGAAAAGTACAAAAATCAAAATTAAAATTACCAAAAAAATCATATAAGACTCACTCATCATCTATTTCTCCACGTTTCCTCTATATTTTGGAGGAAATTCTTACTCCAATCCGTCATCTATATTTTTAAAGATAAAATTTGTCCAAACACACCCTTGCAGCCATTAGTACCGGGTATTTGATGGACCGCTAGTAAATTTGTTCATTTAACTGCGGCCAAGTTGAGATATGACTATAAACTCCATGCGATCTCAATATTCATCCAATACCTCAACCACCAACTGATTGACCAAACAAGCGATGGAATCATTGAAAAATTACTTCTATTGAAAAAATTCACCCCTCTGTCTAAAAGCCGTCAATTCTCACTTTTTATGCACCCAAAAGTAGTAAAGACGTTCTTTCTCATTAAAACGGTTCTCTTTCAAATAGTAAAAAACAAACAGGTATGCATAACTTTCAAAAAAAATTTACCACAAGAAGTACTCGTTCAATGATTTTGATTCAAGATGAGTAAAGAGTTGATAGTTATTTATTTATTCAATTTTTGTTATAAAAAGGAAACTTTTAAATAAAAAGCCACTTTCGTTCCATCATGTGTTTTTCCAACTACTTAAACAAAATCCTTCCACCCCAAGATATTCTGGATTTCTCAAACTATTGAAACAACTGAATCGCCTTCTCATCCAAATGCATGGCTAGCAGCTTCACTCTCCGTCATTCCTCAGCCTGATTGAATTCAAAGAATTTCTCACACTTGTAAATCCACCCCGCTGGGTCATCTCCTACAAATCTAGGGAAATCAATCTCCGTGTACCGAGTTTGGATGAAATTAGATGAAACCAAAGGGGACTTATGTTGCGTGTGAGAGGAGTCCTCGTCGTCCCCTTCTGGATTTTGTGTTCTTGTACACAATCTAATCGTATTTCATACTTAAAGCTGCGATGACATCCATGATTTCCTTCAAGGAATTATCTTGATTTGCATTTTCCTTCAAACTGCCTAATGGCTTCCTCAGCACGCTTTCATTCAAGGAATTAGCTAGCTAACTTCCCTGCCCGGTTTCATCAACAGAGAATTCCGTCCCATTGCCGTTTGAAGCAAGTTTTTCAAGGACTCCATAGCATTTTGCGACTATGACGTATTGACGTGTGTAGATGGAACGAAAAGGTTACTTCAGATGAAGAGGAACCCCACAACCTGCGCAGGCGCAGTTCTTGTTTTCATGGCAACCTGGTAGCTTAACCAGTGCAGATAAAGCCAACTCTCCTAGATTTGCTATTTATAGATGCCATTTCAAGAAAGGTTTCTCTCCTGCTTCACAAAGTAGCTTTGTGTTCATTACTTCCGGCGAACAAGTGTTATATCCTTGACTTCTTTGATCCTAGAGAGTTCAAGAATGACAATAACGTCAAACAGGTTCCAAAAAATAAAAATAAAAATTCAACCATCAGCCACAACTTTCTCTTTCCATTTATGATGATTGATTTCTAGAAATATTGTATCACATAAAAATGAGAAAGTTGAAAAACTAGTCAAATTATTTTCAGACTTGGTTCATGGTTAAGATGGTTCCTATAGGTATGAAGTCCATCATGGTAGCGATTTTCTGAAGGCAAGTCTTATTTGAACCAAAGAGGGCAGTTCATGTCCGTAACAGGATACTCTTTGTTCTTTGAAAAACTACCTCCATTCTTCTCCTGTGCCGAGCATTTTTAGGCTCCTAATTGGTTCAAAACATTAAAACAAGTCTTAAACATGAAAAAAAATTTCCAGAAGGAAAAATAGTCACATGCATGCTTATATTGACTAATGAATCAGATCAAATATCCAAAGAAGTACAGTAGAATATCAATCAAGGTAAGTCAGATCTCATGCTCCTGGCGTCACTTTAGATTTGGGATTGTTACACATGGTTTTGTTCTTCACCTGAGAGAGGATAGAGAGGAAAGTGACAAAAGCTTTCCAAGTGAACACCACATTTGTATGAGATCTAAAGCAGCATTACTTTCACTGCTAATACTCATAGGTGGCCAAGCCAAACCCATAGCCAATCTACAGTATCAGAACTTGAACTTCCAAATAGACAACTAGACGTGGTGCTCTTTTACGGGACATGATATTTGGGTTTAAGTCTCATTGCTGCCAATTGCAAAATTTTCTTCCCCCATTCCTTCCTACCCATGGATCCCAAGTCGACGAAAATAAATGATAAAGTTGAGTTCAAAAAAGTAAGAATCAGATTACCTGATTGGATGATCGGAAGAAGGGTAAGACGAATTGCTGCAGGCGCAACCACAGCTTGAGCCTATCCTTGTCATTGTTGACAGATGTTTAACAAAGCCTACAACATAAATTGCGTAACTTACACACTGGAAATCACAAGAGAACCTGATTCAGCCACTAAAAATGAGACTAATATTACGTCCCAAACAAAAATGTGTGTAGTATATCACTATTGTGTATATAACATAACTGTAATCGCTAGCTCAGTTTGAAAATACATTGAAAGGTGCTGGTTCAAATAAATTCATAGTTCATACACTTGACGTCTCCCAAGCCTGGCCAAAAAAGATGAAATAATTCAAGAGAAAAAACTTTCTGGTAGTTTTATGCCACTACTAAAAACTAAAACTTCACAACTTCATAGATACGCGTAGCTTTATAGGATACAAGTTACAACTCAGTTTTTGAATCTCTCCAAAAGATTTGGAAAGAGGACAGATTTGCGAACAAACCATAGCTTATAAGTTACAAACATAGCTTACAAGATAATGAATTCTCTTGGTCCATTTTGTTGGGCCCGGAGTGCCCTCATGGATTTGGTTACACAATGCCACTCTTTGCGACCGCTCTAAAAACACACTTACGGGTGCGATGTCGATACCATAAAAGACTTAATTGAAACCCTTCGTACCACCAATTGGTTTTAGGAGAGATGGTGAAAAAGCGGTCCGACTAGTGGTATCAGAGCCAGGAAGTGATGGGTTCGAGTTGCGGGAGCGTCATCATGAGGGAGGGATTGTTGGGCCCGGAGTGCCCCCATGGATTTGGTTACACAATGTCAATCCCTACGACCGCTCTAAAAACAGACTTGCGGGTGCAATGTCGAATGCCATAAAGGACTTAATTGAAGCCTTCGCTAACACCAATTGGTTTTAGGAAAGACAGTGGAAAAGGGGTCCGACACATTTGTTCAGTTTTTGACAAACCAGAGATTTGCAATTATTTCAGTCTTCCCCCCTCTTCCTTGCAAAATACAAATATCTTCTCTTCTACAATCTCTCGTTTATATCTTCCGAACAAGACAATATCAAGGATAACATTTCTTGCTCTTCTTTATCTCATGAATTACTCAACTAAGGCAGAAACAAACCATTACCTTCTCATTCTCTTGTTCTCTCTTCTTTTATCCCAGACTTTATCCTTTCTTCTCTTTTCTCACCGATTTTGCTAAATGGCCAGTAAATGAGGATCGGCATAAGCCCAAAGTACACATGAATCAGAATTTCTAGGTCGTGGCAGTCAAGTTAATGGAATTTTAGATGCTATAACACAAAGGTTTGTCGAAAATAGAAGCACAAGTCCAGAACAATAGCAAAATGAGCCAAGCAATTGAAACTATCGCAGAAATTATAAGAAAAAAATCAATTAAGTAGGCTACTTCTCAAAAGGAAAATTGACCAAAAACATACAAAGAATACCTTGAGATGCTGCATTCATACGTGAAGGAATATTAAGAAGTCAGATCAGAATAGACTTGTGCGTATTGATTGGCAAATCTATGCTAATGTGTTTGCATCTGGTTGGTGTATCTATTCTTTGTACTTAAGTCTTCTAAACTTCTGTTGTTGGCCTTGGCTGGTGGGTAAGCTCTAAAAAGCTATCCTTCACTATTTCTGTTTGCAGCTTTGTTCCCTAGTTTACTTGTTAGTTCTGTTGTTTGGATTCTTGTTCTGGGGGATACCTCTGTGCTCCTGTTTTTCAGTTCTGGTTCAATAAAATCAAACTTACCAAAGCGAAACAATAAATGACTGCAAAAGGTGAAGGGACTGAAAGGAAGAAGTAGCGGATCCAAAATGCGGGAAACAATTGTTCCATTACTAAAGGTAAAAATAAAGTCAATAAACAATCCACAGGGGGGCCTTCTCAATATGAATCCCAAGCTGTGAGATTTGATTAGAATCAAAATCATGAAACACTAACAGGTTTTTGTTCAATCTGAAACAAGATGATTAAGTGGGAAAAACACTGCAATGAGACTAAAGTCACTAACTACTCCTACCTTTTCCAGTGCGAGAGCGTGACCAAGGTCCAGCTTGAAGCCATTACTGATAACCGACTTAGAACTCAAAACTTAAGTCTTGATCATTTTTTCAAGATAGCCTCTTCCCTTTTAGTACATATTTAACAATGTGGTCAGCAAATGAACATACGCCAATTTGTACAAATAAAGGCAAAGCTCGGGGATTTGCGTCATCGCCTTTGTTATCAATTCGTGAAGGAGGTTGCGTACAAATTGAGGAGTGCATCATGCTTTGCCAACTTGTGGAAGGGAAGGGAAAGTAAAAGAGAGGGCAAACATAGGAAAAGCGTTTTATAAACGAACATATTTAGTGTTTTAGGCGCATAGCCCTTTTGCTGAAAATAATGACAGATTGTTACTCTAAACTATCAATCCCATTTTTGCTACTAAATTTGATTGCAATTAGGTGGAACTCTTTTGGTCCAAGTCATTTGGAATAGCTAACTGATGGATGATTCTGAATCTGATGAGAATGTCTACTTTTGTGGAAGTTGTTTCATTACATGTTTATTACTTTTGTGGATCTTCCAGCATTGCTGTGATGTTATTATATGGAATTTTTTGTTTAACTTCAGTGCCTCATGTTTAACTCTGAGAAGAAGACAGTCCTCTTGATATTTGCATAGACTAATTTATTTCATGTTGATTGGTGACTTAATTCCCTCTTATAGATTTATTTTATTTTTCATGCTTTCGAGTGACATTGCATTTGAATTTGTTTGTTTTGGTAGACTTGGCGAAGAAACGATATCGTACTTGGGACATGGAGAGCAGTTCTTATCCCTGACAGTCACATGCTATTTCACATTCTACTCTTCCACGGCTCCTAGCCACAAAGAATTACTCCTAACCGCAAGGAAGCAAAGAATTACTCCTAACCACAAAGAATTACTTATGGCCACGAAGAATTGCTCTTGGCCACAAAGAATTACTCTTGGCCATAAAGTTTTGCTCCTAGCCCTGAAGAATTGCTCTTAGCCGCACAGAATTACTCTTAGCCGCAAAGAATTGCTCATGGCCGCACAGAATTGCTCCTGACCGCGAAGAATTGTTCCTGGCCGCACAAAATTACTATTGGCCACGAAGAATTGCTCCTGGCCGCACAGAATTGCTCCTGGCCGAGAAGAATTGCCTCTAGCCACAAAGCGTCGAAGTCGACGACAACGGAAAAAAATCGCCGCCATAACTACTGTGAATGAGTCTGTTGAATTCGAGATTGACTCCCAACGAGAGCATGGTTTGTCGCTTTAGGCTCCACCGTCTACGTCCTTGGTGGCATCGAAAGAAACAAAACTAAAACCGGAGAAGAAGAAGAAGAAGAAGAAGAAGAGGAATGGAGAAGAGAGAGAGGGTTTTTAAGGGCAAAATCGTCCTAAATCTATATAATTTCTCACACGCTTGTAAGGCACGTGTATAACACTTCACGTTAAAATGGACAGAAAATGGTCTATTTGCTCATTTTTAGAATCCATAAGTAGGTAATGTGCTCACTTTTGCACCATGAGGGATATCCGAGGCGATAACCACGGGTCAAAGTGGACTTTGCCCTTTTAATTACGTATGTATAAGGAAAACTGGAAGTTCACACAAGGGATGCAGCCCAAACAGAAAGCGATCATCTCCATTCTCAAGACCTAATACTCCATCCCTAGCAAAAACCAGTGCTCGCAACAGTAATACACAGAGTAGTTGACAATTGGCTCAATTTAAACGTACATGCAATGGAGCAAGAAATTCCTAGTTGTCGCAGATTAATAGGTGTACAAAAGACATCAACAGATTAACAGAGAAATCTATACAAAATCGAAATTAGCTTACTGGTTAACAGGTTTGAAGTCTTAATCTCCTACAATGGAGCGAGAATCTCATATAAACAATTAAACAAGTAGTGATCAGCTTTTGCTTTTGTTTTTGCCAAGAACAATGAAAGCTATACAAAACTGAAATTAACGTACCTGTTACAATGGAATAGTGAGCAGCCGAGTAGTTGCTTCTCTGCTGAACAACCACATTCTCTCCCTCTCCATCTCCGTCGGGTCGCGGACGCCCCGGAGTGAATTTTTAATCTTTGTTATAATGGGCTTGATACTGTGTGGCCAAGTCTATTTTCAAAAAAACAAATTCACATTGATCATCCCCGATTATGCATCGTTCAGAATTCTATTCAAACGATCTTTAACATTGTTTATCTTCTTCACAAGCCCTACAACCTGAACCATTTCGATCGTATAGATCAATCGAAACGAGATCGCAATTTCACAAAATCACATTGCGGGTCCAATGATGCACTCTTCCGACGTCGTTTCACTTAACCGAGCAACAACTCTTCCGCGTCGTCGACACAAAGGATTTGATAGAGTGTGGCCAAATCTATTTTAACAAAAACAAATTCACAGTTATCGTCTCCGATTATGTATCAATGAGTACTCGTTTCAAAGGATATTTGACATGGTTTTGTATCTTGATAATATCTGAAACATGAAGGGTTTCGATCAGGGTGATAAACTGGAATGAGCTCACAATTTGACAAATTCATGTTTTCAAGTGACTTCGCAGGGTGAAGCTGAGAAGTCGGAACAAGAATGGACGACGTCGTTTTCAGGATACCTCCCATGTTCAAGATGCGATCTTGATTGGAACCCGGTGCCGTTTTGACAAAGCTCGCGTCCGTCATATACAAGTTTCTAATGAACGCCAGTTCGTGCAACCAAACCAACACCGGTCGTCGTCGTCGTCCCTATTCCCCCAAGGTCTCTCTCTCTCTCTCTCTCTCTCTCTGGGGTGAGTACATACTGTATTTCACTGAATCTGCGTTCAAAAACGGGCGTAAATCCTTCTCAAACTGATTCTGGCCTCACATTTTTAAGTATGCAAAAAAACTCAAATTTTTTTCGAATTGTGTACGATTCAATTAAGGTCTATCTTCCCTTTCAGTACTGGGATTTTTTATTTTTCTTTTGCAATTCTTGTTATTGTCACCAAAACTATAATTTTTCATTTCTCTAGATGTACCTCTATGAAATATCTCTGAGTGGTTGTATAAGTGTCCGTATAGGTGAATTTAGAAGTCTTATTGCCATTGATTAGTTGGTGGATCTTTGGTTGTGGTTGGTACTCTCACGATAGAGCTCGATAGTGATATGAGCATGGTTGTTAAAAAGCTACGATCCTGCAATTTGTATCGTCTCCTTCAAAAAGGAATCTCTCTAATGGAGTTGTTAAAAACCTACAATCCTGCAATTTGTATCGTCTGCAATTTGAAGTGACGATCAAGATTGGGCTTCGTTGTTGATTGACGGAATTTAAATTGACAATCACTATAACTTTTATATGAAAGAAGAGCTAATGTCTCTTGCCCAAATATGGCTAGATGGAAATAAGACTTTTCAAACACAGTTGATGGGTGCCATCCCTGTCAATATGGCTAATGGATGTTTTTTTTGAAAACTCAGAACCACAATGGGATGAGATTCTGGAGATTATCAAGATTAGAATAGCTTTTGGGGTGAAAACGAAGTGGGGAACAAATGACTTTTTTTTGGGGGGGTAAGTGGGAATGAATGACTTTAGCATCAATGGCTTCATCTATAAGCTTAAGGCAATAAAGGAATCTCTCTAATGGAGTTGGAGGGTATGCTGTTGAAGTTGCAGGGACATTACAGGTATAGTATTTCCATGCGTTTGCCTCGGTATTGTGTTCAATCCATTGTATAGACGGTGATGGATTTGTTAAGAGTCCTCTAAAGTCAAAACACATGAAAGAAACATCACAACCTCACATATTTTTTGACATGAAAGAAACGTCACAACCTCACACATTTTTTAAAGATGATGTATTTCTTGTTCCGTTTCTCTCTTTTTCTATTTTATGGGAATTGCAGTTCATTTATAATAGTAAAAATTGAAGTGAAGTCTAGTGAGCACATACATACCATTAAGAAACAGATGAATCCTAGAAACAGCCTGCCTATCTTGCATTAAGTTTTACACGGGAAAGACATGACAAGTGTGAAATCTTTATTACTAGATGTTAAAAAGGTCTTGGATGAACAGATGTAAATATGAATAATGAATGTGAATGTGAATGTGAATATGAATATGTATACAGTGACAGTCTCCTCTTAAAATATTTCGATGTCCTCTTGGCTGTTTGCTGTAGCTTTGGTGTCAAATAATGGCATACCAATTTCAAAATTATGAGGTTGGATGTGCTCAACCTTGAATGAGTGGTGTCATCTGCCCTCAGATATGGAATGGTTGAGTACACTGATAACTCCTAAACTCAGGATTATGGTAATTTGAAACTTGACCAGTTCACTTTTCCTGCCCAAGATCTAACTAGAAGACAATTGCTCTTATTATTTGGTTCTATTTGTGGGACGCTCTCCTGCTATATCTATACTAAGTTCGAAACCCAGTTAGTTAGTTTTTTTTTTGTTTTTGTGGCAATTGTTTTATGCAATGAAGATGAACACATTTTAGTCGATGATCTATGTGCTCTTTATAGCTGCCCTCTGCCAAGTGCCTTCTATGCTCTTTTTGATGTTCATAGAAGCTCTGACGCAGCAAGTGACAACAACTTATCTTAAGAAGAATGCCATGAGATTTTTGTTTGAAGATGCTGATTTGCCGCTGACATCCAATATTGGTGATACTTTCTTGAAAGAGTTGTGGAACCATAGCACTGACTGCCCTAGTACTTGGCAGGCATCTGCTAGTAGCAAATGCTGGCGACTGTCGTGCTGTTCTTTGTAGAAAAGGAGTTGTTGTGCAGATATCTCAAGATCACAGGCCTATTATTTACCATAACGGAGGAGGGTGGAGGAGTTAGGTGCTAAAACGAGTCTAGGTACCTTAATGGTGAAATTGATGTGAGTTTGTGACACGTGAATTACTGAAAGCGAAAAGAAGTTTATCAAAATTTAAGTGAATAAATCAAAATTACTTTAAATTAAGAGCACGTGAAAGGTGATTTTCTATGAAGCACCACACTCCTAGAGGTTGCCGTATTTGTGTTCGACACAAAGGGGACACGGCAAAAAATGCATCCATTAAATCTAATTAATTTTTTCATGGGGACATAGTGAGATCTCAGTGAGGACATGGGAGGGACGCGAAAGGGATTAAATATGCAATTTTAAAATGTTTGGAGGATAAATGTATATTACTTCAAATATTTTGGGTTAAAAGGGTAATATGATGTATATATGATATTTGTTTATGTACTACATATTGATGCTTCGTGCTTCTACATGTGTAACTTTGTTTCCATTGGTTTAAAGTATTTTTTACTTATTTAGTTTTTTCCGTGTCTATGTCCACATGGACACATTTTTAAGCAATCCAGCGTCTTGTGCCCGTATCCGTGTCTATATCCAGTCCCGGTTCCATATCCGTGCTGCATAACTGATATTGGTTATTTAGAGCTCAGAAAGTGTTCTAATTGCAGAAGTTGATAGTGTCAGAATCGGGGCAAGGTATTAGTTGCTGATAATGATGCTGCAATGCCGAAATTGGTTGCCGAATTGTATAGTTTAAAGCGAAGACCACAGACTAAAGTGGGGGAATCTGACATGGCATGAATATTTGTATTGTGAAGAAGGAAAAATTAATGCTGATGCTGGAGCCAGTCAACTCCATTGGATGATTATTAGGATTTTTTTCGTACTCATCATGATAAGGTACGTGATTATATATCTAGGCCTCGACGGGCAAACATATGTTTTTTGGTGATTTTTCATACACAAATAGATAATATTGTCATGATCTATATGTTGGGAAGTCGATATTGACTAAATTTTTGTTGACCGGGCGTGGTAGGTTCCTTGCTTTAACTTGGTTGTGTTTATCATAGTTTCTTACTTGAAGATAAAATGTCATAGGTGTTAAAAGATAAACCTGGTTCTTATTCATCGTCATTTGCATTGCAGGTAATACAACGGTCTAGCCCATCATTTTGAAAGCTTTTTTGGCAAAGATCCTGTTAAGGATCGCATCCTGAAGTTGAGATTACTTTTCGCTTCCATGAGTCTAGGCAATGTACTAGTTGGATTATGGTATTTCTGCACGATTATGGCAATATTTGATCTACTTTTGAATATTGACAATGTTATGGAACATACCTTCTGCTTCTGATAATTCATATGGAGTACTAGTTTTTCTTATTGAAAAAATGGAAATGGATTCTTTTGCTTTTTCAGTATTATTGAGTTATTTAGGAAAATATTAGTGGTGAAGTGTGAACAGATATATATGTGGTGGGAAAGTGGCTAATACAATTGATTAGGATGCGGTTTTGAATTGAACCTTTAGAACCGCTTTAGCTGTTGCCTGTTGCTAAAAGTGTCTACTGTATGGTGAGATTCATAGAGTACTTATCCGTTGCTGGAGAAACGTGCAGCAAGGCGTATTGGGTTCTTCACCAATGGGCAAACCACTGCAAAACTACCAGAGCTTGCCAAAAGCGTTGGTGTAGAGATGGAGCGATGAATATCGATTACGTGTTGGTTTCAGAAGGTGCTGGTATATAGATCACCCATGACCTTTGTGTATAAAAAAAATCAAGAAGTCAGTTCAGAATAGACTTGTGCGTATTGATTGGCAAATCTATACTAATGTGTTTGCCTCTGGTTGATGTATCTGTTCTTTGTACTTAAGTCCTCTAAACTTCTGTTGTTGTCAGCCTCGGCTGGTGGATAAGCTCTAAAAAGCTATCCTTTACTAGTTCTGTTTGCAGCCTTGTTCCCTAGTTTACTTGTTAGTTCTGTTGTTTGGATTCTTGTTCTGGGGGATGCCTCTGTGCTCCCGTTTTTCAGTTCTGGTTTAATAAAATCAAACTTACCAAAAAAAAAAACAAAAAAATAATTGCAAAAGGTGAAGGGACTGAAAGGAAGAAGTGGCGGATCCAAAATGCGGGAAACAATTTTGTTCCATTACTAAAGGTAAAAAGAAAGTCATTAAACAAGCTATAGGGGGACCTTCTCAATATGAATCCCAAGCTGTGAGATTTGATTAGAATCAAAATCCATGAAACACTAATAGGTTTTAGTTCAATCTGAAACAAGATGATTAAATGGGAAAAACACTGTATAATGAGACTTAAAGTCACTAAACTACCTTTTCCAGGCCTATAAAAAATAAAAATAAATAAATAAAAAATAAAAAAAACTACCTTTTCCAGTGCGAGAGCGTGACCCAGGTCTAGCTTGAGGCCATTATTGATAACCGACTTAGAACTCAAAACTTAAGGTCTTGAATCGTTTTTCAAGATAGCTTCTTCCCTTTTAGTACATATTTAACAATGTGGTTGGCAAATGAACATACGCCAAGCAATTTGTATAGATGTACAAATAAAGGCAAGGCTCGGGAATTTGCGTCATTGTCTTTGTTATCAATTCGTGAAGGGGGTTGCGTACAAATTTCGGGGGCGCATCATGCTTAGCCAACTTGTGGGAGGGAAAGGAAGGGAAGGGAAAGTAAAAGGGAGGGAAAACATAGGAAAAGCGTTCTATAAACGAACATATTTAGTGTTTTAGGCGCATAGCCCTTTTGCTAAAAATAATGAAAGCCCTTTTGCTAAAAATAATGAAAGATTGTTAGTCTAAAACCATCAATCCCACTTATTTTTTAAAGCCAACTGATGGATGATTCTGAATCTGATGGGAATGTCTACTTTAGTAGCTGTAGTTTTTTTTTTTTGGAAAATTAGTAGCTGTAGTTTCATTACACGTTCATTACGTTTGTGGATCTTCCAGCATTACTGTGATGTAGGGGTGTCAAATGGGCGGGTTTGGGTCAAAATGGGCAAGTTATAAGTGGGTTGGGTCTTTAATGGGTCATTGACCCATTTCGACCCATTAATTAATTATGAGTTCAACTACCCATACCCAACCCGACCCATTTATTTAAAATCAAACCCGACCCGCCCATTAACCCAATTATGCACCACCACCACAACGCCGCCACCACAACGCCACCCTCACCGCCGCCACCACCACCACCACGGCCGCCGCCTCCGCCGCCACGCTGCCGCCACCACGACCACCACGGCCACCGCCGCCGCCACCACCGCGCCTCAACCACCGCCACCACGACCACCATAATGCCGCCGCCGCCACCACCACCACAACCACCGCCGCCGCCGCCACCACCACCACCACTACCACACCACCCTCACCGCCGCCGCCACCATCGTTGCCACCACCTCCATCACCACCACCACCACCACCATCGCTGCCACCACCTCCACAACGCCGCCACGACCAAAAGCTATGGTTATTGGGAAAAAAGCAAACAAAACTTTTGGGCCCTGACGATGAAATGAAACTATTGGAAAAAGTAATTTCCGACTTTTTGGAAATAAAACCAGCTCAAAAGAGGGAAAAAAAAAGGTAGTAGAGAATAAAAAGCGGAACAGGACATGGAAAACTGTAGGAATTAACTTGTGGGCCTGAAAATGAAATGGAATTATTTGGATGATGATGGCTCAGCTCTTAAGAAATTAGAAGAAAGAAAAAGAAATACTACTGGCAAAAAAAAAAAAACACAAAAAAACTTATGTGTTTTTTTTTTTGTTAACTAAAAAGCTTATTTGTATTCATCAGTATAATACTTCAATACGTATGTTTTCCAGCCATATTTCAACACCAAACGCAATAAATATCCATCGAAAAGCAAGCTAACTATAGTAGAGCTAGAGATTTTGTATGTCCGTTGAGCATTCAATTCTCACATAAACATCCATAATCCTACGTAACCAGAAAAGTGAACTTGAAAATGTTCCGAAAAGAAAAATAAGTAGTTCAGATTCACCTAGATGTGATCCGCTCCATAAACATAGACGTTGAGAATTATTGGAATATGCATCGATAATTCCAAATGAGATTAAATACAGATCTCCTAAGTGTTAGCTCCAATGTCTGACTAATTAAAAAGAATACGAGTTTATTTGCTACCGGCTAATAATCGTGTTCTCATTATTTTCATTTTCAGTATCAGGTCTTTACTACACACCAAGTTAAGGCTTTGCAAATTAAATTGAAGGTGGTGGTGGTGGCGGCGCGATGGTCGTGATAGTGGTGGTGGCGGCGGCGGTGAGGGTGGCGTGGTGGTGGTGGCCTGATAGGGGGTGGGCTGCATTCATTGGGAATCTGATAAAGGGATGAAAATTTTTCATGGGTTACTTTCATGCCCATTGGGTCATTTTAGTTGACCCAATTGATGCCCAATTAAGACCCAACTAATAATGGGTTAGTTGGGTTTAGACCCATTCTTACCCAACTAATAAATGGGTTGGGTTGGGTCTATTTTTTAGTTGATGGGTCTGGGTTTGTTAATGGGTCTGGGTTCAATTTGCCACCCCTACTGTGATGTTATTATATGGAATTTTTTGTTTTACTGCAGTGCCTCATGTTTAACTCTGAGATGGAGACAGTCCTACTGATATTTGCATAGACTATTTTATTTCACGTTGATTAGTAACTTAGGCTCCGTTTTTTTGGGTGGAAAATATTTTTATTGTAAAATATTTTACCTATTTTCCGATATTTAG